>OX392483.1:7500000-8750000 GCA_947623365.1 Achlya flavicornis | reverse complement strand
TACTACTGTAATTGATTTAGGTATTTTTGAAGTTTAATGTGTTTAATCTTTATAATTATATACAATCTAAGTACCTACATTAATAAAATTACTACTGAAACTACCCGAAGAATAGTTTCAGCAACTTTTGTGTATTGTCATGTAACTCTTAAGTTCTCTCCAAGCTTCAAGAAAACAAAAGATGTAGAATTATGTGTAGTTCGGTCGCCCCTATTCATGTAAATTTATTAGATACTAAAGCAATAGATCATGTTTAATAAAACCTACACTTATCGAAACACAAACAAGGAACCCTCTTATCATAAAAGTATACACATCTTCGTAAAATACTGGCTATTATTGGGCATTATGACTCAATCGAATGTATGCAGAAGGGAATTGAAGTGTCTGCCGGTAAATTGTAGGTTTCTATCACCCCTATTACCAATAAGGGTGTTGTTTTAATGCTAACGTTGTTTATTTGTCAGAAAATGATCCAATATAATTTTGTATAGTAAAACGATACTGATGTTTTTTTGAGAAATAAATCAAGAAATTTGGTTAATCTCAATTACTTGTGTATAAAGTAGCAGTAGTGGTAGTATTATAGTATGAAGTGTTCCTGTCTTTATTAAAATCAGTTGGTAGGGTATGTTAAGCTATGTATGATTTATGATGTTAGGTTTTTTATTCGGGTTATTGTTGAGTTTAAGGTTGCCATGAATTAACTTAACTAATGATATAGGCCCACCTATAACTAGTGTAGTTTCATTCAACCCACTAAATGAAACTACACTAGTTTCAGATGTAGGGTAAACCCAACCTTCGCCCCATCTTTCTAAAATTCCGAAAAGCTCGACAAATAGGGTTATTTTGTCTACTGCGCTATTTATTGTACATGTACCTAAGTCCTTATTCTAAAACTTCAATCAATGCTCAAGTCAAGTTTTGAGCGAAGATTAAAACAATTGATTTAGGAACCTGCACCAATATAATTAATTAGGTTTATTTTCGACTAACACGATCTATTCTTGAGACTTGATTTCGAAAATTATCGCCTAAGAAACCTAAAAGTAGGCAACCAAATCCACAACCATCAAAAGTATGTTACCTACCTTTAACCTACCTTTAATTAAAAGTAGGCAGGATAAATGTAATGCAATGCAAAATTGTGTTTGATAAAATAGTCCCTACACGTATTATAACAATGAAAATGAAATTATCATGCATACAGTGTGGGGCTTGGGGAGGTCAATGATAAATGGACAAGCTGTGACGACCCCACTGCGCTGCATCTTGACGTGGACTAATAGCGCCATCTATTGTGAAGCCGCGGTGTCCGCACTAATGTCCGGTGTCGCCAGTTGCCGCGAGGTGACGCTACTGATAGCAAATTATTAATTTAATTGGTCATAATTTGTTTCATGGAATTTTCGCTTATGATAATTTTATAATTATTGTATGAAAAGTTATAGTTTTGTGATGTTATGAAGTATATACGACTTAAGTGGTAAATATAAATTTTTTACCTAAACGTAGATATTATAATAATAATCAGAGGGATAGAAGCATTAATCACATTACTAAAGTATATCTTATATTACCTATTTCCTACTTATATATTTTTTTGTGTGGTTGTTGGTTGTATTGGTATCTCAGTGAAGTTTCCTTGTAAGCATCCAACCTAAGAAGTTTTGTCAAATGTTAATAGATGGCGCGATACTGTATGGCACACATCATCATTAACAATATTATTTTAACACTATTTTTGTATGATAAACAATGCGTTTTACAATGTTTGTGCAAGATTTCGTATTTTTTTACTCAAATGTACTTTATTCAAATGTTTGACCAACACTAATCAGCTGAATAGCAGATCCTACATCTTTTATAATGTTAGTAGGACGCGCGTCCCATCGGTGAGCCAACGGGTAAAATAATTATTCACATTTTCGAATTTATTTATTTTCTACATAAAAGTTTTTATTATTTCAGGTGCTTGGCAAGAATGGTATCCGCGGCTGGCTGGACGGCACCACTGAGAAGTGTAACTGGCTGAAGCTAGTACGATCCACCAACTACCCTCATGACGTCAACGTGCAGCATCTCCTGCTCGCTGGCCAAGTATGATCATGACTTTATCTTTTACTAGGATACTTAGCTACTTACCTACCTATAAAATTAGTTTCATTTAAGTTATTACGGAGGGTAACGCTAGCACAAATATTTTTTTATATTTGTTTTAACATGTGCTATATTATGTGTATTAAGTTCCAAAGCTCTTAGACACTGATCCCGCAGTGAGAGTTCTATAGAGTTCTGCGTTCCGCGTTCACTATTGTGCACACAGCAAGCAGTCTAGAGTTCTAACGGCCTTACTCATAAACGCTATTTGACTAATCCTACTGAATAAATGGTCAAATAAATAACGTCATCTTGCTCTCATTGTCAACAAATTTGACGTTATTTAACTGACCTACAGGTGCTGCTTGTGGGGGCTGGTCTGCTTAAGTTTGCTATTTATTTACTTATTAAATATTTTTTCAGTCTACTTTGTAATTTTGCCGCCGCGCCGGGGCACGCAATTGTTTTCAGTGCGATTAGAATGTAAATATTATGTAATTAATCTAAGCCTGTTTTGAAAAGAGTAATTGCTGAGTTTATTACCGGCTCTTCTCAGCAAATGCAACCTTCCGAACCGGTATTAGAGTCAGACTTTTCATAAGTGCCTGCGAAGGTCTATTTGAATAAATGATTTTGAATTTTTTAATTGACCACTTAATTAGTTTGTTAGTTAAATAACGTTTTATAAGTAAGGGGGGTAAGAGTTTTGTAATATTCACTACCGATCACACGTCATACATACACTTTTTTTTACTTTTAATGGCGCCGCATAGATTACAGTGAACGCGAAACACAGAGCTCTAGAACTCTCTCTGTGAGATCGGCGCCTTATTTATTTCAGTTTTTAATAATCTCTCGATGAACCCATCATTCCCAAAAAATCCTAACATTTTTTTCCAACAAAATCAAAAATCATAACTGACGAATCCACAAAATCATTATCACAGCAACCCTCTTGTTAAGTCTTTGTGTCAGTACCCCAATCCAAATAAAATTTGAATGTGGAACGTTGTACATCCGGTGCGCGGTGGCAGAAAATCGGTGTTCGCCTGAACAACTGTGTCCCACTTCCGGTCAATTGCAGGGGAGCGAACAGATGCGGTGATTAGATTCACTTATGTACCCCCGTTTATAGGTTAAAAGCTATTTGATATTGTGCCCTGGAACGAAAATCAAATTTTGCGTTTTTTTTTTAACTTATCTGTGATAATGTAGGCACGTTATGTACTTTCAGGCATTTATAGTTAATATAATAATATAAATAAAAGATCTGAGGTTTTTATCACATTTAGTCATCTGCGTTATCAGTTGAATAAAAGTACCTGGAATTCAATATTTGGGAGATGAGGTTCTGCGCTGGTTATCGAAGACAATTCCTTAATTTAACGCATACCATTATAATTTCCAGGTATGGTACAAGGTCATCCGTGACATCCCTTCAGGACAAGAACTACTGCTTGGACCGAGGACCCCTCTGCCCCTACAAGATGTCATGCCTGTTCCTGGTAAGTAATAACTTCTGAATAACAAGTGGTTATTTTTACAGATGTACAATAAATTATTATAGCATTTACGACGAGTAAAATCTGTACGTGGATTATTATAGGTAAATTTTTATTAATCATTTTCAGTTAGTAACAACATTCAAATCGGTAGAACTGCACTGATTGAAAATCGCTATAGGTTTGATTCGGTTTCAATTCGAAAATGATTGAATTGAAACTCAATGAGTACATAATAGAGAATGAGAATAAAATAGAGTTACATAATTGCCTCGCTGCTGATCAGCTTAAGCTGGTGACAATGATACTTAATTTGTTACATAGCGTGCAAGTTAGCTGTTGCTTAAGAGCCAGTTCTTCTTTCTACAGTATTTCTAGTATAGGTTTGAACCGGTTTCAATTCGAAAATGATTGAATTGAAACTCAATGCAATAGAGTTACATAATTGCCTCGCTGCTGATCAGCTTAAGCTGGTGACAATGATACTTAATTTGTTACATAGCGTACAAGTTAGCTGTTACTTAAGAGCCAGTTCTTCTTTCTACAGTATTTCTAGGCTTTGTAATGTACGCTTAACACTTTCGGTCAAATTTATGACTCACCTGTTATGATTATGATCTTTTTTTTTTTTTTTTTATATTATATAGGTTTGCGCTTGACCGCAATCCCGCCTGATGGTAAGCGAAGATGTAGTCTAGGGTGGACCGCGCGTACCCATAAGATGCCTGTTCACTCTGGCCTTGAATAAACCCATGTTATAAGTGTCTGGAAACACGTTGTCCGGGAGAGCATTCCACAACTTGGCCGTGCGTATAAGATAAGAGGAAGCGAAACGCTTGGTACGGCACGATGGAATGTCGACGACGAAGCGATGGAGACCCCCCCGACGCCTAGTGGTCCGATAGAAGAACGGGGATGGAGGGACAAGATTATGGAGTTCTTTATCGCATTCTCCGTGGAACAATCTGTAAAATACCGTCAAACTTGCAACCTGACGCCGATGATCCAGGTTTTGCAGTTTCTTGCTCGTTAGGTCGCTGTCGTCAATTATCCTTCGAGCGCGCCTATCTAACGAGTCCAAAGTTGCCAGTTGATATTTGGCTGAGCCATCCCACAGATGAGAACAGTACTCCATGCAAGGTCGAACTTCAGCTTTGTATAAATTTAGAAGCTGTTCCTTTGTGAAGTACCGTCTCACCTTGTTCAGGATTCCAAGTTTTTTGGCAACAGTCTTGGCCTTGGCCTCAATGGACCGTCCGAAATTAAGGTCAGAGGATAAATTGAGACCCAAAAGGTCTAGGTGTTTGGATAACGGTACAGATACATCACGAAATGCGGGAGTCAGGTTAAAGAGACTCCTCTTTGCAGAAAAGAGACAGGCCTGTGTTTTAGAGGCATTGAACTCGACTCTATTGGCGGTACCCCACTCGGATACAATTTGCAGAGCCGAGTTCAACCTCGTAACCATACCCTCTCTGAGAGACTCTGTTGTGACCCTACTAGCCCGCGGATCGGATACATAACTCTCTGTGACGGTGCTGTCATCTGCGTACCCATAGATTCCGGGTCTCAGCAAGTCATTAAGCAAAAACAGCGTAGCAGAGAGAACAGATCCCTGAGGAACACCAGCGTTGATCGCCTTTAGTTCAGACGAGCAGCCATCGATGACCACTCGAATAGACCGTCCACTCAGGAAATCAGAGATCCAGGCGCAGAAACTAGAGGGCAGTCCGTATGAGGGAAGCTTGCTGAGCAGACTATCATGCCAGACCCTGTCGAAAGCCTTCGAGATGTCCAGTGAAACGGCTAGCGCTTCACCATGTTTCTCAATGGCCTCGCCCCAGAGGTGGGTGGCTAGCACTAGGAGATCTCCTGTAGATCGATCAGGACGAAAGCCGAATTGGCGATCACTCAGGAGATCATTGTTTTCCAGGTAGCCAAGAAGTTGGGCGTTCAATACACGCTCCATAATCTTGCAGAGAATGGAGATGATTGCGATAGGTCTATAGTTCGACGGGTCTGTACGGCTACCCTTTTTGGGTATAGGTTGGACGTTTGCAAGCTTCCAGGACTTAGGTACACGTCTTGTTTTCAGAGAGAGTCTGAATAGGCGCGTGAGAATAGGAGACAACTCAGGGGCACAGGTCTTTAATACTACCGCCGGAATCTCGTCGGGACCACTGGCCTTACTCACGTCTAGTCCACGCAGCACTTTGAGAACCTCTTTTTGGTGAATGCGGATATCCGACATTGCGGAGCCGCAGTGAGGAAGACAAGGTGGAGGTTGGCTGGTGGTATCTAGGAAAGAGTTGCTAGCAAAAAGGTTTGCGAATAGATCCGCCTTGTCCTTTGCACTGTGGGCCAGAGATCCGTCGGGCTTGGTCAGTGGAGGTAGTGACGAGCGGCAAAAATTCGCTTCAACCGATTTGGCCAGGGACCAAAAAGCCTTACTACCTGTAGGGTAAGTGGCAAGTTTGGAGCCAATACGGCCAATATGGTTGAAACGAGCTCTTTTGAGCACTTTCTTGCATTGCTTGGCGGCTTTATTGTACGCTTTCTTCTTGATGCCAACGTCGGAGGCTTTGGTACTACGCGCGTTAGCCCATTCAGTGTACGCTTTCTGTTTGAGAGCTTCACTGGTACGGCATCCAGTGTTGTACCATGGACGGGCTGAGCCGCTAATGGATACGTCGGAGTATGGAATGAAGTATTCCATACCCTGGATCTAACAAAACCTTCTATCTAATATAAAAAAGGATATACGACTGGGGTGGTTTCTCTTAGAAACGGAGAGAATTAACAGTTTATTAAATTGAAAATTGGTTTCATAAGATAATCCTTCAAAATATGGAAGCTACGAGTATCAATTAAATTGGAGAACTCGTCAAGGTGTTATTTTCCAATTTGATACTGAATCGTGAAATAATGTAAAAAAAGTCTTTGGTACTTATACAACTTGCTATAACTTGCCCTACAGAAAACTTTTATATAAATACACAATACTTATACTATAGATAGTACATAATATTCTCACATTAGAATCACGGCGATTGTGACGTGCTTCACGCTCGGCTGACAGTCCAGGGCGGCAGTTAATTGGAGTCACCTGCCCTCTGGCCCTTCCACCGGCCCTCGTCGTGTGACCCTCACACGCTCGAGAATAAACTAGCTACAGGTAGCTCCTGTTTTAAAAGGTTATTGAGGTGGTGGAAGTGGAACTTAAGCTGGTCTCGATGAGTAAATTAATATTGGTGAATGAATGTAGAGTATCAGCATTTTGATATATACAGGAACATGATAGTGAATTTTCGTTGATTTCTATGTACGCGATAGATGATATACGACCGAATTGTGAAAGGCTACTCAAAATGAGTGACCATTGATCAAACAAAATTACTCAATGCTAATTTTTAGAGCTATTATTTTGAGTGGCATTTCAGTATTCGGCCGATAGAGAAGTGAAATAAAATAATGACACAAGAACAAACTCTATCAAATAATGAGTGCCTATACATACGACTAGTTTAATTAGTAAATACTCAATTAAAGTAGTGGTAATTCCCCATAATCCCCACACACTGTATAGCGACAATGACAGGGCGCGGACACACCGGTGCCACGCGCGCATGTGATATTTAATTTAGATAAATCGCGACGTACGCGCCGCCCGCGCCGCGGCCGATGTGAAAAATCACGCATATGCTTATATTGCTGTGGGGGTAACCGTTATGCATATACCTTTTTAATTTGACTGGAAGAGACAAATAGTGACTTTAAATAATCATTGAAATTCCCCATTTTTCATACAAATGTTCTTTCTTAAAATTTCCTCAAGTAGATAGCGTTGGTACTATAAACGGCATATGCTTTAACAGATTAAAATTTTATGTCTAAGAAAATACAGTAGGTTTCTTATAGCTACAATCAGTCAGGTTCCTAGATAATTGATTTATTTTGTAAGTGATTATTACTTAACAAACAATAGTGTCATAAAACGCTAATTCATAGTATAAATCATCAAGAAATCTACCAAGATTTAGTAGAGTCGAATTATTTTAATTACTAGCTGTCGCCCACGGTTTCAGCCGCGTTCCCGGGATAAAAAGTAGCCTATGTCCTTTTCCATAGGCTATCTGCATTACAAATTTCATGATGATCCGTTGAGTAGTTGAGGCGTGAAGGCGTAACAAACAAACAAACTCACTTTTGTAGTTAGGAATCATCATCAGCCTATAATGTCCCACTGCTGAGCACAGGCCTCCTTTCACAAATCAGGGTGAAAGGGAATGGGCAGATACTCCACCACGCGTGCCTACTGCGGGTCGGTGGAGGTAGGCTAGTGGTCAACCTACTGTTGGAATTTTTCAAGCCGCCTATGAGGCATCCAACTAGCTTAACGACTATCACAATTAAGTGATAACCGGGACCAACGGCTTTACGTGCCTTCCGAAGCACGGAAACGCTCGATTTGAAATACCACTAGGCGGTCACCCATCCAGGTACCGACCAAGACAGACGTAGCTCAACTTTGCCGATCGATTAAGAACGGCTAATTATGCTACACCACGAGCGCTTCTGCTACACCACGAGCGCTTCGAATACGAGAGTTAGGAATAGGATTATACAAGTCTCTAGATTCTAGCTCACAATCAATAAATATAAGCTATAATCATCCCAGGCAAATTAGATTTTACGTTTATTCAATCGTATCTAGCACAAATAAATCATGGTGTTAGGGTCTTCAGTGCTTCCTGTAGCGCCTTCCGGTGGGACGGCGCGAGCGCGGGCGTCGCGTCGCGTCGCGTCGCGTCGCGTCGCAGCCGGCACTGTTGCTCGTGATTTATGCCATTTGGATTGCACATAATTGCCGTGTTGTTTTATATCATTACTGCACCCTTGGTGTCAGTTCGTTACACTGAAATTAGAACACAATTAAGGTTTTTAGTGTTCGTTTGACTTTTGCAGGTTACATTGATTGCCGTTAGTAATAAAATAACTTCTAGGTGAACTACTTGAATCGAACAGTAAAAGATAACTCAGAACTACCCATTTAAGAAAGAAAGAAAAAGAATGTATTGACCCAAAAGTAGTGAGTATAGGTTAAATGTATCGTGATAACATAGAGTTAAATTTTCACTCAACATCTTGTTAACGCTGTATTTGATGAATTAACCTTAAGATTAAGGATACATCCAGATTGAGTGTCGAAGCTGTGCACGCGTCGATAAAAATAGCCTCTAACTGTTAGGGGCTAAATCAAATAAAAATAAATAAAATTGCAAAATAATGTTTAATATTTCAATTTCTCTCGATTTTAATTGGAATATTCCAACAACTGGTATTATTATGTACGTCACTATGACAAGTAGAATGACGCAGGGGAGCGTAAAACGTAGCTGTTACGCGCAGCAGCCTATAAAAGTTGGCCTGTTTTATATATTTGTGTAGTATGGCGACGTTCTTTCTAGGTATATTTATTTCTATGGAATTAACATTGATTAATTTAGATACTTTACAGTAAATATTTGAACGTGAGCCCATAAACATAAGTATCCTTTTCTCTGTTATTTATCAACAAATGCACCTAAGTAACGTTGTATACATTTTATTTATGTCCAGACCAAACTAGCCACCCACATTTTACGTCAACACGAATAAACATAAGCATGACATTCCATTATTACGTTCACAATGACTCTTAAATATCCATAATTAGAATCGATTTGCACTCGCTCCATACGAATATTTGTGACAATGCTCCGGGCGTTGCACAACACTTGATTGATGACCCCTTATCGAGAGACCACTATTAATCGAATAATTTACGATTGTAAATAAACTTTTTTTTGCGAAAGGATTAATTCCATTCAAGATATGTAAGGTTTTTGAAATTGCTCACATGACAATGTTGATCGATCGCCGCTTTGGCATTTATTCACGAATATTTGCATAGTCATTTTATGTGTCCATTACGAGTGAATGTCCATTATGTTACATCACTCATAGTCTAGAAAAGTTACGCACAAAAAATCTCTAGGCTAGATAAGAGTAGATAAGGACTGACATAAAAAATGACTTAGATTTAAAATTTGTTTGGATATTAGTCTTCTTAGAAGGTCGTTCTATTCTCTCAAGTCCTATTCTCTCAAGTCTCCGGGTCATTCTTTTAGCAACGAGCTTTGTAAACAACATACATTCAATAAAGCTAGTAATCATAATGATGGCATTATTTTATATGATCAATTCTTATGTCTTCAATATGTATTGAAATAGTATCCACATTTGAACTGATCTGAGGGTAGGTCCTACATATATTTGGATATTATGATCGCAGGCAACATACCTATTTTTGCGTAGGTAGAATTAGCTGGATATATATTATGAAAGTGAAAAAAATTTGTCATAATCTGTCTCCCGTCATATGCAATAACAATATCACAAAAGTTAACCCTTTATTAGCCGTTCCTTTTTCAAATAGGCCGCGTGCATTCGTGCGCGTAATGAATGAGTGTCGCGCGCGCTGACATTTGTCATCGCGCAATTGTCGCGCAGATTAAAATTGATGACGTTGCTTTGTCCCACTCCGCGCAAGCGCTATTGTTATGCGTAGAAGCCGTCTTATCTCGCAGTAAAATTATATTATTCCGAATAAATATTGATAAGAATTTATAATTATTGAAACTTTAAGTTTGTTAATTCAAAAGTAACACAATGGTGGTATATTTGGGCGGATATAGACACGTTATGTTGGTTGTATAATCATTTCAATATTTAATTCATCAATTTCAAATATTATATTTGTTGGATTATATATGTACATATTTACATCAATCAATGAAATACTTAATATTATTTACAAGCATATACATACATGTTATTATATAACAGTGTTGATATTTGTACAGCGCTAAGGTGCTATGATATACCTATGCGTATATGTTTTCAGTCGCAAATTACATTGATCACAAGATACACGCGTTTTTATTTCCTTCCGATACCTACAGACGATATTGAGCCTTATACTAAAGATCATATGGTCGCAATCGAGCCGGACACTCGCGTTAAGTGAATAAAAAATCCAACCGAGTGCATACAATAGCCGCTGCATTCCATCATAGATAAGAAAGATTCTCGATCGTCGTGAGTGTGAAAATGAAATATTGATGCGTAATTACAAGTTATAAAACATAATTGCAAGTTTAAGAAGTTTGTTTATAAAGATTTAGTTCTCAATTAGTGTTAGTGATGGCTTCAGAAACAGAACAAATCATGGCTGTGCTAGAAGATACGGCGAATTTAATACGAAAAACTCAAATTAATTTGAGGAAATGCCCTAAGGAACGTTTAACAAAAGGTTATATAGAAACACGTATCAAGTGTATTGATGAGTACTGGGATATGTTTAAGACAACACATAATCAATTGTTAAGGGCTACGCCGCGAGAACACCGTGCTTTATTGCCGTACTTAGTAAATGAAGATTTTCAAGTTTATGAAGACCTATATCTGTGCGTTAAAGGCGATTTAACGGACTTGTTAATAACTAAAAGTAAAAAAGGAAGTGCACAATCTACGGAGGTCGATGCTACGATAGAACCCCAGTTGTCAGCAGTCAAATTACCAAGAATACAAATACCAATATTCTCTGGCAATTACGAGGAATGGCCTACTTTTCAAGATATGTATGTTTCTTTGGTTCATAATAGCACAGCACTTAAAAATGTACAGAAATTACATTATTTGAAGATCAGCATTACTGGTGAAGCTGCAATACTTCTTAAACATATACAAGTTACCGACAACAATTATATACAAGCCTGGGATATACTGAAGAAACGTTATGACAACAAACGGCTTATTGTAAACTCATTATTGAAGAGATTATTTACACAAAGAAAATCTAGTTCTCAATCCTCTATTCTTTTGAAGAGTCTATTAGATACCACTACTGAGTGTATTAATAGCTTACAAAACTTGAACGTGAACACCGATTCCTGGGATCCTGTTCTTATATTTCTTCTTGTGCAGAAATTGGACCCGGAGTCACACAAGGAATGGGAGGAGTATGCATACAAGGATGACAACAACAATTTACCTAAGTGGAACGATTTTCAAAAGTTTTTAGAATCCAAATTTCGTACATTGGAGTTGATAACGCCAGCTTCAATCACTCGTGATAGAAATATTAAATCGCTTCATGTGTCAAATTCGGATAGGTCTTGTGTAATGTGTAAAGATAACCATTATTTATGTCATTGTAAAGAGTTTAATAAGTTACAACCATTTGAAAGAAGTGAGTTTGTTCAAAATAATAGAATTTGTTTCAATTGCTTAATTCCAGGGCATACTGTCAATAAATGTCGTGTTCCTATGTCGTGTAAAATATGCCATAAACGCCATCATTCCTTACTTCACCGTACAAAGAACGCAGAGCCGTCGTCTTTACAGAAACCTTTACAAACGACGACTTCAGCACCATCCAGGGAAGAAGAGATACCAATAAAGACGATGGTAGCATCAAACTACAGTTCAGGGCACAACATAGCTTTGTTAGCGACGGCTATGGTTACTATACAGGATTTACAAGGTAAGAGTATTGTTGTTAGAGCTTTATTAGACTTGGGATCACAAGCATCTTTCATTAGTGAAAAGGCGACTCAAATATTACGATTAAAGAAAGAGCCGGTTAATCAAGAAGTTACAGGGATTGAATCTACACGGATATCTGTGAAACAAGCTGTTACATTACAAGTTTTGTCACGGCAGGCGAATAATTACAGTTTACAAATACATGCCTACGTGATGTCCAAGCAGTTATGTCATAGAATTCCTAAAACTACGGTGGCATTGAATCAATGGCCACATTTAGAAGGTCTTACACTGGCTGATCCATCATATTGTTTTTCAGGTCCAATTGATTTGCTTCTTGGTGTAAATGAATATGCAAATATATTACAACAAGGTTTAATTACAGGTCCACCAGGCACACCATGTGCACAAAATACAAGCTTGGGTTGGATCATATTCGGAGAAATTAATACAAATACAAACCAAGGAGAAGGTACTATAAGTGTTATGCATCAACAATTGGATATGGATAATTTGCTAAAAACAATATGGGAAATAGATACAAATACAACGAGAACTTTTACAAAAGAAGAACAAACATGCGAAGATTTTTACATGAGAACATATACAAGAAATAAGGAAGGAAGGTATATAGTTAAATTACCTTTTAATACGGATAATCCAAAATCACCAAATGGAAATACAAGAGAAGTAGCTTTACATAGATTTTTACAATTAGAAAAAAGATTTACAAAAATGCCTAAATTAAAAGAAGATTATACAAATGTAATAGAAGAATACAAAGATTTACAACATATGGAAGAAGTACCTGCAAAAGAAATAAATACAAAGAAAGCTATATACTTACCCCATCACGCTGTGATTCGCGAAGATAAAGAAACCACGAAGACACGTGTTGTGTTCGACGCTTCATGCAAAGGTTCGAACGGAGTCTCGCTCAATGACGAATTAATGCTGGGTCCAACGTTGCAAGAAGATCTGAGAAGTCTCATCATGCGATGGCGCACACATGCCATTTGTTTCGTTGCAGATATACAAAAAATGTATAGAATGATATTGGTAGCCAAAGACGACTCTGATTATCAACGGATTTTATGGAGGAAAGACCCGAGTGAAGATTTGAAAGAATACCGCCTTTTAACAGTTACATTTGGAACAGGTCCAGCACCGTATCTGGCTGTCAAAACTTTGATGCAGCTTGCAAGTGATGAAGGTGACAAGTACCCTACTGCTGCGAAGATCTTGCAGAATGATTTTTATGTCGATGACTGTCTCTCCGGTTGTCAAAGTATCCAAGAAGCTATAGATGCAAGTAAAGAATTAAATAAATTGTTAAAATGTGGAGGTTTTGAACTTAAAAAGTGGTCTTCGAATAGCGTGGAATTTATGCAAAACATTGAAGAAGCAGAGAGATCGTCGAATGCACATCTAGATCTGAATATTGATGGGAAAATAAAGGCTTTAGGAGTACTATGGGATCTTAAAAATGATCAATTTCAATACAATGTTACGTTACCCGAAGAATATATTTACACGAAAAGAGGTATTTTATCAGATATACAAAAATTATTCGACCCATTAGGATGGATTGCACCTTACATTGTGATGACTAAAATACTTATACAAAAGCTTTGGCTTGAAAGAGTAAATTGGGATGAAGAAATTAGTTTACCGTTAAAAGAAGAATGGAATAAAATACGTTCAGATCTAAAAAATGTAGGCGAGATACAAATTGATCGTTGGCTAAATACGAAAAATGCTGATACGGAGACGATTGAAATTCATGGGTTCAGTGATGCATCTATGCAGGCGTATGCTGGTGTTGTTTATTGCAGAGTGATAAAACCTGATGGAACTGTGAAAATCAACCTTATTGCAGCCCGTACTAGAGTTGCTCCATTGAAGACGGTGTCCTTGCCACGTTTGGAGCTATGTGGAGCTGTATTACTCGTTAGACTGTTGAAGCATGTTGCCAATGCAATGAAAGTGCCTGCCTGTAAGATCTATGCATGGACAGATTCATCTATTGTTATATCGTGGATTTGTGGAGAACCAATTAGATGGAAGTCGTTTGTTGCAAATAGGGTCGTGGAGATCATTGAGACTGTGAATAGCAACCAATGGAATCATGTGCAATCCCACGAAAACCCAGCAGATGTTGCATCCCGAGGAATGTTGGTTTCAGACTTATCTAAATATGATTTATGGTGGAGAGGTCCCACGTGGCTTTACGATAAAGATATACAATTTACAAAACCTAATATTATACCTTCAAATTTAGAAAAGAAAAAGAATATTAATATTTGTACAATTACAGAAAATAAAGAAAAAGAAAAATTATTACATGAAGAATTTGAAAAGTTTGATACACTTACAGATTTATTAAGAGTTATAACATATTGTCATAGATTTTTACACTATAAAATAATGCAGGAAGATATTGACTCGATTATAAAACCACGTGAATTAGACATTGCATTAAATATTTGCATTAAAAATGTACAAATGAAAGAATTCGAAGAAGAGATAGATAATATAAAAAGAAAATTGCATGTAAAGAAAATAAGTAAATTGAAATTTTTGAATCCATATTTGGATGAGAAGCAGATACTTAGAGTGGGCGGAAGACTTAGACATGCCAACCTCGATAAAGATAGTAAACATCCAATAATTATAGGAAATAATAATACTTTAATTCCATTGATAATTGCAGAAGCACACAAAAGGACGCTTCATGGTGGAGTTCAACTAATGTTGTGTTATTTACGGTCTAAATACTGGATATTGCGAGCTAAGAGTTTAGTAAAAAAACATATACACAAATGCTTAATATGTGCCAAGCAAAATGCAACTGCAAGAACTCAAGTCATGGGAGATTTGCCTAGGGTGCGAGTAACGCCCTCCCGACCTTTTTTACATGCAGGAGTTGATTTTGCTGGCCCCTTTTACATTACCACGAGCAAGGGAAGAGGAATAAGATCTACAAAGGCCTATATATCTATATTTATATGTATGTCCTCCAAAGCTATTCATTTAGAGTTGGTAGGAGACATGACGTCAGCAGCTTTTATAGGAGCTTTTAAGCGTTTTTGTTCACGAAGAGGAAAATGCATCCATTTATACAGTGATCAAGGACGAAATTTCGTTGGAGCAAATAAGGAGTTGGCAACCGCATGGCAGGAGGCTTGTTTACAATTTACTGGTGAAATTGCAGAATCGCTCGCTTCCGATGGTACTACTTGGCATTTTATACCTGCATACAGTCCAAATTTCGGAGGCCTTTGGGAAGCAGGCGTAAAATCTATCAAGCACCACCTCAAGAGAATTTTTACATGTAATTTAACCTTCGAAGAGATGACTACGATTTTATGTGAGATTGAAGCTTGCTTGAACTCACGACCTTTATGTCCAATTGATGATGTAGATACTGATAAAATTGAACCACTCACGCCTGGTCATTTTTTAATTGGTGAAGCACCAGTCGTGATTCCAAATCCTAATTTAGAAAATATTAAGGTTCATAATTTGTCACGTTGGCAGCATACAAGAAAAATGTTAGATCATTTCTGGCATCGTTGGCAAGTCGAATATTTATGTCGTTTACAGCAACGACCAAAATGGCTTAAAAATAAAAAGGAATTTGATATTGGGGATATTATATTAATTAAGAGTGATTATTTACCACCAGGGAAATGGGCGCTTGGACGCGTAGTTGAAAAGCACCCTGGACTTGATGGTTTTACTAGAGTTTACAGTATTAAGAGTGGCGATGGCATTATTAAACGGTCTGTTAGTAAATTGTGTCCCTTGCCCATTGAAACAAATTAATAAAGATATTGAAACAGATTTTATATATACTATCTTACAATATTTACTACTTATTTACTTGGTTTACTATTTGTTATTTTAGCATGTGATTTGATGGTTATGTTACTTTCATATTTTTTATGAATTATTACTGTTACTATACAACTTTACTTAAATGTTAATTTACACCCAATTTGAAAGGACTCATATAGTCCTTTGGGGGGCGGTTTATGTTGGATTATATATGTACATATTTACATCAATCAATGAAATACTTAATATTATTTACAAGCATATACATACATGTTATTATATAACAGTGTTGATATTTGTACAGCGCTAAGGTGCTATGATATACCTATGCGTATATGTTTTCAGTCGCAAATTACATTGATCACAAGATACACGCGTTTTTATTTCCTTCCGATACCTACAGACGATATTGAGCCTTATACTAAAGATCAATATTACTTATCTATATTAAAATAAATAAATGAAAATAATTCTAAATGTTGTATTATCTAACACCGCCAATTGACATGTGCTACTACTACGCACTATTTAAAAATAAAACCAACGCAATCGTTACAGAATCGCAACGATTCCCCAACGTAATGGAATGATTAATCAAAAAATTAACCAACGACAATAGCCGCACCCCACATTAAACCGACTACAATCACTCGGCGTCCCACATCGCCTATTTATTTAACAATCAAATAAATATTACGGATAATAAAATAGAAATATTTCAATTTAACATCACCGCCCTCGATGAAGGGTTGAATCTGGTTCGGGAGCGTTTGTCTCGTTTTTTGTCTGCTGATTAGATCGTTCTCCTATCTAGATGTTACGCGAAATTGAATAATTTCTAGTCGACAATGCAGAGGCACAATCGTGACTTCACAATTTCATTTTGGATTATATTTTTAATTCCACTGTTGGTTTTCTGCTGAATTAATGGGGCATGTGGCCATAATCCAATCCTCTCTATATCATAACATCACCATGCAGTAACTCTATTATTCTTGAAAGACTTATCTTTATACTTTCTATATCAGTAAAAAAATGTTTTATGCTAATTATAGTTTACTATCTGTATTATAAAGTACCTTACATATTTTAATTTATATAATGCAAATAGTAACGGACAATACAGGGCAACAAGATCGTTTATGGTCCATCCGGAGGGGTTAACGGTAACCTGCGCACACGCACCTGATGGTAAGAATACACGCCGCGAGCGCAGTCAGGACCCATTTAGACCCAGGAAGCGAAACTGGCTTTGTAAATCTAATGTTTTCACAATATGTAGTATCGATCGCATAGTGGTGGTCTACCTGTATTCATTTTCATTTCAAAATATTGTAATAAGAATATTTCTATTTCTTTAATTTTCTTGAGAGTTGAGAGAAATTGCCCACATAATGATCTTTTTTTTTTATAAATTACTTGAGCAAAAATAAACACATAAGATATCTATGAAATCTTGACCATTCCCAGATCAATATTAAGCCAACCCTTTACTAACTCTCTCAACAGTTTAATAACTCGACTTTATCTCTCCGTAACTTACACATTATTTTACCTACTTATGGGCAAGATTCCTTCTAAGCTAATATGTGATTACCACTTTCAGCTACATCATCAAATTTTGGTCAAAGCTTAGTAATAGTTTTAAAATCTAATCTAATTGTAAAATTTTATGTTTTCTATAAATAGTCTGCTCATCGGACACAAATACTGGTATCTTCCTTACTTTAATTAAAAGATAAGGTATTAAATTGTTAATCCTTAATTGGTTATAAGATGTTTTTTTTTTTTACAGCTGTTGATTATGTAATGAATAAATAAATAAAAATAAATAGTTAAAAAAATATCGCGAGAAACAACAGGTGCCACCGTTAGGGGTGGTTAAATTCATTATAAAGATCGGTAAGTCACCGTCACGCTGCGCGCGCGCTTGTCGTACGCCATCTGGTGACGTCGTGGGAAAACTTAACGTATGCGCAGCGCAGCCCGCCCTGAGCCCTACGCAAAAATACGACGGTATAATTTCTAACCATAAGCTTATGTGAGATATGTTAGGTTTCCCACATTGTAGCATCAGTGTAGTCTATCTTATGGTTTTAAACGTAGCGCTGTAACGTAAATAAGACTTGAATAAGAAAGAGAAAAGTAAATATTTAAAAGAAGCATCTTAAGTAGTTAGCTCTATAATTATAGTTTCTTGTTTTCATAGCAGTTTGATTTGAAGAAATATCCCAGGAGATTTTATTATTATTATTAACTATGGCAATAGCAAATTATATTATGAGGTATATTCTATGACAAAAGCAAACCATATTCATATGAGTACAAAGTAAACAAATCGAAGGCAACCATCAATTTAAAATTGACAAAGAGATACATAAAACAATGTTAACAATTCACTCGATAATGGTCGAGCGTGTTAGATGTGACATCGCGTTGATTGATAAAAAAAAACGTCCCTTTGATTCTATAAAACGATCGACTTTTTAATTGCACTCGTGCGTGTTGTTTGCGTGGCTTTCACAATTTCACTTGACACTAAGGAGGGTTCCACAACAGTAATTTTGTTAGGAAGGCCCTTTATTTAATCTTGTAATCTGTAATGAAAACTAGACATCGGTACTAAAATGTCTAAAAAGTTGTTTTGTTTCATATTTTTTGGTACTTGTAAGATGATTTAGGTTCGTAAGGTGATTTCAATCACACAAGTTGTATGACATCTCGTATTTTTTATTTTTCCAATAATAATCTCTACCAATTACTGTCACCTTGTAAAATTAAATGTGCTATCCGATTCTAATAAGATGAAATTATCACACAGAAACTTAAACAATCTATGATGGAACCGCTGGGCACCTGATTTTCTAACGTGTTTGTGTCCTTCAAATCAAATAACATTGGTAAAATTAAAAAATAATTATCCAAAAATAAATCAAAATTCTGTACCTACGTCCCTGATAATGCAAATCGTTGGTAAGTCACGGTCAGATGGCTCCAAAGGTATATTTTCCCTGCAAATGCCGGGTCAAGTGAGCATATTAACCCTCATACACGGCAGGTGGGGTGGGGGTGTGTGACTTGCCCCCTGATAATTTGTAACCAACACTTCAGTATTGTACTGACATCATATACAGGCCGGTTGAACTCTGAACCACTCCTGTGACATCCTCAGTGGATCACGAAACATCCGCATAGTTTATTTTCTAATTTTTACGGATCGAGTTAACTAGTTGCAAGTTTCAGGTATGTAATTGTGGTGTGTGCATTTCTATATTATTCATAATTTTATTTAAATCTAAATTAGAAGCTACGATCTCGACTTGATGTTTTTTTTATATGAGCACATTAGGTGTATTTAAATAATTCCGTGGTGAAAAGGATAGGTACGATAATGCTTCCCTATATATCAGTTTGATATAACGCAAACCGGAAGAAGACTTTCCTAGAAACAAATGTGGGTATAACCCGTATCTCATACTCCAGTAAATCATATTTGTCCGATGATATCACTACGTTATCTCAGCCTTGCCTTATCACGGACGCGGCGCTCGTTAGACAATGCTCGAGGCGTGGCTTCTCTCGTCGTGACTCGTATTAATTCTGCATGTGTCAATGCGCAACATTTCATACTTCCGACGCGTCGCTCGTGACCTAGCACAAGTACGAGTACACATGGGACGTAAAGACGATATTGAATAATTAATTCAAAGATTATTGTTATTGTACCGTTGTAATTAATTTCTTCTCTAACTTGATATACAAACATATTGATATATAAACAAGTAATAAATTTTATTTATATATATAAAAATCAATGCCACTTTTCGTTGTAATTTTATAACTCAAGAACGGGCTCACCTATCCAAACCAAATGTTTAGGCTTTGTTCGGACTATTTAGTAGATGGTTTATGTGAAGTTTGCACAAAATCCGTCGAGCGGTTCTTCATTTATCAGATTTTTTGTAACAAATGAATTCAATAAATGGCGTATAATTTTGTTAATGGGAATTTTTCTGTCAGGGTAGGTTAGGGTAGGGTAGGGTGGGGTAGGGTAGGATAGGGTAGCACCATAGGGTAGGCTAGCACCACGCGAACGAAGTCGCGCCGGGCAGCTAGTCGTATATAAGATCATACAAAAACAATTGAAAACAATGAAAAATTATTGAATTAAGTATAAAGTCACAAACATTAAGGTTGATGTTAGATGCAATAACGACTCATAAAACTGTATTAGTAGCACTGCTTCATTCTAAATGCATTTCAGAAGTGACCCACTTAAATTGCAATAGTTATAAAGGGAAGTACACTGGTCCGACTATAAAATCTTAGATCAGTTAACAAAGTAACCTTACCAGTTGGCTCACTCAATAAATAACAAATTAATTCATGTCAATAGCATCGGCGTATCGACAAAGACTTATGCATCCTGTTACGAAAGTGTTCACGGTTTAATTGCAGGCTTTCTATTGATTTACATGACGACTTATGTACCTTGACTTGAGAGCACAGCTTTTAGATTTTAGCTATCGAGATACTGATCCAATGGAAAACATACTAACCACCCGTGTATGCCCCTAGCATCTATTACTGACGTATAATTACTATTAAACGACGTATTTCTATCAAACTACTTTTTTTAACTAGAAAATATGTTTGATGATCGTTTATCATTCAAATATCAATCGGTATACAAAAATATCACTAATAAGAAAAAAAATATAACAACATTTTCTTTTAATTTCAGAACGCCAGAACTCAATTGACAAGTTCAGCACTCAGTCGCTTACGGAAGACGAGGAACGAGAGGAAACTGAACCAAGGTGCTCCTTCTGCGATGGGCCTTTCCCCAATATCGACGCGTGAGTACTCTATAATACTTTCTCTGGGCAATAATCGATATCCATTCTACTTCCTTATGCTAAATACAACCAACAAATATACACACAACGAAACATCAGTATACTTTGGGATCACTATGAATTTGCTTGATACTTAGCTGAAAGGAAATATTTTTCACATCGACAAAAACCTGAACCGAAAATAATCACGACAGCCCTGCACTATCCTATATTAAATATTTATTATCTTCCATTAAGGTAAAGTGCACATTCGATGTGCCTAAAAATACACTGTTTTATTCTAATATAAGGTACCAAATTAAGTTTAAATCAGTCAATCTCATGCTCTATCTAAACGGCCCATTCAAGATGGTCGGCGTGAGATGCAGAAGTCGATCAATTCCAAACGTCTTCGAAACCATTAACCTCCCACCATTAATATTATTTCGTCTGAGGAGCGGTACAGTAACGATTTATTTAGTGCTAGTGATGTGCTCGTTCGATAAGACGTTCGTCGATGATTTGTTGTGAGACGGCACTTGGGCACGCGACGCGACAATGACATCTGTACATTCTAAATGTTGCTGTGATTCATTAGACAATAAATTACTCAGCACTGAACTTTAACTTTTAGTATTAAGTATTTAAGCCAGCCAATATTATGCTTCCTTCACTTATGTTGTTGGCACATATATTTTTTTAAATGTATGAAAATTTGATCTATGCCTCTATGGAATGGACTAAATAATGGAATATACGATACAATCATGACAACAAATAAACTATGAACATCTCAGCACGAATAGAAATACATCATGAATTTATTATCTATGTGACAAGCGACAGAAGGCCATAATGGCGTGTGTCATCATATTCTATAGGAGCGGGCGTCCGGGCTCGTCAATAATGCAGGAGATCGAGATTATCGACATGCACCGTTTTGACGTATCCTCGTAGTCCTTATCATACCATCACTATTGTTTTAAACGGTTTGAACATTTCTAGGGCACTCGGAGATCGATTAGCGCTTACATATTCGTATTAGATATTTCTTGATCGAATTTAATGATTTAATTATCTAAAAAAATGTGTAAGCACAGAGACAAATATAACTAATGATTTATTCGACGCGACGATGCGAAAGTGGTTTTGCGATTTTGTAAACAATCATCGGATCATGCTTTTAGAAAATCTTTCTTAAAGCATGATCCGATTCTTCTTCTTAGAACTCATTGTTCATACATCGAAATTACACTCTTGAAAATCGTAGGAGTCAATATTGCGTATCGGTTATGGTGTTGTACTCATAATCAACCAGTCATTTTATTATTGATGCTTTAAATTATAGTGTCACGCGTGTTCCTAATACTTGTTCGGGCGTATTATAATGCATCATGTAGATTACGAAATCGTCTTATTGTAATCTCTCTTATCGAATCTCTTACTTCCACTCTTACTTTCGTCAGAGCGTGCGCTCGCACAATTGGAATGATCATCAGTGGTGTCACACCTTGAATCGATATCAGATCGATCAGGTAGCGTTGCGAAGTCGAAATTACAGCCTATTCGCTTGTGATCGGCTCTCTTTATTATTTTGTCATCATAGATTTATTTTATTTGTCAGTCAAAATTGTTTATACTCCACTTAACTTAATACCAGTGGTAATTTTAGATTTTTTATAGCATACTCATACTGTATTTATTTTATTATGTTTGAATAATTTTATTTGTTTTAGTCTCTTTTTTTATAAAAAAGACCAAACCTCAATATAATTTCAAAGCCATGCGACAATGTTATTATATATGTTTTATCCAAGAAAGATGAATTCAGGTCCACCAGTAAAGTAGGTACAATGAAATGAATGCGTATGCCGTGACTTTAAATTTATCTCGTTTTTTTTTGGAAGAATGGCCACCATTTTACTGAAAACTTAACCTGTGGGAAACTGATTTAACGTGACTAGAACTTTTAATAACTCTAAATTGGCAGACATGTCTTAATCAGACGACGGAAAAGTATAACATTAATTTAAAAAAATCAAAACAAGCAAACAACAAATCGTAGACTGGCGGGTAATATTGATGTTATCTTGACAGAGATCAGCTTGAATTTCTCAACTGATTGTTAGCGTCGGGGATCTACAATCGATTATTAAAATGTAAACACGTTCGACGGTAGTACATCATTAGTTGAAAGGAGCACTAAAATGCCGTATATTAATATTTTTGACTGAGATCAGAACAAAATAAACACTCATCCATTTATTGTTTATTTAGATATTTTTTACATGTTTTATAAATGCCATTAAGTAAAATTTTAATCCGTACAGTGGTAAATAAAACGAAGATAGTTAGCCCCTTTAACTTGCTTGTCCAACAGAAATTAACAATCGTATAGTGAAATCACTGACATATGAAGAAAAGTAGAGTTACCGTGTCAATCAAAACGCAAGACAATGTCGCTACAAGGAACTCTTTTCCACCAGTGTCAATTTCATACATTTTCTTAACTTTGGATAGGTATCTATCTACCTATTTTTAGTCAATCCGATTTGGCTGTGCGATTTGTTTGTCGTTGAGCGTCATTTTAATACACTTTTTAGTGTCGGTGGCTCGTGTGGGTGGAGCTTTAATGGATCGGCCTCGTACGAAAGTTATTCATTGGATGTTATCATTTCGTGAACACGTAGATTACTCCTATGATCAAGGTGCCATGATTTGCAATGAATTCATAGCGTTTTGTCTTTTTGTTTCTCCCGGATGTAGAATAATTCGTTACAACTATTACTACTGTTTTCAGTTCAGCAAGATCGAACGATTGAATGGTATAACATAATAAATGTAACATTATTATTAAAAGTAAATAACTAATCAAAATCCAATCAAAAAAATTGTCCAGATGGGCATTCAAACTTAGCGTCATTGTCTACAATAATGACCAACGCACTTTCAATCTCAACATACAATAAAATTTCGCAATATGCTATTAACAGGTACACAATCGACCCCTGTTAGAAACATTTGCTTAGACGTTGTTATGCAGTTGTAATAATGAAAAAATAACCGAGTTGCCAACTTGCCAGTAACTGAAGATCATTTGCCTGATAGGAGGCGCTGTTGCAAGCAGCCCCGGGGCTATGCGTTGTATCTCAGTTGTGCGTGTGTCGATTACGGATCTAATAAATAGCTACTATAGATGAATGTTTCTTTTTCTTTTGCCAAGATGATATATTGCGAAATGTCGAATTGATTAAGCTAATTTTTGTACCTAATTTGGTATTGATTTTAAAAGCATAAGTGATATGTACAGGTTTCTAGTGGGTTTTTTCATGACAAGATCAGTTGTACTTGTCAAGGAGCATGTCTAAGATAGTTATTTAGTTTTGTGTTTGATGAATGCTATGATTAATTTAGATTACACATGTTTAAAGCGTAAAATATGATTATAAAGTAAAATCTAGTTAAACATGCTTGAATTAATACAACTTCTTGATGTTACAAGTTTTTTGTATCTACATAAATAAAGTCGTGCCATGTAGTTGCTCTTCCCACTGCTTCTGTAATCGGACCGTGTTCTTGTTTCAACAACGACTTCGCAATGTATGAACGGACAGTATGTAAGCGACGGAACTATTACTGACGGTTGATTTTATTCCTGAGATTAATTAAAAGATACGGCGACGGGCCAGCCGTCCGCTAGAGTGAAAACTCGTCATCTTATCATCATGATGGACGCGAAGCTTTCGAATACGACGACATAGATGCACGCTTTTAAATAACAGCTAACACTCCTTCTGTTGCAAAGGCAGCCATGTAATCTGTATAAACGATCGTTATCGAGTTACGTGATATAGCAGGTGCAACGTTAGAAAATAGCCGGAGGCTGTAAGGGTTGCGTGTGGTAGACCAGTTATGCCAAGGAGAGTCACTGACAACGTTTTTGCAAATGATATAGGTACGTTTTCCATCAAATGTCGGAATAACTTATTATGACAGCACTAACAAGATTTTCTTGACTCTCGCTTTTTTACTATGTATATCCCAGTGTTAGACTATAATCTCTAATGATGATGTGGCCCAAAGTTGTAAACTTACAAACCCTGAAGGGATCTTGCTCTTAAAATACAGCTGTCGGAACTCAAAATTGGTGCTTGGTGATAGATTTTCGACTATAGCAGTTAGCCAGACAGAGTACTCTACCACCTTTTTACTTTAACTTTTTTGTAATTTTAGTATCGATATCGATATCGATATGAAACGATGGGCCAGATCTTTGGTGCTTGGAACAGTAATGCCGGTCATAAAATATGCGTCTAGTTCAGATTTTGCTCATAAAACGTTGTACATGGTGAATTTATTGCAAAAATGAATTCAAACATTCACCGTGTGGAACTTAAACACGTTTGAATTATGTATGGAGCAAGTAGCTATAAGTTATCTTTGCGTAGGCGATCCCGATGCATAAAGATGTTATTATTTTGTCCTTTCCTGTAAGTAGTCGACGTCTAGACAGCTCTACTTATCAAGTTCGTTAGCGTAATCTTTTCACTTTCTAATAGAGTCGTTGGTACTATCAGATATAGTACAATTACAATATAAAATTAAATTGGTAAGATTATGGAAGCAATGAACATGCCACCGGTATAGTCTAGATTACCAGTTTAATGCTTCATATAGATCAGCACCTAATTGAAAGTAACATTTAAGATGCGGATAATACTAGAATGTTGCATAAGATATAGCCGACCGCATTGTATCATTTCTATACTATCTACTGTTGAAATATTAAATCACCTTTTATCGGCATTATAATTTGCCCAGTCTCCGTCATTGGTTTGTCATTCCCGATAAAATGAGCTGCTTGTAGTTAGCAGATGCTGGTGACACTGATCACCATATTATTTAAAAGATAAGATAAAAGTTTTGTCAAAACGTTTACAAATTAATCATTTTATTGTAAAAATATTAAATTAAATCCTTATTAAACATTCATGATGATTGTTACAGACTCGATCGCCACTTGATTCAGACGCACGCGCAGCCGGCAGCAGCGTTCCACTGTGAGCTCTGCAATCGCGCCTACAGCTCTCGCGCTCTCTTGCTTCGACACCGTGCGCTTGCGCATACTGACATCAGGAAATACCCCTGCGAAAACTGTCCTAAGGTATCATTGCTCGATGATTATTATTTTAATAGAATTTTGCTGATAGACTTGAGAATATAAATATCATGTTTATTTTAGAGTTAATTTTTATTAAGATATAATTTAATGTATTGTGGCCGGACACACTAAGATTACTGAATTCAAATATATTAAAATACCCCAATTTATCATCAGTACAGTCAAATGAAGAAGGAAGTAGCAACTACCTTCCCTTTTGAGCTGGTTTTTAAAGTTTGTAGAATAATGTCACCAGAAATAAAGTAACTGGAGCATAGTCCGAAACCTGACGTTATTTCAGGTATTTACCGATCCTTCCAACCTCCAGCGCCACATCCGCGCGCAGCACGTGGGCGCACGCAGCCACGCATGCCCTGAGTGCGGAAAGACCTTCGCCACCTCCTCCGGCCTCAAGCAGCATACGCACATCCACTCCAGCGTCAAGCCCTTCCAGTGCAAGGTCTGCTTTAAGGTGAGACATAAAATACTTCTCCTTAAATCTTGATACTTTAATGGTTGTCATCATGATAATACCTAGAAACTTTAGCAAAAGCTAAACGGGTTAACCAAATAGCTTGAAATATGTGCCGATTAGGATAGATTCTCCTAGATGCATTAATAAGTGCAGTTCAAAATACAAAATACGTGAACCAATTAAGCAGCTGACCATATTGACTAACATTATTTTTCTGTTTCCAGGCTTACACCCAGTTCTCAAACTTGTGTCGCCACAAGCGAATGCACGTCGCCTGCAGAGCTCTTGTTGAATGCGGGAAATGTGGTCAATCCTTCACATCCTACGCTTCACTCACTAAGCACAAAAGATTTTGTGATACTGCTACTGCTGCCTCAGTCAATCTTCGAGGACAAATGTCTCAAGGCTTGCCACAAATCCCGTCCCTACAAAACGTCGGGATGTCTTCACCAAACAACACGAACCCGTTCCCTATGTATAGAGGACCGACTCTACCTCTTCCATACAATACATTTGCTCACTACCCGCTATTTTCTGCCGCTGCAGCAGCATGTCCACCGGAATTCTTAAACCCACTGTTATTTAGCGTACAAGGAGCAAGACTTCGAATGGAACATGATATAGCTATGTCCAATGCTAACTCGATGTCTAAGCAACAAGAAGGACGTATGTCTGTTAAGAGTGTAGATAGTTCCACCTCTCTAGAAGAGGTGAGAAAAAGCAAGGATTTGGAATATGATAATAAGAGAGATAGCGACAACACTGATAGGGGCACACCTAAAATTCATAATATATATTCAAAGCATTCACCACTTTCGACTGAAGATGCTTCATCTCAGCGACGACCCTCACCAGTAATACCACTAGCGACACCAATGCATCCGTTTAACTTTGCAACAGAGGAAATTAGGCGAAAGTCACCGTTTAGTTTTTCCCCGAAACTTAATAATAACGAGATTCACGGGCGTAAGTCGATTTCCCCGTCTTTACCAAAAGATTTATCAAAGAATGTTATTGAAGATGATAAAACTTCAGAATATTCAGATATGGAAGAAGAAAGTAAGAAAGATACGAGTGACCAGCCTTTGGATCTATCTGTGGCGCGTAAACAAAGTGACAAGGAGTCTGAGTTAGAAAATGACGATCGGTCTTTTCGTAACTCTATCAAGTCATACTCACCACCTGAAAGTCCAGCAGAACGCAGCAAGACACCTGAAAATGACACCACTGACGTTGATGTGGAGGGCGTGGAGCCAAAACGAGATGATTCTCCCCAACGACTGGTGACGCCTTCTCTTGCGTTTCCAATGCCAGTTCATCCACAGCATAACAACATCATCGATGCTATGTATCGCCCTAGATTTCCGTCCTTTCCTACTTCGGAGTCACTTTTAGGTTCAACACACTCGCCATACGTCCCGAGTCCGTTTAATTTTTTATCCCCACTTCTCGGTACTGACGGCCCAGATAGGCAAACGAGCGCTTACGCGAAATTTCGTGAACTAAGCGCTGGTTCGGGGAAACTCCGCGATCGCTATGCTTGCAAATTCTGTGGAAAGGTTTTCCCCCGGAGTGCAAACTTGACGCGTCATTTGCGCACCCACACTGGAGAGCAGCCGTACAAATGTAAGTACTGCGAACGCTCGTTCTCCATATCTTCAAACTTGCAACGACATGTGAGAAATATTCATAACAAGGAGAGACCGTTTAGGTGTCCACTGTGCGACAGATGTTTCGGGCAGCAGACGAACTTGGACCGTCATTTGAAGAAACACGAGGCGGAGGGTGGAGATTCACCAAGTTCGGCTGATACTGAACGGGATGATTCTTACTTTGACGATATTAGGTCTTTTATGGGGAAGGTGACTTGTTCACCAGGAGCTGGGACGCCCCCTGCTACGTCTCCTCACGCAGGAGGCCCACATTCCACCCACGGCCCACACAGGCCCTCACTGGCAATAACCACATAGCCACCGGCGTACCCGCTGCCGCCTCCGCCGCCGCTATGGCCTCAGCCCTTTGAATAGCGTTGTTCAGCTTATTCGAGTACATTTACACTTGTGCAACCTCCATTAAAATAACAATTCACTCATAGAAGCCACTTCCCGAAACTTCAGTGTCATTTGAAAGCTTAATGTTTACAAAAAGATGTAGCCTGAAAATCGATGATTGAGTTAAATCGACGGTAATCGATTTAAAAATAGCGTGATTCTTTGTGGCGTAATAGAGTATCGATACAAATTATAAACAACGTTCACGCATTTAATGTGCACTGGTGAATTTCAATAAGTGCACTCGATTTGTTTAGTGTAAATATTGAGTACGTATAGCAACTCTCTATCGTTCTGAGAGCAATCTTGAAATTAAATAGTTAGGCCGTGAACACATAGACGTCTTTTTGTCACGTGATTTATATCTGATTCACTAATAATTCAGTTAGGTAACTAACAATCACTGTCTGTCAAAAAGTTATCTTTTGTATTACAGTTTTAGAAGTCTTTGCTAATAAATGTAGCTAGTAAAATACGTTCATATATTAAACCACATGACAAAAATTATTAATTATAAGTATTTAAGGATTTATAATATTTAAAGTTAAGTATGATATCCGTTTCACGACTTGATATTTGTTCCTAGTTTATATCTTGTGAAGTAAGATTCGATTTAAACATGTACATATATTATTTATAGGTTTGTTGAAAATTATGTAAAGTAGGATTACCAATTATATTAAAATTATTGTAATCATATATTAAGCGTCGCTTAACGAAAACTTTATCCTTCATTCGATTAGTGAAATCTTTACATCCGAATAAATTAATTCAAACGATATAAAAATTCGTAGTTTTCTTTTATTATAATTAATGAAATCAGAAAACTATTTATTGGATATATTTAGTCAAAAACCAAAGCATATTAGGCCTCAATTAGAATTGGTTCGGTAAAAAATGGATAAAATTATATCAATAATATAAAGAGACCATATTGGCACTTAATAAAATTATTGTTACTTTATTATAACATGATGAGAAATATTTTGTTAAAAATTTGTTATTTACAAGGTTGTTGTACATTAAAGTCCTGAGTCGCATTAAGCATATCATGTGTTTTTTTATATAAAATTAAAAAGCTCAAAATGTTAGCTATTATATACATATAAACCATTATTCAAATGGTGTATATTATGTATGAATAGTTAAAAAACATAATTTTGGAGTAAGATAAATTCGCAACTTTTTTGAATTAAGAAAATATTGCTAGATTTGTCACAGCTATATTGTCTTGTACTTACTTATGGTTATTTATGTCGGTGTAAAATAGTATGTTTCCGATTCTTAATACTTGTACCTATATCGTAATTCAGTCTTGTAATATATTTGGAAAAGCAATGCAATACTTATAAATTAAGATAATTGTATCATCATATCACATCGATGCACTAGTTCTACTTAAGGTTTTATCGTCACAAGAAAAATGCGCATAAACTTAAGTACACTTGTACTTATATAATTTACTATTCAAGTTCAATTAAAATATTGTAAACGCATTGAGAAATAAAACAGTACAACTTATATTGGTCATTTTTCAGTTATCACAACGTTATTTATTCCATATTTTATTAATAAGATATATCTGAGAGATTTGATAAGACATTTTGCACGCCAAAAAAAACATAAGGTAACAATATACTGATTAAACTCTCAGGTTAATCACTTTTTATGTCGAATAAAAATGAATCTTAGTTAATAAATATTAGTTACTTACCTTAGCTAAGTTTTACATCGACGGAGTAAAAACTTAGATTTGAAATAATTGGACTGTTTGACAAAAAACTTAAACTGACTTCAAAGTACACTAAGAAGTAATCAAATCCAGATCTGATGACAATGGGACCAAACGGGAAGTGTACCCTTCCAGTCAAAAAAATAATTTTCCAAATCGGTTAATAAATGACGGACTTATGAGGTAATAAACATAAAAAAAAATACAACCGAATTGAGAACCTCCTCCTTTTTTTGAAGTCGGTAAAAAAAAACCTAGATAAATAGACACGATTTTCTCATATACATAACTTTTATTTTTTGGATTCACAATACTGGATACAATTATTATTATTATTGTTAATAAGGAGGTAACGTTAATGTAGGTAATTAAAAGGGTTTCTAATAAAATTTTATACGGGACGTTCAACCGACATCAGATGAAGAGGCTAATGTGTTTGCATTCTCACGTATCGGTTTAATTACATCGCCTTATTTATATCGACGTTTGCATTACGAAGGTACGTACGCGCAGCAATGATATTTAATGTTCCTATAAATATACATGGCCTATCACTTTCAATCACTGTTTTTTTAAAGAAATTCCGCTGTCATGGCGTCGTAGTAGACAAGTAGTATATTCATATAGTGTTTGTCAACCAGGTTCACAATTTCAAAAATAAATAAATTTTTACTGGTTTTTGAATATCAATAAAGGGTACCCACTACCTTATTATGACAATAAGTATTGAATTGAATAGTTGTTAATTGTTCGATGATCACGCGTTACGGACCTTTCCCTTCTTCACAATGAGCGCTATAGTAATATTACTCATATGCAAGAACAAAACATTGTTATTTGGCTGCAGTATTCTGTAAGGTGGAGGTACTTCCCCAGTCGAGCTGCTCTTTGAGCGATAAAACGCTGTATCTACTCTACCACTCTTAAAAAACCGGTCGTAATAACTTACATTGTCAAAAGTATAGATATTCATTTTTAATTTATCATCCATGTTCCTGATTATGTTAAAAGTGATATGGATCGTACTTACATACTTAATTTTGAATTAAGTTCGAGTAAGTAGATAAATACTTGCCAATATTTGGCATGTTGCTTTAAATTATTTTGACATAATCTCACTATAAAGCAATAGTAATGCAATCGGAGACTTTCAACATAACAATGCACTCAATTATCATGGCCTCGAAACCAATATGTCATAATGTCAATAATGATCTGAAATAATTGATCCTCAGAGATATACTTAAGCGCACTTAATGTCAAAATCTAGATCATTGGTTCACGGGTCAACAAAAAGGTTGACCTTTCGAAAGCCTTTAATCACAGGCAGGTATTATATAAGAGATGACCTCGAGCGACGTTATCAGTGAAAGCAAGGACGCAAGAAGGACGGCGATAAGGCAATTACACTCATTATCGAACGGCCGCTCGCTGCGCCCGCGCCGCTTTGCCTTTGTACCCTATAATGGCTGAATAAGTGGGCGATTGAGTCCATGACACGCCTTATTGTCTAGGATAAAGAATTGGCGCGCCTGGCTACAGATTTATGTTCATCTTTTGTGTTTATCGAGATCCTATTCAATTAATCCGTGCCCATTCCAAATGAAAATCATATATTAATGAGTAATAGGGCCTAGGTTTAGGTTGGTTTATTGCTTTTTCGCAACAATTTGTTAGATTTGTGAACGACTTGATAATATTAGTTATTGAATGTGGTAGTTGATTCATCTTGTTCCGAAATCGATACTAATTTATTTATTGCGTAGCTGTACTAGTAGCTTGTAGGATCGTTATTTATTCTGTGCAGTCGTTTAATGTGTAACATATATATTTTGTAATCTAAGTTAAATTAGCTGGGAGCCGCAGATCAGGACCAAACATTACAGACATTTGAGGGCAGATAGAGAAACATATTTTCTAAATACAAAAAAAATAATAGGTATTAATAAAATAAAGAAGAATGGCAAGATAACATGTTACTTGGGTGGGACCCATTGATACCCCTAGCAATGGGTCCCACCCAAGTAATGCCTTAATTTTTAATAAATTTGTAAACTTTTGATTCCCAGCTCCCAGCGCCTCAATATTTTTTATATAAAAATCTTGTTAACCTTTCAAAATAATTAATATAAACTAGCACGTGAACGGTGGCTTGTTATTTTTTGGGTCCAAAGCTGCCATCCTTCTTTATATGTACATTGGACACACACTACTCGTGGCAAACATACTTTCTTTATGTATATATACACATTTTGATTGTGATAGATTCCTAAACAGTCGGTATTGTCAAATTAAAATAGTCACAACTAAATGTTAACGACATAAATTACTAAGGTGACCACGCTGCATTTGTAAGCAACAGTCTCAATAAGGTCTTGGTCTCCGGTCTCGCGACATTATCGCGACACGTAGTCACCACTCTGCCCACTCTATATTTAAGACACTGGTCACATATAGCGGTAGGATATCGATAACAGTGATCTATTTTCAGTGATAGTTTGATATTAAAATTATTGAGCTACAAATAATAAATTCATTCTACTGTTATGGTATCATTCAATTAATTCAATCCTGAAAAATAACTAAAACGTACACAAAAATCTTTGCTGTGTTGAAAATACATGATAAAATTCAAATCACCTTTTTTAAATTATATAAATTTAGGAAAATACCTATTAAATGCATATACTGCATGCAAATTTTTATATATTTTCATTCTTTTAAATTGAAAATATGTTGTACATTTCGGGAAAAAATCACTAAAGTAAGCATTATATTTATAAGGCGCCCACAATGTATCCCCATGTAAACGTACTCTAAACAGGCTTGACACCACGGCCATTGTGCGTCCCTCCACATACAAGGCGCCTCGGTGTCCCAGCTTGCACAATCGCGGATACACCCTACACTAGAAATGTGTCTTATTAGGCGCTCCTTGCAAATGTCATAGTGCGAGAAGCGGTCTCTACTGATTTTATACAAATACGTGTAGGTATCTAGATAAGATACAAATTTAATGTCGTTCAGTGTTTTTAATGTGGATGTTCCACATTTTGTATTTTTTATGAATATTTCTTGCGTTTTAATTTATTATTACGAAAATTCCAAGCAAATATGAGACGAGAGGCGTATGGCAATGGATTTGTATATATATATATATATATGAATGTTGGATTCAAAGCTGTATTTATTTATAACAAACCAATATAACGTTTAATTGGTTTTAAAATCATTTTCCGTTATAAATTCAAAATCAAGTAAATCAACTTAAAGAATTATACCTATTACCATCATCAGCCTGTCTCATCACATAGGCCTCTCCAAAGCGCGCCACTTCCGATTTCTTGCCACCCGCATCCAGCCCAGTCCGGCAATTTTCTTAAGGTCGTCAGTTGAAAGAATTATATATTGGAGCTGGTCCAGCTGACCCGTCACAAAAATATCACAAATATCACAAAAATAAAGTACTTATATAATATGAAAAAACCGGCCAAGTGCGAGTCAGACTCGCGCACCGAGGGTTCCGTACAAACCTGTACGTATATAAGTAAATGGTAGTATAGACCTGAGTATTTGATATTAATTTCAATTTATGACGTATTAAAAAAAAACTACTTACTAGATCTCGTTCAAACCAATTTTCGGTGGAAGTTTGCACCGTAATATACATCATATATTTTTTATAGATTTATCATTCTCTTATTTTAGAAGTTACAGGGGGGGGGACACACATTTTACCACTTTGGAAGTGTCTCTCGCGCAAACTATTCAGTTTAGAAAAAAATGATATTAGAAACCTCAATATCATTTTTGAAGACCTATCCATAAACACCCCACACTTATGGGTTTGATGAAAAAAAAAAATTTGAGTTTCAGTTCTAAGTATGGGGAACCCCCAAAATTTATTGTTTTTTTTCTATTTTTGTGTGAAAATCTTAATGCGGTTCACAGAATACATCTACTTACCAAGTTTCAACATTATAGTTCTTATAGTTTTGGAAATAAATGGCTGTGACATACGGAAGGACAGACAGACAGACAGACAGACATGACGAATCTATAAGGGTTCCGTTTTTTGCCATTTGGCTACGGAACCCTAAAAATAAAGAATGTTTTTTTTTAATAAAAATTTTTTACATAAAAATAGCTGCTGCGATTCAGCTGCTACATACTATTCTTGTAGAGAAGTTCATTATGATGTAAATTAATTATTTTAGGTAGGTTAGGTACCCTTACAATAATTAATGTGCTTTAGATAAATACCTTTAGTTATATTTTCTAAAGTTAACACGAAGAGTTCATATATGTATGACTAAGAAGAATAAAAATGCCACAAGTTTGACCACAAGCTCACCTCAAATGACTTTCATTATTTGAATTAACTCAGATTACGAACATTTTTATTATTCATGATGGGGTTTAATAAAGTTCTCTCCTGTATAACTTACATTAATCTTGCAAAACAATTTGAGGTCAAACTGGGCTTTTACATAAAAACTCTATTCAACTAAAAACTGTAGATCACCTTACTGTCATTGGCAAAAAATGTGACGCTATGTCCTTGACCATTTAATCAATACATTTGAATAGCATTGTATAAGTAACGCCGATTTATGGCAAGCCTTCAGGAACTAACCAGAATGCACTCACAAATCCGGGTTTCAGTTGTATATTAGGTATATACATTATAATCGCCTACAAGTCAGAGTTAAATCAATACAAATCACAATTTGCAGTATTCACCGACTCTATGTAATATGTAGGTAAGATTCGCGTGGAACTCGTCGTCTGCAATTAAATCTCTTTGTGCATGTTCATGCACCTATATGATTTTTTCCCTTTAACCACCAGTCATTACTGAGGCAATAAATCTTTCTTCTGTCCGTCCGTCGTCGTTAAGAACTTCATTAACTTTTCACTGACATGCGTTTTTCAATTGAAATCATGAGAATGGGCACTCGGAGTATTTTAATATAGTGATTGCAATATGACAAAACGTCAGGAAATTGATTCAGCTTCTGTGTCATTATGCGCTCGAATTGTAGTGTCGGGGTCCGGTGTTGATTGTGTTCGGATAATAAAAATTATCGACATGCTTTAAAACTGTAGCCCACGGCTATAGTTAATATCGCGATGGCAATTCTAGTTTTATAATGTAAACTATTAATTTATATAGTTTCTGATTATAGTAAATAATTATTCGCCTCTAAAATCTGGTTACGGTATAGGGCACTTAGCTAGTAACGACAAACACTTAACAATTTAATCTTTATTGCATCAAATTAAGATTCAAAATTAATGAAATTTGGAGTAAAAACCATTCAACAAATTAAGATCGGAGATTGTAACGTTTAATTTATATGTCTGAACAATTATTAAATGTCTCATATAGTCGTACTAATCGTGTGGGTTTTCTCAGAAATTGAGTATAAAAATAGGTAGAAATAGACAGGACATAAATAATTTAATTGATTAGTTATTGACACATAAGCACCCGCCCACTAGCGTTCTAATAAATCAGAAATGATAATTTTGTAATCCGCATCCGTTTTGATTACAGACTGACCAATGACTGCCGAGGACCATGACGTACTAACTATCGCGTGTACGCTATACAATTGCGGATACGAGACTTGGGACATACCGCGGATAAGTTAGAGAAAAAACATAAGCAGATAATACGATTAAACAAGGAAAACATTTGAAAATCCGCTTATTATTTGTCATATCCATGTATAATATAACTGTTCAGGGTAAGTAGGTACAAAAGCAAAGGTAGGTTTTTATTATAAAGCCTATAATAAAAATATGGTTTTCAGAATTTACTTTACATCCCAGGTCTTTCACTTATTACGTAAATAAGTAGGTATCCTAAAAATCCTAGTAGTAGTAGTAGGTCGGCCTAGTATATAGTCCTAGTAGTAGTAGGTATCACAAACTTTATTGTTTTTTTTTTGAATATTTTTTGCTGTATGTTTCAAGTTGATTTTACACCATATCTTTCATACAAAATACTACACACAAAATATTGTTATTAGTATCTATTTCGTAATTTTAACATCGTACAAACACTAATTAATAAGTGTAGATACTTCAATTTATATCACCAAGAGCAGACATTAATTAGCTAATTAAGCATTCTTTCTCACATTAATCGACCAAAACAAGAACATTGAAACCATACGAGGTACACCTTGATTAACTACTCTTGACAGTTCGGTGATGGATCGTGCCCAACTGATTATATCATTTTTTTAAAGGCGTGGAACAAATAATCTGTAGGTCGAATCTTCGATTTATAGAACGACAGTTGATAGTTCCTTTAGAACAATTAACAAAAACTCTTAATCGTATTTTCCGTGACATGACAAATCTATGTTGGCTTGGACGAGATCCTGAATTCCTACTAAATTCTTATTCCGACTAGTCAAATTATGTTTGTTTTTATACAACTAAGTTGGCAAACAAGCATACGGCCCGCCGATGGTAAGCAGTTACCGTAGCCTATGGACGCTAGCAACACCAGGGGTATCACTCGCGCGTTGCCGACCCTAAAAAAAAACCTAAAAATACCTATTTTCTAAATACCTCTCACTCAAGTGCCAGTAATAAATATCCGGGGACAATCCTCAGACACTGTTATCTGATCCCAAACTAAGTAGAGCTTGTACTATGGAAACCAGATGACTGATATACTACATACACTACTTTTAGTTTGTAAATACATACTTAATTAATATACTAGTTATACTCAGACACAGGACATACAGGAATCGAACTCACGACCTGCGGTACGATAGGTGGAATCTGTAATAATATACATATAGATCGGCTAGGTACTTTATATTGTTTATTCCTCGTTATTTTATATGAAGCATATATTTAAAGTAGTTAAAGTTGGAACCTGCAACCTCACTGTATTAGTAAGCCACAGCTGCGAAGCTCAATAGCTTTTGTGAAGGCAGCGGGGGCTGCGGGCGCCTGCGAGTGCGCGTGCGCCGCCAAGTGTTCCAAATCCAAACATCTAATTGTGCTATCGCTAACTTTTGTAGGGATAGAGATGCCCTCTTAACCTTTTGTGGACTACGATAAATTAGTATCCCAACTTACATGTAAACAACAATAGTTAGGTTTGCACGTAAACAATATATTTATTTTGTAGATTGTGTCAATGTACCTCAGTTAATTTAACTATAAGTATTGACTTTTATAATATAGGTAATTTTCTCATGTCATACGTCGATATTGATACTGAAAAATTTACAAAATAATCTTGGAACTTTGTACTTTAACCAGGTTTTATTGGATTTTTGTATTCAAAGATGGTTTTGATTTTCAGTATTTGTCTTCGTAACGTGTACGACGGCAACATTAAGTATACCTCAGAATATTTTTTCGCGAATAACACAATTTTGTCATATAGAGGAATGGTAAAGGGAAGTATGATGTAATTATTACGTGATGGATAAATTACGTTTAATACTTAAACGATATTTATATTTATTCTAGCAATGTCTTCATCAAGAAATATCTAATTAATTATTTTTTATTTATTGCGACATTATAAATCTAGAGCCGATAATAATACTGACGCATCCTAGACAAATGTATAAAATAACTGAAGAGACAGAAAACCTTTTTATTCTCAGATTTATCGAAGAAATTATTTGCATGATTGTTTGTAATTAACATTATTTGCAATGGTTTCTTATTTTCGACAAAATTGGAATTATTTATGTAAGAGTGGTAAGTAACTGGAGCGTCTTAAATCGTCTGAGGCGGATGTGTAGCAACAATCGTAATCGATATAGCATCGATATTGTTCGATAGCACGCACATCACTGGCTGGGCGCGGCGCGGTGTCGCAACCCGGCACGCGAGCTCGTGTGGTTTGCGAACCAAGTTTCGGTACTGTAGTTGTATTAGATCTTTTGGTATTATTTGCAAAAGTATCTAATCATAAAAAAATAAAAAAATATCGATTAATAAAACATAGTTTTTCAAGTGGTTGTAAAGTAATTCATAGTATTTTAATTTATGCCATCATTGTTATGAATATTTGTTGAGTTTTTTGCCGTGAATCTTCTCAGTTTAAGTGTATTCCAAAACGTGCGGTATCGTAATTTTTAGCATTCATAACTGCCTTATCAGGGTCTATATTAAATAAATTAGTCTTAAATATGAGTTTTTAATCTTTTATTAACTAATTATAGTCAAGGTATAGGTTTTGCTGTAGTATTTTACTATTACCATTGCCACCATAACGTGACTAACCTTTCGAAGAACAATTATTACACTTGACTCACAAAGCTTACCGCTAGTACATGTAAAGAGAATTTATGAATATTGCCATAAGTATCGAATGGCGTATCAATAGCGTGAGTGTAACAAACTGACCTAATCTCCGCAATCCGAATGACGTGTCGCCTGCTCGCGATCTTATTTGTTGCCGTGTTGTGGGTCACTACACTACACTATTGTCGTACTATGCTTCGTGTACGAAATACGACGGGATAAGATACTGTTTCTTGAATAAAAGTACATAAAATTTCTGTTTTGTATGGATTGTATTTGGAAGCCGTAGCTCAAGCTTGATAGCTTAATGATGAACGAACCTGAATACAACCATGAGGATTGAAATTATTGGACTTTAGGCTGAGTTTTACATACATAAAACGGCTTTCAACTAGCTTAAGAAATACATTGTGAGAGGTGATGCCAGTCCACTACAGGACATCGTAAAAGTAGATCATATAAACCAATAATTAATATCAAATGAGAGTATTGCGTAACCCACGACTTCCGTCAAATTATCAGCAAAAAAAAGAAAGATTGATACAGTTCATGTGTTATAGCAGTAGTGAAACTGACATGTATTTAAAGAAAGGATAGCTAGAAACTGGCTTTTGGTACAAGTATTCTGAACTACTAAAAAGATGCAGATAATACACTGAATAAAAAAAACAATAAAAGACAAAATATTAATTCTGTAATGGAAAGAAGAAAAGAAGAAAGAAAGAAAGAAACATTTATTGGATACAACAAAATAGCACAATACACAACAATACAATACTTTTATAATACAATGATACACACAACATTATATATAAAAAAACAGTAAAATTTTGCGACATTGTAGATATGTACTATGATGGGTCCAAAAGGCCCCAGCTCAGCATGTGCTGCAGATAACTACAGCGCTGATTTTCAGCTGAATCCACGGGTGATGCACGGACGAATGTGCGGTATTTAAAAATGGCATGTAAATGTTTTTTCTCAATCGCAATAAATGTACAGATTTTTATTTATACCTTCTGAATATGCCACATTACTTATTTTCTTAACACTTGCTTAACACCGTAAAGGTTTCGCAACACCTCGCGAAGAAGTGACAAGTAGACTAGATTCTATTTTCACTGTTTATGGCGACGCGGCGGATACATGACAAAATTGCCACAACATAGAACTAAGCAAAGTATGTAAAAAACTAAACTCTCAGTTATCTGTAACGGAAACGAGTGAACACAATTTTAGGAGTCCGTTGATTGGGAAAATCCTTTTGAGAAACTAGTTCCATAATTTTCAATAATAACAGAAACGCAAAGTGTGGCATTATTATACAAAAGTTAAAATTCAGTCAGTATTATGAAACAATGTACAAAATCTACAATCCTTCGATGTAAGTCTACTAGTAAAGTAAAGCTAATATATGATAGTACATTATACGGAAACTTAATCACATAAACTCTTCAAACTTAACCGCTTTTTTACGTAGTATCACTATCGAAGCAAAAAATAAGACCAAGCCTCAAACAGCACAGCTAAAGATGTTATCAAATCAATTAGTGCAGTTGACTGTTTAATTGCATTGTAATTAAGGTCTAAATTCGCGTAGCCAATCAGCAAGTGTAACTTTATATGGTAGAGACGCGTTGCAATTAGATGTTTGAAAAAGTTTCCCTATAAAGTCTACGGTAGGTATTACATTTTTTACTTCAAGATTCCCGCAGCCACTGCGGATATTCTGCGAAGGTTGTTTCATCATACCGTCGTATTAGGAAGTCTTGTATGTCATCAATAAACATTAGTATTATGGATATTTTAGCTCGGTGACGTCTAATGCTGTGGCGAATTTTGTGTGCCTTACTTAGCTTCTGCTTTCAGTGAAGAAAAACATCGTGTAGTTTGTAGTACCAATGGCTATCACCCTGAAATGTCTATGTCGCTAATCACCCGCGAACTATCGAACAATTAACACAAAGAAGCGTAATGCACTCTCTACAATGCGCTCTGATTGACTAAGATAAGGACTCATGCGCTCTGATTGGCCAAGTCAAGAACACACGATAAATTGATTGGTACTCACTGTTAAAAGTCAGTGACAAATCACTGTTTACTAGTTTCGGAATCGGATTGCTCGGTATTACTACTCTAAGGGATTGTTCCTCGATGCCGCGAACCTACTTTTACACCCCGGGAGTGAAAAAATTGAAAATCCCTTCATTAGTAGACAAGGAACCCGTGTAAAATATCACTTTTCTAGACCCTGTGACTTGAGCAGTGCGTGCATCAGTTAGTTTGTGCTTTAATGTACAGTCGACGACATAAATATGTATACACTTTGTGAAATTCAAAAGCAATTTTCTCGCATTGTATTGATTGAAATATTACATAAATCATAACAGTATATTATTATGCTCAAATATTCTGTCTTTATAATATCTCGACAGGTCGCCTCCTTAGTAAAACATAGAAATGAAAAAGAAATAAGTAGTTTAGCGGCGACACGTCGCCTGTTGCTGCTGCCTGAAGTCGGCTACGAACTTGTACATTAAGGGTTGACGCCACGCAAATATGGTCCTAGGAGACTATCCATTTAAAGCATTTAATGATTTTGAAAAGAAAAAACTTTTCACATTTACTTTCCTGGATGAGATATTCTGTAGGTAATGTGGAGGTACATCCCAATGCGAATAAACGCTAAGCTCTACCGATCTTTTTCGATATTTAGGGATTCGTACCTCAAAAAGAAAAAACCGAACCCTTACAGGATCACTTTTGTCCATCCGTCCGTCCGTCTATTCATATATTTTCTCAGGAACGGGTAGAAAAAAAAACTAATACTTATAGTCTACGGTCTCTTGGAGGTGTACAAAATTGAAACAACAGTGTAAACGCAACCTATCTAGTTAGTTAGTCTAATTTAGTAGTTTTAGCCAAAAATTTAGATTTTTAAATCGAATATTAAGTTTTACGATAATATGTAATATGAAACTATAATAACAACGAATTAAACGAATCGATTAGACTTGATGAAATGATCGATTGGAATCACAGACGGTAAGATGCGACATTTTTGGACTTTTCCACATATTTTGTGCGTGTTATCGAAATACGCGGCTAATGTGGAAGATGTCACAACATTCATGCGACTGGCAATGCGGCCAACGGTATTCGAACAAGGATTGATCAGTAATCGATTCTAATTGGGTAAATCGATCTTCATGCGTTACTCATTCGATGTTTACGAGTTCTTGTTAAACGCACCGGATACTGATTGATGGATTATCCGAACTATAATGAGTGGTTTTAGAAAATGGGACCCAGTTAAATATACTGTTATGTACTTAAATAAGGGCTCTTATTTGTTTGAAGAATTGATTATCCGTTTAACTTGATGCAAGTCACGTGTCTTGGCAGGCCTATGGCTGTATACCATAAAATACAAAAATGCAGGAAAAAGGCATTTATATATTCATTTGTTTAGGATAAACGTAGAAGGTAGGTGGTAGGTGCAATTATGTATTCTGTGTAGTACTTATCAAAGAAAAAAATATTTCGAAACGTGTAATCAAAATGAACGTTTAAAAATTTTAACACGTAGGCGTAATAAAAATCAAGTGAACCAAATCCAATTAGAGAAAATAATATGCCGAAAAAAGGCAAAAGGATGCATACTATACGACAAGTTTTTATATGAACCACATTCATCGAAATACAGGGAATCCCTTAAGGATGGTGACGAAAAACCGAGTGCGATCGCGAGATACGAAAAAGCAGAGCAAACGAGAGACGCACGACATCTATACAAGAAAAATCATAGTTGCGGTTGTGGGTCATACGCTCGTATGGCAATAGCCGGTATACTGCAGAACTGAGTGCCCGTACATAGCAAACAACATTAATATTTCATTAAAAACATGCGTTAGCGCACACTCACACGATAGTGATGTGTCAAATTGAAATATACGAGCAACGTTTAGATGTGACATTTACAATGGAAAAGGTAATTGGCGCGTGTAGGCATTGTGCGGCTCGGTAATGTCGTAGTGATGTGCGATTAATTTATCGATATTATTCGCGATCTATCGAGTTGGTCATTTTATCAATCGTAATGGTTGAATGTAATTGCAAGATATTTGCGAATGTCCCTTCTGAAATGTTCCTATTTCCGTATTGTGATGCACTTGTTCAAATTGTCACCGACGATACACACCATCAATTAGTACCGCGAAAGTAGCAAAATCAAACGTCCACAGACAACTCTAACAAAATAATAAATTCGACTTTATCTAACTAAGTGGTCTATTCAATTGAAACATTGCGAAAATGGCCCTTGTTGCTCTACAAATTGTGTCGGTCGGCGAAACGTAAGAAAGGGGGAAATTCAAAGGCAGCGTGTGCTTCTAATTTAGAGTAGACATTGCCATGCTGCCGGTCCAACCAGTTCCGTTACAAAAGCAGGCCTTCTCTAAAAAGGTCTGAACAGAGGTTTTGTGAAACGAAACTCTTCGTTACAAGAACTGTAGATTAAGTAGGCTCGATATAAGGTAATATTCTAGTTTGTTGTTAATTTCCTAGAAGATTTAATGTAAAGTTGTTACTACGGTAAGTCAACCTTATTATTTCAGGGAGATATGTATATACTTAATGTAAATCTTACTAGGTAGGTACCTACCATTTATTACTCTCGCAATCATTGCATATGTAAGTAGCTAAGTACATAAGTAAGTCTAGCTTAGCCTAGGAACTACCTACTAGTTTTTTTAACGTGACCGTAGGTGGTCACTTTTTTCACTCAAGCCATCCACTTATTTATTTATTAATCTAGGTATTATGTTACTGACGAATTCAAGCAACCAAAAACAGCACAATATTATATATTTTTTGGATATCTTCTAATCTGTAGGTTTCTTCATATCAGTTAAAAAGGGCTAAATACGAACCTAAATTAGAATTATGTCTTCATCGTATGAATCATTCCAATTTAAAATTCAAATTCGAAAATGGAATATGTAAATGATTGGTAATTGCGTCGCGCGAGTCGCGTCGCTTAGCCGATTAGCGACGAATTGCGCGTGCGTGTGGGATGAACTCGCTTTCACTAATGACGAACCCTAAAAAGTAAAATTACTGAATATTGAATTATGAATATTATAAAATAGGTACCAAGCAACCAGAGAATTTATTGTATCACAACAGCTTATATATTGCTAGGGCCTGCACCTTAAATATTGTCCACAAACTCTAGTGCGATTTGTAAAAATATGCCTTAGGGTCAGTTCACACCGAGACGAGAGGCGACGAGACGCGACGCGACGAGACGCCGACGTTACGATGCATGAAGAGGCCAATTATTTCACATAGTCGTATCGAGCTGCGAAACGCATCGCGATTATTTGCGATGCCTCGAGGCACGCGCGACTCCGAGGGACGCACTCTAAAGGTTGAACATACACTTAAGGTAAACGCACCTTTATCCGAGCCGAACGCATCGAACGAAACGAATTTTAGAATTTTGTATATGAAATCTCATCCATCCAAGGCAAGTGTGCGAGCTTTCATAAGATTTTATATACAGAATTCTAAAATTCGTTTCGTTCGATGCCTTCGACGCGTTCGGCTTGGATAAGTGTACGTTCGCCTTAAACCTCTCATTGAAATTTGTACCTTTTTTGTTGTAAATAATGTTAAAAAGATCGTTCCGCGTCTCATTTTGGTGTTAACTGACCCTTATGATTTAACATTTCTAACACGCAGATTTTTTTGATAATGAATCCACACACAGGTTTTAATCTCAGATACCAGCCAGCTAATAAATTAAATAATAAGCTTTATTTAAAAGTATTAAATATCTTTAGATCAAGGAGAAGTAGTAAAGTGATGGCCTGGCCTATGTTCTGTCAAACCACCAACATAAAGGTCATCTCAGATGAACAAAATACTTGTATGCTTTGAATCAATATCGTAACTTTAATCTTAAAGCACTTGACTATTCTAAAGATAAGTGAAGCTTATTTCCAATTGGATGCAATTAAGTAGCATTACTAAGTAACATTTTGTTCTCTAATTACAATGAAACTGCGTCTATTTACTGAGGATCAAGATACAGCGAGTAAAGACGCCTACATATAATATCATAGGGTTGCTGATCCTCATTGGATGCTTGTATGAATTCCTCGCAAAATCCTTTCAGTTCTTGTTTCTCTTTTTTCCTTAATAGGTAGTTCTTTGGGTGATCCGTTTATGGGTTTAATATAAAAGAGTTTAGGAATAATGGGAGGCAACAAGACTTAGACTATGCTTGAAAAGAAACATTGAATAAAATCGGAGAGTACACACAAGTAGCTCTACGAATTAAGATAGTGTGTAGTCTTTAGGAAAATGTAAGTATAAATTCGACCATGTAAGGAAGAACTTCATTAAACTCTTCATTGACATCTGCAGTTTAATAACATTTAGACCTCAAGTGAGTCTCAAAACTAGTCTATGGTTGGCTTTCTTAACTTGTTTGATATTCACGTGTTCCATAAATATAGAATTGTAGAAAAGGACGACCATTTTAATGCAGTTCATATGCATTATAACCTTAATCTAACCTTAATATCGTCGATTATAAAAAAATATCTAAGAAAATCTATCAAATCGGCAAAGCAGCTTCCAAATTTCCCAACAATATATCACGCTAGGGCCTTAGACCGTAGGCCGGTGGAGTCCAACACCCGTGGCCTACCGAGTACAATCGCGCTCGCCAGCTGCGCCCGTATCGCCTCGCTGCCGAACGGCCATATTTCACAGGGCGCGCTCCTATCACCTGTCAAATCGAACAAGTGTTCCGCCCGACTCGGACCTATTTAAATATCAACCGTTTTAGACGCAAATACGACTTGTTTCTTGTCGCCTATTGTTGTTTATGCGGTATATACCTATATACATTTTTTTCTCTCACTGAGTTACAGTTATACAGTGGTCTGGGGTTGGTACGATTCTCTGGATGCGAATAGCAATCAATCTGTTTTTACTCAATAAGGAATTTTAATTGCAATTTAAAAAGATAACTCCGTCTCAATAAATATCCTGTTGAGTTGAGCTGGCGTATTACTCTTCTAAGTATTCATGAACATTGATGAATCTGAAACATCAACCGCCAATCAAAGGCGTCATTTGCGTGTAGTGTCTCAAAGTGATCCCGATCCAACGTGTAACTGAGCGCAATCCAGAAATATTTAAACCTTAGACATATACATAATCAAATAAGTATTCTAGATATGTTGTTGAAGATTTATAGCATCCATACTTAGATATGGCATCTCTAATATTCCAAAAAAGGTAACGAATACACAACAAGGAAGATAAAGTTAATAGATGCCCGTGTATGTTATAAATAAAAGAGTAACAAACAACAAAGCTATTATTATAAAGATTAAATTATGTATACATTATTAGTTAACTAGTTTTCGCCCGCGGTTTCATCCGCGTTCCCGAGGGAACATACCTAGTATACCTTTTTTGCTAACATACCTAGTATATGCCGACAAAGTTGCATAGGTTCACATTTTAGCAGTCATATTAGTAAAACTAGACTTACCACATTTACCATACCTGTACATCCACTATAAGTCGCAAGATAGAGTTAAATCTAACGTCACGTGTCTTCCGCTCGCGCTTTCAAAACGCTGAGGGTAGGACGAATAAGTCATGAGAAATATTTATAACGCTTTGTATGCAAAATAACCTAATGCTCATTCACGTACAGACAGTATCACTTAAATAATCCTAGAGTGCGACTCGATTGTCAACCTTACATCTATGAGATGACGATATGGTTTGATTTTTAAAAACGTCGCATTGAAACGTGAAAATCGAATGCGTGGTGTCACACGGGTGAGCCTCACAATCACACTTGGGATTTGAATAAAATCAGCATACGGCCCTTGTAGTGTTTGATTGATGATATTGTAGTGATGTAACGCAAGGATCCGAGATGTGTTTTTCGGTGTGAAAGGTGACTGTATGTAGATTAGGATCACGCGTTACGGATTGACACGGTAGGTATGTCAAGGTTGCGGTTTCACTTCTGACATGTCAAATAACTCTTTGTTCGATATTTGTTCCGTTGTTACACATCGCGTCACTTAAATTATATTAGTGTTGTGGAATTTATATGGAATCACGCTTTGAAGTGTCATTATGATTTTATCAACGTCTAAAAAGGTAATCTTCGTATTATGTGCACTTTATGACTTATTTACAAGAGTGTGAACGCTTTTTATGATAAATTATTGATTTAATACAAATGGAAATGCAACAAAGTGTCGTTTGAAGCAGGCAATAAATCTATCTGGTATAGGGCTATAATTAAAAGAATATGAGAAATAGTTTACATTATTATACCACTTATGGGCAGACTCCCGCATTTATTTGAGCTTATATATATCTCTATCATGTGGGAAAATTGTAACAATGGTTAATTAAATAAAAAATACCAATTAATGAAATTAACTGCAGGGCTCTTGTTGTCGCTTACGTGCCTTCCGTACTGGAACCAGTCGGTATTGCGCGGGGCGATGGCAAGAGACCGGATGGTATGTCTTTGATCCCTTAGAGTGTCGGCAAGTCGCTGGTGTGCGCTCGCGCCATCTCACTTACCGGCGACTTGTAAAGCTGCAGGGGCAGCTTCAGCCAGTGCGGAAATTCAAAATTCAAAAAATACGCTTCGACTGGACCAAATTATATTTTTATGCCTTTTGCGGTTGTGACTATGGGACCGTGGGAGTCCGAAGCTCGCCGTTTTGCTTGCACTTTATCATCAAAATTGATCGAGGTCTTCGTAGACCAGCGGGCGGGGAGCTTATTTCGCCAACGCGTCAGCTTGGCTATCTAAAGAGGAAACGCTGCCAGCCTTCTGGGAACCTTACCGTTAATCGGAAGCGGCAGACTTAAGGAAATTTTCTATATAGTATAGATTGTAATTTGTAGGTACATATTTGTTGTAAATACAGTATTTGATATAGTAAAAGTTAAATACCAATTAATTATATATTCTAACACCATTTCAAATCCTATTGATTCTAAACAACACTTTATTCATCTTTCCATATAGCCTTAGTCAAAGGCCACCACGTACTACCTTATTCAAAATAACAACAATATAAACAGATGCGATCCTCTGTACTGTCTCAGCGAACATCAGTAACATTCTATTGAAATACCAGCTAGCTGCGAATGGGTGCGGACTATACGCATGTCAGCTGGCATTGCGCGCAACATCTCAATAGCCAGCAAATAACTGAGAAGAGCCTTATTCGACTACAAGAATGCTCCGCGTATTTTAGCGGATGCATTTTGCGTGCGCGCGATCTCGCCGCGCTTTCCACTCAGATGGTGCAATTATGTATTTATTGTTAGGAATTTAGAATTGTATGTATGTTTTTATTTCAATAGAATTATTTAAATGGATATAATGTTAATCTTCACAACGCATACACAATTCGTGAGCGTATTTATTGCGTTGAAAAAGACATCAACGAGATAGCTTGTTAAAATGAAATAATGAATTTTCACTTGTTTTTAAACCTAATTGGAAATATTTGGGAAAACAGCTTTCGTAACCGAATTTATATAATTTTCTCTTCGAAGATGTATTTTACCAAAATGAACATCATCCGAATGACACAGACTTGCGTTTGTGAATTAAACCGACTTTTAATCATTGGTAAGCTCAGTGTTCTATAAGGTATTGTTAAAGAGCTTCCTAGTTTGGCGCGGAGTGGGAACGCGACAGATGTTCTGTGTCAGGACAAAGGTGCGGTGCATTGTAATTGCTTATACTGGAGGTTATCACACTGCCGCGGCGGGCCACGGGGTTATAACGAGCGGCCACATATTATATTAGCTAGCTTATTTTATTGAGAGTTATCTCTGTGTACCCTGCGAATCATTCTTGCTTGTTTTATCCGTATGTTTTATTAATTTTCTTTTATAAATAGATAGGTAGATACAAAAGAGAAAAAAAACTTAATAGGTAAAAAACGATATCTCTATACTTACCTACAGTAGAAATATCGTGGTCGCTCATAACAATTTTTTTTATACTAAGTATTCGGTAAACAAGCGTACGGCTCACCTGATGGTAAGCGGTTACCGTAGCCATAAGGACGCTTGCAATATACGGTATATCCAAAAAACAAAATATTTTAATTAATCTCTATAAGGTGCCCCAATTACAATGCATTCCACAAGCTGCTTTGAAGTGATTAAAGTAGAATTTATAATGAAAAAAAAAAAAAAGATATTCTTACCTACATTCATACTTACCTTTGAGGAAACCTCTATGGAGATGTAGCAACAAATAAATAAACTCTAATGTTAACAATAATGGTAACACAAATGAAAAGTGAGGTCATTATTACTGTTCTCAGCTGACACAAACATATCCATCCTAAGTTGGTGAGTAAATCAAAATGTTCTAAGCCACCGCTTGCCTGCGCGTGGGCATTCTCCCGACCGATGTCCTGCGGCGCACATCTGTTTGTCTGTGTGTTATAAATAACTCGGAAACTCCTCACGGCTCCCGGCTTTGATAAATCCCCTGGTGCTCACGGGCTATGCTGGTGTTGACATAAACGTATTGTGGCCGCAGCGGTGGTTAATACCACACCGTTAAGACATCTTAACCGTTTTGTTGTTAACCAGTTAGGTTTGTGCACGACTTTCTTATTGTGTTGGAAGATGAAGTAAGAAATCGCTTCTTAACGCACGTTCGGAAAGGATACGTAAGTCACAAAATGTGAACAAGCGGCCGAACGCGGCAAAGCAATTGACTTGGCAGACAGAAGGGCAGAGGAACTTTGATAGATTCGATTTTAATCTTCGTTTCCGTCGGGTGTCGCAAAAGATGTTTGCTTCTCTGTTTTCTTATCATAATACGCATTAATATTTGGTATTGCTGTAATATATTTTAAATCGAATATAATATATTCTTTAAAATTTAAATTTTGAATAAAATTGACAGCAATTTAAATATGAAAGTTACAAATGAAGTCTGCAGGAGTTGTCATAGTGTCCTTACCTTACTACTCCTTACATTATAAAGAAGTTAGATAAAATCAAATGCGCAATTCCCATAAGTTCAGTCTACGTAAACTTCCTATAAGACAATTATCACAAACTATTATCAAATTAGAAGCACATACCGTTATAATAAACGATAAAAGCAAATACTTATTTATATGATGATTTTATACAATAAAGAGGGATTTAGATTGAGATAACGTTGAAGTTAGCATTGTAACGTGGTCTGCTCGCGATCTTACGGCTATCAGATGGTTCGAACCATATCGGAGGCTGCCGGAGTAGCATCAGCTGCTATATTGGGCTCAGATGCTTCGGAAACAATAATATTATTAAAGTTATCTGGAGTGGGAAAGCGACGGACTAGAAGTTTATCGTGTATGGCTGCCTGCGCTTGAGTGTTAGCTTAATGATCTATGTTGGTGGTACTGTGTTTGAAGTTATAAAAAACACTACTAGGTTTGTCTATTTTAGATATAATTGGCTTATTAACGTTTTTATTGTATAAGATCTCATATTTTAACCCCGTTTAATTTCAAGAAAAATTTTTTGTCATGCTCATTTCCTTTATATATGGAAACGCAAAATTGGATGCTTATTGAAGGCCATATCTGTCAGTCAGTCAGTGTAAGAGTTTTATTAAATAGATAAAGAACATTAATGCTCAATAATTTTACAATTGTTTGATTCTGCGATTTATTTTTTTAGTTAAGTAAACTACTGTAAAACCTTGAACCCTGCACGAGCATTGTAAACTCAAGAAACGATATTATTGAAATTTTAATGATACATATATATATATTACTTTTCACTAAAAAATATGATATATGATAAAATTTGAAAGGCATGCACTGTTTCTCCACATTCAGAAAAATCATTTTACTGATTTGAAATGTCCTTAGTAGAACATAGCAATCACAGTTATATATTTTCTCAAAAAAAGAATAATAACAAACATGACACCATATAAAATAACTTCCCATTGTTACAAAACAATAGGTTATTCAATAGTTCAACAGTTTTTATAGATACATCTCTAGGTGGCTTAGTAAGTTAATGCGGTGGTCAGTGAATAAATATCCCAGCTCTATATCTGCCGCGAGAGAATGCAAGGGTTGGGCCTCTGGTACCCTATAATAGTTAGAATTGAACATTCTAATATGAATTATTTGTTTCAGACAATTTGTTTATAGTAAATATCAAACTAAACCCGGTAGAAAAGTTATTTTGTTGTACCCTAATTCATTACAAAACTGAGTGATAAATGATATTGCTGTGCCATGCTGTTTTGAAAGTAGGTAAATAATTGCGAAAAATACCTAAATAATAGCAAACATAATTTCATACATAATTTTTCACTTATATACAAGCGTATTTTGTAAGTGGGCATATCCTAAAGGTACAGGGAATAGCGAAAAATACTCAAAGGAGGCTCGCTCGAGGCATTTTTGAGCCGATACAACGCGTTAATTTAAAAAAAAAAACATTCTCTATTATTGCACCATCCCATAGTGCATCCCATAGTATAAGGATCAAATTCTGGCCTAGTAGAAAATCTATAGAAAAGGTCCAATTTGTAAGAAAATACTATTTTAGTCTTCATACATTTATTAAACTTTTATAACTCCCAAACAGTGAGTTTTTTTTTTTAAATCCGTGTTGGAAATCGGCCTTTGAGTATTTTTCACTATTCCATGTGCTTTAAGGTTTGCCCACTTGAAAAAATTATATAGTGGCTCGCGAAGTCCTACTTGTATGGAGTGCCATTGTTTTTCCATTCGTGCCTAACTGAGGTCTATTTAGTATTTTTAAAGAATACAATAATAATCTTCAAGTTCCATTCTACATCATCTAAGCTCCACATTCATTTGGCAACGATATCTTGTGCGCAAGAGTGCATTGTTTATCTGCCGCGGCGTGGGGTCGTCCAATAAGGTAGCGGGTTCGATCCACGTTCTAACGCTGTGGTAGATATAGCGTCGTATAACTGTCTTTTGTTATGCAGTATATAATGGAGTGTTATGATGTTTTATTTAGGATTTCCGAATAAACGGTTGTTTTTACGAAATTTATGATAATATTCAAGATAGTCAGAAGTCTCTATGATTTCATCATAAATAAATATGGGTAATAATGAAAATATTTTATGTCCAGGCGGAAAAGGGAAGGGTCGGTAACGTGTGAGTGATGCTCTGTGTATTGCAAGCGTCCATATGGCTACGGTAGCCGCTTACCATCAGGCGGGCAGCTTACCGAATAGGTCCTATAAAAAAAAAACACAACGTGAAAATTTTACCAATAAGTAAATTCAAAAAATATTGCCTTTTCATAATAACTATTACTAGTGTCATTTCAGGATAGAAATGGCATTAATTGATAAACAAGTTTTGTAATCACATTCCAATCCACTTTACCCAGCAAAAAATACGCGTTTAAGTATTGCCAAAAAAATCAAGATCTACTTTACATTACGATCCTTATCTAAGTCCAGCAATCCATCTTCGTTAGTCAATGTAAAAATGCTCTAAATTAAATTAGAAAGCCGGACGTATCGCGTTTGCGTCCATACTGCGTAATTAATATGCGTAGGCCAATTGTCAGACGGTCATCTCTATTACGTTATTAAACACAGATGTACAATGATACTGGGTGAGGCATAGATATGTCCATTATTTTAATTATATATTGTATCAGTACTTTGATATGTATCTTATAGCTTTGTAACTGGTTTACTTTTTGAGTATGAGTTTTATATGTATGTGCTTAGTGCTGCTTTTAGCATTCAAAAAGTTTGTTATGATAATTATAATTAATTATAAAATTTGGTTTATACATACAAGAATGCGGCTTAGGAATTTGGGAGGATTTGGGCGAGGTCGATAATGAAGTGGTCATTGGACTACCATTTTAAGGTTTTATATTCACATTTTGCGTGGGTACGTTGATGCCTACTGATAATGACATTTTCATTAAGATTATTGTATGTATGTTAAATAGGTAGGTACTATTTGTTCCCTGTGGTTCCATATACATCCCCGACATATAAATTCTCCTTCTCTCCATCTCTCCGTTATCGATGCTGTTGTTACAAGATTTATCACAATCGGTTCAACCATACAGGAAGAAATTCTTAGGTGTTGAAAAACTTGTAAAATTTAGTGAGTGTGAGATTATTTTGCATTTGCCAGTTGGTTATATCGGTTTTATATTTCTACTCACTTAGTTTTAAAGTTTATGTGAATAGTTACTCGCTTAAATACGAAATAAATCTAAATTCGCAGTTATACGTCACTCTGCATCGCTTGCTATCTGTAGCAATAGTTGCTAGCCTACAATGTTGCACGCTTCGTAACTATGACTTTGTACCTACACTGTGGACTGTCTAGTGTTTATCTCTCAATATGGACGAACATGTGCAGGAAGTGGCGCAGTGCAGTCACTGAGGAGGAGTAGACAGTTCTACTCCTCCTCAAACCCAAGGAGGGTGTGAAAAGAGGGCCGGCAACGTGCGAGTGAATACCACTGATGTTAAAGGTGTCTGTACTGTACATATAGGCTACGGTAACCGCTTACTATCAGGCGGAACTGCGACTAAGCCAATAAATACCTTCAAGGCTATTGCAGTTCGATTTAGAACCGTTTTGTCATCAGAACTCTTTTTGACAAAACTAAGAAAAATGTTTCCCATGCCAATATTGATAGATTCTTAACTTTATGTAAGGCTTCAAGTCTCAGCCAGACATTTTCCGTCATCGGCGCCCCGAACAACTCCTAACTGACCCCGACGACCCTTAAAGCCTACTTATACGGCATAACAGATTTTGCCATTCTTTATGTATTGATGAAACATTGGCTTGTATACATTGTACCCTGAATAATCAATCATCTACTTAAGCGCTCACATTATTGAAATACTTCCATTTAAATGTCTCATTCTATAGAGAGCTGTTTTTATTTTAAATGTTTTCTGTAGTGGTTGTTTTTGAATAAATTGATTTTGTTTCAAATTGAAGAGCGGGAGAGTCATCATCATCATCAGCCTATAATGTCCCACTGCTGAGCACAGGCCTCGTTTCACAAATGAGGGTGAAAGGAACTGGGCGATACTCCATCTCGCGTGCCCACTGCGGATTGGTGGAGGTAGGCTAGTGGTCAGCCTACTGTTGAAATTTTTCAAGCCGCCTAGGAGGCATCCATCTAGCTTAACGACTATCACAATTAAGTGATAACCGGGACCAACGGCTTTACGTGCCTTCCGAAGCACGGAAACGCTCGATTTGAAAATAACACTAGGCGGTCACCCATCCAGGTACCGACCACGACAGACGTAGCTTAACTTTGACGATCGATTAAGAATGGCTAATCATGCTACACCACGAGCGCTTCTAGTGGGAGAGTATTAATGACAAAATAGATATTTAAATATATAGCATTATAGGCCCTATAACAGCCCTATCACATCTAGTAATTTCCCTAAGTCAACATCAGACGTACATAGCCCACACAGTTTGTTGATAAATCTTCGAGCAGATTCGCTTAGAGGTAATAAATTTCACAAGATTACCGACTGCATGATTAATAAACTCAGTGGGTACAAAAATGAAGAGAGCCGATCGATCAATGTGGGTGTTTAATTTGCGCTTACGCTCATTTATCTTTACCATTTAGTACGGCACGGTGTTATGGCAGTTACGGTAATGATACGAGCTGTAAAGGTACATCCCAGGCACCAGGCACCCAGGTGTGGCTTACTAATAAAGGCGCAATAAAATATATTTGTATTTTTCATTTACTTCTACGAAAAATCTGCCTATAGGCAAATTTATGTAAAAAATGGCGATTGATGATTGAGACATTGACAACGCTTGATTCAAGTATTATTATCTAATCGGTAGTGGAATAAAACACCTTGTGACTGAATGAGTAAAATTGTTAACAGTTCGTCTGTTTATCTGTATGTAGATCTAACACATATAATTTCCGACGAAAAAACGACAGGAATTGACAAGTTTTGTTTAGGCTATTTATGAATAATTGAAAGATAATTATAATTAATCGCCAGTTGTTGATAAAAAGATAATATGCCATAAGTTTAATGATAAAAATGTTTGTGTCGCCATTGAATTGATTAGTTGAAGTATTGATGAATGTTGCTTTTAGCGTAGTGTTACCAGTTTGTAAATTCTGATTGATAATATGACAGTCAGTGTGTGTAGGTAGGCGCAGGTGTGCTCGTTTTCATAAACTTTTTGATCTATACATGATTTTAGGAGTGCGTAAAAAGTTGTTGTTATATGCTATTATAATTTTTTGTAACATATGTTTTTCCCTCCGAAAAGTACTATCAATAAAGCCCCTATATATAAACGCGTTTCATCTAAATAATAAATTACGACCTAGAGATATTTGCACGCTTCTGATTTCATGAAATGCCTTTGAAAACAAGTAAACGCTAACCATCAGGTGGGCTGTAAAAATGTTTACTACCCTAGTTAAAGGAAATAATAGAAGTTAATTATCCCGGAAAACCATGGGTAAAATAGCACGTTTGATGGTAGTGAAAAAACCATAATTGTAGGAAAATGAGCTATAAGTAACATTAATGTTAGTGGGAGCTTAAAGTTAATGGTGATACTAATATGTGAGAGGGTTATGTGGTGAAATTGTTTTAAATGATGATAGACTTATACAAAAACAGACATAATTGTCTGTTATCCATTTTTATCTGTAAATTAATTATAGCCATTACAAGTGAATTACAAATATATTATTTCATATGGAAACGCACTTACTGTAAATCACCTGTTAAGAGGTCCAAATATCTCGACCTCGATCATTGATAAATCTCTGTGGCTTAACTTACTGCTAATTACTGAAAAATATTCATTTACATTTAATTACCATATTGCTTCACTGAGTAATTAATGCAAATCAACTTACGGAAGATATCCTTAATGTCAAGACTACATAACAGCGATTAATTGTAAGTTCTTTCCTATCATTATAAAGATGTCCCAAGAACTAATGTCAATCGGTCGTCCAGAGGTAGAGCATCTTTAGAGGTACCCGAATCTCTCCCATATATGTTACGGTTTTTTTTGTTTTAGGCCTTTCCCCGCAGACGTTTCCCTCGGATTAGAAAGAAAGAAATGTAATAAAACAAAAAATAATAATAAAAAAAAAATAGACACATAATACACAGAAAAATAATAATATTAAAAACATAAAAGAAAGAAGTTAAGCATATTAAAAAAATAAAACACGAGTGTAGGACAAATAGGGCCTACAGCTCAGCATTATGCTGCAGTACGTAACTGTACCTCAGTGCTGATCTTCCGCTGAGGCCAGTTAAATGATGTCACGGATATGTTGGCTTGAGCAACAATATATACAGAAAGAAGCTAGGTTTTTATTTTACTTATCCTATAAAACACATAATCAACATTTTTATAATTGGTATTAAATATGCTAACAACATTAGAAATATATAATTATTTAGGATTAGCGCGTTGAGTAGCTTTGTTGAACGCAACGAATATCCAAAGTGTCCAAGCATCTCCTACGGCGTGGAACACCAGCGTCTCTAGTAAGAGGTTTTAGACAAAAGCTGATGAAATGATTTGTTAATTTCGTCTATTCTTATATTTGTTAGTTTTGTATTTGTCCTAATCTCAATGTGAAATGTGAGGATGTGGTCGAAACGATTTATAGATGAATTGATCATAGTCTCGAAGGGCTATTCAATGTGAATACATTATATTGTGTTTTTTCTAGCTGTACATCGATTATGAACTGGATCATCTTATATACAGAAGAGATTCGAATTCACCACGCTTATATCTAGTTACAGCTTAATTGACCTCATACATTAACGAATATTGCTATAATATAGGTACATTGCTGTTATATGCACTATCCAATGAATGGATTTGAAAGAAGTATTTACTGCAGTAATTAAACTATAATGGATTTTTTTATACTCCTAATGTGTTTCTTTTTATCATTCTTACGAAGCTCGCATCCTTGTAATTAATATCCTGACTAAAACATTTATCTAGATCCAAGTTTTTTTATTAGGTATGCTACATGAGCACGAAATTTATTACTTACGGGTTGGTACGCAGGTGAGCTATTATTAGATATCGTTTAGTAATAGAGCTTAACAATAATATTTAAAAGCAAATTAAGGTGGTTTGGTATTGCCACAGCCTGCAGTAACATTCAAGTGATAAAATAATACTTGAGCTTACTAGATTGAAGGTTTTGTACACTTTTCTTTGTCAACTGAACAATTTTACTTCTACAATAACTAAAATATCTTTACAATGTTGAGATGGAATTGATGTTTTATTAGTTAACCAATAAGATCGAATTTATTTTTAGATATAAATACAACATAGAACAAAGACATACATGCATACATGTATAGAACAAAGACTAGTGGCCAGTGACAATGAAAAATAAAAACGAATGCACATAATGTGCTTATCTTAATTTTACAGTACCATATTGATACTGGCCAGCAACAGCATCTTTACTGTATGTTCTTATAAGGTACTATTATTATAAGTTTTAGTTGGTTCCGAATTTAAATTCAAAATAATAACTAAGGCTGTCTGGTGCACGCACGCAACGAGCACGCGCGGGCGGTGCGCTGCGCGTGCGCAGAGCCGCTCTAATTTCGCAACCCGGCGTAGTGTAGACGTCGCTTCGCCCGGCCACTATATCACCGTGGAATATTTACTGGCCAGCCACCGCCCCGTCTCGGTGACAGGCTTATCTGTTATCAGTATAAGGATAGATACCTTATTGGATGCTTGTTCGTATCTATAGTTTGGTTGTTGGCCTTGGGAGCTTAGATTTCGAACGTTGTCGATTTTATCGTCCGATACTGCGGTTAAGTTTCGTGACTACTAACGTTTTGAATTGTTATCTTGTGGTTAATTGTTGCATTTGAAATTGTTGATTAAATTCGATTGTTTGTATGTGCCGTAGTTAGGTAATGTGGTAAAATTACAGTATTTTTCATAGAAAGTTGTGTAAAGCTTCAGTGCATAATCTGATGTTGTAACCAATCAATGAGAACGAACTTAAGTCGAATACATTAATAATATAGAGACTAGAACGGATGTAAAGAAACTTATTCATCTTATTTCAAAATAGCTAATGGGGAAAGACACTAAACATTATTTAAGTGCTTAGTCTTTAAAATTTGAAATAAAGCATCCGCCAAATTATCAAAGAAGCATCGTTGTATTCAAATTATTATGGCAATTTATGCATAGTTCACCTTACATAAGCAAGTGCATATTCAAAGCTATAGATCATTAGAAAAAAAACAATCATTGTTTGTTAATATCAGGTATAACTTACAAATAACCTAACTATAAGTATGGCACTGTTACGCCAGTGAAAGGGAGGGTGGCCATCTATTTTACTAGATGAACTAATACACTTGCGACTTTTATCAGTGCGCGCGTGTGTGTGCCGTATCTCTGGGTGAATATTGCATATTGCATCAAGGGTTAGTGGCCTGGGTGTGTCCAAGGCAACAACGGGGGAACTGATAGCGGTACACTGGGCTACATCGTGTCTGCTCCTGAGCCTTGTAAGCCTGTAGGCACTAAATATAAGGAGAATTCAGCCTGTACTCGGTGTATCAGTACGCGGAAGCTTGAAGCGTGTCTTGTGCAAGGTATTAATTTATTAGATGAGTGCGCTCGACTATGTTGCGCTGATAAGAGCATAGTTGTTTTGTTGTATCTTAATTTAGATTTAAACTGTAAAGTTAAGTAGAATCATTGACCTTTTTATATATGTTTATTCATTTTAGAAAGAAAAAATGGATGCGAAGGATGATACTAGTAGGGAAAGAATGTTTGCTGTGCCACCTACAGACAGCAGAATGGACATTTCGCGCCTGAGCGTATATACAACAAATTATGCAAATAGTTTATTCAATCTGTCCGTAAGAAAACAATACCTTTTTAGATATTTATATTGCCTTAATTAGGGACTGTAAATTAGTTCACAGCTGCATCCAATGTTCACTGTGAATACAATTGAAGCAGGCTACCCATAAACGCAACAATCGCTACACGCATAAAGTAAATATCGATTGCAATTAAAATGGAAGAGTCCGTCGCACAATACATGTCGAAACATCTCGCAATTATCGCGTCAACATCACAATGTCAGAAGCGCATAAATCCAGTCCAACCCTGAAGCCCAAGGTTGTCCCTAATTATACCTTTCGAATGAGACGTCATTTCCTTGCGCTTACGAAACATTAAATGTAAAAGAGGCTTTTTCGTGTTTCAAAGGTGTGAATTTAAATAATTGCAATAATCTTGCCGTCCGACGGACATGCAAACTTAATGAACGGGGTTCGAATTTTGAGGAGTGAAGAAGACAGCCGAATTACCGACAAAGAGACGCAATATTGCTGCCAGCCAGCAATATACGACACGGCTGTTGGAAGTTCACGCAGTTTACTCCAAAAGTGTTGTCTGGATTAATTATAAATAAGGTCACGTTTATAATGAGTTGTTGGAAAAAAATGTGGATGTTGGTAGGGCTTGTACATTTATTATGTGACTATATATACATGGCATAATTTTCTACCAAATAAACAATGCAAAAATATTAAGCCACTACATATCAATCAGAGTTCAGAGAAACTAAGAAAGCCTAAAACTTGGACCAAAAAATAAGCTTTGTATGGAATAAGTGACGGGTTGCCTTTTGATGGCATCCAAATTACTCTTCAGTACCAATATTTGGAGCATAAAAAATAAGTGCATATAATGGGGGCCAGTGTTATCGTCGATTAAAAATGAAGAAATTACCAGGCAATACTTATAACAGTACTCACTTGAGGCAAATTTGTGTTGATCAAGATTCTCATTTGGTATTGATTGATTTTCGGACAACTGTATTTTTACAATTGTAAAATTTTATTACCCCGAATTTGCGATGATTGTTCTGACCATTGCATGGTTGTACAATCGTGTGATTCAAGGTAACCTATCTTATATGCTTTTGTAGTATTCATGTAATTTTCATCGGTTTATTGCTCGTAATAAGCTCTATATTATGTTAAAAATACGAGGAACACATATTAGCGATGCCACGAATAGTGGTTATGGTGAATAATCAAATTATTATTCTTAGCCATAATTATTCGACATCAAAACAGTCACTCTATTAGTAAAAAGACTTGATAAGGGCGAGTAATAATAAAACTCTCTTTATTAACCGACTTCAAAAAAAAGGAGGAGGTTCTCAATTCGGGTGTATTTTTTTTTTTTTTTATGTTTGTTACCTCATAACTCCGTCTTTTATTAACCGATTTCGAAAATTCTTTTTTTGTCTGGAACGAGAAGTGTACCCTACACTTCTCGTTTGGTCCCATTGTCATCAGATCAGGATTTGATTGCTTCTTAGTGTACTTTGAAGTCGGTTTAAGTTTTTTGTAAAACAGTCCAATTATTAGTTGTAATATTAATGTATCGGGTCTATTCGCGCACAGATTATTATCAACATGATTTTTTACTAACCGCGTGTTATCGACCAAGTTGCATTCATCGTAGTCACGGGTGAACTGGATTGTATCTTTATTTGATTTAAATTGTGTTTAAGAACTTTCCTGTCCACTATTTTTAATCTTGCAATATATCCAAGTGAAATAAAGGAATTTAGCACATATTTAAATCTGGTTAAATACACTAAATATAATTATAGGCCTATTTCGTTTCTTTCTCTGCCGCATAAGTATACCATTCCTTTATATGCCTTAAATAGTCACAGAGTGACAGCATAGATTTATTAAACTAGATCCATTAAAATATACCACAAATCATTCGTCGAAGGTATTCGTCGAAAAAAGGTAAATGTGATAAAATGTTCCTCCAATTTAACAATAAAATTGTATGTTGTAGCAAAAGGAGTAGGTACCTCAAGGTAGTCAAATTTTAGGAACGTCAAAAAGGTTTCTTAAAAACTATAATTAAACTAGGACTACAACGATGCTAAGGGAATATATTGTGCCGAAGAAATTACAAGGCAGTTGCCACCAGCCGATACAACGACTGCTGGTATGACATAAATAGACCACACACAGCTGGCGATGCTGAGCCACACGGGGGCTAGGGGATACATAACTAGGTTCTTATGGTGCTTGCGTTTTCATTTATACATCGATTTCATCTGTACAAGTATTAAAGTAATGGATTTCATGCTTCAAAACAAAAGGTTCTAAGAAGTCTAGAATATATATTACTAGCTGTCCCCCGCGGCTTCACCCACGTTCCCGGGATAAAAAGTAGTCTATGTCCTTCTTCATACCACAGGCTATCTGTATGCCAAATTTTATGATGATCCGTTGAGTAGTTGAGGCTTGAAGGCGTAACAAACAAACAAACTAGGAACGATAAGGATGAGTTCAATAAATAAATAAAAGAATTATTCATATAAAGTTTGGTTATGTATAACTAACTACATCATAAAATATGATTCAAATAGCTACTGTTTCATAAGTAAGTAATTTGTTATTTATTTATTTAGTAATTGTGGAAAAAAAACATTTTTGATCAATGCTAACTTGTATATCGATATTGATTTAAAGGAGCGAACATATAACAAGTAACATAACGGCGCGGCTAGGCAGCTAATCTGACGCTCATTGATGTGGCCGCACGACGGTTTTGCGTACATCACTCATTGCCTGCCCATGGCAGTCAACAGAACCGTCTAAACTTGTCTACACACACGACTACCGCCGCGCCGCTTGCCGCCGCCCGCCGTCGCTGCCGCCCGGATTCAGAGTGATGAATGCCCCGACTTAACCTACTTGACAACTCATTTTCTCGTAACAGATTCCATTACCAAACGCTCAAATAACATAGTAGCGGTGATCACCTTCGCAATAGCATACTGTAATGGTAGCCTTATTCATACAACCATCATTATTTTCTGTCTCGCAACAAGGCAAAAACAATCAATAAAAATAAATCATTTAAATAACCATAAACACGTATTACAATGCGCCGACATTACATCTCCTAATGATTTCGCTAACGAATCATTGAAAGTGGTCGGATCGCGTGCGCGAGCGCATGTCCGCTGCGATCTAATCGCGGGCACGGGTGTGTGCGTGCGCGGCGGGGCTGTGTGCGTGCAATGCGGTCGTAATAATATGAAAGTGTTGTCCGGACCCCGCCCTAGCCTCGGGCTCGCTCGGTGTTCCATTTACATCTGCTCGGATACTTTAAGCCTTCTGTCGAGAAATACCTTGCTCCGGAGTCCGGACCACTGCGATTCCTTGCATTAACAAATTTATAGATACTTCCCAGATCGGATTTTCTTTCAGCGAGGTCAAATATACAATTGTTAACAATTCCATCGTTTACCCTGTCCATTTTGATTTCTTAGAATTGGATAATTGTATACTATGTAGGTAAATAAACTATCTTTATGGTAAAATACAAAATTGCCGCGGTGGTTTAAATAGCTGCGGTTAGCTTGCAATTAGGCACTTTACTTCCTTCCATCGTTTAATTTAAATGTCAGCGTTTGGTTGTTCGTGTCACGTATGTAAAGACTAATTTTGTAGATAAATATATTATTTAAATACCCTTAACTAGCACCTTCCACTAGTAAAGGCATTCGTTAATTTATCAATGAATATTCTATACTATCAAGAAGTTAATCTCAACATTCTCTACTAATTTGAGACCATCGGGGAAAAATCCCCTGAGAGTAGTAAACCTGAACAATCAAATTCCGAAACTATTCAGTGATTTGCCACTGAATTTAAACAGTAAGGACCAATCACTGCATCGTGTGTTTTTGACTTGGCCAATCAGATTGCATGCGTCCTTGACTTAGCCAATCAGAGCGCATTGTCGGCGGTGGGAAATTGGCGGAATATATTTCAACCAAAATGAACGTTATTGCGCTTCTTTGGGTTAATTGTTCGATGTTTGAGACAAATAAAACCATCCTACATCAGTTTCTTTCAATACGTATAATTATTATTTTTATTCATGTAGAACCAATGTTTTTTATAGCTTCTAAAGCTCTAGCTAAGTTTTTGACTTTGGATGCAATGAAATTCTTTAATATCATTATGCTGTCATTAAGACATTCATGCTATGAATAAACGAGCGAACAAATAAAGATTCAATACAATTTATACATAATCGATTTACATCTATTTTATTAATTTCCGAATAATTTCCGAACTATGTCGCGTCGGTATCTTCAAGAAAATCCATGAGAAAATGGTCATCAGATATCGTAAGTATTCGAGCCATCTTTTTTTATAACGCAACTCACTGTGTTGAGTTAATGCGGAATTCAGAGTATTCTACCCTCGAACTAACCCACCAGACTTCATCTAATAAAGCAGAACAACATCATTACAAATAAGGCAACAAATAACTATACGTTTAGGGATAATGAGTCACCGGTGCAGTGCGCATTATTTCATTGGCGTATTTAAAGAGGTCACCTATTAATTGCAGGTTTTCCGTGCACGTCAGAGGCCTAACTTAGTCATACATTGATGATCAAATCGGATTAGGAAAGGTAGAGATAGTCTTGATGTGGAAAATTAAGGGGGTTGTGGTATCTGTTGAGTAAACCCTATATCCAAAAGATAAGTTTAAACAGATAAGAAAGCAAAGTGCTCTGAGTAGCGCCGTTGGGACTATGAAAATTTTACCTACGTTATACTCGAATGGTGGGCAAAACAGCTACTTCTACGATAATTGCCAGGAGCCACTATCTAGCCTATCCGCTTTACCCGACCGAATAATTGAAGAGCTTTTATTTTAATTTTAGTTCAATTTGAAAATGTTAGAATTTGTTGATTGTGATATTGAAGAAAATATCATGATTACATTGCCATACACAAAAATAAAATATATTCTTAAGTTAATTATTTCTGTGTTTATTTTTAAATTTTCCTTAACTTGTTCGCTTTCCCGGGCTTCTACTACTCATTTTTAAACGACTAAGTTGGCAAACAAACATCAGCCTCTACCTTTAAGAAAGGTAGAGCGTAGCGTTTGTTCACTCAAAGAGCAGCTCGACTTACCTTCGCAGCCAAATAACTTTATATTGTGGTCCTACGCGTGAGTAAGGTTGCCAGAGCTCATTGGGAAGGGTTGGTAACGCGTGAGTTGCTTCCATCAGTCGGGGGCCGTATGCTTGTTTACCGACTCGGAAGTATAAAAAAGACCTTATAAAATATCGTAGCTAAATAACTTACTGTGTACTATAATAATCATAAATAATCCTTTGCTCTACCTCTCTTAAAGGTGACTTGCTGAGTTAGTAATTTAACAAATGAGTTAATGCTTCTCTTGTACTTAATAGGGTATACTCAACAGATACCACCCCCTTCCATTTTCCACATCTAGACTCTCTGGTAGTGGACAATCATAGACTAGTCATACAAATAACTAATCATACAAAACTATAAAAGTACCTATGTATCGCACTAAATCTTTACTATATATATAACAAACTTCCAATTATGAAATAGCTGATGTAGACGAAACTGAAAACTAATTAAACTTTGTGGCTATTGATGTGGCCGCAAGTGTAGCATTGAATTGTTGTACGCAATAGATTCGATTCAGTTATTCTGCGCAGGATCACGTTGTACCGCGTTGAGACACCAAAGGTTGGCTCTTTGTGCGTACTCGTAGTTATTACACAATGAATCACTATGAAGTAGAGCAGATAGATGCGGTGGCCGCAATTTCTATGAAATTCAATTCGAAATTTGTACAAAAAAAAATCGTCAAAATTATGTAACTTTAATGCTCATTCGTGCTTAAAAAAGGCGGCCCATCTATTAGCAACATTGTGATTTTCGCAAGTAAAGACGGTTTATATCGTTTCCGTTAGGAAATAAATTTATAACAGGTGGAGATTTCGAGATGGCATATTTTTGAAAGCTATGTTGGGTTAGTCATTCTGAATAACTTTTACTATGGGACAAACACTGAAATCTCAAAAAAAAATGTTTACATTTTGATCGAGCAAGGTTGAAATTTTGTTGGTCCCATAGCAAAAGTTGTTCAGCATGACTAATCCAACCTAGGTTTCGAAAATATGCCATCTCGAAATCTCCACCCAGTATAGTTCAAATACCCACTTTAGTTTATTTTTGATACAATGCTGGACACGTCTGCATATTATTAACACTATCTCTCGTTTTCCTGTTAAATTACAAATAGGGACGTGACTAGCCGACATTAGTCTGGTACATTGACACGTGATTTTGCTCGAGCTTAGGCTATACTATTAAATATTCTGTGCTTAGGCTTGCGAGTCATTTTCTCGAACATCCATCATTTAAAGAGCTCATCGATGAACGTTTACTAGTTAGTTCCGATTGTAACGGCAGATTGATTACCGATAAGTGCTTCATTCAGTTTACGATGATTCATCTGTGAAATAAGACTAAGCAAGGATTTACTCTATTTAATAAGCTTTTTAGAAACTGGTGTAATAAGACGATGCCGATGAATTGAATCCGATTTATTTCGTAAAAGAGGTCACAAATTGCTAAGACAAAGCCACGGTCAATAATTGCGTCACTTTTTGCTTACAGTTGTTTGAAGATAACCTTGACAACTAATATTGTTAGTATAAATTGCTACTTTAGAAATTGTATTGCATCATTTTTCATTTTTACTTGTTATTAAATGCTTCTATTGTTAGCGCAGTTACAATCTGTTTCCTGGTTAAATATTGGCTAGTTAGAACTATTTAAATAACTGATGTTCATCAACTTGTTATCAACGTGTTTAGTTAAGATAGATTTTTATGAGATTGCAATGGCCCTGATTCTGTTGTTTACAACTAAAATAATTTTAATCTAACTATGTCTCTTTCTAATAAAGAACATAAGAAAAGGATGTAAGAAATTTAGTCCTGTCAAATTAGTCCAATGATTGTTTTCAATATACATTTAGTCGCCATCTATCGCGGTTACGCCTAAATACACGCAAAATAAGACGGCATAGATTAATTAGACAGCTTTAAATATGTTCTATCCCCTTTCAATAATATTCGTAAGAAAGAGATGTGATGTGACTAAAATTAGTTTAGTGCGATTTACTACAGAATCGGCACCATAGCTAGTTTTATGAGGCGGTGGAACATTTTTACCATTGAATTTGTTTTTTCTATTGAACTTTAAAAAATATAGATGAGTACAAATCAAAGAAACTACCCATGAAAAGCCTCTAGTTCCTAAGATCCTTAAGGGTCAATTCACACCGCGACGCGACGCGACGTGGCAAGCTTAGATAGCAATAGAATATAGAACTTAATTTACTAAATAAAATGGTACAGAGAATTTGTAACAAGTGACTCGCGCCACCGCTAGGAATATCCGAAATCTCTCCCTGAAATTAGTACCTTTTTATTTACTATAAATAAAGTTCTATTTTCTATTATTATTTTAAAAAGTGCGCGCCGCGTTGTGTCGCATCACGTCACAGTATTTGCTGACCCTTATTCTTAATCCATATCGTCATAAATCAGAAGGGAAATATTATTTGCGGCATCCCTGTGGCAGCTATAGATGTACCTAGATGTTGGGTTAACGTATCCTTATATTCTTTATTGTACACATATAATATAACAAAAAGAAAACTTATAAACTTCAGCTCATTATTTAGAAATTACAGTTGCTACTCTCTACAGTAGGTAAATCTAACAATATTACCTTCGGTATATTTTCAAGCATATAGCTCCTTCAATAATACAGGTGGTCATGCTCAAATAAAGGCACAATGCATCGCCAGAGGCTGTCCGGGGCGGGACCGGGTGCACCAATTAGTATAAACAATTCTGCCTTTATGTTTTATCAATAATTACACGCTAACGTCTGATGTATATATTATTTATTATTTAGAGAGCGTTTTTGTATGAATCACTATGAATTGAATGGGCTGAAGTAAGCTCGTGAAGAGATCAAGGTTATATAAATCAACTGTTATATAAGACTTATCCAGTACTATTCAGTTTAAAGCTAACATAAGGAATTAACATTTAAATAAAAAAAAAAGAATTTTCCACATCTGTTAGTAAATGACGGAGTTATGAGGTAACAAACATAAAAAAAAAATATATACAACCGAATTGAGAACCTCCTCCTTTTTTTTAAGTCGGTTAAAAAATTAGGCAATCAGTACTACGAGATAAGTGATCTAATAACACGTTATACTTCGCGTTTTAAAGGCTCTTCGCTGCCCACGCCATGTCCCTTCAGTGTAATTATTCAGAAGGTATAATTTAGTGCAGTTACTTAAAACAATATTTAAACACTTTTGTAGTCAGCTAGGTAAATTATTGTCCCACATATTAACTACTGCAAACAAAATTTCTTCCTACTCAATATTTTTTGTTATACTATACAGATAAGATCTCTGTGCTTCAAGGTTTTTTACATATTAGCATAAGTGCGTTCGACAACGTGTAACTTGTACGCATATAATGTATCGAACAGGAAATTTTCAAACCATTAATTATTCCATAATTCTGTTATTTTTTTTTTCTATTTTGATAAATTTGTCATTCGTGTCACGTGGATAATTAATAACGCACTTTAGACATGCGTTGACACATAATTTGTTCAAACAAAATTTATAGCCTATCAACGTAAACTAATCAGTTGACAAATTTATTCTATTCTTAATTACTATATCGAACGATATCGCACAGCCACTTAATCTTAATTAATTGTGATTTTTATTTGACTATTTGATTATAAATTGAAATAAGTTACTGATAAGTTTTTTTGTTAATTGATTGTTGCATTTTAAATAAAAGGAAACAGAATGGAACATAGCTTCCAAATGAATTTCAACTCAGTTTTGTTGTTTGAAGGCTTGAATTCGTTTCTAGCTATATTTGATGAAAATTAGATCAGAGGTTTCCAGGATATTCAATTGTAAATTTAGGCCGTGTAGATACGAATCACGAAGACAAATCTATAGTATTTTTTTTTCATGATTAGGGAGGTCTGATGTGCCCAAAAGTGGTAAGAACACAAACGTTCGTTAGGGTAAGGAGATCATCTTTCATCACTTTTCATAATCAGTTTGTTACCAAGTGAATTGTTCGTTATTTGTCCGTTAGGCGCAGAATATGAAGCTAAAGGTTCAACATTTACCCAATGGTGCTGATTCTGTTGTTTACAACTAAACAAATTTTAGTCTCACTATGTCTCTTTTCTTTCGAACAAAGGACAAGAAAAGGATGTAATAAATTTAGTTCTGTCAAATTAGTCCAATGCTTGTTTTCAATATAATTTTAGTCGCCATCTATTGCGATTACGTCTAAATACTCGCAAATGAACACGGCAAAGACTAATGGACAGCTTTAAACATGTTCTATCCTTTTTCAATAATGTTCGCAAGAAAGAGATGTGATTGAAGTATGAAGAGTGCGATTTACAACAGAATGGGCAACAATATGGGGTAATAACCAACTATGTTACTATGTCGTTTATAGTAATTTTATAAATAAGTTATGATTTTAATCTCTATTTTTTTTAGTTTTTGCTCAATGGATCAGACTACAATAATATGGATGAGAGAGTGACAATACTACTAGTTTAAAAAGTGCACATACAATTTTAAAAACTCTTTTTTTGTTTATTACAATTTAAATAAGTCGCACTAAACTTATAGATGTACAAAGTGCTATCTTTCCTAGCTCTGAAATCGCAATGTACCTGTCACCTTCATCTCAGGGCATTAAGATGAGAAGAGTATTGTTAAGGTGTACGCTGCACACCCACGTACAGTTGGAAACCTGGTGAGATGTTTCTGCGACATTATCCTGCACATAAATCAGGCTTGCACCACATCTTGTTCACTTCATCGATAAGACAAACACGACTCTACAACATAAGAGTTAGTATAGAACTTAATAATGACATTCTTACGCAATCTTTTTATTCTGGAATGTGTAATTGTGTAAACGCAGTCTCCCAAACTATGTAGGTGAAGTACCGTTTCAAATAGCTTGAAATATCAGCAATCTTTGCTTGTGATAACATACTGATTGAAACGATAATAGCTCAGTAGTATTGACTGAGGCTGTGGCTGTGGATTCAAATCCTACAATAAGCATGGTTTTGGTGCACTGAAAACATTACGGTGACAAAGTGTACGTTAGTTGTTGTCTGGAAACTAACTTTAGTTACATTTAATCTTATATCTTTTAGATTTAATCAAATAATTTAGTAATGAACCAAAACTAGTTTTGTTACTGGTGATTTTTAGTTCGCAAGTAACTCTGTTTAGGTTATTGGTAGTAAAGTTTTATACTACTGTTAAATAATATTTTTTTTCAGTGTGAAAAAAAAAACATTGTGTTGCCCACCAAAGCACGGTGGTAGAGTACAGATCCCGCCAAACTTCTTGGCATAATTTAGACGAAGTGAGGAATGGTGTATGCAGGTACACTGGCGAGCAAAATAAAAGTACTCGTAGATTATTTTCATTTGCTGTTTCGCGCCTATCCCCCACTAAAGTGACTAAATTTTGGCTTCTGTGCAGTTTACGTTTTGTGCCAAGAAGATTTTCGGTTACTGTACTTTGTATTACTCGTCTTACGTCCTAGAGTTAAAAACCTATCACCAACCACCTACTGTGGCACATGAGAGCCTTTCTTCAAGGCCTTCGATGCTTTGTAAAGGTCGGGAATACATTAGCAATAGGCACCGGTAGCCACTGACTTTCTGAACAGCCTGTCAGCTTTTCAGCCTTCTAAAAAAAAACTTGCAGTCACAAACTTTTCTCGTAATGTAAAGAGTTATTTCATTAGCATTGAAACTTTGAAGTTACTAAGAAAATCCATGTAAAGTTTTGTAGATTTTATAATAGTTTTAATTATTATTATTGAATTGCGCTTGTATAGTTGTAATGTTTTGAAAATTCAATTTAATTTGAATTCTGGATCTATAACATAAGGTTTAATTTCGACAAACACAATTCATTCTTGCTTTACGTTTTGTTTCAAATTGGGCTTGTATTTAAATAATTTACTAATTTCGAAAGAAGCGAAGCGCTCTTCCCCACATTTTTTATGTCAAAAAGATATAAGTTTGCCTGAAAGTAAGTTTTACCTCTTTCAGACCTTCCTTCATAACCTTCGTCGCAGCGGTTGACTTCACTACTGCTGACCTATCATTGCCCCAAAATGTAATTATCAACAATTATAATAAATTCTTACTTTTCGATCCAGTTTTAATCGATAATTATTAAAATCGTATCTGGTTCAATAGCCTTATTCTTCCTAAAGCGTCGATACTTGTAGGTATGCTGAGGGTTACAGCACAACTATTTTTGGTGGTTCTACTCTCTCTTACGACCATCCATGATCTGGTTCTGTTCATTTTTTTTCGAGAAGTGCATTTATTTCGAGCAATTATGTCATGACGCATTTTTTGGGTACAGATTTTTAGGGTCCCATAGTCAAACTTTTGACTTTTTGGCGGTAACTTGCAGAGTGACGTTGCGTTTTCATTTTTATTTTCATAAATTCGTGTATTTTGAGTTTTATTGCGTATTATCGTTGGTATTTTATCCAATAAAGATCAATTCATGTGCACCAGTGAATTGAAATGAAATGAATTATGTGTACCGTGAGTTTTCAAGTTGTCTCAAAAAGTCCGTGAACAGTTTTAGTACAATAAAAAAGATAAAGATAAAATTTATTTATTGGAACAAGAATGAAAATGTACATAATAAAGTGTGCACGAAAATAGCCACATTAGTTGTTTAACTGTGTCGCAGCCATTTACGCCCACCTCCAAGATACAAGAGGCGACAGTGTTCCATCAGAAAACAACATTATTTTATTAAATTAATAATTACATTATTATATAAAGCGAATGACCACCATTGAAGTAAAACATATCTTTAATCGACGTTGGCTGACTGAGGACTAATGTGAAAGTGATTTACTGTGACTGGAAACTATAATATAACTCGACACTGGCAGAAATAAGTCCTAATTTGGATTTGGTTGCAAAAATTAAGACTAAGAAGAAGAAGCTCGCATAGTTTTTTAATTTTATTTTCACGTACCAAATCATGTGTTTTACTCATTTACGAGCATTATTCAATCTGTCCTAGGTTAGGTTAGATTGTATCACAACGTACTGACGGTAATAGGTAGATATAGTTGATATTTTTAAATTTGTAAGTGCGCAAGTAGCTATAACTATAACTCACACATAGACGATTTTTCCGTTATTGAGAGTTGCCCTTTTTTCTTTTGTTCTTTTAGTTCTATGATGAAAAGCAAGTTTTAATTCTCCAATAATAATAATCATCTGTTTTTATTCCACTGCTAACCCTAAATTTTCCCCCTTATATCGCTATATTTTCGTTGTTGTCCCGATACTCAAAAACCTAAGGTATAATAAGTAATACGTTGTCAGTAAATTAAGGACAATATAAGGAACCCTAGTAATAATAAGCTTAAAATGAAGTGAACCAATATTTTTACGAGGTTACTGTCAGGGTTTAGCATTTTTTTTAAATAATAAGTACTTATTGACTAAAAGTGACCTAGCTTCGTGATTTATCCGTATTACGGTAGTGAATTTCATACATTTTCGATTATAATTGATAATGTGTTTACTACATACTAATAAGGATGTTCCTGAAGTATTTTTCAACTGAAAAAGTATATTAATTTGTGAATGAAATCAGAATTTAATTATGTTTCCATGGTAGGACGGATGTTTTGGTTTTTTAAATACAGTAAATTTATTAATTAAACGCGTAATGTTAAACATAAATCAAAAATACCTGAGACCTAATTAAAATAATTCGAATATCACAAACAATTTGTGCACAAGCGCAGAGTGAAAGGGTCATTTTGCGTTCCTTGGAATTGGACAAAATGTATATTTTAGTGTAATTATCTTATTCTACGTAATGCCACGCACAAAATACCTATTACGCAGAAATATATTTTTACATTTCGTCCATTCGATCTGTTACTTCCTAGAAAGGTGCGCATACGCATAACAAATCCGCGAAGATATCCTTATAACGTCGAGTAATTTCCTGTTTGCTTGAGAGATATAACTTTCGCTTTTCTTCTCGAAGGACAACGCCTCAATTAAATATAAATAATATTGATACATGTACGGCTCGATATCCTGTAGTAGATACATTCATTATGGAAATCCTGAAAGTTTTAATGTTGGGGAAATGAAACGTCATGGGTATAACATACGGCGCTTAATTGCATTTAATCAACTTCATGTGAAAAACAAAAGATAATGTTTGTGCATTGATTTAACATAATAAGTAGTTTGACATTTTCATAGTTATTTATGGTTTACACGTAGTGCATTTCTATATTTTTTTACACTATTAATGTAGACGCTTGCTCCAAGGCCGAAGGTCAGAGTTAATTGGTTTGTTGTTATCTGAACGTACCAGGGTAATATAAGGGTTAATGGCAGGGTAATATGTCAGCGGCAGTTACCGACCCTATATACATCTCTTCACGCCCTTCTTGAAGAAAAATGATTCATCAATAAATAAATTAAAATACAAAATATATTTTTTATACCACTCAGATGGCAAACAAGCAAACGGTCCGCCTGATGGTAAGCAGTTACCGTAGCCTATGGACGCTTGCAACACACGGGGAATCACTCGCGCGTTACTGACCCTAAAATGTGAGCATGCCGGCTACTCACCCCGGAAGGAGTTTGACGAGGTCAAGGCTATATTGTCCAAAATTGCTTGAAGTAATTAATTTCAAAATAATTTTCTTATCATTGTGAATCAGCGCAACAATGTCGCCTGCCTTAGCCTTTTAGTACATTTCCACAAGGAAGTTTTTTTGACCGTACGGTAATATATAGCTTGGCTTCAATTTCCTAATAGGGCAATGATGACATTTCTTTTTTTAAATTTACCATTTACTTATAGGACTAGATTAGTGATTGAAATTGTTGACACTTATTTATTAAGAACTTGGTTATAATGCAGAATGCCCGACACCTATGCATGCGCATACGCTTGTGTTTAACTATATCTCACCATGTAGCCAAAGGTGGTGACTTCACAAAACCTAGAAGGAAAACGGCACTCAAGTACTGCTGCCACAATTCACTAGAAAGGTACTTGGTACGTAGTGATCATCATCATCAGCCTATAACCACGTCTCACGTCCACGTCCCACGGCTTAGCACAGGCCTTTTAAAATTGAGGGTGAAAGGGATTGGGCAAATTCTCCACCACGCATGCCCACTGCGGATCGGTGGAGGCAGGCTAGTGTTCAACCTACTGTTGAAGTTTTCAAGCCACCTATGAGGCCTCCAACTAACTAAAGACTATCAAAATTATTTGATAGCCAGGACCAACGGCTACGTGCTATCCGAAGCGCGAAAACGCTCGAGTTGAAATAACACTAAGCGGTTACCCATCCAAGTATCAGGCCTAACCGGTGGTAGCTTAACTTTGCCGATCGATTAAGAACCGGCAAATAATGCTTCACTACGAGTGCTTCACGAGTATTACGTATAAGTAAAGTCTAATTCGTGTTATTACGTAATGGGTGATAGTGACACATGATAGCGGTACCCAGCAGCTTCCTCACGTGGAATGGTTTCTAAACGATACATACACCCAGGCCTCTGAGTGACGTCATTATCAACGGAGCTATCATCGCTTCAATCTATCATGAAGTAAGGCTCCAGGTGGTTTTAGATTGAAACAAGGACGGACCCGCCGTCAAGCCTTAACATTTTGGCGAAAGATACACATCAATCATAATTATTTGCATACACTAACTTAGTCACGATTTAAGACCAAGTTAGCCTAACCAAATAGCCAAGAACTCGGTTACCCTCGCAATAACAAATAACGCAGTCAAATATTTTACGTGCCGGAGGTCAGAGTTAATTGGTTTGTTGTTATCTGAACATACCAGAGTAAAACGAGCGAACAAAATATTGGCTATTAACGTCAGCGGCCGTTAGGTATTATAAGCTAGATTAAAACTGCGGTTTTTTATCATTTGTGTACCTATATTTTATTTTAGTTTTGTTGGGAATTTACGGAAATAATTTTCTTCATTATTTATCTTTTCGACCTTTAATAATTGAGTCAAATCTAGATTACCATAAAATATTATGTTGATAATATCACTGTAATTATATGAATGCTTAAGAATAAATCTTTAATAACGTTTATTTTTCACTACGTACCTAGATAGGTATTATTATAAATAAAAGTTAAAGGAATAAAACTATTATTAGTTTAAACGATCACACCTAATGTTGTGTATATGTACTCGTATGTATGCATGTATATTCACCTCATAAAACAAACAAACTGACACTAATACGTTTCGACTGACAAATTCACGTATTAACAACGCACAATTAATTATCATTAATGTACAAGGGGAAAAAATTTGGATCCTCGTGTTTGAGACGGCATTGAGATGACAACGGATAGGATTATGTCATAACCATTTTATTTAGAGCCCCCTTTCCTCCCTTAATGCTAAACGAACTGGAAGCGCAAGAGGGGTCTCATAGTATTTCACGGTTCATGTTTGAATGGTTGTTCGGGTTGTTTGGAGTCACGCTCGATGTCGCGACCGGCCACGACCAGCCAGCCACGAATGGCGCCCTAGTGTGGCATTCCTCATGTCAAACTTACCATCAAAACTGAACGGGAAAAAATATTTATAGCACGCAAGGACACGCGGCAAGCTTCTTAGAACTTGAAAAAGTCTAGAATTTAAATATTGAAGCAAAAAGCTGCCTTTTACTTTTACTGAATTCGAAGTAAGGGATATAAAAAAGCTGTTACTTGAAAGTGGCAGTGCAAATAAACATTAATCTAAACGTGTTTTTGTTGAGTTTACTGAGGAGATTATAGGAGCTAAAACACTATATTTACACAATATTTATAGCTTACTTAATCTCGTTGAATTTTAAAAGGCTATTATTTAAATACACTTAAATACGACTCTATATTCCCGAGTGTAGAGTAGGTAGCAATCAATGATGATTTTTAGGTCACTACGGTAGAAGCGATTAACGTTTTTTAATATTATATAGCACATTGAATTTTGTATGTATAAATCATCCATGTATGGTCGTATTTCAATTTAACGGGCACATAAAAGAGCTTAGGCAGTCATTACGGCGTGTCAAATTAAAAACAAGTACTGTAAAACGGATTAGCAGAACAAATCACTTTTATTAATTTGTAATTTAATTTTTAATATATAAAGATTTATTGCACAACTATAAATTATTTTCTTTACTGTAATGTCCGATCAATCGCCTCCACATTATGAAGCAATTGCTATATTTATGAAAGCGAATATAATTGTCGGCTGTGTGGACCCGTATACAATATTTATTTTACTTTTGTACATTTTATTATTTGTTTGATTGAAAACTGCTTAAAATTTGTAACAAAAAAGGCTTGCACGAGTTTTCTACTATAAAAAGGTAAATTAGAGTTGAATGTAGTTGTAAGTTATATAGCTAAAATGAATATGATCAAGTTTAGATTGAGGTAGTTATATTTTTGTCATATAGAAGTGTCATATATAGTTACCGAAGAAACAATATCTGGGTATCTAGTAGGCAAACAAATTCCCACTTCAGGAACCCCGCAGGTTTCAGATTGAGTGAAAAACGTCAAAATTTGAAATGTCATTCGGTACGGGACCTTGCATCAGACTAGTTAGTCTACGTTAATTATTTGTAGCATTCATAAGTTTCTTGTTGGACAGCGAGAGCTTTCATTTTTCCACATATCTTATACCATGCATATCCTTATGGTAAACCCCCGTAAAATCCGGTTGTATAGTATTTTCAGGTATTGTTTCCTGGAATAGCATGGCGAAGGACTGCGAAAGTGTTAAATGATACTTTGATTTGTTGAACATTGTGAAAAATGCTCGATATTACTTTGATTAAATGTCATATTTGTTCAATAAAAATCAATCCTTCATCCATTTGGATGTATAAAAAAACTACGTTTGTAACTAAGTTAGCTGACCTCGTTTCGTGTCTTGTAGTTTGACGCTCGGATGTCAACCGCCCGATCCTTTATGATAATAATTAAAAGAGTTACTTTGTCCGTCGACAAGGTCGCCAAATTATTTGAGTTATTGGGAGCGAGGCTACACCGACGAACTTTTCACTCTTGTGCAATATATTCTGACTTTAATGTGCACGCACGTCTGAGGATATGTTATTATTTTTTCGTTATGGACAGTGTAATTCACGTGGTATTATGATGGCGATGAGCCGCATTGTTGTGATTGAATTGCGACGTATACTCTTTTGGTCAACTTATTCACTAACTTCAAAAACTACTCGATGTCATTTCGTATCTTTTCTCTATTAAATAATATTATTATTTTCTTCTTCGGATAGTAGATTTAAACAGTAGGAGAATTGGCGGGTAAACCTTACGATTTCATAATACATTATCTTATGTAACTTGTAAAAGGAGTCATATATTTCACTAAAATAAAGTATATTTCGCAATCCCTACCCACGTTGCAATATAAAACTGAAATTTATTTTGTCAACCTTTACGACTACGTAACTGTTGGTAATTAAACCGAACATAATTTAACTTTACTCGCGTATTAAAATTTTAATGTGTGAACATTCTATAAATAATGATAATTAAAACATAACACACAGGAAGGGATAAAAACCAGCTGTTTCATAGTGTTTAGTATTAATATCTCAATTTGTGTCAGTAATAAAAGGCATTTAAATTACAGTAGGTACACGCATTCAATTATTATTACAGGTGTGGTATTTGTGGAACTATAATCAAACATTTCCAATAACTTTATTTAACTGCCAATTGAAAATAATTATTGGATATAAAACAAAAGGTTTTGCCAAATAACTCAATATTAAAATGTATACTTAGTTATAATATTGCTTTTACTGTTAAAAGGCTTGTTTCACCACATCTCGCCATGGTAAGTGATGATGTGGCCGATGGTGGTAAATACACAAAGCCTAGAAGGAATCAGGATCTCAAGTGGAGCTGGAACACACTAAGGGCAGATTATCAACTTGAGGGTGGTAACTAGGGTTGCCAACCGTCCTATGAGAGGCGGGACGTCCTGCTTTATGGAACTACTAAACCTTCGGGCAGAAATAGTCGTCCAAATCAGTATTTTGACGATACTTTTTGATTGATTGACGACGATAATTTTTGACTAACTGGGAAATTCCTTTGATGTTTATTTTTAATTTATTGTTTCGATTCCGATTGAAATGCAGAGGGTATTCTCATTTTGTCCTTTGGCAGCAGTGGACCACGACCAGGTAGAATCAAAGATTATATATAAAAGAATAATAGGTTAAAATATTTGTTTAATACCTATGAGGGATTTTATGATTTCGTGTTAAAGATTTCTTTTAATGCTAAAATAAAGTAGGTAGTAGTAGTAATAGGTAGTATTAAAAATATTATTTAATTTTAAAAAGTGATGAATGACTATTATTACTATAATTCTTTTTATTATTTCGAATAATTGGTTCGCTTTTGGATTGCTGATTTTCAGTTTATACGTGCCTTATGGTTGGCAAGCCTAATGGAAGCCGTTTTCACTTTTCCTTCACAGGAATGAGCTTTCTGTGAAGGAAAAAATCGGCTACCTGAGGTATTTGAACCCGAGACCTTCGCCACGGCGGCATGCGGCGTCACTACTGAGCATTACTTGAATATGAGATTTGTATAATATAAAGCATCATTGTATGGATTTATAAAACTCATTGATATTTAAGGAATTTTATTTATTACAGTAAAATTAGTGCCGTCGCGTCGGTGTAGAGTCAATCTTGTTAACGTTCATAAGGGCCTAAATTGATGAAATTATTTTTGATATTAATATTCTTGATCGTGCACCTTAAGACAATTAGATACTTAAATAAATTGAGGTTTGGGTTATCTATCAGAAAATCGATTTATGCGGATTGAAGTGCAGTCGGCCATAGTAAATGTAGTCGGACAGACATAACTTAAAGATCCAACTTCATCAACAAACTGCAGCACAATGATTAATGATTATTCGCATTTTTTGTCGTTAATTATGTGGTTTATGACAATCCCTTGCCACGTTATTTCCAAGCTGTAACGAAACGCGAACGCCTTTAGCGGTAAGGTACTTAGGCGTCACAGCCACGCCACTATGTCATCAATTATTTCTTTGTAAGTGCGCGGGTTTTCCTATATGTTCAGGAAATAATTCAAAATGTATTTATGAAGTTTGTATGTAGAAGGAACTAATGAAGTGCTTTGTTAATTGTATTGAAGTTTAACTAGGAGTACATTGTTTTTTATCATGAAAGTAGCTTGATATCGCTGTTCTTCAATCAGCAAAGTAAAACAATCACTGGTGTAGATGGTATCTGGATGGGTGACCGACCCTGTAGGTTGAATTGCTTCAATATCATACATTGTATCTAAATTCTATACACGTGTCGTTTAATGTAACACCTGTATAGTATTTAGATGGTGCGTTAGCCAGGATCATTGTTGGGAGGGATGATATTTCTATCCGTAATAATAAATACGAAATTTCGTTCTAATATATACATATATATTTTCTAATATATATATGTTATTTCGTTTTAATAAATACGAAAGTAACTGTTTGTCTGTGTGTTATTTGTTTTTACGACCAAACATTGAACGACGCGTGCAAGTCAGTTCAAATGTTCAAAATTACGTGGCGAGCGGTCAGCAGAAGGGCAACCTTATACCTAGATAGGCAAATATATATACATAAGTAACTCCTTCCCTGTTATATAGAGGATGAATTTAACTATAGGAAAAGCCGAAAAATGCTCAAAGGGTATCGAGGCTGATTTTGATAAAAATTAACCATGTAGGTACCTTTACTTGGATTTTGAAAATATATTAATTTTCAATGTATGGAAATTAGACCCAAAGTTTAATATTATAAATAAAAGAAAAATTACATATTATTTTCATATACATTGTATGAAACAATTCTACTAGATAGACGGGTTATGTAGGTAGGTACATGAATGCATCACCAGTAATCTTTCGATAAGCTTTACATTTTTCATATTAATTTATGCGAACGTACATGTTTTGTTAAGCATAATATTATTATATGATAATACAAGGATAATACATAGATATGGGTTCTAAGTACGATATCGGTATACCTACTTTTGTTTGCAACGCTTCCGTGACACAATGATGATATATGTTTTGTATGTATATAATAATATTATTAACAGAGGCAATGTTATTTAAGATAACCAATCTACAGCCGTAATAAATAAACTAATGAGTGTCAATATCAAACGAACCAATCGTAGCGTGCGCAGTTTAGTATCTTGCTAGAGTTGTTAATACGCCTATCGATGTCGATTTATTTTATTAAATTTACATTCAATACCTATCTTAACAAATGTCGCGTTTACCCATAAATGCCACCCATAATTTTGATTAATAAATTAATTACATCTTTGTTTGAATATCGTTGTGAAAATTCTTCTGAAAAATATGATTTATGAAAACGAAAAAGGTTTTTTTAGAAAACCTTTCTTGTTTCGTTTTTCGATATTAGTATCGAGATGTGGGGCTAGAGCAAAATGTTACAGATTTCTTGGACTGCCTTTCGTATAATTTATCTATTCTAATGGAACTGACCATCAAGAACAGATTATATACTGAAATATCCGTAGAATACTTAAGTTCTTTGGCCACATCACATCATTTTATAAATAAAATAACAATTGTATAAAGATATTTTAAAATTGTGTAGTAATGTTGGCACTTAAATTTTAAGCTCATTAGGATAAAGGAAATTTGATTGAACTAATAAAACTGGTGTCAACAACTCTATAAAATACAGAGTAAATGGTCAAAAAATCGTGCGCTCGCGTCGCCCGAAGGTCGTAAGACGCTGAGGCCGATCGGTCACTTCGAACAATGGCCATCTGTTGTAATTACTATTACTTATGAGTTGTGCAATTGATAGGTCTCGCGATATCCACTACACGCGCTATCATTCATGCTACGCCCATAGTTTGACATGTAGCCGGCCAATAAATGTTGACCTCTTTTATTATACTACCTTATCTAATCTAACGTTAACTATTAACCTCAAAGGACGCACTAAAAGGGGAAGTATAAGTCGTTCAATCGATAAAAATGCAGTCGCGATGTGACGTAGGTAGTTCACTACTTGTCCTAAATCAAACTTAAAGCTATGTATCAAATTAATCTTTAAAGATTTTATAAAAGGTTTATTTTTTTTTCAAGAAGATGAAAAGCTTTTTATGCACAGACTTGGCCTGCGTTGCAATCGCGGCGATCAGTGATTTTAGCTGGTAGACTAGTAATAAGCTATTCAAGTATATGCCAGTAAGATATGGCTGCCATCACAGGCTGCGGTTGTCTTTGAAAATCCTATTTCCCACAAAGTCCGATCCAAGCTATCGATGAGCGTAAATAACTTCAAGATTTGTTCATAAAATTAGAAAATATTCAGCTAAGAGTAATAATTACGCACTAAAATCTGCAATTTAATCCTACATGTAATGTGTACCTTATTTTTGAAATTTCAATCTTATACGAAGTTTTTTAATAAAAAATTTGAAGAGCAAGCTTCATAAATTAATATTTCACTGGACTACAAGATAGGTACTATTGTCACTCTCGATTCATGTCGAGAGGTAGGCACCGACATAATCGAAGCAGCGTACAATAAAATCATCAAATTGCGTGTTGGTGCAATAAAAAAAGATTGACCGAGATCTAGTTAGATAACGAAACGCTCGTTTTCGAATCGATATTGATTTCATTGTCCGCGTCTTATACGGAAGGCGATTGGGCGTAGGTAATTACTGTTTTGCACGTAGCTACGTAACTATAACATTGTGTAATAGTTATCGATATAATATAAAAAATATATCAGTTTATGTGATCAAAGTATTTCATACTATATCGATAGGGCTGAAGAATCTCGACATCGCATCGATAGCAGTAGACAGACAGGCAGACATGAGAAATGCTTTCGATTTATACTTCGAAATCGAAAAAAAATATTACTGCTTTTCATACAAAAGTACGTCTCGTCGCAAAAACGTATGAAAAGCTGTAAAAAAAAACAGCCCGTAGTTATAACAAACTTACTTATCTTGATGATGATCCGATGAGAAAGTGGAATCAAGTAGCTGGATATTGAACCATTGTGCAATAAGGGACGTAACTAGTCATATAATTTACATTATAACATCTAACCTTGTATCATTTGATTCATAATGTTAATCTTTGGTTCAACTGACAATCAAAGACACAAACATTTTCATTAAACACACGTAAAAAATGTATTGACGCATCGACTAACTTACATAGTCGACACAATGACCATCAGACAATTTAATTGGACTGCCAAAGGCGCCTTAATTACTTCCTAATATTGACAAAGCTGGTTTTTGTCATTCCCGGACTATTATGTAATGAAAAAATACTTCTACTATTCCTTATAGTATTGACACTACTCGTGTTTGTTTATAATGTGTATGGCAGGAACAGTAAATTAACTGCTGAAATATTTCAAGCTATAACAGGCAGTGTTGCATCTGTATAAGGATGATTGTTGCATACAAATGTTGCACTTAGCTTTCAAACTAAGCCGTAGAGTGTACTTAATGAGTGCAATTAAAGTATTGCTTACTGATCGCTTCAATCGATCGTGTTTTTTGTATACTTGTATGGACATACGAGTACAATATCGAATAGTCCAACTACTCAGTCTGAAAATGGCTCACAATACAGTACAGAATATTTATTACTTATGTAATTGTTTTGAAAGTAAGTAGTAGTTTTTATAGCTCAAAAAAATAATAGAATTTTCAATATTTTCAATAAGTTTTAACTAAGTAAATATATACGTAATCTTCGTCTTTTGAACAGGTTATCAGAACGTTTAATCTTCCAAAAATGTATGGTATATATCCGAAATCTGTCCTTCTTACTGGTATATAAGATTGCAAATAATAACAATATTCCTTTGAAACAACTGATTATTTAGAAACGTTAAATTGAGCGATAAATGAATCTTGCCAGAGCTGTCTCAGTAAATCACACTTTCAGGTGTAAGCGATATGGGGGCGTGCTGCGCAAAGGGGATTACGTCAATTCGTCTTATTACGACATCGTTTCGAGATCTAAAATTTTATAACAATTTAATCATATCGTTAATAAACCTGGTACATAGCGTGTCCCGTACAAATAAACTGGATCACAATGAGAGCGAATGTATTATTCAAGCGCGTTATCTGCGAGCGCGCGCACGAGCCCACAAATTGTGCGCCCGCGCATACATAGATCCACATCGGAGAGATAGCGAGCATGGGGGGCAGACGTCACGATGTAACAGAGCACTTAGGATGGACGAGACTAACGGTGAAATTCCTTATTAATCAGTTTAATCTACTGATTAAAATTGCAACAAATTCCAAAGCTTTTAATGTTACTATAGTGCATACATTTTGAGTAAGAAAAGTTTCACATCAAAACGTTTTAACCTCTCGTTTTCACAGTAACTCCCAAAGACGTATTTAGCGATTGACGCCAAAAATATATACAATATTTTTTAAGTTGCTTCAATATATCTAAAGCAATAACATATCGAAGTCTTTAAAAAATTGAAATGGTTTTGGGAACACAATTCAATATGTACTGTTACGAAATTTGTGTTGTAAAATTGCTTGACGAGCTCGTCAAGTTATTCAATCACATCACGGAGTCTAAAATATTGTTATTTTTTTCTATTATGTCATTCTGTCAAGCTTGTCTGTATCGACACATTGTATTTTAATTGATTTACGCTGCGATAATTATTAACAATAATAAAATACAAGTGCATATAATTGCGAACATAGTAAAACAGATAATATTCAGGTAAAAGACAGTACGGATTGTATTCAAAATATTCGTGATAGATAAGCGAATATGGTCTTATAATATCCCATCCTCAGATCCCATCTCATATTTTCATATAAATACAATGTGTAATTTTTAATAAATATTGTTTTATTAATCAGATGTCCATGTAATCGTTCCACAATATTAATTCAGTCATAGTGTCTTGTTATTGAGCTTATAATCTACCTCAAAAAACGGACTACTAACGCAAAAGTATACAATTCATTAATTAACCTTGTAATTCTTGACACGAGCGCGAACTCTTCAGCTTTATACAATTAGTAGGCGTTTCTGCAACAGTGCATTTTAAGAGTTCTTCAGGAATCTTATCCATTTGAAATGTATATTTATTTTATGGTTTTAATAGTCCAAGTAAACAGTCGGTAAGTTACCACAAGCCACTTTCTTCGTTATCTCTCATGGCACCTGTCCGTGTGCGGTTCGATTTAAACTTCTAAAACACAAAGCGAAGATTACTATCGAAATTCATTCAAAAACGACAACGGTCTTTGATACGGGTGAGAGGACCGATATAATTTTTCCATGAACCGTTACTATAGATTTTTTCGTAATCTCGATCAAGTTTCGCATGGTTGATTTTTTACAAATTTAAAAATGCGTAGTAAAGGAATTTTGTACTTATTGTCACGGTGATTGATACCCCGGCGTGGTAATCATAGGTTTTGCATAATATCAATTTTATTCATGTAACGTCCAAGTAATCGATTTCGGTTCATGGTGACATTATTGCTAATAATTATTTAACGTTGACTGAAAATGAAAGTTTCTTCTCAATTGCATGGAGGTTTGATGATGATGATGATTAGCACTGTCTCAGCCAGTACAACGACCGACCCATGTCCTATACAACCATTCAAGCATCAAACACCATGTAACTAACTTAGTTTATAATGACTGGTACCTGAATAGTTGTATCGGAGTAACCATGGATAAACCGAGGAGTGCGTGGTATATAGGAGTGACACGCTCTGGGATGGGAGAGGACGGCCAGCCAACCGCAACCAGCTGACCACAATCGACCGACTGTTCAGCCTATAGCCAATATTGGAAAGGGGGAACACGGGTATCATAGAGAGGGATAAGCGTTGGTGTATGTTGTCTTCTTTCTTCTCTCTTTGGTATTTAGTTCCTGGGTTGAGTTTGGTTATTTCTTTGTTGTTCATTTGATTAACTTCCTCCATGCTGGACCTCGATTTCGGAGAGCATAGCTTCTGTGCCACACGGAGCCTCTCAACGGCTCCGTGTCGCTTTCAGCTTCGATATGTGCTTGTGTGGAAGCGCTCGTGGTGTAGCATGATAAGCCGTTCTTGATAGATCGGAAAGTTACGTACTACCGTTGTGGTCGGCACCTGGATGGGTGACCGCCTAGTGGAATTTCAAATCGACGTTGGTCGCGGTTATCATTTAATTGTGATGGTCGTTAATTTAGTTGGAGGCCTTCTAGGCGGCTTGAAAACTCCAACAGTAGGTTGACCACTAGCCTGCCCATTCCCTTTCACCTTGATTTGTGAAAGGAGGCCTGTGCTCAGCAGTGTGATATTATAGGCTGATGATGATGATGATGATGTGCTTGAGTATTTCTTGTTCTTTGTTATTATTCTCGATTCAATTTAGTTTCCTCAGACACACCATTCGGTTTCGTTCTTGGTGTACTGTGTAAAGAATGGGACTATAGTAGTTCAGATGTGTGCTTAGAAACTTAAGTATCATAGTTAATGGGATGAGAAACATCCAGGATAACATATATTTTTGTGTTTCCGAGTATTTTGGATTTCATATCGCTTTCCATCATGCTGGGTAAATGAATTTCCGTAATGTTAATCTGGTCGCAGATTATTTTTTCCTAGTTAAGTTAATTTTGAGCCCTATTGTTTTCATCGTGCATGTGATATATATTATTTATAGCATAGTTTTGACATGCTTGTTGATACTGATGACGTCGTCGTCCATAAATATTGTATTCATAATAAATTACTATAATGGTCGTTAGATCCTTTCATTGTGGATTAAATGCAGGTCTCGTCTCTCTTGGTTGGTTAAGATTTCACCTATCACGCCGCAGGTCGTTGGTTCGATTCCCATCTGCATCGATGAAGAAGACGCATTGTTGTGCATGACAATGTTTGTATGTCCTGCGTCTGGATGCAATTATGTATTTTCTAGTATGTATCTACAAACAAAACAGTAGTAGGTATATCAGTTGTCTGGTTTCTATAGCACAAGCGAATGTCCCAGGATACTTATTTATTGCATTTCTTCTTCCAGTGTTGTTAGTGTTGCCTCTATTCTCCGTGGCTTAAATAAAGTTTAAGTATTTCTTCGTCCATGTATTTTACACTTCGTACTTCAGGATTGTAGTGAGGCATGGCGAAGGTATAAGTAATTCCGTTTCCTTTTTCCAGCGGATACATACTTTTTTGTCGTTCTGTGTTTGGCATAGAATTTGTTTGTCCTTATGTAATGTTAATGTATTGTATCTTTAAGTACTGAGACATCAATCGTCGACGTGATGCTTTTTCAATGTCAGGAGCTAGAGTAGATTGTTGAAATGCCGCTGATTTTTTCTGGTTCCTGATTGATGCAGTTTGATCGATTCAGTTGAAAGAGCGTATGGTGTTTTCGGTCCATGCCGGCTTATTCTTGTGGTTTGCTATTTCTTCTGGGAGGTCGATAATGATGATTTGAATAGTTTATTATAGATTTTTGCAGTGCAGTTTCGTTTGCTCCGCATTACCTTCGCAATATCCTTTCTTAAATTCCAAGTATCCTAATGAGCTTTCATTTCGCCTTTCATCCACGTATTTGCCTTTTTGAATTGTGGTTTGTATAAATTTGAAGTAAGTAGTGTTCTCCCATTGTCAAGCTTCTCACGTTTGAATGTTGGAATTAATTTTTTGTTATGGGACGCCCGTCGTGCCCTTTTCCGGATATCATCAAATTTCCCATGAGTTTTATGCCTTGAAAGCGAATATATTTTGTGAATTATTATAGTCTAATGGAGTTGCTCAATTATTAAAGTTACACATGCATTTTCGCTTTTCTTGTGCTTATTGGATTTTTGTTTCTTTAATGAGTTTAATAGAATTGATTTACCACCATTCTTATTTACGGTCAGTGAATTGATACGTGTTACATATTCTTCTTTGGTACATGATTGATGGGGTTGGTGAAAATGTCGAATATATTAATTAGATGGAGATGATTTGTTTCCGGTTTGCCAGAACCTTTTGAAGCTTATGCGTTTGGGTGCAGTATCTTACTCCTTCCGTATGACGTTATCCGGATTGGCGTTGCATTTATTTCAGTACTGCGGCGTGGGTCTCTAGTAATGTTTTTCCTGCGCATTGAGATCGCTGAGATTAAAACTTTTTTATTTTTTTATTGTTGCTTAATGCTTCTGCATACTTCTATAAATGTCTTGACGCTGATGTGGAGGTTTCATTGGGTATGTGTACCTTCTTTTAAAGAGATGTTTGTTCTTTGCACTTGTTGGGCCTAGGTTAATAGTGACCCGCGCTGGTCACCATTAAAGTGTGGTTATTCCAATAAGAACCGTGAATCCGCGGTGTTACAACCTTCATATAAGAGTACTGCCCTTGTCCTTGCCTTTTTTCAGGTATACTATGTTGCTTTACATTCCATGTTTGTTATTCTTATTGATACGTACAGAAGTTGCGCTTTTGTTCAAAGTACTGTGGCTAATGTCGTCGGGGCAGTTTATAGTTGTACTAATTACTGTATGTTGAACTTTATTTTGAACTTTTCATATCCTGATTTTGTATGGCAATCTGCTCGGTGTCGTCCGATGCTCCATCATGCATTCGGTTGGTAGCCATCACGCTAGCAGCTCGCACTTGCCTGTGGGAGAGAGCTTATAGGCTAAACTGAAATAAAACTGAGCGATTAAACCTCTTTAGTGAATCTAACATGCTATGGTTCGGCAAGTATGAATTATATTATAGAGTAACTTGTACAGTATTGGTAGCATACTTTAAGAATCGCACTGATACCACAACAGCCCCTTTGACCTTTTTTTTTTGTTTCAGCGGTTTGGAATTTTTACGACATTCTTGAGAGTTTTTTGTTTGCAGTCAAGCACTTATTGCACGTGTTCTTGTCGTTTCCCGCCGCGATTGAGAAGTACTAAGTATTCTTTTGTTTTGATGGTAGTTTTTTTATGGTGTTCGGGACCTATTTTTTTGTGTTACAGAAAGTTAAGTTATTAGTTGACAACTGGATGGACACCAGATGTGAGAGCCTAAGCGATTCGCCAGGGATCATTTGTGTCGTAAATAGATACCTATTCAAGGTTTTGGTTGGAATGGGGTAATTTTTTTGTGGGGTCTGGTTTTATACTTGTGTGTTTTTGTCGTAGTTTTAAGTCGAATGTTTTCCTTCATCGAAGCGTCCATTCTAGTTATTTGATACGAGATGTAAGCGGAATAAGCTCTGATTTGAAAGCTATGCTAAAATGAACCGACGCATCAATTTAAAATCATAATATCACCCCTGCGTCTGTAACGTCAGACCTATGATGTTATACGATGTGGGGACAGACGAACGTTTCTAAAACTAATTGTACATACAAAAATATAAGGAAAGCTGAAACCGTCCATCCTTCAGCTGATTAAATTTCCTTAAACCTCCAGGTGTTGTTTTTGTACGATTTGTTCGGATTAATAGAATGATCAAATTTGACATAGGAACGTTGATGGCACATAGAATTAGATGTGGATGCTAACCATTGTCAAAACAGTGAGAGCAGACTGCATGCCACTGGGCTATAACTAATAAGGTCTCTGGCAGTTGTTAATGGTTTATAATTGTTTCAGCTAATGCAGTTCGTTGCATCGACTTATATATTACTGGCGTATTGAAATCATTGGTTCGTTGCTGATAGATTCTTTATCTTCCGGGTTTGTATCCATCAATTAACTACATGCCATCTCTTCTCTGGATGGAAGCTTTACACCAGTAAGACAAGCAAGCTTGGTCAATGAATCCTTGTTTGTGTCGTCTTGATTTATGTGTGTTACAGAAAGAGGATAAGCCCCCAGGTCGAGACACGCAAATGATTAGAGCCTCTAACACCTGACAATAGGTGGATTATTGTTTTTACAATAAATGTAGGCACTTATATAATATGAAATACTAAATTCCCAAACTAGGCAACCTGTTAATTTTGGGAATTAGTTATATGCGACGTTCGTCGAGTGTTTTTTCGTAGTTGAGTGATGACAGATGTGAGCAGAGCAGTTTCTAGTATAGAACACCACGCCCGGATAAAGCATATATTTTCAGAAAATTATTTACATAAACAAGCAAATATTTTCTAAACTAGTGGATAAAAACTGTGTGGAAACCTACATGTAGCATGTTCCTTCTCTAATACCACTTATTCTCAAGTACTCTCCAACCAGATCCTACACGACGCAACCTATTAGGTATACACGGCTCTCAGGTAGGCGGCCAATTCCGGAATAATTTAATAAGTCAGAGGGTTGACACGCTAAGGCCTACGGTCGGCGTAAGCCGTTCCGTTCGCCCAAGAGGCCCAAAGGCAACCAGCTCCCAAGGAGAGCCACCGGCACGCCTCGGCAGCTACCCGCAGGCAGGCCTTCAACCCGATGGTCGCAGTCAGAGCCGAACGCTTTAGCTTATATATATACTAACTAGCTGTCCCCCGAGGACCGCGCTCCCGGGACAAAACGCAGCCCCTCCCGACATCACAGGCCACTTCAGACCATCACACGCGCCAATTCCACGCCGATCAGACGAGCAGTCAAGGCGCGAAAACACAACAAACAAACAGAGAAACTTGGACTCGCATTCATGATATGTATTAGTAAGAAGTAAAGATGATATAGTGATAAGTTATATGTACTAATAGCCGAGGTAAACACAATGGTTCTAATATTGATCACGTAGTAGATCTGCCGTCACCTCAGGTGCATTATGTACCTATTATAATAATAAATAAGGAACAATCTCACCGAGTTTGCTTCACTGCTAGGTAACTTTCACGCACGCACACTCACATACACGAACGATACGCGCACGTGTTCTTTTTTTTTTTTTTTTTTTTTTTTTTCTGAACTTAACGCAAAAAAGGTTCGCATTCGGGGCGGAAGGTTGGCACATGTGTCTCGGGACACAACCACTCTCGACGACGACCCCAGCCAAACTTCTCAATTGCATGGAGGTTTTGAACAAAATTATTACATTATATTTCTTTGTTCCTTATTGTAATACGTGCAAAACTAAAATTATTAAAATAATTATTGAGGACAAATTTTGTGAAAGTGATTCTCTGAGAATTATCTAATTCTAAAAGTGTATCAGTGATTTTATAAATAAAAGAGCGTAGATGCACTGACTAGAGAAATGTTATCGACCGCGACGCGTAATTAGACTTTTTAGCGCCCTATATTTCTTTTCATTCTATTTGTTTTTTTTTTTGAATCAATAAAAAAATACTTTTCTCCCTATCACTCCTCCTCCTCCACTCAAAACTCGACCTGAGTTTTGAGTGGAGCGAGAATTATTATTAATTCGAGTATCTTTGAGGAATTATTGATATACATAATAATAATGATGTTAAGTACACCAATCACCTGTGGCAACATCATCACCATGACGTTGTTAGTATAAAGTTAGCACAAAAAAGCAAAAGAAAAATGATAAGATCTTAAAAATGAATTTTAGACTTTCTAAGGTAAATGAGAATGCATGCACTTAGTAATATCAGATAGGCTTAAGTTACCGCATACACAAAATATTGCATCAATTTCAACTTAACTAAAATAATAGTTGCCATTTACCCAAAGAATTTACCTTTCATAGCAGATTTCTTTATTTGAATGTATAAAGAAGACAAGTAAAGTAATTGTATCTATCCAAGTATACGAATACCTAATGATATGAATGAAATCGCTTTGATAAAGATATGTTATAGATGTAGACACCACGTATTAATTAGACTTATTGAATTAATAAATAAAATAGAACAATTGTTTCACCGGATAAACTATTGTGATTTTTTGTAAGCTGAAGTTTGTATGTAGGTACTTAGTCTGTAATACGATTCCATATTGTGCAATTAACTAAAATACAATAGGATAATAATCTTGAATGTTAAACGCTAACAATATAGTTATATCAAGTTATTTTATCAAATAGGCGGGCAGGAAGAGTTGATTGTATGGCCAGACCGGCTATGGCTAGCTCAAATCGTAATAAGCCTCTGTAATCAGATACTAAAACACTTTTAATTTTGCATTGACCTTCAAGTGTCGGCCGTTCACGAACAGTGAAAACGAGAGGCAGATAAACAATCGCGATCGTGCTCTACCTACTTCGATTGAAGAGTTTTATTGGAGTACTGTTGTGGAAATAAACTGTGGTAGCAATCTGATGTTTTTTTTCAGTTTCAGGTCACACCCAAGCTACGAAATAACTAACTGCGTTCTTATCATACGAATAACTATAAAATATAATATCGGCGTGTGATTGCCTCTCCTGCTGCTGTAATAGTGGCTGTACATTATAAAATAATAAAAAATAAATTCTATATACAAAAATGTTTATGTTTGTAGCTTTTATTTGCTTGGTATATTTTTACGAAAATTTTTTTCATCGTGTTATTTAGGCGTGGAATAAAAATAAAGTATAACTATTATTTCCCCGAATGTCTGTATGGACTAGACGGGCGGTGCGCACCGAAGGCTTCGTCTATACTCGGCACGTGCGCCTGCGACTCAAAATGCGACGTTGTTTAATTTCAGAACTGTAATAATAACAACGGCATTTCTTTTTTTATTCCGGCGAATGAAGTTTATGATTTTTATTATTATTAGGCTATTCTGTCCAATCCCTGGGCATGATTTTAAATATCAATCTTGAATTAAGGATCAATATACAGGTTGACGTGACGACAGTTAAAATGACCTCACAGTTAAAACTTGACACCGTAATAACTGACAAATTTAAATGTGACCGGAGATAAAGAGCTCGAATTCGTAATGACTTCGCTTTTCAACATTTTATAATTATAATTTCTGCGCAAGGTTGATTTAAAACGAGAGCAAATTGGTTTAACCATGCACGTAAAAATGTTGATAATAAAATATATTCAGAGAACGTGTGACCTCTGTGCCGATGTAGGTAATCTTTCACTGGCTTTAAATTTAAGAGACATTTTATACGATCACTAATGTATTAATTGCAATATAATTGAAGGCTTTAATAAAATTCATGTAACAACTTTATAATTTGCAGAAAGTAGAACCAATTTGAACGATTTTCCAAAACCCAAAGTATACAATTTTTTTTTATTATTAGCCGCAATATAAACACTTTTTTTTTAAACAAAAGTAATATTTTTTTATACGTTGGTTACGTAGTCGTATAAGCATGAAACATATCGCAAAATATTCTGCCCACCAACAAATAAAATCTGGAATTTGATTTGCATCATCATCTTCGGGGTACATCGTATTCTGAATAAATATTAGTTATAAATATACGTTCATTGTAAAACTTTCATTAACCATCAGAAAATAAAAATGCAAGTCCACTAACTACTGCCGCTAAGTCGTATAATTTGCGCCAGAGCTGTAGTTAAATACGCTGTTAAATGTCGCTGTAACTGATTGAATCCGGCTCTTTGTTTCTGTAACAAGTTGTTATGCGATTTTCCAAAGATAAGTGCTATTATTATTGTGTAATGACTGAACTAGTACACTTAGACATATCAAATAAGTTTTACAATAGTATACACGTCTGTCGTTTTATTGGCCTGTCTCTGATTTAAATAATTGTGTGGTGTGTCCGATTGATATTATTATTGAGCCTACTCGGCATTTTGTGTTGATGTAGCTATATGCCAATGCATTAGTAGGTAAGTATAATATGAAGTTAATTCTGGGGCAAAAAAAATATGAAATTAATTTTATTTACCTTTGATAATTTAACTATATTAATAACAAAAAAACATAATGCATGGTCTTAAGGTGCATAGGGTACGTAATTAATCGGGTGAATCAGCCAGGGCTCGGGAGCGAGGTCACGCGGAGAGCGGAGGTCGTGATATCAGCTCCATCGTGTTACCCGATGCCGTACACCGGCTGCCACGCCTCTACGTTATTGTTATTTTAATCTATGCCCCTTACAAAATGGGTGCAATGGATACGAAGGTCTGTGAAGACGTATTGATTAAGAAAGGTAGATATAATTAGGTATGTCTCATAGCTAAAGAAAATAATTTAAATGTATCATTATATTCGCTTAATATGGTATTTTAAGTACATCAATTATTCCTTTTTTAGCATTTAAATCTAACGAAAATGTTAAGAATTTACGTGTAAAAAATGTATATGTACAATTTTCTCAATCCGTCCGTCAATTAAAATATAATAAGGCAAGATCCGACAAAAACAGTGAGTGCGTTTTTGCTTGAAAGTTACGTAACAGCAGAACTGGATTTTAGCTTTCCTCACCTGTCCACTGTCCAGTGGTAGCCAGTTCGATCAAACTCATAATATTAATATAAAAAATAGATCACTCTATGTCGGGTACGCTGCGCGTGCGACGAATGGGCGCGGCACTCGCTGCACTATATTGCATCCCACTGAGCTAGTGTACAGCGACTGTGTGGTTTTGGTACTATAAACTTGAAGCTGTAAATAAATTATTTTTATTCTATAATCACCAGTTATAACTAAAAGACTAACATAGAGGTATTTCAGCATTATGTGGTTTCGAAAGAGTCTTGAATTTTCGCCCCCAAATTCCAAGATGGAGAACAAAGTGAACTTCAGTGTTTTTAAGATTTCAAACCATAAAGGTAAAAATGGACTCTTATGGTGCCAGTCCAATCCGTCTGTCAGAGCGGTAGGTTCATTAAGGTAGAGCATTTCAGCAACCACTAATGTTATTTGATTTGAAATGGTTTTAAATAGTACTTACCCAATCGTATTGCAACTGTTTTTTTTTCAAATAGCGAATGAAATTGGGGACCTTAATTTCAAAGTGCCTTAGTTTAAATGGGGTATCATTATGAAAGGGCTGTGTTTGAACATTATAAAACAGGTTTTTATATTCTATATATTACGACATTTTTGAGTAACAAATGATGACAGAAAAATTACAAAAAAAATACAGGACAAATACAACGATGTTACAAACTAGTAAACTAACAACTAACTTAAAATTCGATAACAAACAAGCGTATAGTTATGTGGTCTGGATTTTTAGGATTTTGCCAAACCAAGAAATATACCTATGTCCAAGGAAGGTCGGGCCCTCGTCTTGAGTGAGTCAGACTCAAACTAGCACGTTCCCGATTTCATTTTTAATTATGTTAATTTGCGGATACGATATATACCTGTTTGTTTTTATATCCTGGGACAGTCTTAACACACGATTATCTGATCGCAGGCTAAGTAGAGGCGATGGAAACCAGATAACTGATTAACTGCAACAACTTATTTGTTTGTAAATACATACTAATCATACATAATTACACTCAAAATTGACTCAGGGCATGCAGACATGTTCATGTACACAAATACATGGAAATCGAACTCACAACCTGCAGCGTCAGAGGTAGGGGTCATATTCAACCACGCTGACGGGCCTGTCAAATACATATGTATATGGATATAGCCCGATCATTATGAATAGCAAGAGTTAATAAAGAATTACAGTCACTTTCAGTCTCAGTAATAAAAAGAAATAAAAAGCACTTCGACAGCGAAAGCGATCGAGATAACGAAAGGGGATTTACAAATTGATTCTGTGATACGAAACAAAATTAATAAAATACCTTTAACGAACTTTACTGAAAGTCAAATTATGAGGCTTTATACAATACAGGCAGAATAGGTATACGTTCACAAATTACCCGTTAGTTACCTTTAGTTAGGTTGTCTACTTTTGTGTTAGAAGCTAGATCCAGTAATAGCAAGACATCTTTGGTGTATTCCGAGAACAGAAAATTTTATTCTTTTTAACATAAAAATAAATATTATTCACAATATTTTGTTGACAATCTAAAGCAATTTATACCAAAATTGAACTTTGACTTCTCCACACATTTGGAGGCTTTAATTTTAGCGCAAGTCACCCTAGCCAACATTAGAAATTTTTTTTGAAAACATATTAAGAAATAGTTAAGTCTTGGCACCGTGGACGTTACATTTTCTTGCAAGTATCCACCATAACTGTTTACTCGAACGCCCTATTGCACTTAACCTAATAACACTGGCAATCTTGGCAGTGTAGCCTGACGAAATTGCAGGGTCATCTATCCGGGCACTAATTGAGACAGTTTAGCTTAAGACACTGGCCGGTCGACAGTCATCCGCAAATTGGCCGTTTATGGTGAAAGTCGAGACCATCATGTCCCTATGTGGAAAATGTTAAAGTTCATTGTAGCTCCCGATATTACCGTCATGTTATGATTTTACCTCGCTCCGGGGTGCTGCTCTACGCTAAGGTGAATTCCAGTTAAGGAAATTTTATATGCATCGCAATAAGCTGATTTATATACGAAGGCAACTGATTTTATGATCGCAAGGTGCAAAAAATATGCAAATATGTATAATAATATCGAGCATAAATGGTTAAGTGTGTAATTCAGGTGCATATAATTTATTTAACAACAATATAAATAATAAATGCATTTTGGTGATTTTTATAAATTAGGATTTTTTACTTAAATTACAAATTAGGTAATTCATGTACCTTCAAATAACCTGTGAATAAATGTTAAACAGATTACTTATTTCCCTGGAAGTAAAGATCTTCCTTTTCGTGAAAGTTTGCTTCAAATAACACTTCTGATCAAACAATCAAATCGTTTTTGCAGACACTTGACGTAGAAAGAAAAATTTAAACGTTTTAAAAACGTACAGCCTAAGTACAATATACAATACTGTACCCGGCATCCACCAATACCGCGAACTGTTCAAAACGGTGTAGTGTCCATGCAATCTGATTTACGCGCTCCGCTCCATTCCTGAAGCGGGCTGTGTCTACTGTCTACAATAAAGCATACGGTTGCCTTTTTAGGAATGCTAATTCCGTTTAACATTATTTGTAAGGTACTTAAGTAGTAAGTTTTTGAATTTTGATGGTATAGCATAAAATATAAGATACGAAGTTAAGAAAATATTCAACATAAATTACTGTTTTATTATTTATTTTTCCTTACTAATTTAAAGTCGAAATCTTTTGGTAATATATAAAAATGAATCCCTATCTCCCTTGGTGACGCCATCACGCGTGAACGGCTGGACCGATTTCGCTAATTCTATTTTGTTGTGTTTTTTATTGTCAGGAGAAGGTTCTTATGAAAGAAAAAATTAAGAAAATTGCGCATAAACTTGAATGTAACCTTAGCGCGGTAGGGTAGGGTAGGGTAGGTAAGGGGGTAAAGAAGGAGGCGCGGGTGAAACCGCAGGCGGAAAGCTAGTATTTAAAAAAAATATCCATCTCCATGATTTACCAATTGGTTTTTCGAGGATATTGTTTACTTGAAGTTTCGGACCTACTTGATCAGATGATAAGGATCTAGAGCCTTGCTGAGTTTCTTGCCAGAGATCTTTTTCCATTTTAAGTGTATTCCAAATCGGTGCTAGAGTCAATTGTAACAGTCATAAGAAACTTTTCAGGGCATTCACTGAATAAGTGCGTTTTACACATCATTTATCACATCTTAATCAATGTGCCACTTTGTTAATTGAGAAAACCTTTGCCAAACGAATGCTAAGGCTTTGTAGTATTATTGATACTATGTAAATACAATTTTGCTCAAGATATGTTAATTTATCTGAATCCATTATAGTTTGAGCTCTGAGTGTACTTAAATTTTTCTAGTAGCCAAATCATTAAAGTATTTGTGTTAGATCTACTTAAGTTGGTTGTGTAGTACTATAATTAGAGGCAAAATTATTGATCGAGGCCTCCGGAGACCAGCGGGCGGAGAGCTTTTTCCGCCAACGCATCAGCTTGGTTATCCAAAGAGGAAACGCTGCCAGCCTTCTGGGAACCTTGCCGTTAATCGGAAGCAGCGGCAGACTTGTGGACATTTTCTATATATAGATTGTAATTTGTGCATATTTGTTGTTAATAAAGTTTATGTTTCGCATTAGAGGCGACACGTAGTTTTATAAACGAGTATTAAATTACGGGCACCACGCTGAGGTCAATTAAAATGCACTCATTATTGCAAAGCTTTCATTTTTTGTCCATCTTTGATGATTATTGAAATATGAATTGAATTGTGAATAATTAATTTATGGCAATAATATATTGCCCGATAGATAAACATTTAAACATTCACAAAATTATTGCATTAATTTTTTTCAAGTGTCTAACATACCTCAAATACTTAATCAAAAGGCAAACCAAGTTCATTCAAAAATCACCACTGCAATATTACGAGAATCAAGTGTAAATCGAATTCCGATCTATAAACATGTCTTAGCGGCTATTGTTACACGATTTAGAACAAAGAGTTCCACACCATGTATTCATCGCAAATGTCCTTTAGCTAATAGTTTAATTGCAATGTTCGCTATTCGGCCGAAGCAAAGATTAGATAGAGATCAGCACTCAGGAGGTCACCTGCCCGCTCCACGTTTACTGAACTATTCATCAGGCTTGCATAACTGACACGTATCTATAGAAGCTCACCTACTTTCAGTATATTTCAAATATTTTATGAGAGGAGGGAGTAGCCCGACTTTTTTTTACTGTGTATGTTAGTATTTTCACCCTTTAGATTTAGAAGATCGTCGCTATTATTTTAATATGGTGTTGTGTTCCTGCAGTGAATAAGGTTGTAGATCTCCATGAGGTGGCGCTATGCTTACAGTGTGTCAGCCAGGGGAACAGCGGTGTAGTACCAAATGACGCTTTGTCATTTGGCACTACTTTATCTTTTCGTTGCCGATACTGGGACTGCTCTCCTGACTGAAGAGGATCGGATCGGCAGTGAGCGAGTAATACCCCTGGTGTTACATGCGTTTATAGGCTACCGATTACCATCAGGCGGGCAGTAGGTACGTAGTATAGATACGTAAAACCTTTTTGTCACCATAATGGTATTTGAATTCTTTAATTTTATGTTCAGTTAGAAAGACCTTTTTGTATTTTTAAATAAAGTTAGCGAATTCAACATTATAATAGTTATATCTAACAATAAGTTACAAATTGAAGTCAACGTAGTATACTTACATAATAATATTCACATATTAATTCATCTACTTCTATGACTATGAATCCACTGTAGCAGCTACAACTTAAAAATATAAATCCAAAACGTGATACGTTACTATAGATACGGCACACATTTAGCGTCAGCGCAGTCCGATGAGTTAATAATATTATATAGAATTATCTCCGAACGAGAGTCATAAATAACGTTCTAGTTAATTTTTGTGCGTTGCCTCCGTGAGGCTAAGGTCAAGTAGCGTTTTAAATAATTGTTCTTGTACCAGTAATTGATTGGTTTTGTTTGTTCTTTGTTTGATTTACCGTACACCATACCAGCAATGTTTCAGTCAATATGAGTCCTTCACTCGAACATTATGCAAAAGGAAACAAAATCAACAAAATTAATGACCACAACTCATAATAATAAATGATTAAGTAATTTAAAAGCTCTATTTGACGTATAAAAGATTATTATAACATCTTGGGTATCTTAATTTGAAGCCAGTCTAAACCGTCTTCATTGGGTTTCGGAGCATGGCTTTTTATTTGCACACCTAGAAAGAAAATATTTATTATTTTTAATTTGATTGCAAAAGCCAACATGAATCATCATTATCAACAATAATCTTAATTGTGCTAAACAGATTTTGATTAAACTTGGCAGATAGATAGATCATACCCCACATAAAAATGTATTTTTGTGGCGTTTTATGGGAGAGCTCAGCCAAAAACTAATATCTATATTTTTGTTAATTAAGGATTATCTAATGTTTAGTAGAACATTTTGTTTCCGTTAGAACTGAAGCTAGCTGAAAGGCAGAAACTGGTCCTATATAGGTACCTACCTAATTTTCGGACAGGTCACATTTGAAATTCCAAACTAAACCTATACTAGAAATGACACAATGTTTTTATCGAATGTATTCAATTTCCCGAGCTTAGAAGCGGTTTAGAGCCCCTTAGTCGGATGAGAGACTTTGCCTCCAAACTTACGTATGTTCTACCAGCTTGTATAACAGACAGTGTTCTTAGGAATTGTCTGAGTTGATGCCCACGGCCACAGAGGCCACGGACGCTCAGGTTGTGGAATAAGAAGGAGGGATCCCCAAGAAGGCTGTGAAGAGATTTTTGCAGGGTTGGCAGCGAGCAAATAACACTTCTGGTGTTGCAAGCGTCCACGGGCTACGGTAACCGCTTACCATCAGGTGAGCCGTATGCTTGTTTGCTACCTTACTATTTTAATTTAAACCTGTTAACCTTACCTCTTTTAATTAACTTTAAAATATCGTCAACATGAAGTCCTTCACCATGAGTCTTGCTGGTCTCTTGCTGCTTAACTGGTGTTTTATCGGTGTATTTTATATCTTGAAAAAAGAAAAATAAATTTCTAGTTATAGATGATCTTTGTATTTTCCAGAACTTACCTATGTGCTGCAATTATTAGTAATTATCAATAAGTTAGTGTATTTTCGACGTGTATTGGGTGGAGATTTCGAGATGGTATATTTTCGAAACCTATGTTGGATTAGTCATGCTGAACAACTTTTCTATGAGACCAATACTGAAATCTCAAAAAAATAATACTTTCTATACATTATGATCGATCAAGATTGACATTTTGTAAGAAAAGTTAAAAATAAAAAGGAGAATTCGCTATTGGTCCCATAGTAAAAGTTGTTCAGCATGACTAACCCAACATAGGTTTCGAAAATCTGTGACCATCTGACTCAACAGTTCCTGTGGATTCTTCAGCTCCTTTCAACGAGCCCCCAGGATGTCTACGCCAACTTTTAGGTGCCTCCAAACCCCCGCGCCCGCGCACCCGCCGCCGCGCACCGTTCGACGACCGGGACAGCGACAACACCGAACCGTAGATTTAGTTTTCATTAGCCTTAGAGACGCAGCGCTAGGCGCTTGTATAAAATACTTAATATATCTATGTATAACAGAAAGTCTGCATTTTCCAATATCCACCTTATCATCGACCTACAACCCTTGTAGCCATAAGCGCCTACATATGTCATCTCGAAATCTCCACCTGTTATATGAAATTGTTTTAACAATCAGCTATTATGAGCAACGTCCCACAATTTTTTGTTCGAAGCTATATGCCAGCACTCTGATTACGAGATACTTCAACCTCGTTTTCCTACATGGGTATATAGGTATTGTGGGCTCTCGTCCTCCATGGAACCAGAATTTTTATCCCAAATGGCTAAAATGTATGTACCTACCATAGTTTGAAGTGGCGACGCGACGCTGCCAGCTTTCTTTGCAACGGCATCAGCAAATTGTTTATACATCAACAAAATACCGACTTACTATTTAAATGTTTTGCTGCGAATTCATCCAAAACCTTCATCAAATCCCCCATTGAAACTGGCTTTTTAGCCGGATCTGGATCCGTTTTTTTTACTAAAAGTAATAAAATCGTTTGTTAATGGAATAATTCACAGTATCGAGGTAAGAAATCTGAGTAACTCGAATAAACAACGCGCGAGTGGTACTCCCTGTGTTGCAAGCGTCCATAGGCTACGGTAACCGCTTACCATCAGGCGGGCCGTATACACGTAGAGTACGTTCAATGAACACGGTGATGAGGAATGATAGATGATTCGATTATTTAGTATCTTAATTACGTATATTTAACCTGTAACATCATTTACCCCTTAAATAATAATAATAATTATCACTTCTAACAACATTATTAAATGACTGACTCATAACACGATTACTTACATGTCACAGGAGATGTTGTAGTTTTGGATGTCAAAGGAGTTGTTGTAGTTATGGTGGCAACAGGTGTTGTTGGTGTGGTTGTTGTGGTTCTTGGAGTAGCTTTAGATATAATGGTACCTGACGATGCTCCCACTCTTCTCAGTGCTAAAATAGTTGTTAATCAATCAGTAGTATTTTTTTAATGTTTTTAAGAATAAGAATAAGTTTTAAGAACAAAAACTTTAAAAGTATTAAAAGAAAGATCCAAAAAAAATAAAGCTTTAATGAGTTTCTTCCGGTGGTAGATTCAACTGTCACGTTCATAAATGCCTAAACTGCATAATTAATTACTTATTGACTTTGAAAAAAAATGTTGGTCTACGAATATCGGAGCTTTCTAACAAGAAAATATATTTTATTATTATGATTGCATTAATTGCGAATTTCAATATTTTATGGTATTTCAGTTTGAATTAAATTGCTGTTTTTTTTTTTTTTATTTTAGCGTAGTAGGTATCTAATAATTAATATTGCCTCAATTATTAACAATCTAAGCCAATATTTCAAGGTTAGCCTCGGCGGGTACTACAATTTAGGTTTTGAGGTTTTACTCAAAATCAAAATGATTTTGAGTAAAACCTCAAAATTTACTCTATTTAGTTTCGCGACCGACTTTTGACTCACTCTACCTATTCAAAATGTATTCCCACCGAGAGTTTTATAAATGTTGAGGTGTTCGACATTCTACGAACAAGACATAATTCCTCGCCTTCGTCAGCAGGGAATAAACTGTCACACTCCATCTCGAGAAACCATCCTGGCCACAAATCAGAGACTGCTAGAACATGGAAAATATACACCAAACAACGTTCCACGCACAAGGATGCAGCAGGCCGAACCTAGCCGTGGAGGTAGGAAGAAGGAATTTTCGATTTCTATGAACCCCAGGACCAGACGGCGTTTTGTGACTTTTATCAGTGAAATGCCTAGCAGGCAGGCGAAGCGCGGGGGAGGCGCGGGATTGAGCGAGAGGGGGCGCATTGTGTGTAGTGCATAATGTGTCCAGCGATTAGGACATTTTTGAGAAAACTTTGCGATGTCATATCTCGAAATTATTGTTCTAAATGATACTGAAATAAAAAACAAGTATTTAATTATTTTCGACACAGATATACCTTTACCTTTATACATACCTTTTTGCAGGTGATAAAAAAATCTCCCTGTATTAAAAAAACAACTCTCTATGGTTACCTGGCATTACTCTTCTATGAATTGAAGGGTGCCGGAAGTGTACGGCCGAAGGCTGCGTTATAGTTTCTTGGATTTCCAATTGCAATTCAACCTCGTGGTTCGGAAACTCAGCTGTAAACAAAATAACACCAATATAACCAGTAATCAAAGAGCTTCTTTAGAGCTTTTTTATCCCTTTAAAATTAGAAATTATACGATTATATAGTAGGTAAACATTAGGTAAATATAATATGGTCTGAAAACATACCTACGCTTTAGGTCGCAAGTATAGTGAGTTATGATTTTATCTGCTAATTTATTTAACCACAGATTTGACCTTATGGAACATTTTTGCATTCTTTTAGAGTGAAATCCAGCTGACCTTGTATTTCGTTATGATTAAAGGAAAACCACCAAGATGTGAAAACTATATGTAAGATAATTATTTGCAAACATTTTGTATGTATTTATAAAATTACATCTACATTACAGCTTATGGTAATCAAGAGAAAGTAATAGAATAAAGATTCTATTACCTTTAGCTAGTAAAGACTTGCTGACTGAAACCATTTTAATATTTATTTGAATCTAATAATCCTAACTAATATTATAAATGCGAAAGTGAGTTGGTATGTTTGTTTGTTACGCCTTCACGCCTCAACTACTCAACGGATCATCATGGAATTTGGCATGCAGATAGCCTATGGTATGGAGAAGGACATAAGGCTACTTTTTATCCCGGGAACGCGGGTGAAACCGCTGGGGACAGCTAGTTAATAATAATGTTTATCAAAATTAAAGGAGGTTGCAGTTCACACTGAAAAAAAAAATTATTTAACAGTAACAAAAAATTTTACTACCAATAACCTAAACAGAGTGACTTGCGAACTGAAAATTACCAGTAACAAAACTAGTTTTGGTTCATTACTAAATTGTTTGATTAAATCTAAGAGATATAAGATTAAATGTAACTAAAGTTAGTTTCCAGACAACACAACTTCAACATACATAACTAGTTTTGTAGAACCTTTTTTTCAGTGCAAGTCTATAATCAAATTAAGACTATAACCATGAAATGGTTTATAACCATGAAATAACATAAAATGAATACATACCCTTTATCTTTTTAATGGGATCTATATATTTGGCGATCACTTTATCCACATCACTCTTAAAGTATTTTCGGTTAACTTTGAAGATATAAAAGAAATACAGTTTATATGTGATTATTACGAAAAAGAATAACGTTTAAAAGATTTATGTAATACCTTTTACAAAATAACCTGTATTTTCATTTATAAATAATATTAAAAAAATAATGGGCGCTAATTTAAACATTACAATTTGGTTTCAGTTCACATTATTGATACATAATCACAAATAATGATTGGAGGCTGAAAACCAAATTATTTACGCGCTTCTATATTGCAGTTATAACACCGACAGCAATAAAAAAAAGAACTAAAGGTATAACCACAGCTATAAAAGTTTGATCAGGAAATCTGTATGAAAATAAAATGCATTAAATATGAACCAGTTCAAAGAAAAATATACAATATTGGATTTAGTCATGAAATTGATTTTTCATAAAAAAAACATTTATTACATTGCATTAAAACGATTAACTTGCGGCCGCCGACAGAACGCGTTTCTGACTCCAGTTAATATTAGGTTATTCTCGGAAACCGCTAAACCTATTGATATGGGACTTTCAAAGGATAGTTTAGTGTTTTCGTAGGCATAGCTTAGTGAAAGTCCCATTATTATCATATAAGCTGTTTTCGTGATTTGGCCAATATTAACAGGTGTCAGAAATGCATTCTCTCGGCGGCCCCACTGTATTTATTTTATATTCATACTAGCTACCCGGCGCGACTTCGTTCGCGTGGTGCTATCCTACCCTGTGGTGCTACTCTTCCCTACACTACCCTACCCTACCCTGCAGCGCCATCTGCCGGGCTGATTTGTGAATCTAAACCATCCAGGGAGCCACCCAAACGCATACAACAAAAATCATTCAAATCGGTCCAGCTGTTTAGGAGGAGTTCAGTGACATACACACGTACAGTAGAATTTTATAGAATAAGATTTATTCACTCAAAAAGTTCTCACATTGCCACGTCGATCCTTATAAAATCTGTACGGGTTTCCTTTGTATCTTAATTTTCGCTGCAACAGCAGTTTGTTAGTAACGCTGTTGTATGTTTCTTATTTAAATAAATCAGTCTTTCTTGAATAATTTCCTACTTCATATCATTTTCTACTATACAGTGTTTTTTTTTGTAGCAAGTATGGGCTACTTCTGAACTACCGGTCTTAGCTAAAAACGCTGAAAGGAAACCATTCAAATTTATTTAAAAAAAAAATTATTTTCGGATAAAGGGAATTGTTCCAAAAAAATTTTTTTCAAGATTTTGCCTCCACATTACAATACGAACCAAATTATGTATGACAATTGCTCATTGCTCAGAAGTTGCTAGAAGTTATCCAAAATATTATTTTATATTTTACTCGACCATGGTTTTATCCTGCGTAAAGTTTGATGATGTGGAGAAAATCTCGCAGGACCTCACTATGTTTAGCCATAAAGAATTAGCTCTTAGCATTCTAACAAACAATTAGAGGTAAACTTTGATAACTGCTAGCAAATTGCGACGTAGAAGCAGAAAAAGAAAAAAAAATAACGATGAAACACTTTTTTTGTTTCATTATTATTTATTCAAAATTCAGCTGGGGGTTCCTTTCAGCGTTTTTCTCTAAGATCTGTAGTTCAGAAGTGGCCCTCACTGCTAAGAAAAAAAATCATCAGTATATTTTTTTAGTATCAAAAACTGGTAGGGGGTTCTTAATAATAATAATAGCTCGTTCCCAAAAATATTTTCTTATGGTATGTTGCGAAATAAAATAAATTTTTACAACTTTTATTTTGTATTATTGATAAATATATCAAGTAAAAAAAAATATAAAGTTAATACTTTATACTTTATTATTTCCATAAACAACTGAATATAGGTAAAAAATCTGTTAAACAGCGGTCCAGATGAGTTTATATGAATTATGGGTTTATATGAAAGAAATAAGGTGCATGAGTATTGCGGTAGAGTCACTATTAAAATACAGAATCTAATTGTCGAAGGATCAGCGATACTGTTATTTAAAATAGACAATAATAGTGATATTTGTACTGTATGCCGCGGTTTTCCTTTTCCGGCATTTTTTTATTTATAAAGTTGATCATCTGAAACAAACAAATGTATAAATACTCTATATATAAAAAAAACACGTTTCAATGATAATAGGTTTCAATTATCACCGTCAATTTAGTATCTATTATAGCAATTAGAATTCCGAGCCAATTTCAGAAAAACATGTGATTCAAAATCAATAAAAAAGTTTGTATGATTGTGATTTATGAAGATGTTTGTTACACTATCTCGCAAAACGACTTGGATTTGGATAAAATTTGGCACACAGATAGAAAATGTTCTGCAGATACTTTTAATTCTGGGAAAAAAAAAACCCGTGGGATCTCAACCGGGACTCACTAACTCGGGAAACCTATTTATATTCTTTTAAACAAACAAGCGGAAGGTGTAACGTAGCTTCTATTTAAAGTTAGTTGATCGACATCAATCTAATAACATTTGATCTCAAACAATATTTTAAAATGCGTAATAGACATAAGAATTTCATAAAATAAATGCCCAAGTATTGCAAGTATTCGAAGGTTGATCTTAAAAGAGATAAGTCATCGTGGATGTGAATTATGCGGCAGTAATATTAAAATGTATCTATCGTTTTTATGTGTCGATCGTCATTGTATACATCTAGAATCTAAAATAAATTACAAGAGGCCACACGGTAATGAGATAATTAAATTTATTTTGACTAGTTGAAGTTTGGGTTTGCGAAATACTTTTAAATTCGATTAAACTTCACTTTAATAACAATAAAAATACGTACCAGCTTACGACAAATTCTTTATGACTTACATTATAATAAAACTATAGAACCTACATATATGTGTAATAAATGCTTGTTATAACACAACATATACTTATATTGTAGTAAAATTGACGGTATGAAAACAGATCATATTGAATAAAGTTTCAGTCTATCCATCTTTTTGAAAACGCTAATAACCGAATCCAGTATGTAGTTTTTTCGTGGAGGTTTTCACAAGTTTTCTGAAGATTAGCCTCACTTAGGTTTATTTTATGGAAATTGTTTCACAGAAAAAACAGATATGTATATACATTTTATGGAGTGGCCGCGAGCGATGATAAATATAGAGACCTTTTTATCATTTTGTAGTTCTTGACAGCTGTATAAATCGCTATTATTAATATTATTATTTTTTAGATTGATCTTGGGTCCTAGAAGAATGACTCTAATTATTTTAACTGTAGGTAACCTAGGTAGTTGCACAGTTAATATTACTTCCGCAGTCTTTGGGTCATGTAACTCTGTCTATAGGTCATGGACATTATTTATGGAATTTGCAATGAGGCTATACTTTTTATCCCGTCGCGAGTAAGTGCATAATATGTAGGTATTGACATACCGAACAAGATTTCCCTTTTAGTTAATAGTGATCTAAGTCTTGTATATCTGGGGGCACTGGAGTTCCCCCGCCAAGAAGGCTAAGCGAAGCGCAACGCAAGGGCACAACCTAGATTTTCTCGAAGCGGTTCGTCGTATTTTTGAACCCTCAAAACTTGAGTTTGGATTATACCAGATACACAACATTATCGGGATATGATTTCGATATTAGACTTATAAAACGTATTCAATTGCATAGCTCTTACACTTTAGATTTTATTGATATCTAAAATCCCGGATTTCGTCACTGACTCACTGATGCTCACTGATAGAAAGCTTAAATTTGGTAGTACAAAAACAACAAAAAAATACTAAAACATGGAACTTTTACCCCAACCCCTTAAACTATGGGATGGAAGTTTTGATACTAGAGGTCTGAAAATTGACTCCTTGATATAAATAATGAAATATTTCTATAGTATATTCTATTATAACAAGTAAATCAAATCAACCCTTCAAATTAGGGGACGTATTTGGACAAAATAAAAAAATATTGTCATGAGCAACTTACAAAAAGAAGTGAAATCCCACCAATAACATTTTCATGTAAAATATTGCCAAGACGCGGCCATATGGCTCGCACTGTCAAAAATGTTATAGATCTCATGTAGAGCCAAGCTTATAACTCTACACGCTCTAACTCTACAAGCCCTAAATTCACAAACTCTTCACCTTAGTCAAAATATGTGGCTTGGCCATTTCCTCCATATGCTATATAGCCAATATTGTTCAAAGTGTAACTTACTGCCATGATCGCGTAACGTATTAATTATCCCAATCACTTTGTTCAGTCGACTGCGGTCGTTCCAGAACTGCAACATCAAATGAAAGTTGATTAAATGTCTCGGGGATTTTATTGAAGATAATATTTCCCCTACTTATTAATAACCTGTATTTTTTTATTATAAATAGTCTATTTGACTGACCCGTATCCATAGGGATAAAGCCTAAGATGGAGCGCGCTTACCCAGAAAAAACCTATTCACTCTAGCCTTGAAAATACCTAGATTGCAAGAGTCGGAAGCAGTTCATATCCCTTGCTGTCCACATTATAAATGAGGATACAAAACGCTAGGTGAAAATGATCTCGGCGTCTTGTGAAAATAAATGATAATAACAATAAAGAGAATTTATCTAACACCGAATGAACCGGTTCTTGACGATGGCATTTCTAGGCTAGAGCTTTCTACGAAGAGCGATCATGTGCCTTCCTCACCAAAGTAGCACCTGCTACCCTTTTAATATCATCCTCCTATATTTGTTGTTGACTTCCTCTCTTTATTTGACGTAGTATAAATCTTTAAGTTGTATGAGATTTTTATGCGGCCATCTCAAAAAAAAACAAAGTTTAACTTACTGTCCCATAATAAATTTTTAAGTGCCGACGCTCTCTTGTCGCTAAAACTTTCTTCAGTCGATTGCGGACGTTCCGGAACTGTAACATCGAATGTAAGTTAATTAAAGGTTTAGAGGATTATATTTAATTATATTCATGAAAATATTTACCATGTAGAAGATAATATTTCCCATACACATTAATAAAACATATAAATAATAAAATAATATGAATGTAAATTTTCATGTTTCTTGAACCACAATAACTTTGCAAGAAATATATTCTTAAAACTATACATTTCTAACAAAATATTAAATTTAATAAGAGAATCGATAAAGTTTATTGCGGAATAGAAATTATTGCACTCGTGGATCTCGATAGTTGTAGCTATTTCAGAACGTATACCTACCTAATATTGTTCTTATCGTTTTAACAGCCTGCGACAATCGTGAGACTGTTAGTTGAACATGTGTGATACACAAGGCGATTTGTTGTGACTCTGGGACAACAATCTTATTAGATTGACCTGTGAGGTGAAAATACTATCTTATGTGCAACAGCACAAATATTTTTATTTATTGCCCCAGACGCTTTATACATAAATGGGGCCATAGAGTAGAGGGTAGAGGGTGAAGGTAGAATAGCAGAGTTATGTAAATTATAAAATTAAATAAATAAATAACCTGGGACGCCTGGGACATTTTTCACACACGGCCATCTGATCCCAAACTAAGCAGAGCTTGTATCATGGAAACCAGACAACTGATATAATACATATACTATTGTATTTTATACATATACTATGCATATACTACTTTTTGTTTGTAAATACATACTTACATAATTAAATCCAGACTCAGGACATACAGATATGTTCATGCACACAAATGCATGTCCTGTGTGGGAATCGCACCCGCGACCTGCGGCGCGAACTGCGCCAACTAGCCCGTCACACCTGTAATAAACATAATAAAATAACAATTTAAATGATTTATTATTTAAACAGTCTGTATAAAGAATTTTCAGAAATCAAACGTTATGCTACGTTAGCTAGCCCTAAACATTTTCTTGGAAACATAGAACATTATTTAACAAAACTTTTGGTTAATCATATCAAAGTTTTGGCTGTGCAAGCTAATGAGGTACATAGCATAGCAGCACCGTCATTCGATTTTACGTACGTTTCTACTGTCAGGTGATCCATGACTAGTTTTTTACTAGTTTTTTTAACCGACTTCAAAAAAAGGAGGAGGTTCTCAATTCGGTTGTATGTTTTTTTTTTTTTTTTTTATTTTTCCTCATAACTCCGTCATTTGTGAACCGATTTGGAAAATTATTTTTTTGTCTAGAAGGATACACTTCCCGTTTGGTCCCATTGTCATCAGAGGCCTTAGCACGAACCACTTTCGTATCGCCTTCGTAGCGTCGTCGTATCGAGTAGATGTCATTTTTGACAGAAGTTCTTTCTTCTTCTTCTTATTTTTAATTTTGGCAACCAAGCCCAAAATAGGGCTCATTTCTGCCAGTGTCGAGTTATATTATAGTTTTCAGTCACAATAAATCACTTCACATTATAGTCCTCAGTCAGTCACCGTCCATAAAAGTCATGTTTTACTACAATGGTGGTCATTGTACTAAAACTCTACACGGACATTTTGAGACAACTTGAAAAGTCACGATACACATAATTCATTTCATTTCACTTCACTGGTGCACATGGATGATCTTTATTGGGTAAAATACCACCAAAAATACACAATAAAACTCAAAATACACAAATTTATGAAAATAAAAATGAAAATGCTACGTCACTCTGCAAGTTCCCGCCAAAAAGTCCAGAAGTTCTTTCGTCTACTCGATACCTAGCTTGCGAGCTACGTTAAATTCGTCCAGAATTTTGATTCATATATTTCTGATTTTATTGGTACACAATTTTACAATATTTATTCCTAATAACATAAACTAAATTAAATAATCGGCTTATCTTATATTATTAGCTAACGAAATAAGGTATTATATTATGATTCCCATGTGAATGTTTCCTTTTTCACTATTTAAATATGATGAATGTGAAAATATTTTTGAACGAAAACCATTCTTAACTGTCAAACCAAAAACCGCGCGTAGGTAGTTTTTTTTTATTTCAGCAAAGAGTTCATGAATATTAAAGTTTGAATTTAGAACAATACAATATACTAATAATACAAGAAGATTGAGTCTTGTGACTCCGATAGAAATAAATTCGTCGATTTTCAATTCTAGATTTGTGTTTTAGCAGTTTTACGGGATTTCATTTAAAGAGTGGCTGAACTTGAACTATCGAAATTCCATTTAAACGCTTATTATAATTAAGTATATATAGGATGTTTCGAAATCAATTAAATCATGATTTTGCATCACAAGATTATTAATTCCGATGGAATATTTTCGAAAGATTATTAGAGTACTTAGTCATTAATTTCAATAGGTATAGGCACGAACTTTTGAGAATGTAGAATTCTTGACACGTCGAAGTAGTACACGTCGTAGTAGTTTAATATTGTAAATAATTGGTATAGGTAATTTCGAACAATTTACATAATTATCAAAGTTTAAATGTAAGCAAAATAAAATGGGTTTTCTTAAATATTTGAACTTCTCTTTAGTTTACCATTTAACATTACTTCCCAGAATTTGATACTTTTAAGTGACACTATGGGATGGCGCTATAATACAGTGATTTTTTCGGAATCAATGGGTTCGATTCTCGGCTAGGAAATTATAAATTTTCGGATACTTCTTAGTCAAATAAAACATGAGGCACCCCAATTGAATGTTTTAAATTTGAATAACTTAAATACCTACTTAATTAATGATTCACCATGTTTAGTTATGAGATTATAAATAAAGAAATACAAACTAAAAATCTTAATGCTTAAAAAATAACAACATTTTAGAAAAAAAAAAAAAAAACACTACGTGGGCTCTCACTGAAAAAAATACGGTGAGAAGGTTTACGTTAGCTGGCTTGCGAGTAGACGATACTATACGTTCCAATTTCAAATTATATACCAAACCACGTTTACGTAGCGTGACGTGAGGTTAACGTAGTTGTTCGTGCTACCGATTTAAACGTTTGACAGCATTCGAATGACACATTCCCATACAAATTTGAGTTAACTCTCTCGATACGAATACGTTACGCTTGCGATAGATTTTCGTGCTAAGGCCTCAGATCAGAATTTGATTACTTCTTAGTGTACTTTGACGTCGGTTTAAGTTTTTTGTAAAACAGTCCAATTATTGCTATGGATTCTATTTAGTGATCCTGAATAGGTTATAAGATTTTTAATTGCTTGAAATGAGACTGGTAAAATAAATTCATTTATAAGCTATTTCTAGAAAAGCGGTTCTCATGCTCACTCAATTATATTGTGTGGGTCATCATAAAAAAATACTAGTAAAAAATATGAATTTAAATATTTTTATTTCGTCTAACTGATAAAAATAAAAGTCCTTAATGGAATATGTAAGAAAGAAGCATACAAGTTCAAACAACTCCGCCCCCGTATAAGGCCGAGTTCTTATAAGAAGTTATCAGTTTTAAAATGTACATCATCTGCGATACAAACGCTATAAGGCAAGTAGCAGAACGCTAGTTGCATTAACACATAATTTTGGTTATCAGTGACAGGTAATAGGCGATGGTAGCGCATCCAAAATGGTCCGGTATGGTCAAGATCGTGACCAAATGCGACCCCCTTTAGGTAACATTGTAGCTTCTGGGTCTTCTGGTGTGCATTTTATGTATAATAATTGGCAAAGACTAGAATATTTGAATTGTGTATACCATTTTATGTAAATAAATAGCATAATGTTTTCTTGCCCACCATTATATTTGTATGTATATTTTGGTTGAAATGTATTACGTATTTTGTGTGTCTACCATTGTATATGTTAAGCTTAAAAAAAACTTGTTTCTTCAGAAAACTAACAGTCTAAAACGATACATTGTTTTAGAAATAAAAAATTAATAAAATATATATTATATTGTCGCAGTAAAAGTGAAATAGGTGAAAAAACCCTCCAATAGTTATTTAGTGAGCTTTTATTTATCTAAGCCGATCTCAGGACACACGTAGGTAAATATACTGAAAATCTAGCTGCTAGGATATATCCATACTTAAAATAGTTTTTTATCTAGGGATATATTTAGCTATATATATCCCGGTTATTTCTGTTATATAGGCTTTAGATTTTTTATAACAAATAACAATATTTTCACTAATTAATAGCTACTCGTAAGTATTGAGACACATAGCAAACGGCCAAATCATTTCTTTTTTTACAACGAAGTCGATTTACCTGCATACGGCCCGCCTGATAGCTACTTATATGGACGCTTGGAACACACGAGGCATCACTCACGTATTACCGACCCTTTCCCCCTCCCCAATGAACTCTGGCAATCTTACTCACGCGCAGGAACAGAACATAAACTTATTTAGCTACGGTATTTTTTAGGGTGGAGGCACTTCCCCAGTCGAGCTGCTCTTTGAGCGAATAAAGGCTACGCTCTACCGCAAAATCTATTCTCGAGTTTTTTTTTATTGTCTATTTCTTTTGTTTGACCACAATCTCACCATGGTATGTGATGATGTGGCCAAAGGTGGTAACACACAAAGCCTAGAAGGAACTGGCTCTCAATTGCAGCTGTCGGAACACACCGATAGGTGCTTGGTGACAGATTTTCAACTTGAGGCTGGTAGCCAGCCAGATGGGTATTGCAAAGTACCCTACCACCGTGCTATGGTTTCCTCACGATGTTTTCCTTCACCGAAAGCTCAAGCTCATTGTAGGATTCGAACCCGGGACCTTCGTCTCGGTATCCGACGTCAATATCACAGAGCTATCATCGCCTCAGAAATAAATAAATAAAATAAATAGTCTCCAAAAGATATAACAACAATTACAATGACCAAACAGCATTCTAATACCTTAAAAATAAAGTATTCAATTTGTTTAGCTCTTACTCGGTGTAGTGTAATCAAATTATCCAAAGGCATTGAGTAAAACTTAGTTGATGTACTCTATGGAACTGAACCACCAGGGCGATCGCTACGGGCTAATTTAGGGGGATTTCTATGCAAATTTAATTACAGCGGTAACCGCATGTAGGAGACCACTAACGAAGTTAGCCATTAAGACTCTATCGAGCGAAATCAGCGCGCGGCAAATCGGTATTTACTGCGGGTTAGTGTTGTGTGCGTCGACACGCACACATCAGTCAGTACTCTCGGCTCGGTCGGCCGTTTGCACCCGCACGACAAAAGTCAGTAAGTACATAATTTAAAAAAAAGCCTTGGGATTAAAATATGATTTTTTTCGCAAAATTTTCAAAAAGTGTCCGCGCCTTGTAAAACTTTTTAGATACTGGCCCGATTTCTCTCGAAATCGATATTTGAGAGACCACGGGATCACGAAACATTAAACTTTTGCCAAAATTTGAAAATGTGTCCGCCACGTTGGACTTCGACAAAATCGATATTTGTGAGTCCTTCGGGTCACAAAACAAGAATCTTTTCTCAGAATTTTGAAAAGGTGTCCGCCATGTTGAACTTTTTAGGTACGGGTCCGATTGTTCTCAAATTCGATATTTGAGAGACCTTGGGGTCACAAAACAAGAATCTTTTCTCAAAATGTCGAAAAAGTGTCCGCCATGTTGAACTTTTTAGATACTGGTCCGATTGCTCTCAAATTCGATATTTGAGAGACCTTGGGGTCACAAAACAAGAATCTTTTCTCAAAATGTCGAAAAAGTGTCCGCCATGTTGTTTTTTTTTCTTACTGGTCCGATTGCTCTCAAATTCGATATTTGTGAGTCCTTGGGGTCACAAAACATGAATCTTTTCTCAAAATGTCGAAAGTGTCCGCCATGTTGAACTTTTTAGATACTGGTCCGATTGCTCTCAAATTCGATATTTGAGAGACCTTGGGGTCACAAAACAAGAATCTTGTCTCAAAATGTCGAAAAAGTGTCCGCCATGTTGAACTTTTTAGGTAATGGTCCGATTGCTCTCAAAATCGATATTTCTGAGTCCTTGGGGTCACAAAACATGAATCTTTTCTCAAAATGTCGAAAAAGTGTTCGCCATGTTGAACTTTTTAGATACTGGTCCGATGGCTCTCAAAATCGATATTTGTGAGTCCTTCGGGTCACAAAACAAGAATCTTTTCTCAGAATTTTGAAAAGGTGTCCGCCATGTTGAACTTTTTAGGTACGGGTCCGATTGTTCTCAAATTCGATATTTGAGAGACCTTGGGGTCACAAAACAAGAATCTTTTCTCAAAATGTCGAAAAAGTGTCCGCCATGTTGAACTTTTTAGATACTGGTCCGATTGCTCTCAAATTCGATATTTGAGAGACCTTGGGGTCACAAAACAAGAATCTTTTCTCAAAATGTCGAAAAAGTGTCCGCCATGTTGAACTTTTTAGATACTGGTCCGATTGCTCTCAAATTCGATATTTGAGAGACCTTGGGGTCACAAAACAAGAATCTTTTCTCAAAATGTCGAAAAAGTGTCCGCCATGTTGAACTTTTTAGGTACTGGTCCGATTGCTCTCAAATTCGATATTTGAGAGACTTTGGGGTCACAAAACAAGAATCTTTTCTCAAAATGTCGAAAAAGTTTCCGCCATGTTGAACTTTTTAGATACGGGTCCGATTGCTCTCAAATTCGATATTTGTGAGTTCTTCGGGTCACAAAACAAGAATCTTTTCTCAGAATTTTGAAAAGGTGTCCGCCATGTTGAACTTTTTAGGTACTGGTCCGATTGCTCTCAAATTCGATATTTGAGAGACCCTGGGGTCACAAAACAAGAATCTTTTCTCATAATGTTGAAAAAGTGTCCACCATGTAGAATTTTTTAGATACCGGTCTGATTGCTCTCAAAAGCGATATTTGAGAGACATTTATTTGAGAGTCCTTGGGGTCACCAGTATCTAAAAGTTTCATCATGGCGGACACTTTTTCAAAATTATGAGAAAAGATTCTTGTTTTGTGACCCCAGGGTCTCTCAAATATCGAATTTGAGAGCAATCGGACCAGTACCTAAAAAGTTCAACATGGCGGACACCTTTTCAAAATTCTGAGAAAAGATTATTGTTTTGTGACCCGAAGAACTCACAAATATCGATTTTGAGAGCAATCGGACCAGTATCTAAAAAGTTCAACATGGCGGACACTTTTTCGACATTTTGAGAAAAGATTCTTGTTTTGTGACCCCAAAGTCTCTCAAATATCGAATTTGAGAGTAATCGGACCAGTACCTAAAAAGTTCAACATGGCGGACACCTTTTCAAAATTCCGAGTAAAGATTCTTGTTTTGTGACCCGAAGGTCTCTCAAATATCGAATTTGAGAGCAATCGGACCAGTATCTAAAAAGTTCAATATGGCGGACACTTTTTCGACATTTTGAGAAAAGATTCTTGTTTTGTGACCCGAAGGACTCACAAATATCGATTTTGAAAGCAATCGGACCAGTATCTAAAAAGTTCAACATGGCGGACACTTTTTCGCCATTTTGAGAAAAGATTCATGTTTTGTGACCCGAAGGACTCACAAATATCGATTTTGAAAGCAATCGGACCAGTATCTAAAAAGTTCAACATGGCGGACACTTTTTCGACATTTTGAGAAAAGATTCTTGTTTTGTGACCCCAAGGTCTCTCAAATATCGAATTTGAGAGCAATCGGACCAGTATCTAAAAAGTTCAACATGGCGGACACTTTCGACATTTTGAGAAAAGATTCTTGTTTTGTGACCCCAAGGTCTCTCAAATATCGAATTTGAGAGCAATCGGACCAGTACCTAAAAAGTTCAACATGGCGGACACCTTTTCAAAATTCCGAGAAAAGATTCTTGTTTTGTGACCCGAAGGACTCACAAATATCGAATTTGAGAGCGATCGGACCAGTATCTAAAAAGTTCAACATGGCGGACACTTTTTCGACATTTTGAGAAAACATTCTTGTTTTGTGACCCCAAGGTCTCTCAAATATCGAATTTGAGAGCAATCGGACCAGTATCTAAAAAGTTCAACATGGCGGACACTTTCGACATTTTGAGAAAAGATTCTTGTTTTGTGACCCCAAGGTCTCTCAAATATCGAATTTGAGTGCAATCGGACCAGTACCTAAAAAGTTCAACATGGCGGACACCTTTTCAAAATTCCGAGAAAAGATTCTTGTTTTGTGACCCGAAGGACTCACAAATATCGAATTTGAGAGCGATCGGACCAGTATCTAAAAAGTTCAACATTGCGGACACTTTTTCGACATTTTGAGAAAAGATTCTTGTTTTGTGACCCGAAGGACTCACAAATATCGATTTTGAAAGCAATCGGACCAGTATCTAAAAAGTTCAACATGGCGGACACTTTTTCGACATTTTGAGAAAAGATTCTTGTTTTGTGACCCCAAGGTCTCTCAAATATCGAATTTGAGAGCAATCGGACCAGTTTCTAAAAAGTTCAACATGGCGGACACCTTTTCAAAATTCTGAGAAAAGATTCTTGTTTTGTGACCCGAAGGACTCACAAATATCGATTTTGAGAGCGATCGGACCAGTATCTAAAAAGTTCAACATGGCGGACACTTTTTCGACATTTTGAGAAAAGATTCTTGTTTTGTGACCCGAAGGACTCACAAATATCGAATTTGAGAGCGATCGGACCAGTATCTAAAAAGTTCAACATGGCGGACACTTTCGACATTTTGAGAAAAGATTCTTGTTTTGTGACCCCAAGGTCTCTCAAATATCGAATTTGAGAGCAATCGGACCAGTATCTAAAAAGTTCAACATGGCGGACACTTTCGACATTTTGAGAAAAGATTCTTGTTTTGTGACCCCAAGGTCTCTCAAATATCGAATTTGAGTGCAATCGGACCAGTACCTAAAAAGTTCAACATGGCGGACACCTTTTCAAAATTCCGAGAAAAGATTCTTGTTTTGTGACCCGAAGGACTCACAAATATCGAATTTGAGAGCGATCGGACCAGTATCTAAAAAGTTCAACATTGCGGACACTTTTTCGACATTTTGAGAAAAGATTCTTGTTTTGTGACCCGAAGGACTCACAAATATCGATTTTGAAAGCAATCGGACCAGTATCTAAAAAGTTCAACATGGCGGACACTTTTTCGACATTTTGAGAAAAGATTCTTGTTTTGTGACCCCAAGGTCTCTCAAATATCGAATTTGAGAGCAATCGGACCAGTTTCTAAAAAGTTCAACATGGCGGACACCTTTTCAAAATTCTGAGAAAAGATTCTTGTTTTGTGACCCGAAGGACTCACAAATATCGATTTTGAGAGCGATCGGACCAGTATCTAAAAAGTTCAACATGGCGGACACTTTTTCGACATTTTGAGAAAAGATTCTTGTTTTGTGACCCGAAGGACTCACAAATATCGAATTTGAGAGCGATCGGACCAGTATCTAAAAAGTTCAACATGGCGGACACTTTCGACATTTTGAGAAAAGATTCTTGTTTTGTGACCCCAAGGTCTCTCAAATATCGAATTTGAGAGCAATCGGACCAGTACCTAAAAAGTTCAACATGGCGGACACCTTTTCAAAATTCCGAGAAAAGATTCTTGTTTTGTGACCCGAAGGACTCACAAATATCGATTTTGAAAGCAATCGGACCAGTATCTAAAAAGTTCAACATGGCGGACACTTTTTCGACATTTTGAGAAAACATTCTTGTTTTGTGACCCCAAGGTCTCTCAAATATCGAATTTGAGAGCAATCGGACCAGTATCTAAAAAGTTCAACATGGCGGACACTTTCGACATTTTGAGAAAAGATTCTTGTTTTGTGACCCCAAGGTCTCTCAAATATCGAATTTGAGTGCAATCGGACCAGTACCTAAAAAGTTCAACATGGCGGACACCTTTTCAAAATTCCGAGAAAAGATTCTTGTTTTGTGACCCGAAGTACTCACAAATATCGAATTTGAGAGCGATCGGACCAGTATCTAAAAAGTTCAACATGGCGGACACCTTTTCCGACATTTTGAGAAAAGATTCATGTTTTGTGACCCCAAGGTCTCTCAAATATCGAATTTGAGAGCAATCGGACCAGTATCTAAAAAGTTCAACATGGCGGACACTTTTTCGACATTTTGAGAAAAGATTCTTGTTTTGTGACCCGAAGGACCCACAAATATCGATTTTGAAAGCAATCGGACCAGTATCTAAAAAGTTCAACATGGCGGACACTTTTTCGACATTTTGAGAAAAGATTCTTGTTTTGTGACCCGAAGGACTCACAAATATCGATTTTGAAAGCAATCGGACCAGTATCTAAAAAGTTCAACATGGCGGACACTTTTTCGACATTTTGAGAAAAGATTCTTGTTTTGTGACCCCAAGGTCTCTCAAATATCGAATTTGAGAGCAATCGGACCAGTATCTAAAAAGTTCAACATGGCGGACACTTTCGACATTTTGAGAAAAGATTCTTGTTTTGTGACCCCAAGGTCTCTCAAATATCGTTTTTTTTTTTTTTTTTTATTATGTATAGGCCTGTGTTTGACCACAATCTCACCATGGTAAGTGATGATGTGGCCGAAGGTGGTAAGCACACAAAGCCTAGAAGGAATATCGAATTTGAGAGCAATCGGACCAGTACCTAAAAAGTTCAACATGGCGGACACCTTTTCAAAATTCCGAGAAAAGATTCTTGTTTTGTGACCCGAAGGACTCACAAATATCGAATTTGAGAGCGATCGGACCAGTATCTACAAAGTTCAACATGGCGGACACCTTTTCCGACATTTTGAGAAAAGATTCATGTTTTGTGACCCCAAGGTCTCTCAAATATCGAATTTGAGAACAATCGGACCAGTATCTAAAAAGTTCAACATTGCGGACACTTTTTCGACATTTTGAGAAAAGATTCTTGTTTTGTGACCCGAAGGACTCACAAATATCGATTTTGAAAGCAATCGGACCAGTATCTAAAAAGTTCAACATGGCGGACACTTTTTCGACATTTTGAGAAAAGATTCTTGTTTTGTGACCCCAAGGTCTCTCAAATATCGAATTTGAGAGCAATCGGACCAGTTTCTAAAAAGTTCAACATGGCGGACACCTTTTCAAAATTCTGAGAAAAGATTCTTGTTTTGTGACCCGAAGGACTCACAAATATCGATTTTGAGAGCGATCGGACCAGTATCTAAAAAGTTCAACATGGCGGACACTTTTTCGACATTTTGAGAAAAATACTTCATCCGCCATCTTGTGGCGACGGCCATTTTAAAAGTATTACATTATTGAGTATTGCAAATTGTTTTGTCATTGGAACTAAAGGTGTATGCAAAATTTCAGCTCACTCGGCGTCCATATCGCTACGGTAACCGCTTACCACCAATCGAGTCGTATGCCGTATGCTAGTTTACCCACGTCTGAAAAAATTTTTGACCTAAGCAAACTAACTAACATTGTAAATGAAACAAAAGTAATATATATATTATTTGACTGACTCAAAAAACGAAAAACAAAACTTATGTCGTTATGCTCTTTGAATTAGTGTCCGTACACGTTTAGATCGCGATCGTGTGTTCCTAGGTAGTCGTTCCGCAAAGAGACGTGATCTCTCTCTGAGCTCCCGTGGTCGACTGAATTTTCGAGCGCGTATCTCACATATATATTTAACGTCGCGCTGCCATAGTAAAAATGTATGGCGAATTCGGAGCTCATTTTGAATAAAATCATAATAAATCATCTAGACAATATAATGAAAATATGAGACGCAAAACTTCAAGATTACATATTAGAGAATTAACTGACTATATTTCTACAGAATATTTCTAAGGAAAAATACACGAAATCTTCTGAATCACAACACGCATTATTGTAGATTTTTGCTCAACTTCATATGAGTCCATTAAAAAACCTATACCATAATTCATATTTTTGTTTCGCAAACATTGTAAATACATTATCTGTGGTAATAATTATGTAGATGTTCACTGTGTAAATAAATTATTTTCGTTAATATCAACTTAACCGTAACTGTCCTTTTGTCACTTTTAGGTCGACTCCCTCTTAAATGAACTGATACCGATACTCAAACGTTACGATATTAATTTTCATGAGCGATTGGTGGACCTGTCACATAACATTTTATACTACAAACATACACTTTTTAAAATCACGCGATTTAAATTCAAGGTGTTTTATTGTCACTCATTTAATATTTCAGAGACTATTAAGGTCGTTGTAAAGTGCTGAATAATTAGTGAAGGTATCGTTGAATGTTTTATTTATTTTACATTTTTTACGGCCGTTAATTGTAAGATAAGTTTTGTGGATAAAATACTGTGACTATGTGGGAAATTCGTTGGTGTCATAATGATTCTATGAACAATAATAAACATTCATTACCCTACTACTAAATGCAGACCTATATTTTATGAATCTCACAAATGTGACAGATAAGCTACTCGTTCTAAAAGCCTGTTAGTAGGTATTTTAGTGAGTCACACAGATGATTCATTCAGTTTCCATTGCGGACTTGCGAATTTCATGTAATCTATTCGCTATTACAATTTATGAAGCATATATTTCAATGATTATCGGTAAAACCGTTCAAAATCTCGTAACAGTTTAACCTTTTAAACGTAATTCAAATTAGACTGTCGATACCAGTTGGCCATTGACTATTGAGCGGGCAATCGGCACACCGTTTTGGTACTAGGCTCGCATAGCAATTGACACCATGTAAGTCGCGCCAGTGGCTACATTCTCCCCATTAGATACCACTTCCTTAACAAAAGAGGCTCGGAGCCTCCCATTCCACCAATTGTATGAGCTATTTACCTTATCTGTAGTGCACCACAATCACACCCGCTCCCGATACTACGTCGACCAACAGGTCTTGATATTTTATTATTACGGTTGTTTCGAGTATTTTAATTTACATTCGATTTTCTTTCAATATATGCTTACTGTTTTTGGTAATTCGGTACTCTAGCTAGATGATTGTTAGTTACTATAAACAATTTAACATTGTTGTTTCCAGAGTAGGGATATCTTATTTATCTGATAAGCTTTTTATGTAACGATTGTAAGCCAAGGGCACTTTGTAGTACGTTCTACGCGATGATATCAGAAAGTTGCAATAGATTTGATCAAAACCATGCTTAAAGCTACAGTCTAGTATACAATATCAAGAGCATTAAATCGTCGTAGAGGGCAGTATCAGTTGTGTCGGTAGGAGGCTGCGCACCCGCAGGTAACTGCGTTATAACAGTGATAGCCGGCGCGTGATGTGACCATAGCGGGATACCGGCCAGATACGATGCTGTACCGACTCGCTTGTCATTTTACACTTATTTAGCTTCTAGATATATTCTATGCGATTATTATACACGATCCTCTTTGGTTTTGTATCTGTTATATTTTGTGGAATTTGGATATTTAACTTAGGAATGAGACTCATTCTCATATTCATTATTATTCAGTAATACTTAGTTTTAATTTAGTAGAATCGAATTATTTGTCTAAAATAAAAGTTTGTTCTTAAATATGTTTCTCTACATAAAATGCAATCGATTATGCAACTATTAATGAATTCTTTGCATTTAATTAAATATTATGATCACTGTTAAGTGAGAAATTAACAATTATTCTTCCTATTCGAAAGTACAATGGACTAAGTTGTGAAACATCAACGGCACGTGCTCCTAATCCCAGTCAGAGTTAGTGAAACAGAAGTGTCCGTTCGTCTCGTAAGGCAGTCGTGACATAACTCTGGCCGGGCGAGCGTAATCTCGAATAAATTGCGTACACTTAGTGACTCTTTATAGACCTTTTAAGGTAGAAAATTTAAGATGATGATCGGCACGCTCATAATTAAGATTGTTGGCGTGATAGTGGTGTCGTGACGTGGTGTGGGTGGTTCCGCTTCCGAGGTCACGGGTGGTCCCATTCTAGCCATTTGGGGCTCGCTACCGACCGTTTTTCTAATTTATAAGGAATTGATGGGTAGATACGAGGTGTTTACGCCGTTCTATTACCGTATCCGGCATTAGACGGGCTTGTAAATGGCTTTAGTTTAAGTACTAAATAAGGGGTAAAGCTAATTCATGTTTCTGATTCTTGGATGACATTAAAGCTTTAATGTGTCTAAAAGTTATGATTTTTAGTTTTTTTTTACTGTATTATGGCCGTTTTGAACTTAAGTGTAGTCGCCAACCAGTGAGTACTATAAGCACCGAAAGTCCCGGTGATTGCTTAACTTTGCCCATCGTAAGAACTGAAAAACAAACTACACCAAGAGCGCTTCAAAAATTTTACAACCAATTTTAATCTAAGTAGAAATCACATTACAGTAAACGCATAAAAAGGAAACAGATCATAGTATCCAAGTTATGATATAAAGAAAGCGCGTGCAATTTATTTTCTCTAAATACTGTGTAAGATATAAATACGTTCTGCGTTACATGAATAATGGATTCATGAAAATAATTCATCCCTTCACATCTCAGCAAATATAAACTCTGTTGAAACTATGCTAAACTCCTAAATCGGAAAGCACATACAGGATCTCTATAGAGTACAGTGTATAATAAAGCAAGGAGAGTTGACGGACGGTAGCAACGTGTGTGGCATCTCTGTACTTCAAGCAATATACGAGTTCTGGACCATCCTCATATCTCAACGGGAAGTATTTTGCATGCAGCTACCACCTATCTTTTGAAATAATCTGAAAATGGGAGCACTATGACCATTAACGTCACATAACTTGTGCATGTGAAATTCGAATTGCAGCTTTATAATTTTATGGTTAAAGTTTCTTATTCTTCGATTCCTCAAGTAATTGATAAGTCTTTCAGAATGTATAAAGAGCATACAAACGCATTATTTATCGAAAATTCGTAATTGCTGATTGTGTATAATGTAGGGAATCTTCAAGACTCATAATGTCGTACATTATTGCGAGGATGCCTGTTGTTTACTCAATTAAATTCGTCTGAATCAAATTAAACATGCCTTTGATTTTTATCGGCCTCATTGACGCTCAGCAATGTTACAGAATCAGGCAACAGGTTAAGCAAGTAGAGTCCCTTTCTTGACCTAACTTTCTAATTTATTTTGATACCGCTATCATAATAAGTTAGCCGGTAACTATCTCCTCATATCTGATTTGGTGTTTTGCCTTCCGCATAAGCAATTTCTAGCTATAGATTACTGTAACAGTTTGGATTTTCACTGTAACTATGAGTGCGTGTTTAATATTATTTGTAACACAGACTTATTAGAATATGTGCAATTGAATTATTTTAGGAGCTGGACTAACCACTTTACCATATTATATACCTAACAATACGAATAGATTTGTTGCTAAGAAATCATAATGTCATCTCACAATATATGTAAATTAAATGATTTCACGTATAATAACATGTTGTTTGATTATTTAAATGTTAAACAAATAGTTATTTTCAATTTGCATTATATGGATCAGTAATTGAATTTTTGCATAAAATTGTGATTACTTCTGTAATTATGCAAGTATATAAAATTTTAATAGTTTATAACGAGTAAATGACCGATTGTAGGTCTATCAATCAAAGAATAATGGCTGGACATTTATTATTAGCTTGAGCAAGAATTTTTACCATTTTAGTATCAAGTGTTTGATCGATTGTGTAGTATAGAATGACTTTAAAGGTAAGTGGGTGCTAGTTCGATAACCGTAGTATGAATTTTGTAAACTAACCGTCTTACTAATAAAAATATGGAACACGGTTGTTTAACAGCTGTATAGTTATGCAGTGTGTAAGCCTTACACAGTTGCTATACACTCCCTTTACTAATAATCAGTGTGTAAGCGTTGCATAGTTATCTATTTGTTAAAACAAAAACGACTGGCAACTTTTTAGGAACGTTTTGAAACAAAAACTATGTAACTTCAAAATACGGGAGAAAATATGGGGAAAAATGTGTAAACACCAAAAGATACTGAAAAATAATTATATAAAATATTAATCATATCATAAAAATCAGGTTTCTTTTTAACCGACGAAAAAACGGAGGAGGTTTACAAGTCGACGCGTATATTTTTTTTTTTTTTTTTTTTTTTTTTATGTATGATCACGCATAACTTTTGACAGAGTAGTCCGATTTTGATAATTCTTTTTTTTCTTAAGACTATTTTTATTTTAATAATTAAACATTAAAATTACTTTTAAAAAGCTTCAAATAGCTAATGGTGGTTTTGAACGAAATTGTCTTGTGCTTATGGCTACAGCAGTGGCGTGCATTCCATATAGGCAAATAAGCAATGCCTACCTCATAAGATTCAATACAATAATATTTTGATTCAATTAAACTACATAATCACTTTAAATAAAAATTCTAACATAACATTCAATACGAAATTTCAAACTTTGCCGCGCAGGTTTTTTTACTCGCGAGTTCGCCTCTCAAATTCACGCACACTAAAACGACTCGGCATATTCATACAGACACACACACTTCTTTATGATATTACGACGAAAGCATAAATCACGCTTTTGCTATGCGTAGCATACTGACATTTGACATTCGCGATTTATGGACCAAAAGTAACCTTACATACTCTGTTGTAAGTAAAGTAACCCATCCAAATTAAAAAAACTACATATAATTAGGCGTGTATGGCCATGATTTCTTCTGCCTACCTACTCCGAAAACCAATGCACGCCACTGGGCTACAGTAGCCATTTAACCAAAGAAGAAGAAGAAAGAAGAACGTCATTGTCAAATTACAAATGTTACGTCAACAAACGAAGCAAATGGCTGTGCCAATGACTTCAAAACTAAGGATACGCCTACCGGAACATTTTGCATAAAGTTATCAAAATCAAATAAATTGTAAATTTTTGTTTTATTTTATCCATAACTCCAGTATAAAACACAAGCCTTTCACTACGCAACTAGGCATTTTTATGGCAATTATGAGCAAACAATGAACGAATGAACTGTTCCGTGGACCGCAGTATGACCGCAGTCGACTGAGTCGCGTTGGCCCTAAAATGACTTTTTAGGGCCAGCGCGTTGGTGTCATTTTGTTGCGCGGTTGGCCTGGTCCGTAGTAAATGGACACAACACTATCAAGTGTCAGACACAGCTGATCTATTGAAATCCGCCATAATGTTCTTATACAAACACTAAACAAGGGTCCTGGCCCGTGTAAGCCCTGTGTAAATTTCCTAGGTAACTAAAACACGTGTATACAGGCTTTGTGTCAAAAATGTTTTTATTAGTAGCAATTATCCTATAACAGATGTGTACACCGCGTGTAAATTTTTATTAGTAAGGCTGTAAGTCATTATCTACGGTTAGTTTACACACCTCACACTTTTTGCAGTACCAAATGAGGTTCTACTACTGAAAATTATTGAACTATGTATTGTATTTATGAACATATCATCATTATTGTTAGTATTTATCAGTATGAACAATAGCAGCATTGCTTCTTCTCTCATCCCTGAATATAGATATTGAATACTGATCCTAGGTTACTTTCCTAAAATATTCTCAAAATTCATTCAGTTTCGTTCCACTTTAAGCTTACCACAATACAGATCGTCCGCGAAGATGAGTGGAGGAGGTTAGCATAGTTTTATCGCTTCATTAAACCGAGGACGGGTCAGGACAGCAACACCTTCCGTGCTAATGTAACTGATGTGTTGTTACGATTGTGTTGTGCTAGTACCGCTGTGGCATGGCACCCCTTCGGGCCACGACATGCTAGTTGTTCTTAGAAATGTATCATGATAAAAAACGTAAAACGGAGAAAAAGAATTTAAAACGAAGAAGAGAGCATAGCCAAACAATTTATACCCACAGTTCAATAAAATATGATTAACATATATTTATTTAACACATCAGTATTAAATCGATCAATCATTCGAAGATGAAAAAATACTGTAATAAATAACTAGCTACACTACTGAAATACCTTACAAAGTAAGGGGCGATCAAAACCATCTGTGTAACTTTACCTTTGAACCACGAACTATTACCGCTCGCCCTCTAATTTACATTTCGCTGAGGCGCGCGCGCGGTAATTTTTGCACGCCAACCGGCACACGCGCACCCTACTAATCGTAAAATGTTCTATGCATTACGATTTGCAGTCATTTGTTCGTGATTCTTAACGTTCCACTTCATTTCAATAAATGGTAGGTATGCTTGCTTTTTTATAACTTTTCGAATGAAAGAAACTATGGCAAGTGATAGCTAGTAGACTGTTAAAAAATACTTGAACTTTGATCTGAGAAGCCACAATATGTCATAGGCACAGACTACGGCGGACATATTCTCGCTAACAAAAAATTGTGTCTATGGAGTCGGCCACCTCTCACGCACAGATTAGTTGGCTATTCCGCGGGACACCAGACTCTGTCGCCGTTCACACAGAGCCGATAACCCGCGCTCAACTAATGTGTGAATGTGTGCGTGCCGGCTTGTACGTACAGCGTGGTGGCTGACTTGAGTGACACAGTTGTCTGTTAGCGAGAATATATCCGACTTTTTTTAACATCTTTGGTCATAGGATTTTAGAATAAGATAACAATTCATACAGTTCGTGTTTATAGTAATGTTTTTGATCGACCTTTGTGCCTTCTATATTTAAACTTTAATTAAAAACGCTGTCAACTAAACCACATCATAAAAAAGGAAAGCTATAAAACTAAGTACAATTTGATGAACTGGTAGAGCAAGTTACTATTAGAAAATTAAACATTATGCATAGGCTTTTATTGGTACTGGCTTCTTCTGGCCTTCAAGCTCCTTGGCTATTAAAGTAGGTATGCTCCACATCTTAATTAGAAATTGTGAGTGGCCATAATGTGTTTTATTGGTTCATTTGATTGCGGATGCCAATATAAATGTACGTCAATTTGGTTTGTATCTTTGATTGAACCGGCTTCTCTAAAGGAAGCTGCCTTATTGAATTACACAAGTTGGGATGTGAACACTCTGGCAGCGATGAGCTGTTTTGATTCCAAGCGGACTTGCTGAGTGGCTTACATTTACTTCAACTTTGAGAACAGTGTAAGTTTCGTCAAAATTGGTTCAGTTGTTTGCAAGACTAATACGTGTAAGTGTGACGGCCTGGCTTATTGATACGAGCTACGGGTGTGGTGTCAAAGGAAAACATCTCTCAAAACCTTGGTCAAATTTTAGGGCATGTAAGAGAAACTAAAAAATAAAAAAGGAATTTAAAAAAAAACAACTTCAAAATGCACTAAAAAGTATGAAATAATTCTAATCTATTTTGATTTCGGACGTTAGATAGTAATGATTATTATGGATTTCAAGGCTTTTCTTTCTTTTCCCTTAATAGAGACAATAAAAAAGTGTTAATGGACACATTCTTATATATAGTCAATATAGATGTTTATGTTAAATATAAATTACTTATAAGACTAATATTAAGGCTAGATTGTAGTATGAATAGGGAACACTAAAGAAGGTGTAAACTAGGATAAATAAAAAAAATAAAAATCTTTTCTTTCTTTTGAATTGTCAATAAATTTGAAATACCATAGAGCAAGATACTCTGGTAACTCGTATATCATAATAATGCTGCAAGTATTCGCACTGTGCATCGCTTTCTTCCCTTAGTATGACGGAAGCCTAAATGTTAAACTGGATTGCCAATAATATTATGTTCAAATAACCGTATTAAGAGATGATTCTAAAAATGATAATGTTTTTGAAAATTGCTACTTCTGGCGACTGTAATTTTTATTGCCGGATCCAGTTTATATTTTATATTGCATTGATTATTTTGTCCTGACAAAAAATAAGCTACGATGCCTTGAAATGAAATCGACTCTTGTTATTAAACGACAAAAGAACATAAGAGGAGTTTTCTTATTTCCCCTCACTTTTACTTGTAGGCATTGTGCTGAACACCTTCGGCCACATCATCAATTAAAAGGTAAGATGGTGTCAATCAAACACAGACCTATTTATCATTAAAAAGACAGATTAGAGTTTCCACGAAACTAATCATCAACTCGTATTTAGGAACTGTTGTCTTTTTTTTTTTTTTTTTTCTTGTTTTATTTTGTTTGATTCACAAAACTGGATACAATAATTATTTATGGTAAAATACAAAGTAAATATCTTAAACAAAAAACTACTGTATCCTACTAGATGTGAATACAGCATGCAAAAATGAGGAGGTACTCACATAAGTATTATGGATTTACTTAAAAATTTAAATAATAAAAAGGGAAACACAGATTAAAAACAAAATGATACTATACAAAAATACATACAATTGTCTTTAGACAATAGATTCACCTAGAGTCACCTTATCTTATCTGTAACCTATAAAACTTAATGGGCATAGGCTTCTCTCATTCCGATACAGTAGCAACTATTGAAAGGTATGCTACGATACGTGATTACACTGACTTTTAACTGGCACTTATCTAGATACCAAACTCGCTTTGGTTTACTTTACCTCACAAACTGATCAACGATAGCTCATAACATATCCAAAAGCACTAAATATATTCATAAATAATTGCAGGTTAACAACGGAGTCATTGACAAACACTTGCCTATGAATATATCAACCACAGCAAATACAAGTTAGCAGCGGAAATGCATGAGGACATCTAAATCAACAGTGTCCCAGACAGACAAGCCGACAACGGTATGGCTGGCGGGCAACAGGCCATAACTCTAAACTGGAGATGAAGTTATTAATGTGTACAGGAGCAGGTGCACTGTGATGCAACTGTCCACTGTGCACACTGTTTATGTAAGTTACTAGAACATACAAAGTTAACTTTTTTTTTACTCCATGGCGATAATACGACATCACATCTTAATAGACAAAATGTACCTACATCATATTCTTCCTTGATAAAAAGTGCCCAAAAATATAATAACAGTAGCTCCACCCTGCGGTTTCACACGCATTCCCAAAATAGTACACATTGAAGTCCGTTCAGCAATAACGGCGTGGTAAAAAAATAAAACAAACACATAAACTGTGAATAGTTTATTACAAGCTTCTTTACACCGGCACAACCCACAAGCAAAGACTCTTCACTACTGTAAATAGCTCTCCATACAGGATCTATATGAAAATAATCATCATCGAAAACCACCAACACTAAATAAAAATATTTAATAATTAAATTCCACCGGAATTAATTTGCCAAGTTAAAGGTAACGGCAAACCAATCCAAAGACCCGAGTTTCTGCATCCCCTGATAGTATAAGCGAGTTGAGATAAAATCTCTCACTTTCACTATGAACAAGTAAACAAGCGCAGGAGCGGAGACGTCCGCTCGATTGACGCGGGCCCATTTTAATTTGTGCCCACTTCCCGCCATTAAATACACCGGTGGAGCCAAACAGACGTGTACACAAGTGCCGTACAAATTAATTTCTTTAAATGATACTTCCGTTCGCAAAATTTACTTTAACGTTACTTTAACATTCATAAAACAGAGCTGGGTGAAAAGTCTTACTTAAAAAAGACATACAATTATTGGACAGCAGCAAAAACGCAAAGTGGGAGAAAGATGATGAAGACGAACAAAGAGGAAACTAATTGTATCGAAGAAAACAGCGGTGAACCACAAAAAGTACTCTGTTTTTATTTTAAAGTAATCACAGAAAATTCAATAACGTCGTCATCGTCCAGTGTTCTCGGTCAAAAATGTGTCTTGTTTATTAATTCATCATGGTCTAGTCAAGTATTGTATAGTTAGTTCATTGATTTGAATCGTTAACCTAACAGTATTTCACTTAAATATGCATTTTTATTTGCAAAAAATATGTACAAAATACTTATCTATATATAGAAAATATCCTCAAGTCTGTCGCTGCTTCCGATTAACGGCAATGTTCCCAGAAGGCTGGCAGTGTTTCCTCTTTGGATAGCCAAGCTGATGCGTTGGCGGAAATAGCTCCCTGTCCGCTGGTCAACGGAGGTCTCGAACAATTTTGATGAAAAAAAGTGCGAGCAAAACGGCGAGCTTCGGACCCCCACGGTCCCATGGTCTCGACTGCAAAAATATTATTTTATTTTAATAATGAAGATTCTACTCTAGCTCCAACTTCTGTAGTCGAGTACACTGCACCTGTCGATCGTCAGAGCACTCCCGTTAACAGTCAGCGCGTTGTCAGTAGGTCTTCGTAACTAAAGCTTCCTGCAACCACCGCTTGATATATTCCACTCAGCGTACCTAGGGAAATGAAGCAACTAACGAGATACTATATGCATAGTTATTACAGAGATTAAGTCGATCGACAGGATGGAACAAGAAGTAATGTTAAAGGCCTTATTTATTATTGCTCTTCCTGTATAAGGCGTGATTACACATTTTGTTTAATACTATCGCATTGGATCTTTGACTTTTTTGTGTAGGTTCGGGAATATTGTGAAAAGGTTTTTTTTTGTGATACTGTAGAATTATATCTGCATTCTCTTAAACTCAGTCTAGACCACTCCACCATAATTTTAAATACGATTAGTATTATAATTTATAAATAAAGATAATCACAAATGCCTGTCTGTAACTCGCTCCTTATGACAAACTATGGCATCTATCTAATAGATACAACAAGTAAAGTACATCTAAAATTACAACGAAGAGCAAGCAAAAGCCTTAAAGTAATGATATAAGTATTTATTGGATCGCTAAGTAGGGATGGCATATAAATAAAATAGAAAGCTCGGATGATGGCTCGTTTGTAGCATAAACATGGGAATGGCGAATCATCAATGTTTATTTCAGGCTAATGTCAAACATCTCCGCGGGCGTCAATGGCATCGTCGAATCTACAATGGTATCAAATTTATTGAACGGTATCACAAAAGCTTAACAGTTTTTTAAATCCATAAATAATGCCATTTTTTTACCGAAAATAATTAAACTAAGAGAATATTACAATTTTAGAGAGGGAGTAAAATAACTTTATGTCATGTTCCTGCACGTGACTAAGGTCGCCAAAGCGTATTGGGGAGGGGAGAAGGGTCGGTAACGCGTGAGTGATGCCCCGAGCGTGTGTCGCAAGCGTCCATATGACTACGGTAACCGTTTACCATCAGACGGGCAATAGGGTTGTTTATCGACTTCGTCACATAAAAAAAAACCGGCCAAGTGCGAGTCAGACTCGCGCACCGAGGGTTCCGTACAAAACTGTAGGTATATAAGTAAATGGTAGTATAGACCTGAGTATTTGATATTAATTTCAATTTATGACGTATTAAAAAAAAACTACTTACTAGATCTCGTTCAAACCAATTTTCGGTGGAAGTTTGCACCGTAATGTACATCATATATTTTTTATAGATTTATCATTCTCTTATTTTAGAAGTTACAGGGGGGGGGGGGGCCACATTTTACCACTTTAGAAGTGTCTCTCGCGCAAACTATTCAGTTTAGAAAAAAATGATATTAGAAACCTCGATATCATTTTTGAAGACCTATACATAGTCACCCCACACTTATGGGTTAGATGAAAAAAAAAATTGAGTTTCAGTTGGGGAACCCCCAAATTTTTTTGTTTTTTTTCTATTTTTGTGTCAAAATCTTAATGCGGTTCACAGAATACATCTACTTACCAAGTTTCAGACAGACAGACAGACAGACAGACAGACAGACAGACAGACAGACAGACAGACAGACAGACAGGGTTCCGTTTTTTGCCATTTGGCTACGGAACCCTAAAAAAAACATTAGGTATCACAAAACTAGATAAGTACATAACATAATGTAGTGCGTAATATATAGGTATTTCTATTGTAACGAGCCATTGGCTACAGAAACAATAAAAATATCATATTAAATTGAACATCCTAACATCCTAATCCTAATTAATATTATAAATGCGAATGTGACTTTGTTTGTTTGTAAGACCTTCACGCCTCAACTATTCAACGATCATCATAAAATTTGGCATGCAGATAGCCTATGGTGTGGAGAAGGGCATACGCTACTTTTTATTCCGGGAACGCGGGTGCAACCGCGGGGGACAGCTAGTATTTTATAATTGGATACATACCCAGTAAGGGCAAAATTAGAGGATTTAAAACCCTCCGCCCTCCGCGGCAGCGGCAATACACGTTGGCGACGACAGCGCGGTGAGGTGAAACCTGATGTTATTTTTATTTTAAGATTAATTTAATTTGTCTTTTCTACACTACTTTGGGTTGCGGGGCTAAAATCTGAGACTATTGTGGATGGTTCTCTTGATTGAGCGCGAGTGATTCGGCCGCGATGCAAGCAAGCATTAGCGCGGGAACGAGCCCCGAGCGAGAAGATATGGCAGGCACAGCACAGGCAACGAGGTGCCGCCGACATTTACATCTAACTTCGTTTGCGTTGCCCCCGGACCCTTTGCGTTAATGATAAGAAGCAAGCTGAACTGTGGTTGTGTCCGTTCAACTCATTGTTCTAGCAAGATGTCATGAATTTCATTTTTTTTGTCAATATTGTTGTATTTAAAATGATGATAAATATAAATTAGGAAATATGTTTTGGCGTGAAAAAATAATCCAAGGGAAATATCAGTCTATTTATGAAATCAATATATAAATTAACTCTGCACAAAAATTTATACAACGTTCATTACATCAAATAGACACTTAGCCTTATGAATAATGCAATATTTTAAATAAAAATACGATGTAATTATAAATAATAAATGTCAGAATAAGTTTGACAAATGTCACTTGTACTGAAATCCGAATTAATTTAAAAACAGCTCTTCTAAATAGAGGTCAGAAATGGATGCAGCATTTATTAACGGACAGTTTAAATTTATTTCATTCAATTTGCTCCTACAAATAAACACCTACATAGAATTACAAAGGACCAACAATGCCCACACAAATCAAACAGGATTCCTAATACACTATCGGCCAAGTCGTTGTGTACACTAAACATTTGCATGGCGCGCCAGACGCGACTTGCGTGTTGACGCCCACTCTTCGCGGTGCAATACTGTGCAATCGTACGACATATCGGCATCGCATTAAACGTTGTAAACCCACCACAATGCGAATTTCTGAATACTTTGTAAAAAAATGTGTGTAAAGGCTTTGTTTTAATGCGCGGCGACATGCGAAGACCATTGCGACAGTTTGATACAATTGTACCCAATATCTATGCCACAGGGCAGGAGTTCTCAAAGTTATAGTCTACGAACCGCCACAATTTTTTTAAGATAAATGCTACGATAAATGCGAACTATTTCTTTGAAAAAAATAATTAAATCAATCTTTGTAATAATAGTACCACAGTATAACAATATTTACTTAACTGTGATGATCTTTATGTAACATGCTATAAGGATGGCACTTGTACTGTTTTTTTTTTGTGAATATGTATAAATAAAGTGTAGGTAATAGAGGGCAGACAAAAATAAATGTGATAGATCAGCTTATCTCATTCGCAAATTATGATAATATTGGAATTTATTTTGGGAAATTTAAATCACCTACCATTACGTGAATATTTACGCGTACCCCCTACCACCAAATGGAGTATTTTTTTATGATCAAACTAAACTCTCTTATGATTCTTAAAATAACTCTTTTTTGTTTCGCACAGCAGTTTCGTGAAACTAAACAAACTTTTTTTTTGGACTAAATCATTATTTAGTACGCTTCAATTAATTAGCGCAATGCAAGTGCGTTGACATTATTAGTTCGTGACATATCGATGGGTAAGTCGATCTCATCGTCTCGTCGACACCCAACACCGTGTCGGATCGGCTGTCAGCGACGATACTGCACGGGCCTTGAGATCGCGCTTACTTACGGAATACGCGTCTCATGCGTATCGGGTTTTAGCATGCTTCTTTTGAAATTCGAGCGTATATTTATACTTATACTTGCAATGCACTGTACGTTTTTAAATATGTTCTATTTTTGACAAGGAGACGTTAAGCTCTAATTTGCATAAAATCGAGAGTGGAGGTTGAGGCTCTGTGGTTGAGGTAATAATCTTTTATACTATAATTGATTTATAAAAATGTGAAGGTAAACAATTATGTGCTCTACAAGAACATGAGAAAAAGTAGTCGTGTAATGGCAGGTTATCTTTATACGACGATGTCGGAAACAAACGTACGGCCCGCCTGATGGTAAACGGTTACCGTAGCCATATGGACGCTGACCCTTCCCCCCTCCCCAATTAGCTCTGGCAACCTTGCTCACGCGCAGGAACACAACATAAAGTTACCTATTTGGATGCGGTATTCTGTGAGGTGAAGATACCCAGTCGAGCTGCTGAATGAGCGAAATAGCGATGATCTACCTCTCTTAAGATTATAAGTAAATTTATATTATGAGATAATATGAAGAATATTTGCTAGTGCAAAATCACCCGAGAATATAACAAGCCATTATCATATAATTAAGGCGTTGATAATATTATACAATCTTACAGCGCATTACAGTCTGTTAAATATGCCGGCAGCTCATGTCGGGTAATCTCCAATTCATAACAACACAGGACATGCATATTTAAGTTATTCAAATAGGAGGTATCATCAGTACCTTAGTTAGTGATGCGATTTGTGCAATTATCTGACACGAGTGTCTCTCTGAATTATTCAAGTACTTTAATTAGCAAGTAGATATCATACTATACAGTCCTAGATTAAAAGGTCAAGATTTTTTTCTGGATGCTTTTTAAGAGATGTAGAGCATAGCGTGAGCACAAGCCCACTAGTCCTGCTGACCACTCGCTTCCAGCGAGCGGTCCGCTCCCTTGCTGAGTGACGCCAGCAAGCGGTATCTTGCTAAAGGCGCGCCACAAAAATCACCGGCGCGAGCTGCCACTTCGCAGGCGGCGCGTTGGCAGCTAGTGGTTGGATTGAGTTGAGGCGGTGCCGTGCCGTTGCTACGATGGAGTGGTGCTGATATAGTGAGCGATGACCCTTAAATAATTTTCCTCAATTAATAGGCTGTATAAAGAATTTTTCAAATCGGACTGAGAGTTCCTCTGCAATAACCACGTTCAAACAAACTCTTTAGTTTAGTAACATAAATATACTTAGGTCCGTATTCCTGAACGTCAATCAATGTTAAAAGCAAGTCTTGAGTCGAGATTTAAACAATTAAATTGGAAACCTGCACCAATGATATTAAGTTTATTTTCGATTAACACGATCTATTATTGAGACTTGATATGAATCTTGAACAGTAAGTTTTATACGTGCCTGTTTTATACGTTTTATAAAACAGGCCTTAGCCAGATCCACTTACTGTTACAATGGAAAAAAAAACCGGTAAAAATCATAGCTTCACCCAAAAAGGCATTGAGTACTTATGACAACGATCAATATTTTAGGCTAAGTGTGGGTGCATTTCAATCTGCATAGTGGTTTCCTCATTTACATGTGTCTTCCCTTATAATTATACTTACAAATACTACGCTTGTATAATAAACATAAATGTATATAATTGGTCCACCAACTGACAAATACGGAAGAATTGTCTCGAGGTATCGGAGTATAAAATTATGATTGATATAAACTATCATATCCATAAAAGTTTATCACCTTTATAAAGCCACGTGCATACAGTGATTTATAGTTTTTATTTCAATCATTCTTTGGCATTCTCCCTTATACTATTATGACTAGTATGTCTTAATTATTACTTTATTAGTAGATTATATTATGGGATAAGTGTTTCTAAACTAATTATACTTATAATTACTGTCCGACCGTCTGGCCGTCTTTCACAGCGGCGTATTTCAGTAACCAATCATAAATATACGTTCAAGGAGGGTCGAAACCCTCGGTTTACGAGTAAAACTAAACTCGCACTTGTCCGGCTTTATTGTCTGTGTCAGAAATCTTACCCGACTTGCGCAAGACAACAAAAATTCATTTTTCAAGGAAAAATTATCTTTTTCATTGGGGTTACGTTAAGTCGACGACTCATTATGAGCTATGACAAGGCCAAAGATGTCATAAATATTTTAATACATGTAGGCGTTTGACTAAATTCAATACACAAAATATTTAAGAGACGGAAGAAGAGAAAGAAAACTTCTACACTTCACTTTCCTTTCAGTCCATAACAATATGGTCACCACTCGAGAACGTACAATAAATAGGTACGTATGCATAACATTTTAGCTCATTGTAAATAAGTACTTGTGCCATACTTTAGTAAGTATATCTCCTGAAACCCACTTATGTCTTCCTATAGAGCATCAGTCTCGTTTACGCCTACATAATGCATAAGTTATTCTCTTTTATTGATAAAGTAATACCCACCTTGGACTGCGGAAATATACGGGAGCCGTATACGCTCCCGTATATTTCCTAAACAAAACATGTTTATATTTTATCGCTTATCAGATTTAAATATGTTATTTAAATACTAATTGTTTAATAACTAGCTGCTCTCCGTTACGATCGCATTAATATGATAATATGTATTTTTTTACGTGTTAATAAAGTCACATAATTTTGTGAGTAGACGGGTAGCTTCACAGAGGAAAAGAAATAAATCTCCTTTCCGTGGGTAGCTTAATTGTGAATATATAAGTCGCATTTTAAAAAGTTTTAAAATAATAATTTTATACTATATTCGGTCTCGAAAAGTTAATATGAAATATATTTTTTTCGACCATCTTTGTCTGCAAAGAAAGAATATTTTGAATTTTTTAATGAGATTTTGTCAAAGACTTAAATAATAGAAAAACATTGTTGTTATAGATAGGTTTATCAAGCGAACGTCGGCTGCCGCCTGATGCGCATAGCATCCCATTTTATGTATTTGATTTGATTATTTTATTTTAGCATCAAAAGCTTATTTTATTTTACGTATTGTCAACTACAGCCTCTTGCAATTGCGTCAATCCCTTCTTTAATCGTGTTTCAACTAGCTTAAATCTGACAAATGCCTCAATAATAAAATTAACAAACATTTGAATGGGCTCGGACGATATCAAGCTTGTATTAAATGTTGAGTAAATATTATAAATTATGTTCAATGGACACGATTCGAAATTTACGACTGCTGAATTGATTTTAGCTTAATAACTATGACATTTATTGATACCGAAATATTCAAACATGTGTTTTGCATTTCTTAATTGTGTAATTTAAAGAAGATCAAAGTACTATTTATCGTTTTGGTGTAATTGATTTTTTTGTTTATTTATTTTAATGATAATTATTCTTGTCCTTGAAATTGAATTGTTTCGAGGCGATAAATATATGACAATAATTTTTCGCTAACCACAAAAGCAGGTAAATTAAACAGAAATTCAACGAACTGCTTGTTTTATTTAATTATAACATTGTATTGCACTATTGTTAGTACCTTTATTTACTTTATATAATAATATATTGTATTGTTTGAAATCACTAAGATCTCATTGTGGTAATTATAGAGAAGTGCTTGAAAACTAATTCTCAACTTGAGTAGGGTAGCCAGCCGAGCCGGATTTATAATAATATAATATAATATAATAATAATAATTCGTTTATTATCAGGCTATAGGGCCCATAGATATATACCTTACAAACTAAAATAAATACTATAATCAAAAATTTTTTGTTAATATAAACACTTAAGCCTATGTTAGTAAACACTAAAAGCACTATGTCTTAGCGCGAACGTGTGCTACTTGTCCGCGAAACCGACGGAATACCACGTCCTGCGGCCTTTTGGTGTAATAAGAGTAATGTTACTTAATAAATACATGAATATAATTATTAATCTTTCTAATGCAAACATTCTTGATAAATTCAGATTTTTCCTGTTTCCCTAACCTTAATTTCTGATATGTCAGAAAAAATCCTGTCGTATGGTAACCCTAAGGCCTAAGGTAGCCAAATTTTATACTATAATTACATACGCAACATTTTATATTAATCGTATCTACACAAAAGCAAACTAAATAAATAAAGGCAGACATTCGCATTCAGAGTTTAACTATGTATTTTTAGGTGTTTTAATCTTTGGTTTTAATAACAGTTAAATATGTAGGCGGAGCTTGATAATACCAAATAGGTTGGTACTCGGTCCGTCGTGGGGATAGTTAACTCCTTACATTATGAAGGCTATTGCAATCGGGTTCCGAAAAGGTCAGATTCAACTCAATACCTAAAGAACATTTAAAGTTAAAATTACTTGTATTTGTTTACACCGTGTTTAAGGAAAGTAACAATTATGTTTTGATGAATATCTGCACCTACATAAGTTTTGCAATGACGATGACGGTAGAATGATATCCATGATGATTTTTTAAGAAAAGATTCTAGCTGTTCCGTGGATGATGAGTGAGTGGATTCATCCATGTTTCTTTCTTTGGATATAAAACATGCTACGTCATTTTCCAGCCTAGGTACTTATCTTTATATATAAAATTCTACTGGACGTGTGTATGTCACTGAATTACTCCTAAACGGCTGCACCGATGCTTGGATGGTTTAGATTCACAAATCAGCCCGGCAGATGGCGCTGCAGTCGATAATATAACCTAGATACCGATTATATTATTATTATTACTAAGTGAAATAAGAACAAACCAACTAACACACATAGGGATAAGTTTTGAGAATTTTTCCTCGGCAGCGAAGGACTAACATCATCATCATCTCTCTGCTCTGTTCCCAATCATTTGGGGTCGGCGCAATATGTACGCTTCTTCTATTCGTCTCTTCTATTTGTCATACCAACATTCACTCCTTACTTACCCATATCATCTTTCACACAATCCATCCATCTCTTTTTCGGTCTTCCTATTCCTGTATATCCATCCACTTTCATATTCATAACTCCAACCACTGAAAGCCACGTCACTCAAAGGAGTGACGTGGCTTTCATTTCTTTTCATAACATGTCCATACTAGGTTTTGCAACTCCCAGGCAAACCAGCACTGGTTTATTGCAACTCCCAGGCAAACCAGCACTGGTTTATTGCAACTCCCAGGCAAACCAGCACTGGTTTAAGGGGGTGAAGAAACAAATTTGTAATTATTTTTAGAACAAATAAATTAAAAAAAAAAAAAAGGTAAACGGTTTCCTATCAACTTTTCAGTCGCTGGCGCTACTTTCATGCTGCCCTTATGTACTCATTCCTTATCTTATCTATTCTTGTCACTCCATACATCCCTCGCAGCTGCATACAATCTTCTTTCATCCCAATATTCCGAACCATACATTAAGACAGGTCTTAAATATACAGCCAAGGAGTAACATAAGGCATATATATTTGTAGAAAAAATCTAAGTAAATTTTCAATATGTCTGGATATAATAATTTATTAATCTTAATATGATTTTTTCTGCGAGGACTGATAAATGGCTAATGAGACTGTATGGTATGCTACAAGACAATTAAATTTTACTCCAATAGCTAATTCGCGTAACCTAAGCATTTACATAGGTTTTTTAAATGTGAATATCATAGTAAATTAACTCGGTAAAGTTAAGTAAATGTGCTGGGATTTCATCAAATAATACTCAATAAGACAAAATATTTTTGCTCCAAAATACTGCATCTAATGTAGAGCAATATTGCACAACCTAGCCGAACAAGAACGTAAACGATAGGTAGATGTAGGTAGGTCCACAATGGGAGCACAAAGGCCTTCCATGCAGGCATTAGCGGCAACTCGGTGTGATAACGGCGCGCGCGCAGTCCGCGTTATCACCGCGCCCGCGTCCACCCGTACAGTCGCCACATTCACTACTCGTATACTGCAAGTGAGGTATCTTGGTACTTTAGCGTTGGGAATTTCAATTATTTAAATATTGCATGTAAAAAATAATGTTAGTACAGCTGTTCATCTCTAGGCCTTGATTGGTTTTGTATACAATAATATAAAGCTAGCTGGATCTGGCGCGTCCTATAGGGGTATAAAAAAACATGTTTTTTTTTTAGTTTGTGTAAAATCAAAGAAACAATCTGATTCACTTTCACTTGGTAACATTTAGTAAGGATAAAATCTTAAATCTTAATCTTTAAAAACGTATAGGTACTAAGTAGAAATAAGATATCTAATGATAATCTAAATGTATAACTTACATTTAAACTTTAAAAATAATAATTATAAGCTAATTTTGTAATTACGTAGTTAGTATTGATCGTAGAGTTATTGAATATTTGATTCTACTGCATTGCCTAGCTACCCGGTTCTAATGTTCCAATACGCCAATTTTACTTAAACAATTTAGATATTTCGAAACTAGTGCAAATACCAAGACGTTTCAACAGCTATACACAGCCAGAGATCATGCGATGCTTGAAGCTGGAGTCAAGGAGAGCGGCCGGCGCCGACCACGCCCGCGCGCCCCCTCCCCGCCCGTCCGCCACCCGCCTCACCCCCGCGCCCGCCCGCGCTTCATGCAAACTATGCCGGTACATCTAGGGTTACCATACGTCAGGACTTGGCTTAAGTTTTTGGAGAGATATGGCTGAAATTAGTAATTTGTAACAAAATAGTTCTAGGTTTACAAAAATTCTCTCGGGGTCCAAGATTATAAAGGGATTATAAGATCACTAATATAAAAAGCAATATTTGGAAAGCATAATTAATATATAACATCTTACTCATGGATAAAAATGATATGAGCCTAACAAGGTTAGGACTTTCTTGTTTTAATTTAATGATGGTAACCCTATGTATGTACATCGATAGTTCCAATTGTTGGTCATTACGTATCCTGCTTTGTAATGTACCGTATTATTATGGGTTATAAAGGATACGATATATAACCAAATATTTCCAATTATAGCCTGGCTTCCGTGACGTAGTAACCTGATTAACTACTTGTGTGTAAGCTTAGTGCCAAAGCTTAGGCAAATTACTTACTTATGTAGGTACTTAGTGTAAATAAACAAGTTAGCAAACACGTTTATACGTTAAGCTTTATGTATTGGGTAAAAGATAAGTCTGAGGCTATTGGTAAAGCTTTGGTCAACAATTTGTTTAATATTTACTTAGGTCATACCTTTAACAATTAAATATTTCATTTTGTTATCACAATTATCATCTTTGAACGTTTATCAAAACACCTATACAATTTCAAAACCATAACAAACAAAAAAACCTTAGCTTGGTGACGTAGGTGCGCATACGCAAAGGGCTTTCCTTTTACGCGCAATAAAAGCCATAGCACAGGTAAAAAACCACAATGATACAGCAAATAAAATGATATTGTCTCTAGAATTTTACCGCTGTGTTAAATTACTAAGAAATATACGGTTCAGTTGTTTTCCTAAAGTGTCTACCGAATTGAGAATAACTGAATAAAAAATACCTACCTTTTATTTTTTAAGTTCTTTCAAATTTAATAGGTATCTAAAAATACTTTTCCTAAATAATAGACTGATCTATCAACGCAGAGCTCAAACCGCTAGGGTCAGGTTCCCTTTTTCAACCCAGCATTCCAATAATTAGACTGTTTTACAAAAAACTTAAACCGACTTAAAATCCTGATCTGATGACAATGGGAAGTGTACCATTCCAGACAAAAAAAGAACTTTCCAAATCGGTTCATAAATGACGGAGTTATGAGGTAACAAACATAAAAAAAAAAAAAAAAAAAACAAAAAAAAAACATACAACTGAATTGAGAACCTTGAATTTTTTTTGAAGTCGGTTAAAAATATAAAATTATATATAGTTATAAAAGAAACTTTGCACACAGGTTTCTTTTATAACTTTGGCGGACGCCTAGTGGATCCTTAGTCGATACTAAGGATCCAAGGATTAAGGATTTTTGGAAAATTGGGTAGAAAAAGGGAACTGCGAGCCAGAAACGTAGTTCGATACAAAATAATGGTTCTTACTTTCTTTGGACACGTGTCGCGGTGCGGAGATATTTCCGTAGAGCGATTGGTGGTGCAGAGTAAAGTAGAGGGTACCAGAGCACGTGGGGTATCACCCATGTGATGGTCCGACCAAATTAAGGCCGCAATAGACGGTCCCATCAACGACTGCACCAGAAGGGCAGCAGTTAGGGACGAATGGCGGCGTGTTGTGAAGCGCGATATACGTCATGACGACCAAGAGCACTCTGTCAAGAGTGACACGCATGAGAAGAAGAAGAATGGTTCAATGATAAAAATATCTCAAATAAATAATATCGGTCATACAATTATATATTCTAAATAATATAATAATTTTAATTATATAATATAATTTACAAAACTTAAAGCGTCAGCTTGGCTATCCAAAGAGGAAACGCTGCCAGCCTTCTGGGAACCTTGTCGTTAATCGGAAGCAGCGGCTGGCTTGAGGAAATTTTCTATATATAGATTGTATTTTGTACATATTTGTTGTAAATTTTTATTTAATAATAGCAAAAAAAAGTCAGCGAGCTTCCTTCGAAGTTTACAAATAACGTCCTCCTCTCACAATGGTCGGGGATTTTTTCACAAATATCACCACACATCTTATAGGAATTTCCGATAGCATTATTATTATTAATGTAAAATTAATGAGTTCAATTCGCATTCTGTCCGACTGTTCTGTAGTTTGGGAAGTCCTTTCTATCTTTGAAGGTCAGCGGACTATCCCACGAGGCTTATTTTATACGCATACAAAGGTGATGCTGAATAAAAAGGCATGTTATGACGTAAATGATAATGGGAAATCTTATAAAATTCCATATGATGCGTTGAATATAATAATTACTAATTGAACTTAATAAGATTGTAGTTATAATAATATGTTCCGTTATTATTTTTCATGAAATGGAAAGTTGTTGGAAAACCTTTCCTCCTTTTTTGTTATAAGAGGATTGTTTTAAGTCTTTAAAGAAAGAATTAAATATAAACATTTATTTCGACATACACACAACATTATAGAACAATAAATACGCAATAAAAAAATAGGTAAAATAAAATTTTCACAAAGAATTACGACTCAGTTTTACTCTAAGGTACATGTATACCACATTCCTTGGAGTATTTCTACATCAAACGCCTAATTATTTTTGATATGACGTAACGAACGAATAAAACGAACGATTATATGATAGGTGATTGATTGCCAACCCTAAATTCTGGTCGAGTTGCAGAAGAAAACCCCTTTATATTCTCACTGAGCTGACAATCGACAGATGGATAACTTTAAATGCGAAAGTTATTAACCAGGGTTACCTGTCATGATGTATGATTGATAGTCGTTATAGTAAAACTGTTAAATATTTCCAAAATTATTTATTACCTCTTGATTACGTAATTTCTTATTACCCACATAATGGTAAATTTTGAGATGATCCAGATGTCCCACGTTTTAGCGTTTTTTTTTACGTTTTAATTTAGCACCCTATTTTATTATTTTTCTTTACGAGGCTCGTATCCGTTAACAAATCATGATTGACATCTGACAAAGCTAGGACGCAGACTGGAAACTGAAATTAAATATAAGTTTGCAATATTCAGATCGGTACATGTAACATGATTAATTACAAGATTATATAAACGAGAACTATTAGTACTATTTTATTGAAAACAGTTTAGCTTATCAGTGTCTGAGTAATGATCTGCATAGTGTTGTTTGACACGCGACGAAGGACGGCAAATATCCGTGATAAGTTCGCGGTAATGGACACATTCATTATTAAATCAGAACAATCCCTGAACGTAGCGGATCTAATCAACTCGTCAAATGTACTCGTATCTTTCTGGCATAACCATGCGGACAATATAACATTAATTAATAATTAATTCATTGCATCATAATTAGTTAATGAGCCACGCTCACAAAAACTTGTCGTGCAGAGGTCTTCTAAGAAATTATAAATATTACTTTAACTTTTGTACTTCCATTGAATATATGTATGATGTTATGAGTGTTTATAGGACAAAGATAAATGATGGGTGGACACTGCAATTGCGTTGACCATACAGTGTGTACACTCATAACTTAAATGCATATGTATTTCATAAGAAAAAATTACCTTACAAAGTGCAGCGGAGACAAAAAGATGACGCTCTTAAAAGCCCATTAAGTTGATAAAAACTATGATGATAGCTTTTAATGTTAAATTCTTATACAATTTAAGTAAATTCACGGCCGTAATTAGTCCATATCTTCGTTCATATTACAGCCACCGTGACTCAAACCACCCATATTTGTTCAACGGCAAAAACGGGTGGGATCGTTTTCATCGCAGTCGGTTTAATAAATAATTAGTATAAAACTGCGCATGCGCAGCCGGGTCCCGCATCGAAGCATCGCTTCGCCGAACGAAATTAAGCTATAAAACTTAACGATACTATCTCACCAAAACCCTCTGCCGGTACACATAAATTATCATATTATTTGGCACAAAAGAAAAGCCGTCGAAAGGGACGCGAAGAAATGTAAGTTAAGATTCGACATTTAAGCTGTCAAAATACTGAACCTGTTGCGCTCATTGTGGTCGTAATGATTATTATTTTGGACTTTAATTTCGGCGCAGCGGCGGCTGGCTGACCTTTTCACTCAAGTGATATACATTTTTTTATATATCAGATGCGGTTATCATCAAACGTCGATCTGAAGTGGTGGCAGTGGCTGCGCAGTGAACGAGGCTGCTACATCCGCTCTCTAAGGTCTCCACCGGCCACGCCTAGCTCAAATGACTAGCGATGCCTATAACTTGACTATTGCGCACTAGTCTGTGACTTTGAGTACACACTATTAATAATTAGTTGTATCAAATATAATATATTAAATGACATGCGTGACTTATTATGTTTTATTTTATTGGTTATCACGTTTTGCGTCGGGGTATTTAGTTTTAGAATAATTTAACTCATAAGTTTACAAGTTCTATAAAATAATGATATTGATAACTACTTTGAAACCTTGTTTTAATTACCTAGGTATCCCATTTTATTATTACACTTCAAAACATAAGCAAATGCTGGCCTATTATTATATTATTTTATGGCTGAATAAAGATATTTGGTTGAATTATTCTGTCATCTAGAGAAGCATATTGAGTATAGGCACTTTTCTTTCACTCTACCATAATCTACTTAATCTCTTTTTTGTCCAGATTTCATGTATTATATAAAGTGAAATAGAAAATAATGATAATAATTTAGTTTTAAGCCTATCATAAAATTATGATACATCAATATACTGTCACATCAAACTTAAACATTTGCTCTACTTTAAAAATAAAAATAAACTCGCCTCGTCCTTTGAAACTGAGTGCCTTGTCCACTTTTGTTTCTATGTAATTTTAGCTTCACGTCAATTCATAAGCGATAGTATCAAATTCAGTCAGCTTGATTGACAGACGGTAATGATTTTGATGCATTATTATAATTTGTTTAAGACAAAAGGTAAAAAATACCGCGGCCGTCATCTCTATCCGGTGCTAACTACTGGTTAAATTTTTGTTTGCGTAATCGATAACCGACAGTGAGTTACGAATTTAAATGGGTTTCTCTTTTGTAAGTGATCAAAAATTTCATTATGAATTTATAAAATTCTTGGCAAGAAGTATATATAACCTTAATTCATCTTCATTTAACGCAGACAGAACCATGAAAGAAAGCTAGTAAGAAAGAATATCAAAATGCGCGCTTATTGGCCACACAATTCAGGCGTTCATTATTTTTATTACAGCTATTTTTTCGTATGTTAATACATACGAAAAAATAGCTGTACAGTGTCAACATATTCCACAATAATTATAAGATATTACCCGACTGACCCGGAAGGAGGGTTATGTTTTTCGAGTGTATGTATTTATGTATGTCTATTTCTTTGGCACGCTCTGATTTAAACATATTATGAGATGTCGGTAGATTCGTCTTAACTGAGGGTATATTATTTATATATGGCGTCTACGAATAAAAAAGAGGGGGGTATTAAAAACAAAAGTGTCGTTATTATAACAATATGGATATCAAAAGATTATACTACTTATTAATATTACTATAAAATTATAATACTTTTATGCTACCATTTTGACGTAAACTGCAAAAAACCACGTTGAATGCAAGGACAGTAGGTACTGAGCGGTTACCGTACGTAACTCACAGAGTTGCGATGGTTATTAGCCTTATACTTTACCACACCGCTCGTTTACTTACTAATACCTACATAAAACTCTATCCTAACTAATATTATAAATGCAAAAGTGAGTTTGTTTGTTTATTTGCATGTTTGTTTTTTTGTTTGTTACGCCTTCACGCCTCAACTACTCAACGGATCATCATGAAATTTGGCATGCACATAGCCTAAAGTATGGAGAAGGACATAGGCTACTTTATATCCCGGGAACGCGGATGAGACCGCGGGGGACAGCTAGTTATTAATAAAACTAAAAAGTCTAAAATAATTTAAATGATTAAAAGAAACAAAAAACCCGGCTGCGTAATATTCAAAATTAGAGAGCTTGTATTTCCCTGTTCAGTTATTTTTTTATTTACGCAGTCCGGTTTTTTGTTTCTTTTAATAATTTAATAACATAAGCACTAAGCAATATTAATTAACATTGGAGTACCTTAGCGTGCATGTCCAACTTGCAATTAGTCAGTTTTATGTAGGAGACTAATAAATATTGCAATAAAATACAATAAGTGGTACAAATTGAACCATTAAACCACTTAATGAGATAAAAGTTACTTAAAATTGAAATGGAAAGTAAATGCGATCACATGACTACGAATTGCATGATTTATTGTGTCCACGCACAGAATCACCTACTTATATCTGTTCACATAATTTCCATGTAATTTCATCAATTATATTTGACATTTCACTCATGATCGGACTCCATTAATTAGAGTAACACAGTTGGGTCCTTAATCAATGGTAATGAAGTATGCGATTGCCAAATATTGGTCGAGTTTTTATTTCGAAAAATATACAGATATGAGCGTTAACCTTTACATCGTCGCGGAGAAATCAGTCCAATGATTGATTAATAAATATACCTATATTATCTACATCGTTTATATTGTTTTCTGTAGCTACCTATACTATTTTCATTTTAGCAAGTGATTTTAAATCAATAAGGCTAATAATGGTATTTATAAATAAAAAACACGATGTATATTAATTACTCATGCCAGTTATTGTTCATGTAATAATTCGTATTACTGAATAAGCATGCTATATCGTCGGTCTCGTCATAATTCCTCCTCTGGGGTCAGCCGATAGCCAAGCCCATTTTTTATAAAAAAAAGAACTATCTTTGTAAATAAAAATATTAAAATAAAAAAAGATATTTGAAAATAGAACTCTAGGGGAGAGAGTTATGTTTTAGTTTGCATGAAGCTATATCAGCTAATTGTCACAGTATTGAATAAATAAATATTGGGCATTGGTATGTGCTAAACGCAAAATATTTTGCATGCTATACTATATTACAGTCTAAAATCAAAGGATAGTATTTGTAGTTTGTTATATAAATTACGCTTTATGTATAATATCCTTGTCGAAAAGTCGATCCTTGAGTTTGATTATACTAAGAAAAACACTTTTTAACAAAATTTAAACCGCCTTCAAAGTAAACTAAAAAGTATGAAATAACTCTTCTTCTTTATCACAATATTTTTAACTGACTTCAAAATTTTCTAGCACTCACTCTATTGTCTCCAGAGAAATCGATATCGACCAGTATATGAAACAATATACAAAATATGAAAAACATTATTAATACCTATAACATTTGAAGGTTACCCTCGATTTCCCTGGGATTGCATCATCAGATTCTGACTTGGTGCCAATAGGACTACCTCAGGAGTAAACTCTTTCAAATAAAAAAGAATTTTGAAAATCGGTCCACAAATGTGGGAGAAATCAGTGAAAAAAACTTACAGTCGAAAATATAACCACCTCCTTTTTTGAAGTCGGCTAAAAATATTGTGAAAAGAATAACTTAAACAAATAATATCAGAAATAAAAGTATTAATAAAATCTTGAAGAACTCAATACGGCGAATCACTTAAAAATGATGTTGTGAATCTTCAAAAGCCTTGACTGGCCCATTACTGGCGCAGCCTCCTTATGAGGCGGCGACAACGGCCCACTAAATATATAGCTAAGGAAATGCACTTTTAATACATGAATATATTTTAAGACTTTATTAAATTTAACCAATGAAACATACAAAGGGTATGTTTATGCTAACTTAATGTTTTTTTCACGTCTCTATGAGTTCATTGGAATTATATTTCATAAAGTTTTACATAACTATCAATAAATAATATAAATTCCTGTGCACGTGTTTTTTATTAATTGGTAGTTGATTAAACATGTTAAAAAGTTAAAGCGCCTATAACAAGTTTTGTAGCAAGTGGTATAGTTTATTTTTGTGGCATCACTAAGTGCTAATAAGTTAGTAAGCACCATATTCAGATATTAATATAAGTGTCTAATGATTATATTGTGTAACTACACCAAATAATTATTTTGTGCAATAATAAAGATGACGTCATTACGGTCGAGATTGAATATTTTGACGTCACTGTCCCTAATATTTATTTATAGTACTTAATTAGGTAACCAACAGCCAATGGTCTCAAATAAAACTTATGTTTAACTTAATAAATACTTAATTATTACAGTAAATTAACAATAAAATATTTTAACTAATTAAGTCTTTTACTGCTGGCCGCATAAATAAGCCCAGTCACTCAGCGAGCTATGGAACGAGCTATGCTCGGAATTTCTCTACGAGACAGGGTCCGAAACGAGAACAATCGTATGAGAACAAAAATTACCGATATAGCTCGTAGATTTAGTAAGCTGAAGTGGCAATGGGCAGGCCACATCGCTCGGCGAACCGATAACCTATAGGTAAGGAAGGTACTCGAGTGGCGAACACGTACTGGAAAGCGCCGTGTGGGACGACCTCTCACCAGGTGGACCGCGATGACTTGGTCAGAGTAGCTGGGCTCCGTTGGATGCAAGCGGCCCAAAACCGTTCCAAGTGGAAGTTAATGGGAGAGGCCTATGTTCAGCAGTGGACATCCTTAGGCTGATATGATGATGATGAACTAATTAAGTATTAAGTAATATGAAGTGGCAATGGGCAGGTTACATCGCTCGAAGAGCCGATAATCGATGGGTAAGAAAGATTCTCGAGTGGCAACCACGTACTGCAATGCACCGAGTGGGACAACCTCCAACCAGGTGGACCGACGACCTAGCCGGAGTCGCTGGGAGCCGTTGAAAGAAGGCCCGAAACCGTTCAAAGTGGAAGTCAATAGGCCTATGTTCAGCAGTATGATAGGCTGATATGATGATAATGATGAATTAAGTATTTGAGGCCAGAATAAAATAATGTTTGAATCATAGAGTAGAAATAATAATAGCCTGATAGCGTTAACAACATTACCATGTGCGAAGCGTCAGCAGTTTGCATATAGATGCATTCATAGGTATATCGTTCACTAGAATCACTAGTGATTTACTGTCAGTAAAAATGTCGATATGAGTTCTTTGTCATTTGTTCTCGGTAAAAGTATCGATAAATAAAAACCAGCCAAGAGTCTGAGTCTGACTCATGCACCAAGGGTTCCTTAAATGTATAATTTCTTGGTTTGGTCCATAACTGAAACTGAACTAGAAAAAAACCGGGCCGCATAACTAAATTTATTTGTTGAGGAATTTTAACGATTTCGAAAAAACTGTGATAGAAACATAGCTGTATTTTTACTGTAATATTCTGTATACTGTAGTAAATATATTTTTTTTTGCTTTAATTATTTCTATTTGTTTTTTTTTTTGTAATTTTTCATAATAAGTCAAAAAGTACGCCACTACGTATGTAAAAATAAAGCTCTTTCATATGACTCCATATTTAAACTTGTAGCCCCACTTTAAAATTCGGTACCTGTTTAAAGTTGTTTTTTCTATTTTTCATTTACCATAGGTAAGATCAGGTAAGCAATAATTATAACTATTCCAAATTTCAAATCAATAGCATCAGTGGTTACTGAAATATACGGCTGTCACAGACGGACAGACGGACGGAGTGGCACCATAAGGGGTTTTTACCATTTTGGATCGGAACCAAAAACGAGAAACTGGCCTTCATTATTTGTATTTAGTCGTTCAGACTATGAAGCGCGCAGTTCGTTTCAAGGCATCGTTGCACTTACTACCCGTGCTCACGGCACATACTCTAGTGCAGTCGCTCTAATAATATTCTATCTCTATGGTTTCAATCATGTGATTATTAAAATTATCGATCCCGAAAAAAAACTCATTATTAAATTTCTTATTTTCTACTTTATGCCAAGCAGAAAAATGTTGAGTGAAACTGCGGGAAGCTAAGTTATGTTAACTTGTATCTCTTAAATCTTAATTTAACCAAGTCACACGTTAATTTTGCGCAATTTTAACACTTGCCGACATTTTCACGCGACTGTGACTGATTGTTGACGTTTGATATCGTGCTGTCAAAGATAAAGGTTTTTAATTGAAGTCCGCCTCGTTAACGCCGATAAAGCGAAGGTAATAATAATTTGTCAGTTAAGGAAAAGGGAAAGTTAAATTTAACACGCTTCAAACATAATTTTCAAATACTAAACATAAATGTAAAATCTGATATAATTTTCTGTCATTACAAAGTCAAAAGTTATAATTATAACAACTAACTTTAAAAGGCAACTATGTTGGACCGATGTATAAAATAAGAATACATTAATATTCACACAAACAAATATAATGAACAAAAACAATACTAGAAGAGAAGTAAGAATATATAATATAACATACTGATGAAGAAAGAGACTGCGTGTCGCGGAATGCGAACAATGGCCCTAGAAATACAAACGTAGGTATAAGCCACAGCTTAACGGTGAATACATGGATAGGGTCCTGGCTAGGAGTGGCCTAAAACAGTAACTAGTACAAATCACGTATTACAACTAACATGGCAATCCCTAAGCCTGGACGATGGACTAAATATAGTCCTAAGTAGGACTGTCGAAACCTGTGTCCAGTAATGTACAGCAAAAGGTATATGATAATTCAAAAATATGCTATTTCTTGTCATGAAAACAAACAAAAAAGCGAAATGACGAAATTCTGCATTACACATCCGAACCCATAACAGCGGTACCGTACAAGATTCGAACCTGTTAATAACTAGTCGAATGTAAAGATTAAAACGATATAAATTGTCGCGTCGGCGTCGAGTGTTTTCGGCAATTTTCCCGAGGTCGGAGCCATAATGAAGAGTTACTGCGGTGTTGATTTTAACATAATGAGCTGAGTAATTTCCGAACTTCTCTTAAAATGGCGGGATACACACTGTTAAATAAAAATGACGAACAATTTATATTTATTGTTGTTTTATGCGTATGCGCTTGAAACAAAAAGATTTAGCAAATAAGGGTATTGATCTCTGATTGAATCTTATAAATATAATATGTAGATAATTTTATACTTAAATATTTTATGATTTAATTAACTTTACAATTATTATGCATTATTTTAGGTGACGCATATGAAAAAAAGTTTAATAGTACTTTTTGGTATGCAAAACGTTATAGGCACTATAATGTCAAGTGAGGTAAATATTTGCATAGACTTTGCATAATATTTTAAGTTTTTACTGGAAGTATTTTTATTAAAACGTATTTTTGCACCCCATGCAGAAATTTCACAATAATAGCTACTTACTTTCTCCAATACTTACTTAATATATTGCCATGTAAATGATAATTAAAATCATATAAAATCTACCCTGGATTGATTTTTAACAGAGTATATTAAACTCTGTATTGAAACATCTCATATTTTATAAATAAGCTCACCAAACATCAGAACTGTATGTCACTCCCGAGAAGCCCGTAGAATTTCGGTCGATTCTCGCGAAAAACGATTAAATGTCGTGACTTTTATTGCATTTTAATAAGGCATCGTTCAGTACAGCACGGAGTCCCTCAGGGCGGGCCCTTTTTTACTTTTTTCAATGTTTGGTCAAGATGAGCGTTTTTTTAATAAAATATGCAATAATTCTCCCCTCATGTTATTTATTGTATGCAAGATATGCTTATCTGCAAAAATAATGGTCACGGTAAGATGTAACTAATGGAAAAAATATTTAAATTAAATTTACTATACCATTATGGAATGTAAAAACAATAAATTATTCGAATTAATTTAAACTATGAGCATACCAAAGCTGCAAATACGACCGGGAGAGAATATTCATGAGTTCATGTAAAAGACATCAACGCGTGCTTTGCATCTGATTCTACGGCAGTTTAAAATGTTTCATCTAAATACACGCACAATTACTCTCTTTATACTTTATTGTTATAGTTTTGATGTTTTATCAAAAACCTATAATATCCAATAGCTTATCGTCAATATCGATCACCTGTTGGACGTGAGTTCCTCTTAACTAACCATCCGTTACGGTCTTAAAAAAAAGTTACTAACAAAATTAAATAAAATTAGAATAAAGATTAAATTACCAATGTGTGAGTTTTGAATCCAAATTGAAGTATTTTCAAAGTTGTAACAAATCTTTAAATTAATTAACAAAATGTTTCGAATACCAACTGATATAATAAACTACGCCACTACTTCCTACGTCAAAAAACAGTAAGTTCGTCACGATCTCATACACGTAAAAAGGCGGGAAAAGCATGAGCCACTCCAACCTTGACGAAGGTTCTGGTGACATGCGCACGGGGCGGCGTCGCAGTGGCGACTAGCCGCGCTATCGTTCACGCGGCGCCCGCGCATCGGTACCGTTAGACAGAGAGAGCGAAACGACACCTTATGTGCGAGCGAGATATACGTTTGCGCCCGCGCCCCGTCCGAGCCATCCGGAAGCCTCGCTGAAACTGGACCGTTTTCTTTTCTTGTTATTATTGAGATCGACTCTCAAGTTCTGTTGTTGTCGTGCGGTGCGCCGCTCGCGCTGATAACGCGATGCCACGCCGACCTGCGCACGCGCACCACGTAACGCTCCGCAGCTTAAAGCTTGCGCGGACTTTGTAAAAAAATATACAACCCCCAGTGATGGAATGGATATTTTAACCGGAGTGTTCAGTGTTAGTAACTGATCGCGATTGACTATTTGCAAATTGTGTGCTATTTTGTTTACTGTTACGAACGCAGATAAGTGTTGATACGAAAGTGAAATTGATACTGTGTAATTAAAACATAGTTTTATGGGATACTATTAATTTCATTAAACTGTTGTCTAAAATTATATTCTGTGCTATATTGATTGTTTGAAACTGAAATTTTCTCTCAAGAGGATAACTTTGAAGAATAGTTTTTCTTCTACTACGCAAGGTAGGTTTCAAACCGTATTTAATTGTTGTTATAAAAGGGTCATACTTAATTAAACTTTTTTTACTTGTTACATTAATACCATTACAAACAATTTATAAATTAAATAAAGTTACATTACATACTTACTTCTTTTATAATCTTTTTGTGCCTGTTTTCATATTGTCAAATATTTTCTAAAGTTTCATTATATTAAACTCATCATTAAAAATAAACCTCATACTTCACTTTAGTAACTTTCCTGTAAAATATAAAGCGATAATAAAATAAAAGATAATACATCAAAATAACATCAAATGATAATAACATCATTTAACGAGTCTCGCTAATCGAAATCGTATTTATTGTTTCCAAGATACACCTTATAATTTATTGGGTGCGTTAATGAATGATCGTCAATTTATAATACCCATTTTGCATAAATTTCAATAGATTTCTAGCTTATTATCAAAACAACTCGTTAAAAAAACTAACAAGACGACGGCGATATTTGAATGAAAATAATTATAAAAACTGCATATCGATTGACAAGTCCATACAAAAACGTTAAAGAAAATAATGAGGAGGTGAGTTTCACTAGCATTTTCACTCTTTGTGATAGCGAAGTAGAAGAAAAATAAAATAAACAAGATAATTCGACCTAGTAAACCAGAAAGTGGTTAGTTGTGCCGCCCGCCGCCGCCGCCGCGCCGCCGCTGGCTGCCCACAGTCCGACGGCAAAGTTTTTTGCTCGAATTTTGCTCAATGTGTTCAAGTATTCCTCGATTTTTCTCGCTTTAGCTCGATGCGTTCAACTATAATGCACTTATTTATGTAGTTTTCTGAAACTTCACTTATGCTTTCATGGATTAGATAGATTTGATATGTAGGGATCTTTGATTTACTTCCTAGGAACAAACTCGTTTTTTAATATAGCCTTAATTTTTATTTCTGTTTCAATTTCGAAATATAAGGCGATTGATTTTAATCAATATTCTGAAGTTTTGAATTTTTAACAACTTTATAATTCATATTCTGACTACTACATACTAAAAATACTCTCCTTAAAAATGTAATATGATATTATTATAACAATTTTTGAAAACTTAACTAATTTAGTTGCGTGTAAATAAATTTTCTTTATCTCTTCTCGTTTAAAATATTGCGTACTGCAAAATACGTGCCATAATCTGTACCGCTGCTGTCGATTTTGAGTGTGTAACAGTCCGTAAAATGTATTTCTCACATGTATCAGCTCCTTTTAAGACGTTTGCCACATCAAGCGGCAAAAAAAAGAAAATTGGAATAAAACTGGCAGGCGAGTTCGCGAAATTACTCTTATCTTTTCTTACATCACTCGAGTAAGGTAGCACAGTCGTGCTTATGTAAATATACCTTAAATGTTAACTGTTGATATTTTCAAAGAAATAAATTAATTGGTAATTAATTATACTTATTTTTAATCAGTGTTAATCAATACATTATTAATAATATTTATATATTATAATATTTATTTATAATCATATATTAAACATTTTTTTTTATCAAAAAACGAACGTAAAAATGTCCCATCATAATCATAAACGTAATCAAAAACTTAAAAATGACAAAAATATCAATAGTTGAACCTAAGGTAAAAAAAATGGTGGCCGACGGATAAATATGCTAAATATGATTGGTGAAAACCATATCAAATCCTGAACTAAGACGCTTAACAGCGGCTGTACCTTCATAAAAAAATATTCATAGTTCTCCCGCAGTATTAGAAAATTTATTTTTAAATAAAATTTTTAATACAACCTTTTTTGGTAACTGTGCGTTTTGTGAACTGTACTTTCATTGTCTTCCAATACACTAATGTTACTAATGTATACCAAATATCCAGTTAATCCGAACACTGTACGTAGATGAAATTCGACTTGCAAGATTTGACCCGCACTGAGCATACATTACAAGTTTGTATAAAGCTCGTAAAAATATATTTATATCTTTGATACTACTATCTACCTATCTAATCTCAGTTCTAAAGAAATTTAATTTGCAAGCTTCTATAGGCAAAGAAAGTAAATCTTATAAACGATTTTATAGCAACAATGTACAATTTAATCTTACGTTCCAAATTTAAATACTGGAACATTATATTCTTTTATTTTTGCAACGGCAACATTCATCATTGCATCCCCGCAGTGCAATATTCGTTTTATTTCACCGAAAGTCAATCACGTTCGTTTTCTTTGTATTTAATCTCTATTTCACACGGTGATGATTGCATTTTGACGTCAAGAAATAATAAGTTAAGTGTACGCCACTTGAAAGTAATGAGGATTCTGTATGTTTCGTTTCTGTGTTAATTAGTTACAAAGAACACCGAGGTTGAATTTCTTGTAAGTGGAATAATGTAACGAGTAAGTGGATATCACGTTCCGGATTGAAATCGAAAAATAAATGAAATTTATATCTGTTTTTTTTGCAAACCTTCATAAAATGCTAATTTTTAAATGTTGTTTCGTACATTAGCAGATATTAACACGAAGGCTTAAAATATAGTCACTATCACACACGCATTTTAGGATTCTTAACCTAAGAATTTAGGCTACAATAAACAAAAACTAAACCAATTCAGGCTACGATAAAATATAGGTAACATAATTTTACTCATACACTATATTCTAATGTGAAAATCGTCTCCACATAATATAAATTTGTTTTTTTTTAGATTCTATTATTTGAAAAAATGATAATAACTTTTTCGTTTCAATTAATTATTATTTCGAATAAAAATTCTACAAAGCTATACCAAACATAAAAATGGACGCCCGCTTGTAACAAAAGAAACTATTTACGGTACCAACTGAAATGTATATTATATATGTCAAATATTCCTATTGGCAAAAACAGAGATCTATCTACACAAATGAGGAACTCTAAAAAATGCTTGACCAAAGCGCTGTGTCATCTTTGTTGTAGCCAAAAAAATAATTAAACATTTCGCTTTCACTGATACAGAATAGGTGCGTAGAGTTAGGTAACTGACGGACTTGCCCGCCTTTATATCAATCAGGTGCCGAGCGATAAATATCCGGTTTTTTGCCTATGTCTCTGTACATATACATCACTTTTATGTAGGCTTACAATTTCAAAACATTTATTTGAAATGATAAAAGGAAAATCTTAAAATTGAGAGTCTAGATTACTCTAGATAGTTTTAACTTACGAACTATGAGTAAATGTTGTTTTCGATAAACTGTAGTGATATAGTCTCTAAAAGGTATTTTTTAGGCTAATCACTCGTCCCCATTGAAAATAGCGGGCCGAATTATTATTCCAATTGTGAGCCCAGCCGTTGAGTGCAATCATTTGGTCTAATTGTAATCCCTAGGTGGGAGGGACGACAAAATGCATGGTTACAAAACGAGCCCGGTTTGTCGCGCGCTGCATTTGCATATAATTGCAGACAGTTTCTAATTATTGGCAGAGTGAGCTTTGAATGCTTATTACCTTTCTTGGGTGATAGTTGGTGAGTATAGCTATATGCTTACATTTTGAGTGGCTATAAAATAATCTCTAAATAGTGTTGTATTAGCACCTTTTAACCGACTTCAAAAAAATTAGGAGTACTCAATTCAGTTGTTTTTTTATGTTTGTTACCTCATAGCTCCGTCATTTATTAATCGATATGGAAAATTCTTTTTTTGTCTCGAAGAATCTTCCCGTTTGGTCCCATTGTCATCAGATCAGGATTTGATCACTTCTTAGTGTACTTTGAAGTCGGTTTATGTTTTTTGATAATTTTGTATGGGTATCTTTTTAACTGTTAGTTTAGGTCTATTTCGTTTATCTAATTTTTAGTATGTCATTAATACTAAATATTTCCGTCGGTAGTCTCTACAATCCGCATTTAAGTCATAGTGTAGGTAATGATATCATATTAGCTCTTTTATATGTTTCTATAAGATATATTATTATCATTGAATAGTTGTTTTGATTACTATTTTAACGCATTTGTATATATTATATATTTTTTGTCTATACCTACTCTATAAAATATTTTATTCCTCAACTTGCCTTGCATTGCATACATATTTCACTTTTAGTGCTATTTCTAGACATTTAAAGCTAAATTTAGCAGTGACATATAAGCGTTGAAGTTGCAACATGACATGAAAAATGTGTCATTGATCTCAAAAAATGACTGTCGCTAGGAAAGCACAATTGTATTCGTCTACTGCACCAGACATATGAATCACGATGCAGACGCTAAATGTATTATATTTTAGGGGTGAACAATCTTTAGAGCACACGATTTCCGACTCAAAAGTAACATAACTCTATAGGACATGGACAAAAATGGCTTGCAGCTACGTATACGTATTTCAGATACAGACATAGGATACTGATCAAAATTCAAGGAAATTCGGAATAGTCTGCATTCAAGTCCTCTAGATAAAATTCAGATTGTAAAAAATGCACAGACGGCTTTATGGACTGTGTCGCATAATTTTCAGATTCATTTTCATAGTGTGCAATCGAATGGTTGAGGTCATTCTCGGAAATGTAACTAGCAATGTTGGTTTCATGCGCGCGTGCTTCTTTTACAAGTTTCTTCGGAAAATCAAACATATACCACCCACAACCCTTATTCCCTATATAATTTTCAATAAAGATTTTTAATAAATAGTGTAAGTAAATAATTTAGCAATTAATTTTAAAAAAGAAGTAGGAGAAGTAGCGTGGTTGGCGGTGTAGAAATCATACCACTTGAAACTATTATAAACTGTGAAAAGTAGTAACATATCACTATTAATTAAATAAACGCTCTTATAATAAAACAATTATCTTCTTACCTTATAACCGGACATCCGTTTTACTTAGAAGTGTTGTAAGGATGTCACTGCCTTAGGCTTTGTCAAGATTAATACACCATTAAGGAGAAGCTGCACCATAAATTTTACCACTAACGAGTCGAGTGGTGATTAAAAAAGGCACGATTGAGATTTGGTAAATTAAATATTTATGTTTGGAACATTAGTTTTCATTTAGTGTTTGAGAACACATTCATAATAAAGTGAAATGTTTATGAATCTATCTATTTTATTTATGAAAGCCTTTTTAGAAAACATTATATCATTTCATTTGTCTTCAAATAATCTGTAATTTCTTATGAAAAATGATTATGCAAAATATAAAATAGGAAATGCAATTTTTTTTTTGTATTTAAACTTTGGAATTTTTCGTAATTAAGAACTTATTCTGGTAATCAACATGAACCTTTACTTTTTAAGAAACGCATGAGGCATACATAATTCATATGAGGTATAAAATATACATAAAATTCAAATAATAACTATAAAAGAATGTCATATCATATGATATCTATTATAGATGTCATTAATATGACAATGTGTTAAAGGTAAGGATACTGTAAGGAATTTTAAGGTCTAGTCTGATGAACGCGGATGTCCTCGGTGGAAAGCTCACGTTTTTTATCGCGGAAATTCTCGGAAAATATCATTGTTCCTCCTCAGATAGAAAAATATATAATATATAACACATCAAATAATACCACCATACTTTCTGTGCCTTAAAAAAAAAAAATTTTTGGACATATTTCATCTTATCCTTCATCCTTCAGTTTTATAGTAAATACTTAAATACATGCATCTATAATATTAATAGCAAAGTCTTAAGTAAGTGGCACACGTCGCTAACGTGTCAAGGAAAAACTAAAAGATGGTATCACTGTATCAGATCAAAGCTAGACCATTAAGATAAACTTATATAGAAAAGTGGCAGATAATATTTCTAGCCCAAAAGCAAGCTTTGGATGCAACATGCATGATGCGTGGGAACTCCGTAATAGAGGCTAACCCACAAAAATATTATATCAAAAGTATTACCTAAAAAACACGTAGCATCTATAGGAACTACTTTAATGTAGGTATACTAATTTTGATTCTATTATTTTATGCTTATAATAGCTTTTCCTTGCGCGGTTTTACCAACAATCCTCTATTTTACTCACTTAAAGTTATCATTTCTAAAAATCCCTTCTTAGAATGCCTACCGTTGTTGCTGAGCGTTTATAGGTCAGACCGTCAGTCAGGGCTTAGTGACTTAGATTATTTTTTATTTTACCAACCGTTAAATATTAAAAATCCCAAATCGTTTGATAATCGCACCTCATCGGACCCCACATAAGAAAATCAGACGCAGCATGCATTATCTCACTCATCAATGATCTTACCTAGAAACCTAATTACCTGAGCCCATATTCCTCGCTCACACGTGTTTGAGGCAAACAAAAAGATCACTTTCATTATCTTTGCGTGGCATACGTCTTCATACGCCACAGTTGCGTAAGAAACGCAAGTTTACAACTGCGATGGCAATCGGGTGCATGGGAAACCAATTGTTCTACGTGTAAATTTTGTTCTCATACGTGAATGCCGACATTAAGATTGTTGTGCACCGTGATATGATACTAAATGGCTACTAAGTAACTATATGTTACTGTAAATTAGGGTTTATATGAACATCGATAAGTTTTATTCCTCAGAAATAAAATATTTGTGTAAAATTTTGTATAATTATATTTTCATCTTCATAAAGATGTATGTGGTCTCCTACATATTACTTTCAGGCGTTTTAAACCAATAATATTTTCCTCTTTAAAGCTAATAAAAACCAAAACTTTTAACGTTTAATAAATAAACTTGAATGACTAAACAATATATGACAAGGTCAACATCCAATGGAATTTAATCTTAGTTTTTGTCGTGCCATCTAACGACAAACTTCAAAGTGGAAAAACATAACTAAAAACCATCGGTGCATTCATTGATGATTTGACGAGACATACAAAAACTAACAGATCAGATTGAGGAGCAGACACGATAGATTAATAAAAAGCTTTGATTAAAACAGCTCTGGCGATTTCTATGTTACTGAAAACTAATGATAAAAGTTGTAACGAAAGTGTCTTAGTGAAAATTGGAGACGAATTTGTTTGATCACAGTAAGTGATTTCATAACGTTTTTTTCAATAAGCAATTTTTATTAAAAAAAATATGGCTGTATAATTTTAGAAATATGTCTTTTTTATATATTTTTTGTTATAAGCAGTTACATCAATTGGTACGTGATTGTCTAAGAAGTAATTTCGTTCAATGGTCACTATCGTGATTTTTAACAATAACTCAGAAACTCCCATCGGGGCATAAGAAATCGCGAAAAATTGCGATTGCATCACAATCAGGCGTCTAATTGCCGTTGCCGATTACTTCAAACTTAATCGTTTACAGGCGATTTGGCAATAAACTGCGTCACATTTACTTTTGATACGCACGAGATCTTAAATCATGGTTTCTAAAACAATTATTACTTTGTCATTTATCGAAAAAAAAGAAAAAGTCATTGACTTATATATTACTGGCGTAAGGACCGGACCGGGCCAACCACGCGACGAAATAGCACTAACGCGCTGGCCCTAAAAAGTCAGTTTAGGGCCAACGCGACTCAGTCGTCTGCGGTCCGCGGAACAGTTCGTTCGTTCGTTTATTGTTATTTTTTTTCTTGTATGTGTGCATTGTACGCACATACAAGGTTACATCTTACGCCTATGCAACGCGGCACTTCGTAGTTTGATCGATTTGAAACAAATGGCAGTACTGTTCACTTATATGAAGAAGTTTTTTTGCAAAATGGTGGGCCTATCCTTAGTTTTGAAATCATTGGAAAAGGCAAGATAAGTAAAAAAACATTTTTAAAGTCATACTGTTTCCCTTTTTATTAGCTGTCATAAAAATATACAAAAATATTTCACATTTAATTTAAAGAGTACTTAATTTACAGACTAAATAATTCAAATACAATTAATCAGTGAAATGATCATTACGAAAACTCCCAAACTGACTAGTCATTGTAATTAAACGCCATGAAATGGGGCACAATATAAATCAGATATCGATAGTGTGGCAACATTTTAATTGCTTGCAATGTCGTCAAACTGTTTTAATATGCAGTATTGATTTTAATACATTTTCAGTGAATGTCGGTCACGGATTATAAAGTATTTGAATGTACAGTTTTTTTAATAATTACTCTAAAAATCAAGTAATTTTGTCACTCTCAATTTGGAAAGTAAAAAAATTCAACTTGTCATAGAAATACGATATTACGTAAATAATACAACACAAAATCTCAGTTTAATAGGTACAATTAATTGATCAAAATTGCCTTTTATGGTTTTTTGTGTGACAGTTCTCTTTTATTTACTTATTAAATATTTTTTCAGTCTACTTTGTAATTTTGCCGCCGCGCCGGGGCACGCAATTGTTTTCAGTGCGATTAGAATGTAAATATTATGTAATTAATCTAAGCCTGTTTTGAAAAGAGTAATTGCTGAGTTTATTGCCGGCTCTTCTCAGCAAATGCAACCTTCCGAACCGGTATTAGAGTATTAGAGTCAGACTTTTCATAAGTGCCTGCGAAGGTCTATTTGAATAAATGATTTTGAATTTTGAATTTAGCCGTAGGTATATGGCGGGAGGCGGTTAGCACGAGCCAAAATTGAGAGATTGTGGTGAAATTCAAGCCTAAATGTAGTACATATAAAAATCTTGCTTAGGTAATTGCTTTGTAATACAATATTTTTGTAACCAGAATTAGGTGGATATATAAATCTATGATGCATATTTTTCAGCCGTTAATGCTTTTGAGGTGAACCAGATTATTGCTATACCAACAAATTTTAATGCATTATTCGACCGATTGATTTTCTAATTAAATTAAATAACCCACTACTCAACATTATTTCATCCACTATCATTAAGTCAACTAGTCCTAATTATGCAATGTCCACCCATCTATAACTCATATAACTTTTAGATTCATTTATGCATAGTATTCTTGATTACATCGTGTTTTAATAAAACAGTCTGGCTGCACGTGTAGCTACTACGCAGATGTCCGCCAAAATTTACATAGAACCTTCAAGTAAAACTGGAGCAAGACATCATTTACCCACGCACACACCCTCACCGTCTACACATACAGTTTCCTCACTACACATTACAATAAATGTGAGAATTCTTTAATACAAACCTAATAAATTTATGGAGTTTATAGCTTAATAAAATTATTCTGTTTGTATATGAAGAGTTTTAAATTTGTCAACGTTTATATTAAACAAAATACTTTACATTGTTAATACATAAAAATATTCAACGTAGACAACAAACTAGATAAAAAATCTTGTACAATAAATTGAAATAAGAAATCAATTGTTCAACTTAATAAAATTAAATCAACTGCAACGACTGCGGGTTTTCTTGTAGATATTACTGAACATATTATCTGTACGCGCTATGTGTATTATAGTAAAATCGAATGCCTATTTCGAACGTCCAAGATCTATGGAATGCGCCAATCAAAACCATAACAATGGCAAAGGCAAAAAATATCTCACGGCACATAATAATGAATAGTTAACGACGAAAACTAGGTGAATCTTTGTGCAATCGTCTAGTGTCTTTTAAAAGAAATATGATCATTTTCAATTTCATAATGTTTCCCACACATGGTGGTATGAATGGGCTAGTAGTTGCCGAGAGAGAACTGACAAATTAGTGTAATCTAAAACATATTTTGTGTCACTAATACAATTTGTAGGCGCGTGCGGTGTGTGCGTGTGTACGTCAAATTATATGGTAGTATTACGTTAATGAATATCGTCAGCCTTCGACATTGAATCGTGTGGAGAATTTCTACAAAATTGTCGACGTGTAATGCTATTTTCCATTGAAATTGTTTTAACTACTGTTAAGAAAGTCTTGGTGCAACTTGAGATCTAAATTATAACCTGCGCAAATTGTGCTGTTAAGAATTTAAAAGAGGCGGCTCTACGTTTTGTTGGCCAGTTGAAATTATAGAAATAATGTGTAATATATTTTCTCTTGCTTAGACTGTGAACGGCGAAGATCACTTATCTTTGTTAATTAACTTGGAAAAAGCTCAATTCTGTTTGTAATTTTATTTAAAGGGCTTTTTCAGGAAGGTCCAAAAATAAACAAAATAAATATCAGTTTGTAAAGAACTCTGATTTAATTTACCTTATAGAAACAAACCACACACGAAACAATGAAGAGAACGGGCCTTCATGAAAATGCACGTGAAAACCTCGAGCATACGTTCAATGCAAATTGGCCGAATGTCAAACCGAAGCCTCATAGTATAATAGCGTTACACAACGTTCATCATGACATTACTTTTTGTTCTTCAAACAATCTGGAGGACTGTGTGAATGATTCCCACGGTAAGATGTAGATGATACGGTGCCCAGCGAGCCGGCTAAACACTACCAGTACTTTGAGATAACACGCGTTTAGTGTATCCGACACAATATTAATGCTATCTGACATTCATCGCTTTTTATGTTAGGCTTTCTCAGGATATGGAATGTCAAGTTTTTTTTTATTGGCACTTGATTGTATTTTGTTTACATTCCAGTATTTTATTAGGTACAGGCCCGTTGACTAAAGCTGGCACGTTCAACATATTTGCACGTTGCGTTTGTGTAGTGTCTGTGAATAAGCGTGCGGCGTGACGTCGCACTGCAGCGCATCATGAAAAGTACTGTCAAGTCTATGTGTGAGTACTGTGAGCGTGCCAGCTTTCGTTAACCGATCTGTTTTTAACAACTTAATAAACAACAAGTGAATTTACTAATAAGGCTGTTTTTAATAATAAAGCGGTATTGAAAAATAGTATTCGATACCAATTTTACTTGATACTTTTAACAATAGAAGATTCATCCAACTTTAAGTTAAAAGTTTTATGAAAAAAAGTGTCAGATGGGCGTAACTATACAATGCTAATCGCTTGAGTGGGAGATACCTCTATTGTCTTCTGATTTTGTGATGGGTAGTAGCATAGACAAGACCAGCGATAACGCCCTTATGATGTTACACATACGGTTCCCATTGCCAAAGCTATGGTGTAACTTTGAAGAAAGTAAATATTACATTTGTGAACAGCTCTACGACTTTTGACCTCCAATTTCTGATACAATGTTGTTGCTATTTCTGTAATAAATACGAATACAAATGTAGTTCGTGGTGTAGCATGATAAGCCATTCTTAATCGATCGGCAAGTTAAGCTACCACCGTCGTGGTCGGTACCTGGCTGGGTGACCACCTAGTTGTATTTCAAATCGAGCGTTTCCGTGCTTCGGAAGACACTTTGTTGTGATAGTCGTTAAGCTAGTTGGTGGCCGCCTAGGTGGCTTGAAAACTCCAACAGTAGGTTGACCACTAGCCAACCTCCACCGATCCACAGTGGGCACGCGTGGTGGAGAATCTGCCCATCCCCTTTCACCCTGATTTGTGAAAGGAGGCCTGTGCTCAGCATTGGGACATTATAGGCTGATGATGATGATGATGAATCATCTAAAAAAACCTATTTATATATAAACAGTTAGAAAATCACAATATAATACAAGGCTTGTATATTTTTATAATTTCCTAAGAAATTAATCGTTTTCCTTCTAATAGTGGGTCAACACATTGCTATTAGTCATATAATTAATTGGCAAGTCATTACTGTGTCTTTTACTGAGATCAGTAAACAATTATGTTGATAATTTTAATGAGATTTTATGTATATTCTACAATTTCTTTTTTGAAGTATTGTCTTATTGATCGGGCTGTTTCACCACAATCTCACAATTATTTTTTTATACGACGAAGTCTGACAAGCCGGATGGACATGCATATAGTCCGCCCGATGGTAAGCGGTTCCCGTAGCCATATGGACGGTTGCAACACACGAGGCATCACTCACGCGATACCGATCTTTCCCCCCTCCCCAATGAGCCCTGGCTACCTTGCTCACGCGCAGGAACACGACATAAAGCTATTTAGCTGCGGTGTTTTGTAAGGTGGAAGTGTACTTCCCCAGTCGAGCTGCTCTTCGAGCGAATAAATGCTATGCTCTCCCTGTCTTAAAAATATACATAGTAAATGATGACGTGGTAAAAAGTGGTACTCTACACTTTTCTCCCGGTTTTGGCACAAACCAGTAGGTGCTTGGTGACATATTATCTATTTGAAGGTGTGCCTACTACAAATCAGACTCTATATAAATACATTTTCAACGCAATGATATTCTACAAACCTACAAAAAATAAATAAAAACTTACCTGAGCTTGCTTCGCTTAATTTATTTTAACCCAAGGATTTCTTTGATTGATATCTTTCCTAACACTAAATACTTGGCGGGTGATTTCGCACGGATGCAGAATGACTCAGCTCCGACAATTGCAGGTGATTTCTAACGAGATACCTGTCCTCGTCGGTTCCTCTACTCTACATTAAGCAATACAGAGGATGTTAGGTACAGACGTTAGAACGCATCGTATAATCAGATATTACTAGACAAGTGGCATTTAGACCACTTTGCTACTTTGTCGATGTTTTTATTACCTACGGGTGCAACTTATAAGTAGTAATTACCCAATAAAATATAGCAAAACCTCTAATTACGAGACCATTAATTTGAGAATCATCTTATTAACAAGACAGTATAATATCCTTATGAGTTAATTTGAATTGTAAAATATATTTATGTATACAGCGTGCTTTTATCGTGCCACAAAACATGCTTAGGTACTGTCAATAGTATAATATATTTTATATATATTGCGGTAAAAAATAACGTAGTGGTAATAATTACGGTGTAACATTTTGTAAAAAATGTATGTACATAATAAATTAATCATTAAAATATTAATAATAGATCTTACCTGTATACCTTACAAACTAACATATTTTTTTTTAGTTATTGCTTAAGCCTATTTTAGTAAACACTACGCAAAAGTGACGGAACACAACGCCGTTCGACCAAAAGTCTTCTTTCATGACGAGGTGCAGAAATGTTGCAACGCCTTGAAGTTGACGTTGCATTGCGGCTCGATTCCAGAAGCTGCACTCTCAGCAAGTAGCTCTCTCCTTTGGCTAAGGTATGGCTAATGTTCATACGGCAGCCAATCTGGTTGTCAGCCTTCAGCGGGGCTACCACGTATGTTAATGGTAATGAACTTAGTTAAACTGGGCTTCATTGAAATCCCATTAATCTGGAGTTCTAAAAAAGACCACAAGCCGGATGAGTCAATAAATGTTTTCTGGTCTCGTTGATGCTCACATATTCCATAAATATAGTAGAATTATAGGAAAAGGAAGCCTATTTCATTGAAGTCCATTATCATTGACTTACGCGGTAGCCCCGCTGATATATGAAAAAACTACACAGTCTTCACACTTCGTACACACGTATGAAGTGACACTTAGCAATTACATCATCCTATACATTGTGCAATGACGCCCATCAGCTTAATTCTAATGAGAAACGAATACGTCGGTAAGGAATCTATGTAGATTTATGAGCAGTTACGAAAACCAATCAGGGGAGGCGTGACCAATAGTAATTATTTCTTAGCACCATCCTCTCGGCTACCGAACGCTCTCGTTTAGTCACTTCCTTTTATTTAATGGTTCTGATTGAGACGCGGGTAACCACTAAGGGTTAATTAGATCGATTGAATTAACCTAACGGATCTTATTTGGTACTTGCTTCATCGGTAAAAGGTTTTTTTGAATTACGTAACTGGTGATTTCAATTTCTGGTAATAATTTGGAAAATAGTTCTTATAAGTAATAACGTTTGGTTTATGATTTTTCGCTCGATTTCACATTATACTGTTAAAGTTATGAAAGTTTTCCTACGTCTTCTCTCGATTTGTCGCCTTGTTTATTTTTTTGACTTCTTTTTTTTATACGATGGAGTCAAATAAGCGCACAACACATCTGATGGTAAGCGGTTACCGTAGCCATATAGACGCTTGCAAGTTGCAACACACGCACGAGGCATCACTCACGCGCTACTGACCCTTTTCTCCTCCTCAGTGAACACGGAAAAGAGAATACACTCTTTTCTCTGTGGCTCACAAGATAATATTTAACTGAAAAAATATATTTAGTTTCAATCAACAAACTTTTAATCAGTTAGTAGTTTGAACAAATCTTTCCTAATCTATATATATAAAATGCTTTGTCCTGAATGACTGACTGACAATCAACGCACAGCCTAAACCGCTGATCGTAGAGACCTGAAACTTGGAGGGTCTGTTCTTTGTATGACGTAGGCATCAGATAAGAAAGGATTTTCCGAAATTCTACCCCTAAGGGGGTGAAAAACGGGGGTAAAGTTTGTATGGGACAACGTGATTCCTTGGTCCGATCTACTTCAAATTTTGCATAAACCTTCCTTAACAGAATTGATGCAAGATGTGTTTCGTATTTTATTGAAAATCATCGCCTAACGGGGTCAAAAAGGGGAAGAAAGTTATTTTAGGGGTGATTTTCATCGAAGTTGATATCAATACTCCTTAGTACTTTTGATTTAAATAACATTTTTTATTTTGACACATGTTTGAAATCCCAATCCGATTTTCACAGATTACAGAATAAGGCAGATGGAGCGAACGGAACACGGGAGCGAGGCCAAAAAAAGCAAATACAAATTGAAAAACACATACCTGGTATTCTTTATTGAATTTGTATTTGCTTTGTTTAAAAAACTTTATTTAACGGAAAACACTTTCTTTTAAATAAATTAGCATACAGCAGATTTTAAACATAGCAAATACAAATTCAAAAGCGAATACCAGGTATGTGTTTTTCAATTTGTACGGTACCTAATTGCTTTTTTTGGCCCGTGTTTCGCGCGCTCAATCTGCCTTTTGTTCTGGAAACTGAAATGCTCTTTAAAATTGGAATGTCAAATATAAAAGAATATTTAAATCGGATTAGAATTCGAAATTTGTTTGGAAGTTCATTTTCTCGGAGTTTTTGGCGGGAACAAGCAGAGTGACGTTGCGTTTAAATTTTGAAATACATAATTTCGTGTATTTTGAGTTTTATTGCATATTATCGGTGGTATTTTATCCAATAAAGATCAATCCATTTGCACCAGTGAAGTGAAATGAAATGAATTATGTGTATCGTGTCTTTTCACAAGGCCGTGAAGAGTTTTAGTACATGACCACCACTGTAGGTATAACATGACTTTTATGGACAGTGACTGACTGCATGAGTTGAGGACTATGTGAAAGTGATTTATTGTGACTAGAACTTATATAATATAACTGGAAATTGGCAAAATACACACCCGTGTGACGCCAAAAAAAAAGAACATTTTCTCTATTTCATTAGAATATTTTGATTGTAGTTAATTTAATTTCTCTCTCATTTGTTGTTATAATAATTAAATAAGATTTGAGTTCGTTTTTTTGTGTAGGTATAATATAGGTTTTAGTCTTTGATTAAGGATACATCCAGATAGAGAGTCGCAGCTGTGCACGCGTCGACTAGAACTTATATAATATAACTGGAAATAGGCAAAATACACACCCCGTGAGACGCCAATGAAAAAAAAAAGTTCATTTTCCCTATTTCATTAGAATATTTTGATTAAGTTAATTTAATTTCATTCTCATTTGTTGTTATAATAATTAAATAAAATTCTTTGAGTTCGATTTTTTAGTGTAGGTATAATATAGGTTTTTAGTTTTAATTGTAAAAATATCTGTGTTTGATTTGTTGTGTCACTTGTGTCTAATAATCAGTGGCGTGCATTGGTTTTCGAAGGAGAAAATTCAAACCGTACGCGGGTGAAACCGCGGGGGGTCTGCTAGTAACCTTATAAAGCTCGAAAGCAAAACTTACAATAACTGTCTATTAACTCACGCCATGTTAAATAAAGCTATGGTTACTATAAAAAAACTCTAACCACCGTAGAACTCCTAAAGCGATGCTCCTAACTAATAAAAGCGTTATGGAGAGGTTGTGAGGGTTCTTTATAAGGCGTCTTAATAGCACCCATAAAAGATTTATTGACGGCCATGAATGAACCGACCCACTGAGGATGTTTATTGTAAACTATAATAAATCAAATTCTAAACTTGTTATAGCGTTCATTTTGTATTGAAACGCGTTCTTGTTGAAATTATAACCGCAAATATGTCGTTCCATTGAATAGGATATATTTTCTGGTAATAACGTCAATTTGTTACAAGCTTGATCATGTTACAGAGTAGTTTAAACGCTTACTAATTATGTATCTATCGAGTTATTGTATACATTTTAGGTTCTACGTCGCTTTAATAGTGCAATAATTCATTCACATTCAAAATTATAGCTCTCCAGATATTACAATCAATGTATGTGCGAATATTTAAAGGTAAGATATAAAAATATCATATAAAATAACAGAACAAATTTTAAAATTATAACAAGCTTAGTACATTTAACTGTGGGAGACAGGAGCTCAAACTAGGTTTCCCTGTGCTATGAGTCTCCTGGCTCCCCCTCTTGGTAGGGTACGTTTATCATATGAATAGCCAGCCAGTATATTTTTTAAAAAGCTTGTTTCCACATTGTAACATGTCCTTTGTGCATAAAGACATAATAGGAGAGCCATATCGTAAGCAGACCTGCGTGCCAATTGTCAATGCGATCGGTTCAGATTTATAGTTGTAAAAAGGTGACAAACTAACAAACAAAAAGACTTACTTTCGCATTTATAATATTAGAATTATAAAGTCAAAGTCATTTATTCAATGTTGGCCCCAGAAGGGCACTTATGAAGGTCACATTTACTGAAGTTACCACACCGGTTCGGAACTCGGCGTTCAACTGAGAAGAATCCGGCAAGAAACTCAGCATGGTAACATTTTTTAAATATTTTTTGGACAATCTCACTATTTTTGGATTCTTTTATAAAAAGCATATCTAGATTAGTTAGCTTAACTGCATTTATCCATGTCTCTGCTTGTCCATATTTTAGCTTAAAAGTGTAAATCAATTCAAAAATAATAAAATCTTTAACGAATCTATCTCGAAATTACACTCATTTGAAAAGGTATACACTTTCAGTATAAAAATGTATACAAAGACATTTTCGAAAGTGTTATGTGTAGACTGTAAAAAGTAAGTGATCGCTTCCTTCTCAATAGAAAGTAAGCAAATCACGATCGATCGGCCGACAAGGGATGTTCACAAAATTAGTTCTTATTACATTCGCCAGTGATTGTAATTGAATATACTTATCGATATATGTCATCTTACATAGCACAGCAATGTCTATTAGGTAACCTAACCAGTTGTAATGTAAATCTCTATTTTTTGACGTGTGTCAAAAACGATACAAGTATGAACAGGTGAGTGATATCGTGTTTATGAAGAAATAATGAATGAATGTGGGTTAGTTGAAGGTCTTGATATGGTAGATTGATAATGCAGTAGACAAAACTATAAAAAAAAACTGCGCCACGTGAGTCATGTACCTTTGCACATTATGCAACCAAGCGTGAAAATTATGAGGCATCGGGAAAACTCATTAACTAACGAGAAAGCAACATCTCGACATGAGTCATATGTAGAATCTATTTAGTCACGTAAATGGTCATAATCCTAAGCGTCGTCGTGTCTTCTACGAACCATCTTCATTACAACTGGTTTTAACTTATAAAGATACTTTATACCCGTATTAAAACATTAACTAGCTTCGCAAATTACAACATCACCGATAACATAATGTGTTACGGTAAAAAAAAAGTAGATCGAATACCGTAAAGTTGTGAAAGAGGCGTCGATACGTCATCAGCACGGCCTCATCTTGTTGACATCTCTCGCTGTCGCTGTCATTGTCACATCTTGCAGAGTCACCGGTTTGATAGCCAGCTTGACAGCTGGTTTGACATCCCTAGTCCACGTGATGAGGAGATAAAAACCAAGAGCTTAGCACGCTTGGCGTTTGTAAGCCGTTACCCTTAGACGCTTCTAAGCAAAGATGAGTGCCATTTATAATGTCTGGTACCTTTTTATTTATCTTTTCGTTCGGCAAAGGTACCTATATAGTATGGGAAGGCTTGATCTCAATTTATTTTTAAATTATAGTTATAATGTCTCAATCTTATTCTTGACGTGAAATAAGTGTAAGATTTTCGTATCTATGAAATAATTTTTTAAGATTATTTCGTTTTCTCATTTTCTATTGATTTCGCAAAAATTGGAACTCAATCATAGGCTCACATTTAGGTTCGATAAGCAATTTGGGGCGAATTAAAAGACAATACAAAACCTAATGTGTTCCATTACAAAATCGAAATTGCTTGTCATTAGTGAACCTGAAATGTCATAGAACAATACGAGCACCACTCAAATGCTTGTCGCAGTACCGTCGAAGGCTGAACGTGATCACATTTCCTATGAAATTAAACTGAAAATACGCAACAACAAATATAATACACTAATAAATGTCTCTATAATATTAAAACGTTTTGGCAGAGCTTTAAATCGATTTGAACAATTCTATTCGATATTAAACCACACGTCTATTCCAAGAATTCTATTAAAGTGGTATAAAATATGAAATGATCTGAAACTAGAAATGACATACATAGAGAGGTTATAAATGTGATGTTCATTCAGCCCAACAGCAAATAACAAATAGATCAACATGCATACCTATTTCTATACATATAATCGTTAGGTTTGGAGGCTCTGCCATAGAAATTATTCTATCAATGATAAAAATATTATTAGTCCGTGGATATTTAAATGCCTTAATTAATCACATTATCAGATTAGAACGAAGACAAAAAAAGTCGGGAAAGCAGCGGAAACAACTAGAAATGTGCCTCAGTGAGAATTTGTCGGTCACAAAAAATTTCATGCCGCTGTCAGAATTTAATCAACCAATCAAGCGAACAATGCTGTTTTGTTTGGCAGCAGCTCCATAATAGAGAAGCAAGCTAGGTGTTACAAAACGATGAGTGTTCACTTTCGTTCGGCCAATCAGAGCGGAGGCAGCACGTGTCGATGGCGCAGGCGCAGGTCAGAGGTGAGCCTCGCGCCTCGTGCCTCGGGGATCGAGTCACAGGGAGCGCGCGCGCTTCACTATTGTTAAATCCATTGTTGAAATCGTGAATGATTTTTATGTGGCTCTCTTAAAAAACACTCAACGAGTAGCCAGAGTAAAATATATCAGGCTTATAAATTATGATTAAGACTTTTTATGGCCGACATGTAAATACTAAATTCTATTTTGGCGGAGCATAATCAATCAGTATTTAAGTAGGATAGAAACCATATCTAATCCGCCTCTACATGGCCGAGTCATAGGCAATATTTCGCGACATGTTGTTATCTATACTTGACAACACCAAGAAGGGCTTTAATTCAATCAGACACGAGACTCGGAGATAGCTTGTATCTAGCCGTGTCACAAGAGGGGCGCGTCGGCCAATAAATCGGCGCGGGCGCAGACCCGGCGTGAAAGATGAAGTGCCCGCTTAACATACAATGAGTCTGTGCTCTGTCGCAATGAAGCTTAGGCTTAGGAAGGCGTTGGAGTCAGAGGACATGAGTGTTCACTTCATGTTTAGTGCTTGCACTAGAACTTGCTCATGTAGAGCACTTACCAACTCACTGACTAGGCAAATGTAATGCTTGATATAAAAATCTTCTTCGATGATATAATCAATGATATAGGTAGTGATGTCACGTCTTTAACAAAAGATTATACTTACTAAATATGTCGGTATCGTTCTGTTCAAACTTAACACTTGAACTAAAGCTTCCTCATTGATACATAAAAACCCATGAAAGTCATGATGATGTCATCTCAACTTAGTCACGCACGTTATTTTATTCACACTCGATTTTATACACAGAAAAAATAAGGTCAAATTGTTAACTGAATCAGAGTGTAATAATTCATAAATCACAAATCATAATGTATCGATTAAGTTTGGTTTCCGAATAATATAATATAACCCTGATAACCTGGCATTAAAAAAAAACCTTAATATAGCCAATATGATATATTATACTATGGATTCATGATACATAAACCATTACAATTTGATTAATAAAAATTTAGTTTTAATCAAAATGCGTATCGAAGAAACATTACATATTATTCATTAATAAAAATTCTTATGATGTTGATTGCGCAACGGCATTCTTATATCAATAACAATAAATAAAATTACTAGATAGTGTTTTTAAAGTACCATTTGAACGGTCTAAACGAGGCATAAGGTTAGTCGCTAACGAGTCTGGGTGTGTCCTCTGCACCAAATAACGTCGGTAATAATTGTGGGTGCAGTTAGGTGCAATAGAATGGTATCAGACGATGTATACAGCCCAGACCATTGGACATAATTGAAGAATATTAGAAATAATTAATGTCGTACACTGAACTGGTTATTTCGGACCAAATAAATTTGCATTCAAACAAATTAGACAAGATAAACATAAAAATATAAATGAATCTTGTATTAAATAAGATGGAAAGTTTGACAAGGTGCTCGTAATAGAATTTGTGTACGCTTAAAATAGCTTCTGTCAAACAACTTCTCAATAAAGCACTTTCACAAAAAATATTATTATTAGAATTGATGTAATATTTATTACAGGATTAAACGATATATTATTTAATGAAAAAACAACAAAATAGAAATAAGCATTTTTAAATTATTCCAAATTCTAACGTATTGTCTTATATATCGTGCTATCTTACTTGACCAGCTTAGTGAAGTTATAACTCTTTCATTTAACGTAACGTAACGTAATTAATTATAATCGCAGTACACAAGATAAACGATGTGCAGTCTCGAACCAATTACACTGTCAAAACATCACCTTGAAAATCGAAATAAAGAAAACATCAACACAATCGACGCTTCAACTAACAATAATGGTTCTATTGTTGCACAAAACGGTCCTGATTGTGCCTCGTGATAATAGACGCATGCGAAAAACGAAAATATTATCCTTGTATTAATTACTTGAAAAATGTTGCATAACTATGTCCGCCTGTCGAAACGCCTCGCGTCTGATAGGCGGTGATTTGTCATAGCTTCATAGCACACGCATATTAAATTTATGATCAACCACGACTAGGAATGCGATTTTACAATACGCATTTGTTATGTAAAAGCCATTGAAAAAACCACAACATTAAGTTGGGAGAGTCTTTTTGTTTTTATTTCTTCAACATCTTATAACTTATTATCTTATTCAAAATAATAATGGTTGAGTTCCTAGCTAGAAGATCTAACTGTCGGTCAAGGGAAGCTCACTCTATGTAGTGATTTATGGTAAGGTATATTATTTGCATTATATTTCAAATGTCTGTCAGTTTCGTATCAATCAATACAATAATAAATATGACACCTCTTAACTTGCGCTTAGATGTTAATGACGCTAAATAGCGTTGTGTATTTATCAGATTTATGATTTTCAAACATTCGTCATTCTAAATAGACTTTTGTTATTTCCGTAGTTTAAACTAAATAATCATTATGTTAGAAATGAGAATAGCCCGTGTGATCATAAGAACGAATAACCAACTAACTGAGTTTATCACGATCCTAGCTAGAACAGATTAGGCGGCATTCTTTTAAACACTACTTTCGATGTAGTCGATCAATTGCTGGCAAAATACAAAATGTATAGATCAAAATTATAATTTGAATACGGAGTAGCCAAAATAATAAGTATGCTTTGGCGATGGCATCTGATAGGTAAGTGGTTTTCGTAACGCCCCCTCGAGCGTTCGCGATACTATCGCCTGCGCGTGCGCATCGCAGCCGTTAAATATCTGACCGAGTGTTGTACTTTTAAATGAACAAATATACGTAACAGAACATCTGGCTGATCGTTGAGAAGATTACCGTCCAGTTTTGTGTACCATCATTTTTTTACGTACGACAAAGACGGATTACGCAAATGTCGATGGGGATAAGGTCCTAATGGATCGATACAATCGTTACGATCTCACTCACACGCGTATCACGGGGACAGCCATTAGCCTCAATCCCTAAAGGACACGTTCGACCTTGAAGCGATAAACATATGATAAAGTCATTCATAACTTTCGATTCTATACCTTTTGATCTTATTGATTGTATTCAATATGACATGTGAATAAAATCAAGATTTTTTATCAGGCACTTCAATTGCGATATAAGTGGCAATAAAGATATTTTCCGAATACCATGGCGCTAATGTACTCATTCAGCAAAATTAGCTACATTGTCTAAAAGTATCTCATAGATCCTCTCTTCTTTCGTTATTTTTTTTCCCCTCCGTGTTCCAGTAGCAGGTCTTGAGACCCAGTTCCCTGCCTTCCTCAGTTCCTATACCCCTTTCCTGAAAACTAGCTTTAGTTACATTTCTTGGTCTGATATTGTCATAATTTTAAGTCATCGGAAGAATCTCATATCATTGAGTAAATTTCAATCATGTTGAATGGCATCGATTCAGGTACCGAGTCGTTATCTCATGATCGTTGTCGAAAGCAAGGTTGGAGGGAGCGGTCAAGGGATAGCTGAGTGTCAAGCCTTCACCTCAGAGCCTTGATGAGTCACAAAAACTGATCAGTCGCATTGTTACTGATATTGATCCTAACGACACGACTTGCAACATTATCCAATAATTATAACTCTAAAAAGTTGCCTCATACAGCAAGCCACCATAGAAATTGTAATTCATATAGAACTGGTATACTTACCCACATTGAAGCGAAACAATGGGGACGCGAAGCAGAGCGTACTATTTTGAACGATGATTCTGTAAAAATAGAGTACCAAGTTCATGTTTGCAGTAATTATATTATTTCATACTAAAGTTATATTTATTTGGTGGACAAGTTGCTGAAGATAGTGAACATTTCTTACATTAATTATGATTTCTATACGTACGGGCGTTACTGTGACGTCTATGTCAGGAGCAAGATCACATTCGCTTTCGGATAACTGTTACGCGTTATCTGATCATAACGTTTCGTAAGTTAGATTTGTGCTCACGCATCTCGGTGAAGCGAAAATTCTTCAAGCGGGCGGCCTTGCAGCCTATTTGTAATTTGTAACTTCTGACCACCTGATAAGAAGATAATAAGCTTTTGTTCCATAGAATTGCATTTTACTATTACTTTACAGCTTTTGTTGTTATAGATAAGCAAAATATTCAATTTCGTAATGTTTGTAATTCGAATTCTAAATACTGCGTTGATAATAAAATTGATGAAATAGCGTGAAATTCAGAACTTTCATACAGCTTAATCAATGAAGACACGTCATATTCTAAATGTGTGTGTTGACAAAACTGAATGATTATATAAAACGTTTGAGGCAACAACAACACAAAGAGTTCATTTATCACAGCCGGATAACAAGGTGATGTACCCGAACAATAGACTGACTTGTAAATACGATTTGTTAGCCATGTTAACCGACTGTCCATAAACCTTTCAACACACCAATACTTTAACAATATTAATTTAGTTTAACATTGTGCAACTTTCCTTCTAAATTTAGTAAGTAGATTTAGAAAAGCTGTAAGCTATTCTCCAGTTTATAGAGATATCCCGTCAAAGTTAACATTGCAATTGGATTACAGCACTCTATATGGCGTGTGTGAAAAGTGGATAGGCGTGTACGTGTTTTTGTAATAATATTATTATAGATAGATGCCATAACTGGCCGACGCGGTACAGGGCAGGGCGGCTTTCTTGCGCACGACATTTTAAGGTTATAAAACTACACGCCGGATTTTGTGAGAATGCCATGTCTTTAGACGTACATAAAGAATTATATTTTATTAAAACTATCAAGTAGTTCACATAATTATGACAAAGCTTTCAGTGAAGTGCGGTTAGATTTAATCTATATTATTTTCGTCATAATAGGATATTTTATTAGGTTGTTTATTATGAGATATAATTCTCGTGCTTGCAGTTTGAGATAGAAATTAGAACATTTTTTTTAATGGTATCTCGCGTGATCGGTTAATCTACACAAGTACAGTTATCTAGGAATTCGATGAGTAGGTACCACGTCTAGATTTAAATTCTATAAAGCGATTGTAAGCCTAATGTAGGCTATAGCTTATGCGCATGCCTGAACACAATCTCCTTATCTAGTCTCTAAGTGTAGGACTGAGGCTTAGACCGACCGTGATATATTTTGTCAATAGATGCTAACCTTGTCACGTCAATACTGCTAGGGACTACAAGAGGCTAAAGGCCCATACAGATATAGGCGGTACCCACTGCCTATAACATAAAATATTTGACAGGTCAAGTACAATAAAGTATAGCGCTATCTCATGAGCCTTGGATATTCGCAACTGACTTTGATATATTAAGTGGAAATATGCTAACACTAACCAAAGCCGATTTAATAGTGAATAAGCATTGTACCTACTTTACAAGCATTAAAAGAATACTGTATCTTCACAAGCATAAAGAAAACCGTAATAAAATAAGCAATCAAAAATTCTTGGCCATAAATAAGTGTAAGTATTTTCATCAGGATTCATATCTCAACGTCTCATCATCAAACACTCCTAACGCGACGTCTTGTCGCGTCATTCGACTTTTGAGTGGTCAACGAAGCAGACGTGGTGTAAGTTATAAGCGAAGTCCTTCCTTGTTTAATAAAAAACCTAACTTATTAAGATGTTTAAGTAATTAGTTATATCTACATAGTTTATAATGATTTTAAAAATTTCACTAAATTAATTAATATTATTGTAACCACAAAGTCACTAGTGAATCCATGCGCTAATAGACGCGATATATCATAGTATTTTTTGTTATTAAATTAATTGAAGGCCTTGATTTGTTCCGCTGAACATTGCTTTTTATTAAAAAAAACATTACCATTTAATTCAACGCAATAAATGTTATAAAAAATTATAAAGTTACTATTAATAGTTTACATCCCAACTTTTACCGTGTCTATTCACCTTATACGGTACATGAATAATCAGTGAACTCGTTAATTATGGGAAGACACGAAATAACAGCGGCGACCACCCGCGGACTGGAGCCTCCGGGGTATCAAGTTACACATGGTTTCATAGCGTAAAAAGCGATGTCTCCAAGATGTTTTGTATGGGTTTAAAGATTGGATTTAACTTTGATGATGTGAAACGCAAGAAATCGCTACATTTTGAGATTTCTTTTTGGATATAAGGTTACTTTGAATAAGTTACCTTATTTTTATTTTTTGTCAATCTATATACAAATTAAATTAATGAAATGAAATGAAAAAAATGACATGAAAAATATTTTATTTTTGCGCGCCATTCGACGCAAATAGAATTAACTAAAACATAAATAGGTAAGTATTAACATTAAAAAATGTCTTATTTTAATACAATTATATAGTAATTAAAACTTGTTATAATTTTAACAAGTTTTACCTATATTTTTAACATCAAAACACCGACTTTTTACCAAAGCATACTACTACAACAATTAATAGGTATAAAATAAAGTTTAAAAAATCAGTTCGTTACAAACATTTTAACACCAATATGAACCTTTAATACAATTTCATTTCCTTTTTATTGAGACGTACAAAAAGCATAAAAAACCTCCCAACAGTCCCGTTAAACCATGAGATTCATCTGCATTTCAGTTCGTACGGAATGTAATCCAGCTTAATTGAATATACACCCGCGTGTTCTGTAACGGTATGGACATACCTACCTCTCTCCTAACTGTCATAGGGTAACCACAATAACCTTAGTTACCGTCTGGTATGCCTATTGTAGTTTGATTAAAAACCACAAGATACTTTTACATAGTAGATTGTACACCAAGGGTTGAAAGGCACCAACTCTCGCTAAAACATCTCGTGTGGAACATGAGCCTCCTTACTCATAAAACGTTATTTTACTAATACGAGTATACTGGTTAAAAGGTCACGTAAATAACGTCACTCTATTGTTATCGTCAAATAATGTGACATTATTTACGTGACCATTTTAACAGTATATTAGTTAAATAGCGCTTTATGAGTAAGGGGAATGTTTTGACGAGAGCGCCAATAGTTCGAGTGTGAGATTGGTAACTTTCATTTTCAAAAATTATTCATATAATTCAAATATTATGTTCATAATAATTGTAATTTGGCTGTAGAGGTATCTTCCCGATTTTTGTGTTTCTGCCATTGCTGAGTAGAGTAGACAATATACCTGGTTATTTTTAATGACTTTTCCGCCCTGTGGTCGAAAGTATAATTTTCAACCCGCTACATAAATACTTTTAGGTCTACTTTTAGAGTATGAGAGGCGAAAAATTTGTGATAAATTTCACACGTAAGACATAATTAGTAACTAAAAAATTAAAATTTGCATATAGCAAACACTATAATATTATAAAAAATTATGCCAAATGATTTCAAAGTAGTAAAAAGAGCCGATCTCTTAAAAAAAGTCCCACGTATCAACTTAATCCTAATTTTATTATAATTAGCATAAGGATGAATAAATCTTGACAAAATCAGCTTCTTCACACTCACTACTAAATTTCCCACAACAACATCCCAAGATTAAAGCGTAACACGAAGTTCATTACACTACGAAAATTAATTCTCACAGACCACGCATTAAGATGCTCTGATCCGTTCGAGATGAGACAAAAGTAGCTTAAACACTTGCCAAGATAATTCCGACTTTCTGTACATTGCTTTAGAGTTGTAGATTAAATAGAGAGTGATAAAATATTATATGGTACTATTGTAACGTATCTCGAACGAATCGAATCAGCTGTCACTTCACACGGGGCTTTAGCTCGTCCGCGAATGAATGTCGCCGTCAAGTCTGATTATTTTTACGGTATTTATTTAGAGCTGTTGTACATTTACGACAAAGCAAAGTATTATTATAATAATATTAATGCCAACAATATGGTAACAACTTGGTAACAAAGACTAAGTTTAATTATACTTTTTTTCTGAATCTCACCTACTTACTCGTATATTATGTACTAGCTTCTGCCCGCGGCTTCGCCCGCGTGGCCTACAGGGAACAAATGACATATTTTTCTTCAAAAACAAACATAATAAGTGCTCTACCTCCCTCTCAATTGTTTTTTTTTTATTTTTTTTATTTACAAAATAAAGTATTAATAATAATACACAATCATAAAAACGCATGAAAAAACCAAGTACTTAAATTACGTGTGTAATAATATGTTTTACAGAAAATTCAATCCCCGTTTCACCCTCTTAACCCCTAAGAGGGTGAAACGGGGGTTGGAATTTCAAAAAACCCTTTCATATTTGATACGTACTCTTCACAAAGAACACACCCTCCAAATTGCATGTCTCTAAGAACAGCGGTTTAAGCTGTGCAATACTGTGCATTGATATATCAGTTCCTTTTCAAAAATTTCATCCTGCTTTTCATCCCTTCGAGGGTGGATTATCAAAAACGCTAAGACACGTATGAATTAATTTTCAGTCTTCAGCCTAAACACAAAATTTGAAGATCCTAACTTCGAAACTGACGGACTTTCATACAAACTTTCATCCCCTATTTTACCCCCTTAGGGGTGGAATTTCGAAAAACCCTTTCTTAATGGATACCGACTCTTCACAAAGAATACACTCTCCAAATTTCATGTATCTAGGACCAGTTGTTTAGGCTGTGCGTTGATATATCTGTCAGTCAGTCAGGACTTTGAATTTTATATTGTGATATTAATAAAAAAAATTCAAAACATTTTTTTTATTTACAAAATACGCAATCATAAAAAAGCATGTAAAAACCAAGAACTTACGTGTAATAATATGTTTCACAGAAAATTCAACCCCCGTTTCGCCCTCTTAGGGGTGGAATTTCGAAAAACCCATTCATATTTGATACGTACACTTCAAAAGAACACACCCTTCAAATTTTATGTCTCTAAGACCAGCAGTTTAAGCTGTGCGTTGATATATCAATCAGTGATTTCCCATACACAACTTCATCCTGCTTTTCATCCCTTCGAGTGTGGATTATCAAAAAAAAGCACAAAATTTGAAGATCCTAACTTCAAAACCGACGGACTTTCATACAAACTTTCATCCCCTATTTTACCCCCTCAGGGGTAGAACTTCGAAAAACCCTTTCTTAGTGCTTACCTACACTTCGCAAAGCACACAACCTCAAAATTTCATGTCTGTAGGACCAGCGGTTTAGCCTGTGCGTTGATATATTAGTCAGTGAGATCCAATACACAACTTCATCCCGCTTTTTCATCCCTTCGAGGGTGGAGTTATCAAAAACGCTGAGACAGGTATAAATTAATTTTCAATCGTCAGCCTTAACACTAATTTTGAACATCCTAACTTCGAAACTGACGGACTTTCATACAAATTTTCATCCCCTTTTTTACTCCCTTAGGAGTGTAATATCAAAAAATCCTTCGTTAGGAGATGCCTACACTGGTGTTTAATGTGGAAATGAAGGACTTGCATAAGTAACTTCATCCCTCTTTTCCCCCCTACGGGGGTGTAATTATAACAAACGCTCAGACACCTATACATTAATTTTCAATCTTTAGCCTAAACACAAAATTTGAAGATTCTAACTTCGAAACTGACGGACTTTCATACAAACTTTCATCCCCTATTTTACCCCCTCAGGGGTGGAATTTCGAAAAACCCTTTCTTAGTGGATACCTACTCTTCACAAAGAATACACCCTCCAAATTTCATGTCTCTAGGACCAGCGGTTTAGGCTGTGCGTGCATATATCAGTCAGTCAGTCAGTCAGTCAGTCAGGACTTTGAATTTTATATATACAGATTTTAATTTTATAAATTAGACTGTGTCCTCGGAATACATGAATACTATGTATTCTATGTATATGTATATATCGGCGGTACTACAACATTTCTTTGATTATAAGAATAATTTGATTGTTTTAATGAGTTCATAAGCCATTGTTTAATAACTTCAGGCTAATTACACTGTAAAATTAATGTTAAAAATCATGTTAATCAACCACATCAACAAAATAGATTGTATTTCAAATAACTCGATACCTAACGTAAAATCTTGTAAAACGAACACGTGCAACACACCCTATAAATACGGCCGCACAGAGCACGGTCGTGGCATTCAAGCTCGAGCCGTTGAACAGTGCGGACCTCTCTGAAAAGTCGTTATAAGTCGATACGCTGTCCGATTAACAAACGAGGCTTTTTGGGATGTCGTTATAAATCATTACGCTGTCTAATTAATAAACGAAGCTTGGATCTACCTGTAAAGCATTCTTCTAAGGATCAAAAGATAAGTGATGTGTTATTCCTTACTATTAACAATGTTTTCAAAACTACCTTCTGTCAGTTAACATGTTGTCGATATACTCTGTCAACTTAATTACTTTCCTATCTTTGTGCGCACCTCAGTGCACTTGCTATTTCCCTTTACCCATAATTAAGGAGTCATTGTAAAGTGTTCCTGATTGAAGTTATAATTTATGAAATAGAATGAAATGATAATCTAGTTGTCAAATTATAATAATAAACCTATCGGGCCCATGAGGAGTTTCTTGCATCGCTTCTTCTCCTCATACAGGGCATTTCCGAAGCGATGATATAACGTTGTTTTATTGCCAGTTCTACTCCCATCATCGAATCCTGTTACCACTGAACCCTACTCATGATGTTCATACCGCTTGGCTGTTGTCTACGTCGACATCAGAAGTGGGATGGCAAGCCACTTCCTCATCAGCTCGTGCACCGCCTGATCAACTGGATACAATCCTGTGAGCTTACATTTTTACTTGATATGACCTACAAATCCACTTATTGCAATATCCATGTATCAACTCATAGGATTATCATAATCCTATTCCCTATCTTATCTTGTGGAGGGGTCGAGAAATAACTCGGACACTTCGACCCATTGGAATCTATTGTGGTCTCCTAGATAACTTACTTCCCCCCAGTCTCGTTGAGAACTCTTTTCAGAGTTTTACAGTGAGGCTAGGAGATTTAAGTCTATAGTCTTCTAGTTTTGGATATCCAATCCCTAGGAGACTTATTCGCTTACCAGCCAGTCCATCGCATGTGCTCAGAAGGTACTCCATGCGTTCCGTATGTTCCCCATACAACCTGCACATGGGTGTCGCGGTTAGATTCATCTTCATGAGCATGTCGTTGGTTCCAAAGTGACCAGTAAAGGCCCCAAGCAGGTAGCGGATTTGCCCCCTGCTCATGTTCCTAATGCATTTTCGGGCTTTGAACATAGAGCCTAGGAATTTATTTGGAGTGTTTGTCTGTGATCTGCAAACTCTCTAAATGTGGCTTTTACTAGACACTTCGATATGCTTACACATGGTTCTGCAATCCACTTTGTAAGATGCTGTAGCGACATCTATCAGCCATCTATCAGTAACACCGAGATAGTTCACACACTGCAAGAAAGATGGCCTGGCGCCACATTATCCCGTATCGCGCCTACATCCTGCATCGCGCCTGCGAAGTTTTCTCGAGAATCTGCATCAACAACTGTCCGACACGGACCGCGGTCCCCAGGAAAATTGACGCAGCCTGGCGGAAGATCTTCATCATTGTGAGGTGTCATCCACCTTGCACCTCCATAGTGGGGACCCCGACGTGATGGATGGGAATATTTCCAACCCTCCAAAATCACGGAACACGCAGTAGCACTTCTGAGCAGATTCTCCAAGCTCATCACTCCCCACTGGCAAGCAGTCACACAGCAAGTCAACTTCGCCTCTATCAGGTCCATCGCAGCCAACTCACCGTCCGCACAATCCACCGCAGCACACGCCCGGATTATCTCTCTGGCGTGGCGGTTTCTGCACTACGTCGACTAGCTGGCTCAATCTGTCGCAGCATCTGCGCTCCGTCTCGACTCACCGTAGACTTCGAGCAGCACTGGCACTTGCAAACTTAACGCAACGACTCAACAATGGATCGACCTCCGGTCATGGCTTTGTTTGCAGCCTGACGGTCACTGGGAGTGTTATATGGGTTTACCTCTGGTTCCTCTATCTATATTCTCTTGAGCGCAGGTTATTGTGGCATATGTTGCTGCTTGGAATACAGTTGCCATCTTCTCTGAGCTTTTGCAATATTTGTAACCTTTTGCGTATATTCCCGCTCCTGTACCTGATTCCATTTTGGATCCATCAGTGGATCGAGTCTCTTCGTCCAGTCCTCTATTGTAGGGATTTGGACCTTGAAAAATCTTTCAAACACAAACATAGTTTGCATTTTATCTATTATGATCCAGGCCTTCATTTCCATAGAACTTTGTATGTTTAGTCTTTGGCTTGGAGCCATCTCATAGTTCAGCAACAGCAAGACTATGTAAAGTCTTCCTTGCCTCAAATTCAACCATCATATGCAGAGGAGGGATATTGAGGTATCTCTCAATCGCTGCCGTAGGTGTTTTCCTGAAAGCCCCCGTGATTCCGAGACACACTGTTCTTTGTAACCTAGTAAGCGCTTTGCACGAGGCAAGCTTTGTTCTTGGCCACCACACTATGCTGCCGTATGTGATAATTGGGCTTTAGCCCCCAAGTTTTACCGTAGGTGGAACGACACATACCGAACACTCGTAGGGCCTTTGTCATAATATTTTTTTAACCTGAGTTCTTTATCAATCTTTACACTCAGATATTGTACTTCGGTGTACCAGGGCAGCTTTGTTCCATTGAGGGAGGGCTCTCCTAAGTTTCCTAGTTCTTTTCCTCGTGAATGGAATAATGAATGCTTTGCTTGGGTTGATAGTGAGGTGGTTGTTTGTACACCATTCCCCTGTCATCCTCAATGCCTGTTGTAATAATCCAGAGACTATGTTCGGGAATTTACTATTAACTATTATAGCTATGTCATCTGCATAGCTTACTGTGCATAATGGTCCGGTATTGAGTTTGGTAAGTAGGGAGTCTACTATCAAGCACCACAATAATGGTGACAGAACTCCGCCTTGCGGACAACCTCTTGTTGTTTTTGCGCTAAATCTGTCTCCCATCAGTTCCGATCCAGTTATCCTGTTTCTCAGCATATAGTCAATCCAGTTGCACCTGGTATCGTTGATGCCATGTTCCTTTGCAGCAATGCTTTTTGCAGTATGGACTCAAATGTTGTCTTGTTGAAGGCTCCCTCTATGTCGAGGAAAGCACCAACGCAGATCTCTTGTCCCTCTAGCGCAGCCTTGGCTCGACTCTCAACATAGTGCAGTGCCGTTTCCGTAGATTTTCCAGGGCTGTTGGTGCACTGTAGTTTATGTAGAGGGAATACTTTAAGTGGTCCCTCTCTTAGGTACCTGTCTACCAGTTTCTCCAGAGCTTTTAAGAGAAAAGATGATAGACTGATGGGGTTGTAAGCTTTAGCTTCTTCGTAAGTCTTTCTACCCACCTTCGGTATAAAGGAGTCCTTTCCTGATCTACGAGAATCTACGAGAACTCTACGAGAACTCTACGAGAAATCTACGAGAAATCTACGAGAACTTTCCTTACCTTCCTATCTTTTATCCTTGTATTAAATCATAGGATTGTAATAATCCTATTCCCTAAGAATCCGTTCCTAATCTACGATAAAATCTAAGAAAACTCTACGAGAGAACTCTTTGAGATATCTACGAGAACCTTCCTTATCTTCCTAACTTCTATCCTTGTAGTAACTCATAGGATTGTCATAATCCTATTGCCTAAGAATCCTTTCCTAATCTACGAGAAATCTACGAGAAATCTACGAGAACTCTACGAGAAATCTACGAGTACCTTACTTACCTTCCTACCTTCTAACCTGTAAAACAGTATTGATATTCTTAAACATACAAGACAGTTTTATGTTTATATCCTCTAGGAATCCTTTCTTATTCGACGACAACCTCGTGGGTCTCTGGTGCAATTCCATGAGAAGAAATCTAGGAGAAATCTCCAAGAACTCTCTAACCATAACAGTATTGATATTCTTACAACATACAAGACAGTTGTATGTTCATATAACAACTAACATAAGCAACGCAAGTTGCTTACAGATATACTACTCAAAAAAAAACCCTTTGCTTACATGTATCACAAGTATCGCAACGAGATACCATCGAGGTTGGTGCAGAGCGCGCACCACCTATCAGAATGGCCGTATCGGCGGTAGTACAACATACAAGACTGTTTAACGCAACGAGATACCAACGAGCCTGGTGCAGAGCGCGCACCACCTATCAGAATGGCCGTATCGGCGGTACTACAACATTTCTTTGATTATAAGAATAATTTGATTGTTTTAATGAGTTCATAAGCCATTGTTTAATAACTTCAGGCTAATTACACTGTAAAATTAATGTTAAAAATCATGTTAATCAACCACATCAACAAAATAGATTGTATTTCAAATAACTCGATACCTAACGTAAAATCTTGTAAAACGAACACGTGCAACACACCCTATAAATACGGCCGCACAGAGCACGGTCGTGGCATTCAAGCTCGAGCCGTTGAACAGTGCGGACCTCTCTGAAAAGTCGTTATAAGTCGATACGCTGTCCGATTAACAAACGAGGCTTTTTGGGATGTCGTTATAAATCATTACGCTGTCTAATTAATAAACGAAGCTTGGATCTACCTGTAAAGCATTCTTCTAAGGATCAAAAGATAAGTGATGTGTTATTCCTTACAATTAACAATGTTTTCAAAACTACCTTCTGTCAGTTAACATGTTGTCGATATACTCTGTCAACTTAATTACTTTCCTATCTTTGTGCGCACCTCAGTGCACTTGCTATTTCCCTTTACCCATAATTAAGGAGTCATTGTAAAGTGTTCCTGATTGAAGTTATAATTTATGAAATAGAATGAAATGATAATCTAGTTGTCAAATTATAATAATAAACCTATCGGGCCCATGAGGAGTTTCTTGCATCGCTTCTTCTCCTCATACAGGGCATTTCCGAAGCGATGATATAACGTTGTTTTATTGCCAGTTCTACTCCCATCATCGAATCCTGTTACCACTGAACCCTACTCATGATGTTCATACCGCTTGGCTGTTGTCTACGTCGACATATATGTATAAATACTATGTATTTCAAGCATGTATTCCGAGGACACAGTCTAATTTATGCAGGTACAGTATGAAATTTAGATGAACCTAAATAAAATTATTATTAGCTTTGATTATTATACTAATTCTATATTCCTGAAAACTACGTACTTGATCAATTGCAAATGAAACATTTATTTAATTTGTGATTTACTACTCACAACAAATATGTACAAAATACAATCTATATATAGAAAATTTCCTCAAGCCTGCCGTTGCTTCTGATTAACGGCAAGGTTCCCAGAAGGCTGGCAGCGTTTCCTTTGGATAGCCAAGCTGACGCGTTGGCGGAAAAAGCTCCCCGCCCGCTGGTCTCCGGAGGTCTCGATCAATTTTGATGACAAGGTGCGAGCAAAACGGCGAGTTTCGGACCCCCACGGCCTCAAGGTCTAGACCGCAAAAGGCATAAAAATATAATTGGGTCCAATCGATGCATATTTTTTGAATTTTGAATTTTCCGCATTTGTGATTATTTAGAAATATCCTCCTGAAGCGATGAAACAAAGATTTCAATAGTCAATACATATGTACTGACATAAGGTGACATTTAAAATAAAGTTATTTCTTTTGAAAACCCACCCACGATGGTTTTAATGCCCCTCGGAGATTATGCGAAGACTTCGAAACTGTAATTTCTTGCCTTATTTAAGACATCTTATAGTCAAATTAATGAAATTTGCAGACACAAGATGTGTTTTTTCGTGTAGGAGTCACAATATTATGCAAATTAAATCAAGGAGCGAATAGTCGTTCAGCATACGTTTATAAAATGTTAACAATCAATAATTTACAAGTTAACTTGAGATTAAATTGAAGTAATTATAGTATAAAGATGAGTAAGTGATACTTTACATGCGGATATAAAGTTTGTTGTATTTTATAAGTTTACATTAATCTTTGTGTATACAATAATGTAAAATAATGTAATTATGAACGATTTTACGACTACAATCTTCTTTAAAACTTACAAAAACTGGAAATTGATAAAATTTCCCAAACGGTAAAGTAAAAAGTACATGAAGCGACAGAATAAACCTCTGATTAACAACTATCAACACAATTAACAAAAATTAAGCGCCCATATCATGAAGACAAAAAATACGTACAATGAAGGTAAACAATGTTGATGAGCCCTTAACAGACTAACGTTGCGTTTTCGGCGAGCGCGATACTTTTCGCGCTTAATTGGACGCCCAAATGAGGCAAGTGCCTTAATTTAAACGCGGCGGCTACATCAAAAGAACGCATTTATTTATTGTAAGACATGGCAAGTTAAAAGTTAAATAGATTAGAGCTGACGTTGCTACGAAGATAATTTTAATGGCTCGTTTGACGTTACGTCAAGTGTAAGCTGAGTTAAAATGGCACTTAACGAGCTTTCACATTCAGGTTCAATTTAGGCCCTGAAAGTTAGCAGAAAGCGAGAAGTAAACACCTTGTTTTTATTATGTTTGAGACATCATAAAATAGAGATAAAGTCTACTGCTTTACAGCGCTTTATACCTTCTACAACTTTTATGTTTATAAATGCTGTTTAACTAAATCAGTGTTATGATATAGCGGCATTCGTCTCATCATTAATTTGACAAAATTTGTCTTCGGAATTTGAGTTAGGGCCATTTTTTTTTATTTTAGCTGTTAGTTAGAAATTTTGATAAAAACCTATTAGGCCCACTTGCGTCAACCTAGGATATAATTTTTACCATTTGACCCGAAGTGACATAACCCAAAAGCTGTATCAAAATGACGAATCATCGGGTGTTGTATCTTTGGGTTAAAAATGGTTAAAAAGTAACCCAGGTTGACGAAAGTGGGCCTTAAAATCTTATCCGAATTTTATTCACCTTAGGGTCAGTTCACACCGAAACGAAACGCGACGCCACGAGGCGTATTCGAATTCTCTCAATTAAATGTGTACTTTTTTGTGTGGTAAATAAAGTTCTATATTGTATCACTAGTTTAAAAAGTACACGCCGCGTCGCTTTCCATCGCGTCTCAGTATGAATGACCATTTTTTTTTTTTATCAAAAACAAATGTTTTATATTTTTTTAAGTAGGGGAGCCATGTCATGTAAACTTACAAAGGCATTGCAATCGAATCCACAGCGTTGTTCGCATCACAGATCAAAGTCGCGACTCCATGTACCGTCTGACGTCCATCACTGAGATCCAGTGCAAGGTCTCATGGAGTCTATTGTTTTACACTCATACGTCTTGAGGTTGAATTATAATGTGTGAATATATTGCAATCAACTTTTCTGCATCATTTATGAAATATTGTTTATTTAAATTCAAACTCCAGTAACGCCCCGAGGTTTTTTGTGGTTGGCATAGCACATTGACAAGTATCTGGTATTGCTATTAGCGATACTGGAACTACTTACTATCAAGTGCCCAGCCTGTTTGCTTGTTAGCTGCCTTCTATTCAACATAAAAACATTTTTTTTTATGTGTATAGCCCTCATCATGATACGTGATGATGTGGCCGATAAGCACACAAAGCCTAGAAGGAACTGGCTCCCAAGTGCAGATGTCGGAACACACCGGCGCTTGGAAACAGATTTTCAACTTGAGGGTGGTAGCCAGCCAGGTGGGTATTATAAAGGACTCTACCACCGTGCTATGGTTTCCTCACGATGTTTTCCTTCACCAAAACCTCAAGCTCATTGAAGGATTCGAACCCTGGACCTTCGTCACTGAGCTATCGTCTTAATATTCTGCTATAGCTTCAAAAAGATTTTAACTACAGCATCATAGTTTACAACCAATCTCACTTTACTTATGTCTTAGCTAACACGAATTAATAGGCATGAACAGTATTATGTAAGTACAAAAGAATTCACTCATATCATTTTCTCAACCGAAACGATTATAAATACATTAATAATAAAGTAGTCAATGGACGAACAGTGTCCAACTGCGTACGGCCGGTTTCATCACTCCTGACTTGCGCCACTAATATCTCATTCACGCATGTGTCACTCGCTACAATCTTTAATATCAGTTTTCGATCACGCTTGATCTCTACGACCCTTGATTTCGGCTACCGTAAGCACGATTCTTTCTAATACCAAACAAATAAAACTACACTTTCAGTAGTCAAGTTAAGGTCGCTTATCAATTAAAAGCTTACGCTAGAGCGGAACGTTTGAAGCGTCTCATGTTAACAATCAGAGATTAGTATGTTAAATAGCTATGTCTTGCTGTAACGAATGGCATTTTATGATTTAAAAATAAATAATGTTCAACTTTATTGATCAATGTTAACGGTAGATATTCAAATATTCAAATTCGAGTTCATAAAATTGATTTCGAAGTCATCAAAACACGATATAATTAAAGCGACGAGGAACAAAGTCATAAATAACAAAAAAAAACTATAAGTAAGCAAGCATTATAATAGAGTAGGGTAATTTAGTTAAAATCTATTCATAGTCATAGTGTGTTTTTTCTCGGCTATTCAGATCGATGTTTCGTAATAAAAATCATCGTCAGCTTAAAACCATTAAGTTAATGAATGGCGAATATGGAGCAACATCCTGTGAACGGTAGGAAGCCGGACCAGTTTCTGACTAACAGCGGAGATGAGTCGTTTTAATGTGGCCGCATTAAATTGTACGAACGAACGAGCGGTGCGCCCGCGCCGCCGCAAAGTGCGAGGACGACATTAAGATGACACCGTGGAAATAAATCGTTCCTTGAAAGGCGTGGCCTAGCCGGCCGCGCGGGGGGCACCGCCCCTGGAGAACTATCAAAGTTTTAAAAAATCCCGCCACCGCTAGATACGTTCGGCCGGACTCGGGCGACGCCGGCAGAAACACGAAAGCCGAACCGCCATCGTTTAAATTACAGAGTATATTTTATAGGAGAGCAGTAAAAGTTTATTTTTTTATTACACTTGTTATAAACGATTTTTAACCAAAAGCTATAGTAATTACTCATATTTGTACGTAAATACGAGTTTATACTGTGTAAGTATATATCAGTATATATAAGGAAGCGCTCGTGGTGTAGCATGATTAGCCGTTCTTAATCGATCGGCAAAGTTAAGCTACGTCTGTCATGGTCGGTACCTGGATGGGTGACCGTCTAGTGGTATTTCATATCGAGCGTTTCCGTGCTTCGGAAGGCACGTAAAGCCGTTGGTCTCGGTTATCACTTAATTGTGATAGTCGTTAAGCTAGTTGGATGCCTACTAGGCGGCTTGAAAAATTCCAACAGTAGGTTGACCACTAGCCTACCTCCACCAATCCGCAGTGGGCACGCGTGGTGGAGTATCTGCCCATTCCCTTTCACTCTCATTTGTGAAAGGAGGCCTGTGCTCAGCAGTGGGACATTATAGGCTGATCATGATGATGATGATGAAGTATATATGCTGCGGGTAATTTATTTATTTATTTAAAAGACACAGTAACAAGAAACAAACCACATCTTACAATTACAAACGTTGTTTAAATGAAATACAGTTATAAATTTGTATCCCTATTATAACTGTGTACAGCATTTACAAGATAATTTTGTACATAGAAAATAAAGATTTTGCACAAAGACAAAAGAAAAACGTGCATGCTAAATAAAAATTACACTTAAATTACACAATAACTATAACATGTAAACTAACAACTTTACTAAATAAACAAATCAAACCATAGATATATCGAAGTTATTTTATATCATAAAAACTCTTAATTATAGTTAAATATGTGTTTAAGTTTTGGTAGAAAATATCCAAACTTTTACAATTCTCGTTGAACAACCTACACATGCGGAACAGAGGGTTATGAAAAGAAACATTATTTGAGGTCTTTGGTAAGTGAAACAATTGTTGCGTGCGTTTACTACCAATTTTTAAGGAAACACAGCTTAACATAGAAGGAATGTCAATTTGGTGGTAATGAAAAGGGTATACGGGGTGGATACGACAATACGAAATTAAATGAAACCACGTAAAGTACTCCTGTATACGGTCAACTTTTACTACGGTACCAAATATGAAATCGCAAAAAAAAATGCGATGCTTTTGGTGGTACATTATCTGCGACATCATAGGCTGGCTGCGGTGCGGGCGATACCAAGGATGCCAAAAATTATTCTATGGGTTCTACCATGATCTTTTCACTACGGATTATTTTTGTGGAGATTGTTCCCTGTGAATCATAAATATTTTATTTCATTTATAGCATCTACAAAATTGAGGAATGTAAATAGGTATGCAAAAGCGCTTGAAAATATCAGTAGAGCAATTACGTATACAAATACATTAGTTTTTGTTTCGTTCAAAAAAACCAAGTAGTTATGATTTTACAGACATTTAAAATTCCCCTAAATATCGAGGCCCGCTAACGGTCACGTGACCGCGAGGTGACGTCATGTTCCAACGCTCCGTTCACTCATATTAGCCGCTAGCGGTGGTACGTAGGTATCTTGCGCTATTAGTGGAAAGTATTTTGGATTTGAAAAAGGGCAACTGTAAAATCTACATAAAATAAATGGACTTTTGGTTGAAATGAAATGAAATTGTTTACTTCGCCAGAAAATGTCGTACAATTTAGGTGGAATCTTAAAATAAGGTCTACACATTTCGCTACAGAATAGCATGTAAAACTATTTTAAATTGAATCTAATAATCAATGTAATATAATAAAACAACATAATTAAATAAGATGTCCAAATCACATATATATATTTTAAAAGTTTTATTATTTATCGACGAATAGTTATTCCGTTGCCGCCGAAAAGCAAGAAGAAAGAATGCAAATGCTTACTCCTGTCTGCCTAATATACCTAAAATAATTATTTTATAGCTGCAACGCAAGTAGGTACTTATTTACCTTTTAAGTTTCATGTTATAGACAATAAATTAATAATGTTTGTCTATACCTATTTATACTCTTCTTAGTAAATTTAACTAAATAAATTGATATATTGCAAATGTAGCGAGTTGAATAGATGTACTTAACCTTTTCTATGTCTTATCTTTTTTTATACGACTAAGTCAGTTTCATTTGATACCCATATTGTTATAATAACGAAATATTTGTTTTGAATATCCCCCCTCTTTTTTTATCCGTAGACGCCATATAAAAATAATATACCCTATGACACTCCCACAGTCAAGACGAATCTAACGGCACCTAATATGCTTAAATCCATCAACCCATTTAGGCTGCAGAGCGTGCCAAAGAAATAGACATACATACATACATACACTCGAAAAACATAACCCTCCTTTCGGGTCAGTCGGGTAAAAACCAAAGAAGTCATAATCATCTAGGGAAACGTACGGAAGAGCGCGACCCCGCCAGGGTATTTGTTCTGTGAGCGCGATTGACTGAGCGAGCGTTGGAACATGACGTCACACGCATCGAGTACGGGCCGGTGGAATCCAGCGTCGCGCGCTCATTTTAAAATTCCATATCTCGGAAACTAATTGACGTATCGAAATAATTCTTTCACACGTATTTTTTATTTTCTATAGAAAATACGGAGACCTAAAAATCTAAATTAGTGAACATTCTTCATTATTAGGCATAAAAAGAGATAGTTGTCCTAAGTACACCATAAGAAATAATTAAAATAATCAAATCATGTTATAGGTATTTGGTAATAAAATGTAATATAAAGTAATAGAATAAGAATCCGTAAATATAATAACAAATTAGTTGTTATCATAGCTTTTATGGTCTGTAACTCGCACTCGGACGGATAGCAGTTTGTGTGACGATGGCGGGCGGGAGCGAGATATCTATGTGTGTGTGTTGAGTACAATGCCCTTGGATGTAGCCCGTCTAATTCAAGTTGGTTGGTACGAGGAATGCAGACCATACAATATCAGCAGTAAACTTAGAAGGTTTATAAGTTCGTTTTAAATCTATCGATAAACTGATAATGATGTAACTGTAATAAATAATTGCTAAAATGCTGCTCCCAATGCTGATTTTCCTGGTCTTTATTATATTACCCATGTCGTGAAATTATAATTAAATCAACTTTAACACTAAAAAAATACTATAAAATTAATAAAAACAAAACTACACAACTAACTTTATATTTACAAGCACTATTGAACTAGATTATCACACTAAACTTAAATTAATACGATATTACAAACTATAATACTATCTTTAAAGACAATAAAGAATATGCTACGAAAATATTTTATGTTTAAAACTACGAGAGCCGGTCGCGACAACTAGCATAGGTCCGTCGTCGACAAAGGCTACGGCCGAATAATCCTAGCGATGCAAGAGTAGTAATAAATACGTTCACCGTAATTTCGTATGTGCCAAAAAGAGATGACTATAGTGCTCTCAGGTACTCGCCCAGGCAAGCGGCAGCTTTTAATAAACGACGTAAGTACCAAACCAAATATAAATTGTTTATAAAATAACCATGCAATGTATAGAAAATCTGTTCTTCACATCATAAGAAGAATGAATTACCAATTTTTTGCATTAAATTTCACTGTAAAATTCGCCTGCTTGACGGAGTTACAGTAAAAAAGATTTTTATTTAGAGGCTACTTTGGAATTAAACTTTATCGAGAAAATTTCTATCAAACGTGTTTTCCTTCATTGGCAAACTCAATTAAGATCTCAAAAATCATATAATAAAAACTCAGAACCCCAACCCTTGTATTAATTAAGATACAGGGACACAAAGATATCATTTTTTTCCAATATAGCACCTTAATGCACTCCCGCACTTAGTGGCCAGTACTAAGGTCAGCTGCTAATGTGGATATTTAAATGCTACTTTTTATTAACTTGTTAACTTATAAATCGTGGGTTTACAGTTAGATTTGTATTATAAAGTTTTGGCGAAGCAATCTTATCTAAAGAAAACAAAATTAAAACTAACTATAAAATGTATGCCAAATTGCTGCCCCATGGAATGGTCTAAGAAGACAAAATATTGGACCAAAATAATGTCTAACTGCCCTCTTGTGACGATTTCGATAACTTAGAAACTTAATGTGAATATTGCATATTCGTATAAACTACTAACCTACTACAGGTTTTTTTATAGACCAACCTTTTTTGGTAAGTAAATCTTAATTTCTCATTAAAAAATATTATGTCTAAATTAATTATGTTTGAGAATCCCGTTGATGTCTTTTATAGGTGCAGCGCATACGTCGGATTTTAGTCAGCAGCACACAAAAAGTCTGTGTGGAAATAAAAGGTTGTGCATTGGACTTTTTGCGCGTCGTGCACGTTAGAATATTGTAGGTTCTACTGTCACAGTCGTATGCGCTTCACCTTATGCACATTTTCGTTTGATTAATTATAGACTCCAGACTAGAGTCACATGACAACTGCATACAAAACCTACACAAAATCTCATTCCACAGTCAGAGCGTCCACGGAAGGATGCTCCTTTGAAACCGCACAGTGCGAGACCATTTTGGTTCCAATGTGTGAGGACTCCCCGTCGATAGCGAGAGATGCGATGGTAGAAGGTAGCGGTGGGCATCAAGTAAAATAATTCCTCAGAACACTGTCTGTAGTGCATGCGGAAACTGTAGCATTTAGCTTTTGTCTAGACCTACAACTTTTGAGGAAAATGGTAATAGGCATCTTTTACCTCAAAGTTTCATACCTATCACCATGGTGGGTACACCGCATAAAGTATTATCCAGAATGATCTATATCAAGGTAAAGTAGTAACACTTAAGAGGAAATGCTGGTGGTGTTTGTTCCATACAAACGTAATCCTCAGTTTCCTCTCTGGATAATGACACTAGAGCAATGATTATTCTACCATGTAATCTGTAGATACAACGGTATGTCCCTCAGTTGTGTTTTTCTCCATAAATTAATTATTATAAGAATTAGGAGCCTTTTAAAATCACAAAAACCATTGTTAACGCCCAGACGTCCAGCGAACAAATTTGACGAATATAAAACAACAAAGGAAAACTGACAAACATAGCCAAAGCCCTCCTTATTATGTATCTTGTTTTTTTTATCAATCCAGTTTTGGTCAAGAACACCGGGGATTACGAAATAGCGATTTCGTCTAATATAAATAGGTATAATCGGTCCAATGTAGTTGTCTCTATCGCCCTCGGGCGGGATAGCTCGGGCACAGAGCGACAGCAATATATATTTAAAAAAACCTATTTTTCAAATTTCTTGCAGCCATCTTTTCCTCTTAATGGGATACCCCATTTATAGAATTAGAATATTAATAGAGCAACTGTACTAGAGTACGTGCCATGAGCACGGGTACGTGCAAAATGCCTTAAAACGAACTGCGTGTACATAGTTTGAACGACGAAATACATATAATGAGACTTTTTTTTTTATCGATACTTTTACCGACAACACATTACAAGGAATCCATGTCGATATTTTGTCTGACTGTAAGTCAACGGCGACGTTATATCTGTGAATGCATCCATATGGAAACTTCTCACGCTTCGCACAAGATGACGTTGTTACCGCTATCACTCAATAATATTCTTACTATATGTAATATTAATAATATATTAAATGATACAGGTTATGATATCGTGTATTCCGCGCGGTGCTTTATCATATATAAATCACTAATGGGAACAAATTATTCATGCGCATAATAAAGAGGCGAAGATCGTGAGCGGAACTCTTGCATTTCTTCAAGAGTTATCTGATTTTGTTGTTACAATATATATATCATTAAGGGATTGCATATCGGCTTTTTAGCTACCAGAAGCGATAAGGTTCCCATGGATAGTCAAACTGAGCGATACAAAGGAAAAAACTGTCGGGAAAAACCTTAACATTTGTTTCAATTTAATTGCGACTTTATGTCTCAATATAAATATTCGTTCTACTTTAAGTAAACTCAGTTACACTAAGGAAACACTAATTACAACTTGTACACCAACACAAACATAAAATTTTAATAGGACTAACAGGAAGAATAATAAAATTTGCATTGCGAAAAAAATAGAATGACATATTGCCCGGTTATATACGCTGGCCTCACTCAAACCACGCATTAAAATCATATATTTACGGAAGTGCCGTAAAGGAAGGTGTTTCATGTCTTCGCTCTACATTACACAATGTCACAGACAATTAAATTTGTCACTCCAGCCAGTAGCCACAAAAACTGGTATACTGCATGGTTAGCACTTTTTCAACATGCAATATAATGCTACTGTGTAATAAACGAGAACATTTGCGCCAGATGCCAAAGGTATTCGCGTTAAATGTCTCGGTAGCGACAGTAAAATAAAATATATTATTTTATTCAGTATGCCTTAAAACTGTTACGATTAAATGGGATTTGTTTAAAAATAACATAATTATGCGGTGATTTGGTTATACTGTATTCTGATAATATAAAGGATTGAAAGCTGTGTATGTTTATCAGTTTTATCTTCGTTTGTAATGGAATGCGTTCGAACGGATTTTTATGAAAATGCAAATGCAACTTAAAAAAATCGACTTGGCTTTTAGTCAGTATACCCCACTTATGAATACTCTGCAAATTAATTTCAATTAAGTGTAAGTAATATATATTCAAGTAAAACAAAAGTTACAGACGTCACATATACAGTGAAAAAACTTAAATGGAATTGGGCAGGCCACATGATAAGAAACGAGAGAAACAAGTGGACAAAATATGTCACCATGTGGTACCCTCGTGATGGGAAAAGAAAGAAAGGTCGTCAAAAAATGAGATGGGAGGATGAAATTAAAAAAAATGCTGGCACAACATGGCAAAGAAAAGCCACAAACAGGAAGTTATGGCAAACCCTAGGGGAGGCCTTTGCCAAAGGGCAAACTGATACGGACGCTACCGATGTCGAAGATTAAAAATAAAGAGTACACAACATATAATTAATTAATGCATTGAAGAAAAAAAAAAAAAAAAAAAAAAAAACATAATTTCGTTATTTAAATGTTATTCTATTCTATAGTTTAATGTAATTATTTAATAATCGTTTGAATGAAATATATGTAATAATAATTGTATCAGAAATAAAGGCTAATTGAAATTGAAATTGAATATATATTCGGCTATCCGTATTCTAGGTTGGCTGAATATCCGGTATAATAAGAATATAAACTAAAATATTATTTGCAATTTATAATATAACACTGAAATTAATTAAATCACTTACTGATTTAATTCAATGCTTGTTTTTCACTCAGTACTTGACAGTCAGTGCTGACATTAGCAATAAAATTCTGATGATTCCCAGTGTCACGCGCAGCCATGATCTACGCACAGCTTACTTCCTTATTTCATTAAAGACACACGGAAAAATACGGGTCTGTTACGAACTACTCGATTTCCATGAAATCTTGATAAATTGCATGAATGTATTTTTTAAATTATGTGTTTACTTGATGATACTTATATTTCTCTTTAACTTACACAAAATATATACCTACCACACTTTATCAACTACAATAATGTTCTAGTATTTTTTAATTCAATACTATCTGAAGAAATATTCACTACTGCTCATTGCCCGGCAAAGCAAAAAGGAGTGTTATTTTCCCAATCGCTTAGGTGACTACTAATGCAACACGAAATGACAGATTTTGATACAAATGTATCAGCTAGGCGTTGTCTACGTCAGGCGCTGGTGGAAATGAGCATAAGTATACTTGGCGGTTTTTTTTTTTTTTTATACCACTGATGTGTCAAACAAGCATACGGCCCGTCTGATGGTAAGCAGTTACCGTAGCCTATGGACGCTTGCAACACCAGGGGTATCACTCGCGCGTTGCCGACCCTACGTTTTTTTCGGTTAACAAGCGTACCGCGCGGCTGATGGTAAACGGTTACCATGACCATATGGACATTTGCTATAAACAGGGCATCGCTCACGTGTTACCGACCCTTCCCCCTCTCCAATAAGCACTGCGACCTCACTCATGCGCAGGAACACATCATAAAGTTATTTGGCTGCGGTATTCTGTGAGGTGGGGTACTTCCCCAGACGAGCTGCTCTTTGAGCGAATAAACGCTACGCTCTACCTCTCCTCAAAGCTTTTCTTTTCAGCTTATATGTAATGATTGCCGCATTGAAATCTACTACCAAAGTAAATTTTGCAACGGAAATTTGAACGACAATCCAAGACGAGTCTCCCATCATTAAAATAATCCTCGTGTTCGTTAATTTGAGGCGATTCGTTGCATAACGTACGAGTATACAGAAATCACTTTCGAAAGTAATAAAAGAACTCTAAAGGTACGTATCACCAAAAAAAGGACCCTTCTCTTTGGGCCATCGCTCGTAAAAGTGAGGTCTGCAATAACCCAAAAATGTTTATAACATTATTCAGTATCGTAAGTGACGCATCGAAGTCTTTTCAGTGACGTTATCAAGTCAACCTATAAATTGTTTCATTTTTAATTAAATAAGGCCAAAATTCATAAAAAATATTTGACTATTTGTAAAAGGACATTGATAGTATTTATATGGAAATTGGATCAAGTGCTGATCAGAAGAAACACATAGTGTATTATGATGCAAGGAACTCATGAGAGAATCTTTCACTTCTGGGCAGCATTTGGTCATAATCCTGTCAACTTCTTTTAAAAAACTGCACAATCTTCTAGCTATATGAAATAATTGATATAGGTAGTAGATGTGTTTATGTATATTACAGAATGTTCTATTATGTTCTTATAATAACCCCAATTTTCCATATATTAATGCACACAAACGTTGTCACTAGTATAACATCCGTAAGTACCATAATGCGTATTATATGAGAGCATTGCGCATACAAATATACCGCCTTAAAATGATTTGAGCTCGGGACGGCAACTTCTTAATTATTGTTATTTCATCCGAACAACTGTTCGTAGCTCCGTAATTGCAGTCTGTATCATCTATAATCTGTGTAGAACCATAACATTTTCTTTAAACTAGCCACTCGATGTTTTTCAACGACCTTGCTTACATATATTTGTTACTTAACTTTGTTTTTAACTGCTTTGGAATTAGACAAGGGATGTTGCGTAAGGTTTGTTTGGTAGTCAATAATTGTTCCATATAATTGCTCATACATTGCTTTTACGTCAATGATTCCACACAAGTACCTAGCTCTTTAGTAAGTCGGTTAGTAGTTTTCTTTTTAAATGGGACTAATTACAATAACCCACTCCACTTCGTTCCTGTTGAAATGCCCACTAAAATTCATAGCCAATCAATCGTATTTCGAAAGTCAAACACAAATTCTTAGGCATCATCTAAGCTATTATTTTTCATTTATTTATTTCTGATGAAAATGACAATGTCGCAATATTTAAAGCGGTTTATTTTCTTGCGAATATAAAGCTACATCTATTACAAGTAATTAGCTCACACATTACTGGCATATTGTATAAAAGATTCTTATTGAATAACTCTATGGCTTGCCTCACTGAAACCTTAACCTACATCAAAATATGTTGCACCACATTGTCGCATCAATCTTCAGTGAGGATTAATAATGAAGCTCCCATGGCTTTGTGTATCAGAATCATCGTCCATTGTATCAGATATGTTACGTACGAGACACACAACTCACTGGTTAGGTCAATTTTGTTGTTAAATGTCAGTACAATCAATTGTGTGGAAGACTGACCCCATAATATAGAGGTGGCAGTGATTAGCAATTTTTTATTTGATCTTCTTTATTTTCAGTTTTTTTTTTGTGGCATTTGTAAAGACAATATCAAATTGCTTCTGTAAAAGCCTCTCGTTCTCTCTCACAACGAATCCCGTTCAAATAAAGAACCCACACTGATATCATCATTTTAATCATAAAACTCAGCTTATTATCTAAGCAGCTCACACACACACACATTAATTATAGTAAATATATACGCAGGTACTTTATATTCCAAGGAACATCGGCACGTGCCAAAGTTCAGCTAACGTAATGCCCGTATGTAACACAAAGGCGCGCCGCTCTTTTTCAATAGCCAAACCTCTAATGGAGCTCACAAATTGTTTATACCTTTGTTTCGCTACGCGGGACACAAATTCATTCATGCACATGCTATGCTATGAAAATATCCATCTTGTTAAGCAACGGCCATATCATCATTTGTTATGAAACGTAGTCATCAAATTGTATTGGAGTGATTTGATGTAGTATACGCTTAAATTGCAGATAAAGTTCAGCAAATAATATATGCATAGATTGTTTTACCGTAGCTTGAAAGACATGTACGAATGCAATACGCAGAAGTACTGCAAGCTTGAGAGGTAAAATTCAAAATTCGCCTATTCGCCAAAAATATACCGGTAATTTCCGGCAAGTACACTTGAGAGCCAACCTTTGACGCTAGCCTAAACAATAAAAAATACTTGACCAAAATTAAATAGGTCTTGAGCATTAAAAATTAAGAAAACTGCTTGACTTTATATGGGCAGTAGAAACTTTTAACTACTTAGTGAAAGTAAAATACATTACAGTTCTCAGCTCTTAATTTACAGTTATGACACTTTAAAAGCTAAGGTAAACGGAAGTTTTGATATGAACGCTGGTGAAGGATATCCGGCTATTCAATACCCATTTTTATATGTTTGCCAATTATTTTCACAAATATGTAAAATGTGTATACATCATAGATATGTGAATATGCTCGTAAATGTACTCATTTTAGGATTAATTCAAAATATTTCTAGTTTTACATAAAATTTGATATTTTATGTAAGCCAAGCAAAATCCTATTCTAAAGTAAGCCAACAACTAGCGACATAAAATTTAGTAATGAGTATTAGGTATGAAACCTGCTCTTAAGTGCGCTACATAATTTCTTATTTATTTAAATTTTACTTGCGTTATAAAAGGAAAATATTATTAACTAGTTTTATGTGTCGCAACTGTGTATACTAGTCTATTACGGGCGTACACGCGAGCGGCAATAAAGCTCGCACCCTGAGCGGCGCGCGCGCATCATAAAACGTGCGGCTAATCGATTCCATGGCTATAAAGAAATTATTTTCCGCCCGTGCGAATAGAATACACTTAACGTTTAGCGTGGTCTATAATTTCATCAAACAGAAGTACATTTTATGGATTTATTATTTTGATATCTTATTGTGCTATTACATGTATATTCTCCTAACCCAACTTAGCAGTAAAACTGCCAGTAGAACTTTGCAAAATGGCAACTATTTAGACAGTTCTGTTGTATGAAATAAAGAAAATCTGAGATAAGTATGAGTGAGTTTATCGACTTATAAAAAATGAAATGAAATTATACTTTCGCCGTTAAAAAGTGCTAAATGCTGTCTGGCGCCATCACTTCCCACGACACACTACCTATCTCAAATCCTGAAAGGAAGAAGAATACGTAACAAACAAATGTAGCGCACTTTTTATTGATCCACTTTTACGATGAGCAATAAATTGTCAACAAAACAATAAGTTGTAATAACAATTTCGCAACGCAAATAATTTATGAGTAAATAAAGTGGATCGTTAACTAAAAAGTTACAGCGTCATTACGTTAGCATTTAAAAATGTTACATCTCGTAATAAACAGCCGGACATGGATATTTTATATACCAGGAATCACAATAAAATAAACGATTTACGTCCAAGCTACAATATAAACAACCCTGAATATAAATCATTGGTATGATAGCCGAACAATAACGCAGGACTCACAAACATTTGGCAACGGTTCAAAGATCACGCAATTAATTCTCAATAGCCCAGAGATCGCAACGGGTCCACAGGACTGTCACGATGCGACTAATTTAAAGTTGATTTTGCAATATTATCATGAAATAATTGCGGGCGAGCATTTTGTCGCAACTGTATAAGAACATTTGGGGAGGTCTGGAGCAACAGGATTACGTAACTCTGAATCAGATGGCGATGAAATTAGCTTCTCGCAACTTCGCCTTATTATTTGTTAACAACCGTTATTACTTATTTCGTCAATCACTGTCATTATAAGTCCAAACATGCTGTTTTATTTGTCATCAAAGCCTACCAATTTTTTTATCTGGTTATTAACGTCATTTTCATTGTTAATAATTGTTTTTTGCAGTGTCAAAACACCGCCGCCAAGCTGACTACCGCAAATGAGATTATACCCAGTTACCACGTCGAAGCGCTAATAGGTAAGTCGTAATTATACACAAGTATCTTAAAACTGGCAAGGCAGGGTCAACACGACAGTTTTTAGAACTCATAAGTTTTTCCTATTGAAAACGACCGCGGAATGAATGGCGGAAAATTCAATTAACTTATGACGAGTATAAAGTAATAAATAACGGCGGTAATATTAACAGTACTAAAACATAAAATTAATGCGAATATAATTTCTCTAATACAGTAAGCTAAGGTAAAACATAAAGGGCCATGGGTAAACTGTATAATGGCTACCAGGGCTTATTATAATAAACGTGGCGGACCGACGGACTCCTACACGGTCTGACCCCGGGGCTGCGATTAGTCGGCTACCAGAGGTACCTCCTTGTAATACCTCGTAACGTGCCGCATTATAAATATATCATAGAAAAACTGAAAGAGGTTACTGTCATTTGATGTTATATCTAAAAGCAACTTCTTTTAAGTTAGTTTTGATTCATAGTCTTTCAAAGAAGTAAACAATCACAAAAGTCACTGTCAGTAATCATGAGGTAAATAAGTATGTATTATTAGTAATACTGTATTCACAGTAATTTATATTCTTACAATATAACAATAAGCTATCCCATACCATTTTAGTTACTTAAGCAATGTAATAATTAAATAAAGGTACCTAATTAAAGGCCACATTCAAGCACCCACTGACTCCGTGACAAACGGTAGCAAAAGCACAAGATACATTAACCATATCCAGGTGCAATTTAAGTCCATGTTACGCTATATCTTGGGTGACTGTACAGAACTGCACACGCATTACTTGCTTCGATATAATCGTGCGGCAAATGACCGCCCGTGGAGAAATTTTCCATGGAATTTCAACCATTTTCCAGCTTAAATCTGTGTAAAGTGGAGCGATTTAGCATCGCTTTATCATACCAATTACAGCAGTAGTTATGCAAACTCAAATTTTAAGGAGCTTTGGCAAAACTAATAAAAATATCACTATTTTTCAAGTTTCAAAGAGAATAACCTGTTTTGACGTCTTTGTCTCAAATTAGCCCCAATCCCAAGATCAGAAATATGATTTTTGAAAATTAAATTATTAAAAGAAACAAAAAACACGACTGCGTAAAATAAAAAATAACTGAAAAGAGAAAAACAAGCTCTTTAATCTATAGAATTTTGAATATATCTTGATACGCAGTCGGGTATTTTGTTTCTTTTAATAATTTAATTTATTTCAGACTTTTTAGTTTTATTAATTAATGCATCGTATGTATTAGTTAAGTAAATGAGCGGTACGTTAAAGTAAGGTTAATAACCATCACACCTCTGTGAGTTACGTACGGTAACCGCTCAATACCTCGTAACGTTTTTTTGCAGTTTACGTCAAAATGTATTACAATATATACACATGGAATGGGCTGTTTACAAGCTTTTATACTACTTAGGTAGCAAACAAGCATACGGCCCGCCTGATGGTAAGCGGTTACCGCAGCCTATGGACACTTGCAACACCAGGGATGTTACTCGCATGTTGTCGATCCTGCAGAAATCTCTTCAAAGCCTTTTTGATGAACCCCATGCTGTACTCCATTGGGAAAACCACGGCGGGGAGCTCATTCCACAATCTGAGCGTCCGCGGTAGGACGCTCCTTTGAGACCGCACAGTTCGTAACAATTCTGGTTTCAATATGTGAGGATGGACTCCCCGTCGATGGCGAGAGTTGCAATGGTAGAAGGTAGCCGTAGGCATCATCTTAAACAATTCTTCAGAACACTGTCCGTTGTACAAGCGGTAGAACACACGTAAGGAGGCAAAGTCTCTCCTCAGACTGAGGGGCTCTAAACCGCTTGTGGCTTGGTAAAAAGTGTGAATTTAGGACTAAAATTTCGATACCCGAATTTTATGAAATAATTTTCCACGAAATCAAATTGATATTATTCTGACTATGTAGTATATGTATAGTCTAAAGTGGCATATCATTCGAATGCATCCAGAGGCCTGAGGTCAGACGTTAATTTTGACACACGTCTCATAATGAATGTCAGTCACGCAATAGTGATGAATTATGGAATGAATAAAAATGGATCAGTGCAAACACATTTTAAATTATTCATGAATGTTCAACTGAATTGCTTTTTTAAATTGTACTGCACTTATTTTATATTCTATTTAGTTTGAAACTGGAAAAGTAGGTAGATTGGTGCGTAATTAAAGAAAAACTAAGGAATAAACCAATTATTATGACACCACAGGTGTTTAATAAAACCTGTATGAAAATCCTATAAATAAATAATGATCGTCCGAGTGAAGCCTCGTCACGTAAACAAAACCTTTCCAAAACATAAACAGTACAAAAAAATAAACATAATCGACATGTTACATTTTAAGACAGTTCTTGTAAAATCGGAACTCATTTTTCCGATACACTTACGCACTTCTTACGTAGGTAGTGATGCGTCAATCAGGGTTAAGGACAAATAGTTTATTTATTAAGATCATGACAGTACCAAGAAACCTTGTTAAACAAGGAACTTAAGATCATGTTTTTATGTTGAACATTAGGTATTATATATAGTATATAAATAAGATCGTAATCAATTGTCAGTGTTACTAACATTTAATTTTTAGGTAGGTACAATAATTCTTTATTTATTTATGTTCTTACACACTCGTTCTGAAGTGTCACTACATTATACAGGTATAATCTGATCACGATCCGTGTCATCTGGATACCGCACAACGAAGTTTTTTTATGAATCAACACAGTTGAATATTTATTTCATAGTACCTATTGAGCCAGTATTACTACTCGTTCTGAAGTGTCACTACATTATACAGGTATAATCTGATCACGATCCGTGTCATCTGGATACCGCACAACGAAGTTTTTTATGAATCAACACAGTTGAATATTTATTTCATAGTACCTATTGAGCTAGTATTACTACGTATCGAGAAGACGCCACAACTATGTTCCGTTCAAGTGAGGCCATCGGGCCACACTTGTTGTTTTAGAACGATAAACGAACCGCGTCAGCGCCGTGAAAATAACGGTGTTTGCGAGAAAAATACTCCTAAAAGCGTTCTGATAGCACTATGTACGTGTTTCTACTGTCTGCTTAGATGACTAATTATTGTTTCAGCGCTAAAGAGAACTTTAGTTGACTCAAAAAAAATGGGATATGGCCTTTTTTATGATAGCTTCTCTATACGTCGTAATAAAAGCTCAATGATAATAACTCTCATTGTTCTTCTTCTAATCTTAAACTATGTTCAGGAAAGTATTAACAAATCAATTTACAGTTGTAGCTAGGGTTAAACACGCTAGTCTTCAGTAGTAGTTCAGTGTATCGCTCAATTAGCCTCCTCATACCATCACAAAAGCCTATAATCCACCTTGTAAACGTCCTTTACAGTCAAAGACCTTAAATCGCTAGTTGATTTCTATAGAGAAATGCTTGTTAACTAAACGATCACCTATTCAAACGTTACGTGTACGACAATCAATCTATCTGCGCGCGCGCACCCGAGCCACATCTCACAAGTAATCCGCTCCATATAAGAATACGAACTGAGTTCGCTAGTAAATTAATCGAAAAGCTTATTTAACTAAACGCAGTCCCCAACATGACAGGCAACTATTTATAAAATCAATTCATAATAAACAGGAAACTGGTTAATTGAAAAGTAATTTTCATTAAACGCTTCGAAATTGTCTATTTAAATAAGCAATCATAATCAATCACAAAGTTTTCATAATTCAATTTTGTTGCTTCATTGCTAATCATCATGATGGCCATCGCAAAATAAACTCTATTATTTTAAAGAGAGCTTTACAATTACTTCATGACTAATATGAATGGTAGTAATATTTTTCAATCAACCAATATATTTTAAAATACGCATCCTATAAAAAAGTAAGATTTGCAGGTGGAAACTGCGTCAATTATTTTCAAAGTTGACCCCCATTGGTGACAATCGAAGATATCGAAATATTACTTGGTTTGCACGTCTCATGCCTTAAAAGAGGTATAATAATTCATATTTCAATTTGTTCCGCAGATTGTATTTCAGCGAGTCAAAGTCAGAGGCAAGAGCTAGTTTAAATGTTCAGTCTATAAATAGTAACAAAAGCACGATCAAAGGCAAAAGCGTTAATAGAAAATAAATTATAGTTAGTTCACATTGAAGTATTTTATTAGCCTCGGTTCCGCTGAGTGAAATCAGGGATTTCACTGTTATCCATTGAATGCAAACGATAAAGTGTTTATAGATAGCTTATTCAAATAACGGACTTTGCATCCCAGATTTACCCCATCAGACTCCATATTCAATAACATCTAGACGAGCCCCGTATTAAGGTATTTTTTTGCCAATTCTAAACATATGCAGGACGATTAAGAACGACAATACGAATACTTTTTAGCCGAAGAGACATTGACTTTTTTATAAAAAAAAAAACCTAGGTACAAAAATAATAATTCTAATTAGTCCGTCGATGAGATTATCAATAAATATAGGAAAAGTATTTTTTGCATATAAAAAAAAAAAGTCAAAGTTCAGGAGTGAGGGCTCATGATGTCACTTTAGAGTAAAAAGTGTACTCTAACGTGACGTCACGCGGAACTTCTACAGACGATATCTTCGTATTTTTTGTTTGACAAAAGAATACATGTCTAATATTTATTGATATTGTAAAAGTCCCATAGTTTTTCGTATGTATAAGTACTGTATGTGGTTTTATTTAGGTTCGTATCGACCCCGTATACATATATAAGTTGCTCCAAGTTTTGAGCTTATTTAATCCAATTAGCGTATCTCTTTTACATTTGTACCTCATTAAATATTTGCAGATCCATATTAGATGTATTGCTATGCAGTTACTTTACTTAACTGTATCAAAAGTAATTTCTTAAAGCAAATTGTCAGTATGGCAATTAATCAAACCGGTATCAAACTGCATTTTGGCAGTCAGCTAGTAACTGCAATGGATAATGTAAAGAATAATAGTTAACAATATTAAGAATACTCTCGTAAATAATACTATAAATTGACATGTATATATCAATAGGTATACATTGTACTGATTCTCAGCACATACAATGTAATTTCTTAACTATGCTTATAAATTAAGAAGGCTCAATATAATACAAAGTGAACAGAGCACGCGACTCCGAGTCCGGCTTATCAAACAACATTGTGAATCACTAGCCCACTTTCCTCGCCTGCATCGGAGCGGGCGCAACGTAGATACATCGCGAAAGCAACCAAACTAAGCTATTTGCGGTTTCCTACAATTGAATATTACGCGGTTTTGCATCACTACTATCGTACTATCGATTTATATATCGCCTCATCGTGCAATCTTATACTTACAAACTGTGGCAGTTTGAAAACGGAAGAAATATGAAATATGGATATATTCACACATATTGAATCTTACATTTTGAGTTTCATATCCTAGAGATATAACGTTTACAATTGTACATACAACGTTTATAAAAATACATTTTTAAAACGATAGTTAAATGTATAATTCAGTATAAACGTACTGATTCATTTTGTAAGAGGAAAAGCAAGTGAGTTTCAGTGGTGTTAGCATCACCCTTGATCTGAAACAAACCGCGTATTAAGTTCATACCATAAGATCTACACACATTCTGTATGCCAACGTACAAGAACAATCAATTTGCAATATGCAACCATAAAATGCTTTTGGTGTGAACTGAGGTGTGAATATATTATTGAAAACATATTTAATTTCATATTCAAAAGATCATAAAAAAGTCATTAAAGAATTCTTTAACTAGAACAAATCATAAAGATCTATTGAAGGAATATGAAAAAAAAAAACAATTTGTGATTTACACTTTTATTATGATGAATTTGTATTTATTTACATTTAAACACTTTTATAATGTTTGATTTATTTATTAACATAATATCTACATAATAACACTATTTATCATTTAATAAAAACCAAATTAATAATTCAGTTAGTAAATATAGATAACAGAATAAATTATCGTGCTTTTTGCATACATAGAAATGGTACTAATATTTATAAAGTTATCACTTTTAATTTGTAGCTTCAGATATCGTTCATATCCACAAAAACACTTGAAAATGACGTAAATAACAATTTCTTGGCGTTAGATACTATAATATAACAATTTAGATTCTAGATAAAGCGATTGAAAGCGTCAAAATGGAACTAGTAACATTAAAGTATGTTAATATGCAAATGTGGAAGATAAAAGAAGGTTATAACATAGTGGAGTTAATGATGCGGAACGACATCGGCGCGGGCCCACCGTACGATGCGAAATCGCACTAAACTTGTTTCCAAGATATGGTTACACGTAGCTATTTCACTGCTAATTATTGCTAATTTTATTATAATGATACTATCTACATTTATTTTGATGGAATTACTGATCTTAGATAGTAAACAGATCATGAGGTTGATGTGGAAATGGTTAAGATACCTGACTCGGCAGAAAGGTGGATATAGATAGTAGTGGAGTGGTAGGAAAGAGATAAATAATAACTGCCCACTAGACCAACTTAGTGTAAAATGCTTAAATTTGATACGAATAAAAATGTTATTAGTATGTAATGTAATAGTAGAAAAATTTAAGTTTTAGACAACATAACGATTAGACGTGAAAAGGTATTAAAAATCCAGTGAATATTAAGGCGCGGACTGACTACGATTTTGACAGCACTCGTTCTTCACCGGAATGGGGTTGAAAATGGTAAATCATAAATTAATATTTTTTATTGGGAATATCAAAGGACTTTTTAATATTCTATTCGGTTAACATTTTTCTCATAACTCTCTTCTGTCCACAGTATTTTTTGTGTTAGGTATTTTCATTGCGTTACGTCATATTCGACTCTCAAAGAAACCCATTTTTGTGAATTTGGGGTAAGACCTCGTCTCAACAATACTTGGGACACCAAGGGACATTACATTTTCGTAACAGAAATACGTAATTTAAAAGCAGAGCAGGATAACTATTACAAACTTCATCACGATTAGTCTCTCAATTTTCTATATTTGGTCAAGTCAAGACACTTAGACATTGATATAGTGCAGACTTTCTAGACTAAAAATGAATCATTCTTAACCAGGTGTGTTGTCAACACAGTGTTTTACTTATCTCTGCCCATCATTGCTATCTCGTGTCATCACCACTTTGCACGTCCAAACATGTTGTTTAAATGGTTTATAAGGTAAGACGTACAATTTAAGTATAAAAACTACTATTGTATCAAATATTGCATATAATGTTAAGATATGAAATAATTGTAACTTAGAAAGACATCAGTTTTTTTGTAATACTGGCGATGATATTTATTTGCTAGTTCAAATTGAACCATAATGCAAGTGTTATTAAGCTTAACTTTATGACAAATTCTATTGATACCTATATACTGTAAATACTATCAATTATGTCAGTCCAATCGAAACCAATCCTAAAACACAATGTTTACATCATAATATTACTATCAAAACCATTCTAGTGCATCATAGAAAAGGTTAAACACAGCATTACGCACATTATTAGTTTTGAATTCGCAATACCACAAGTGGCAACGAGATACATAATAGATTTTATTTACCAGTCTCGTCTCGACATATCGGATAAAACGAGCACACTTATGCTCTACTTCAATTACCCTATCGCATCAGTAAAAGTCGAGAGACTTGATAGAGACACGATTAAGTGATTTCGCGGTTACAACTCTATACGCAGCTAAGGATGCTTCTGATATTATCTCGAATAGATTTCTCTTTTCTAATAGGTAATAAGTATCTACATTTAATTATTTGAACGAGTAGGCTTTTACTTTCAAAGATTAACTCTACATTTAACTTCATTTTCAACACACTAGCTCATAAAGTGTCATTTATTGGACCGTTTTTAGTATCTTAATGCAGCTTATTACGCACTAGTGCTTTTTACTTTACATTACCGCACAGTTTTATGATAGGTATAATCCCGTTTATTATAAGTTTGTACCTCACAGCAAGTGATATGTGTGTAGACCAAGCATTCTTAATTTAAACGGGTAAAATAGTTTGACAGATCACGGCTGTCAAAAAAAAAACTGCGCGCCATATTTTTTAACGATCTCAGTGTGTGGTTCAATAAAAAAATCTACTGTTTTCTTCCTCGCAAGTGTGTTGAAAAAGGTCGTATGACACACGTGTGCATTGATTATTAACCAACCAGTTAATAACCAACTTTGCACACATGTATCATAATTTACTATTACTATTTCGATTAGATGTTTTTCAATTTTACTTGTATTATTTCCTCATGTTTGATTATCAAATTCCTCATTTCTATGTTTGGTAATCTCATTAAATGATCACATTCTGCATTAATCACTTAAAACGTCGATACCAGTCGAATCATCTGATGTTTTTCCCGAGAAAAAATATTAAGAACGGATGCGTTGACAATTACCAAGAGGAAATAGATCGACATAGATGCAAGAATAACTGATTTTCCTATAAATATGCAGTTCCAATTACCTGTGTTAAACATTGCGGTAAGAAGTAAAATCCTTGTCATCAGACAATTATCATTGAAGGCAATGATAGTTCAGTGGTAACGTCGGATGCCAAGACCAACGTCCTGTGTTCGAATCCTACCAATGAGCCTGATCTTTCGGTGAAGGAAAACATCTTGAGGAAACCATAGCACGGTGGTATGGTATTTTGTAGTACCTGGTTGGCTATTTTGAAAATCTGTCGCCAACCACCTATCAGTGTGTTCCAACAGCTGCACTTGAGAATCAGTTTCTTCTAGGCTTTATGTATTTACTAACTTCACTTACCATGTTGAGATTGCGGTCAAACACTTGCCTATACTCGGTTAAAAAATAAAAAAACACTTTCGTTTCCCTGGAGGAATCGCAAAGCAATACAATATAGGTGGTATCACCTATACAGTATGTTTATCTATAATAATAACGACTTAGATACGATATTCACAAGTAAGATATATTTACCAGACAAATAGTAAGAATGAATTAATTGAACGCTCAGAGAGTATTGAAACGGTTCAACTGTTCGATTACTTAACATTTTTTAAACAGTTAAAGTACCTATATGATTTACTTGTAGGTAATTTTAATGTCATGTGAAACGACATAAGGTTTTAGAACGCATTTCGAACGTAGTTTCTATTGACTTATGTACTTTTGTAGAAAACTTAGTTTTCGTCACGTTACAAACACCCGAAAATTTTCATTACGTGATTGAGCCTATTCGCCAATCGTCGGACCACTTACGGCATAAATCGAACCACTCACGCGTAAAGTGATTTTGTATTTTTTTTATCGATTTGCTTAAGATACAATTTACCGAAATCACGGGACACTTTTACCTCCATTTGCGCGAAAGCCCGAAATAAATGACGCTGATTGTAGTAGCTGATAAGGCACTTTTCATGGTGCTTTTAAAATGATTGGTAGAGCTTCTGTATACGCATTTACTTTATAAAGTATAAGAACAACAATTTTACTGTTTCGAGCTCTTAAGTTTTATATAACATTCGTGTATCTACCAGCAAATAAACCTTTGGATTTCTTTTGAGTAATAATGTGTTAATGACTTAATCTGTCTGAGAAATCCACCGCCGTCGTAAATCAACTTTTAAACTGGCCGCACATAACATTAGAACGTCAGTTACCCTCTGAAGATTCCAAGAATCATTTTACTGGAACTATATTAACCGTGTGGTCATTAAATGAGGATGTTTCTATACTTAAGCTCCTCCAATCAACATTGGTAATTAAATAGGATTACGGTTACAATATAGACCGATCTGATGTCATCAGAACCGTTACTGATTTCAGCAGTAAAGGACCCATCACACTCATCTAAATCCACCAGAGTATTCTGAATGGATCGTTGTATAAATTGATCATAGTATTTTTAACTATGTAGTTACATATTAGCGGTGGTATAGTATTGGCCCGTGCTCGTCTAGTGTGTTAGAGCACTTATAACGGCTCGGCGAGCGGTGGCGGCGGCGGCGGTGGTGGCGGGAGGCACGCGCGCCGGAGAGAGCATCAATTACCGGATCGTGATCGCTCCCGCACTACAACCAATATAAATAAAACTGGCCAGCACACGCCACCAAACCGCCACAATTTCACAGTGGCGCAATTGTAAAATGCTAGATCGAAAAGGTCTCGGGGTCAAACTGCTTATCTTTATGTCTGAAATAGTCTACATAGTGAACATTTGTTTCGCTCCAAACGGTTCGTTTTCGCACGTGCCGCTTGATCTAGAGGTGGTACTTAATTTAAAATTATAACTGTTGATTTTATCAAATAGATGAATATTGTGAACTTTACAAACTTGCAGACATTTTCTTTTCAAATAAGTAATGTAAAGTAAAATACATACAAATTAAAAGAAAACAATATATGTAGGTACGACATTAGTTACAACAACTGTAAATTTCATATCAAACGAAATTCGTACATAATTAACTCCTAAATAACAAATCAAAGGATTACCCGTCGATATAATGGTCGTTTATCAGTTGTCAAATAAACGAATGAAAACATGGATGCACCCAGATTTATACAATTCGACGATCATATTAATCTGAGTCGTGACCGCGTGTGACGTCTGAAGTAGCACGCGACCGGCAATGCGTCACGGCAGAGATTGCGACGTATAAAAACGTCCAGTGAAGCGCGCTGCCGCCTCTTTCTTCTATTTTTCGTGGTGACTCCGTCCCATTTTCCCTTTCCTAACAATGGCCTCGGTCACGCACAGTATTGATAGAAGCCGATTGATTCGCTTTCGCTTCCTGAGCGCTGATGTCGCAGCCGATGACGACACGTACGGCCCTTGCGGTTTCAAACCCAAACGGTGTGAAATCAGCCTTAAAATTCTTTGTTTCGGAACGGGACCGCTAATGAATTTTGAATGTCACACCGCTAACTCTACAAAACTTACTGCCGTCTTGTAAAACAGCTTAATGACCTAATATAGACTTATCTGAAATAGATCTCAGGAAAATGGTGTGGCGAGACAAACATAACCATTTTTGTGGTTAATAAATTTGGATTTTGAAGGCTGAATGAAACATTAATTTGAAATATTTGAACAAATCTGTGAATTGTTATAGCTATTTTTTAATAAATATAACTCGTTTAGAATCCTAAGTATGGTTAGACTGAAACCTACCGATCAGTTCACAATTTCAGGTGCCAAAACAAGGGCTTGCGTAATTTTTTCTCTTTGAGAAGTTAGTATAGCATTGGTTTTCATACACAATGAAAATTCTTCAAACGTCATCTTTACCGAAATTCAAAATGACAAATTTCAAATGTTACAAGAAACAATTCGAAATGTTAGTTAATGAATCAATTTATTGGCAAAAGTGGTAAAATTAAGTTCACATGCTTTAAAAAAAATTTAACTCAGGACTGTCGTTTCGTAATCTCATTCCGCTGTGTATGTGAGATATTTTGTAGTCCAACTCTCTCTAAATGGTACTCGGTTCCTTCGGTTTATCTCCCCATGACTAATGATTAAGATGGTGATTTAAACTTCACCTTTAAAGGACAAATCACAGAGACAGGTCTAATCAATAATGAAACCCATCTATCTAACCTTCGATGGATATAAGTTTCTCTGGTAAGTCATAACTAGCGAACTATCAATCAGCGGTCCGCGCCGCGAGCGAAGTCTTGCGTTATCGCCGACAGAGATTTGGAACAAACAAATTCAATTAGGATTAAGAAATTAAAGATTTCATACAAAGGAGCCGCCGGACACTTCCGATGCTATCCGAACGAGGTCGTTGACGTTCGTTATCGAATTTCGCATAAAATTCCATTGAAGCTACTGGTTTTATTACTTGTATCGTTTTTATTTTTATAGTTAATAGTTCGATTATTAGCTCGTTTTTTTTATTATTTATACATTGGACTTGCTTATTTTATAAATTGAAGTTTACGGAGTAAGCAATTATCATTAGCTTGGGCGTAATAAAAACTATTTGAAAATTTTAAAGCACGAATTAAATCATGTCGGATAAAAACGCTGTTATCTACTACACGAATGTGAAAATAAGAAACGCACTAGTCACTTTACTCATCAGTATTTCTGATATGCCATTGCAGTCCGTATTTCTTAGAAATAAAGGATATTTTAAAAAGTCTTCTCCGATACAAAATTTCGAGTACGTGAGAAATACAGCACTACTTGAGTCACCTTTGACATGGGCACGTGAAATAGCCACTTCAACCCGCTCACTAGTAATTAAAGTGACGCTTGAACAGGCATATAGTGTCGAGTTGTACGCCTTATATGAAGGCTCCATAGCATTCACACCATAAAAACTGTAGTTTATTCCAACGTGATGTTCTGATGGTGTGATTCCTTATATTTATTGCCGTGACTCATCTTGTTGCATGTCAACTAGGTTCCAGACAGCTTATTTTTTTTTGCATGAATATTTTTTTAATAAAACCCGAGATAGTTAAGATTCAGGATTTAAACTTTCTTAATGAAAGCTGAGATTGCGAATGTGGCTCTCACTCTCTTACTGAATCTCTCTATATTTTACTCTGAATTCAAAAAATAAACATTTTCTGAACTACCTAAACGTTGGCTTGTGTTCTTTTACATGTAAAAATTTATACAAATACCAATAAGCATTATTTTTATTTGCAGTATAAGTCAGTCTTATTTAGTTCAACTACGATTAAGTTATTTATATCACCTTATCAAAGGAAATACTGCATATCCAACCAGGTTACAAATCAGCAGACGACATGAAATTAACCGTTCAAACAAGTATTTTGTATTTTATTGGCACTGCCCACTCGAGCACGACGAGACATAAATAGTAATATGAAGGTATATGTACGAGAGATCATCTAAAAGGGTGGCCGCTCTGCGACTACTTTTCCTTCTCCGATCGAGTTTTCTCGCTTGGACCGGTCACATCACTTGGCGGAAACTGTCGTTTTCAATTGCAAAACCGGAGCGATGATTCCCCTTATCAAATTACGGGTCTTGTCGGATAGTGAAAATTTTCCCACATTTTCTCGCGGGCCATCGGCTCGTAGATGATATAAATCAGGGTGAAATTGTTGGTTGTTGCGCCTGCGCCGCTTGAGGCAGCTAATGGGCGGTTATTTGTAAGTTTTCACTGGACGCCCGTTACGCGCCATTGAGTGCTCCACCACTCGCAGGCTCGACCGCTATGACGTTTCTTTACTATTACAATACTTTCGATTTGGTTCTCAAAAATATATGCTTATTAGATATCAAGGTCAACATAGATATTGGGAGATTTCTACAATATATCCGAATCCCAAGTGTTGGTTATGTTTCTGAGTTAATAACAAATGTATATTAGTCGTAGCTCGTAGCACATTCGTCAAGTAATATACTACCTTAACTTTTAAATCATTTCAAACCCAAAAAATATCCCTATTACCTATATGACGTAATATAAACTACCACAAACCGCATAACCATCTCGCATCACGAGAGAAAACCAACATTAGAAAAGAGCGGTCCACATAAAATATGGCCGTGTAATGTCGCAGCGCAAATGTCCGGCCAGATAAAACATTTTTAATTGCTTGTTACACAATATTGTGCGAGTGTTCTGAATGGACGTCTTCGTGACTGACTGTATCAATTAATATGAGATAATGATCGGTATGCAGTTATTCGGTTGCAGTCGGACGTCCCGCTGCGAGCGACTCGCGGCAGTACGTGTCGCCGTGCGCGCCTAATCTGTTGATTGCTGCAAATTCATTGACAATTGAACCGGGACTTTCATAAATCATTGAAAGAATCTTAGTGGATTGTGTCAACATTATATAAATAAACAAAATTTCAGTACTTATTTTGTTAGCTTAGTAAAGTTGTATCTGAATTTATTTTCATATTCCTCACTTTACCTACAAACAACTTGATAGATCCTATGTCTCAAAGTTGGTACTAAATATTTGAACTAAGCACCCACAACAATCTGCAACTGCAAAATTACTACTTCTTGGAAATTAAGACCGTAATTTCTGTAGATACCAAAGAACATACCGGGTATACCAATCTCATTTCAGTTATATAATCCAGTACCTATTATTAAGTACTAAATATAATTCATGAGACTATATAAAATATTATAAGTTGTAAAAGGGCCACGCCCGTTTCGATCGGTTTTATTAGAGTTCCCGATGTAATGACAGCGGTATGGAACGGGACTGGTGAACCCATTACGCGAGGACACGACCGCCGCCGGCCACGGGCTCTGATCAACTGAGGAAGTGACGCCAGCCAAGCCGCGACGCGGTGCGCACGCGCAATTTACATATAGGGGTGCAGTCCGATAAATAATATGAAAAACATAAGTATAAAAATTTGATAATCAGAATAATAAATCATTTATTAATTCACTCTTTAATTTTTGTACAACAATTCATTTAATTTGTTAGAGACTGTATATACTATAGAAAAACTTCATAATAATTGAACTTTAATTTAATTTAATTCTATAAGAGGTATTAAAATTAATTTCCTTAATGCACCAATGGCCATCCTTAGCTCCACGAGTTTTATATACGCAGCGCCTTTGGGCGCAAACACGGAGCAAGTATTTGAACAAAGCCTCGCCGCGAAACGCCCTTAGCTATAGAATGTCATTTCACAGTTCAACATTAGTTTTGCATACTGACAACCCTAGCACTCCTATACGCCATTACAATAAACCCAAATATGGTATGAAGGATGCATTAAAATCTAAACAGTCTAATCGGATGACTATCTAGAGTAGCGATGGAGAGCAATTTGCTTAGAAGCTCGTAGAAGGAAAATATAGGAAGCTGTTTGTATACTGTGAAAATTCCCAAGTGTACCTACTTAGATATTTATATAAAGTTTAGGGAATATGGTGTTTAATAGAATTCAATTAATGCTAAATATTATTGAACGAAAGATAATACTTTTGTTCATTAAAGTAGATTGTTAAAGCTTTCTTATAGTATAATAAATAATGCAAATAGAAAGAAACTGACATCAAAGAACTTATTTATAGTTTCAATAGATCTATGACTGTTAAGTGTCAGTAAAATATTCCAAACATTCTGCCCCTTATCTGAACACGTCCGCAGTACCCATTTACAAATATTTGAATACATATTTTGCAACAACGGCAATGGAAAACATAACTATTCTCGATGACCACCAATCCCACTCGATAAACTAAGATATTTCGAACGCCGTTCTCAAATCGCTTCCAAATAGCTAACGATCTTGATCGCCGATACGATCTAAATATAAGGACAATCGAGATCGAGAATTCAATTATGTACTTGTTTACAAATACTTTGAGTTATTTTACTTAGTTGGAATAAGGATTTGATCTGTTTACGATGCATTTATTATCAGATCATCCGCATTTGTAGCACGCATCAAACGCTACGCATATTTAATTGAGTCGTACAAATAGAGTGAACGCCATATTCAACGCATACACATTAAATAGCTGAGCTTCATTGGTCTCGCAGCTTATTTCAATATGAATGAACTGCCTTAACGTTGATTTAAAACATTCAAACTACTGACTTGTAACTGGATTGCTACTATTTATTTAGAGTCCAAACTATCATTCAATAATATTGAAAACAATCATTATTACACAACTAGTGTTTACTCGCGGATTTCTCTTGAACTTTAGCTTTTTTATACTTATTACTTCTTTATAGGTCAAACATAAACTTTAATTAGCCAACTTGATTAATTGATAATTACAATTATTGATTTACAAACTTTAGTATATTCCTCTAAGAGTCTTACAGTGTATGAATTAGCATGATGCCGTTCAATTGCATACATAAATATTTTAATCGGTTTCATATCGCTGTTAAGTACAGTTCCAACACGTCGCTTACTTGGGTTTCTTGGTAAATCCTACAGATAGTTTAGTCAGGTTATTAAGTACTTGGAGAACAGTTTTCGTAATGTTCTAGTACATCCGTTGCTATCTAGGACCTAGGTGCTATAATGTTAGCATAATGCGGCGCGTGGGCGGATCCGTCCACATTTTCATGATGAATCGCACCCAGGCGCCGGTATTACGAAAATTCGCCACAATTTGCATACGGATACGATAAAACGACATCGGCTTGAACTGTTGATAGTTCTCTGCTTTATTGTTACAAGCGTTATTTATTAGCTACTGCTAACAACCGTTACAATGGTCCAATAACCTTATAGTGATGACCGATTGACGCCTGTAAGCTGTAATTTGAACTAGTGTTATAGAAGTTACTTATTTCTATTATAAATCTGCCCAAAGCTCCAGAGCAAAAAATTAAGATGGCTATTCATCTTCTCTTTGAAATACCTTCAATAAATCATATACTCCAAAATGTATCACATAGTGACTCATCAAACTAATTATCTTTTATTGAACTGCCAATTTTACGTTAGTCATAAAAAAACATTGTAAATTTAGATTTAATCAAAAATGATGATAGTGTTGTTAAAAAACAACACTATAACTGTAAATAAGGCAAGAAGCAGTATGTAGTCCATGAGTCTACTTTTATTTATCAACCGGTAAAACCTCCACATGTGACCTCATCTCATTGAGAACAAAGGATAGTCAAAGACAATGCGCTCCGTCCAGACGCAGACGGTCAGATGTGAACCCTGCATTGCGAAATATTAGAGGCATTAGAATGTCATGCGGTAACGAATGGTTCGCGAGTGTTGGTGATTGATGGCGGGCGGCCGCGTGGGCGGGAGGCGCGCGCGCACAAAATACTCGTCAAATTACACCGCGCACCTCTATTTAGGATCAGGGTTGCCAAATTACTATTTGAGATTATTATATAATGTTAACGTTCTTGAGTAATTCTATGCTTTACCTAATAAATCTGAGCACATATTATTTTCTCTTTTATTTTTCGGACACTTATTATTTATCTATATAAAAACATGAATGATAAAATATTTCTTTAAATCATCTCGTATAGAAACAATATTCATACTTTTTGTGAAACTAAAATGACCTTTAAATAATATTAATAACGTAGATGGCAACCCTAATTGGCATGTATCATTTTTGCTAGACAATATGAATGGTTGTAGATGAGCTTTTGATATTGTTTTAGAATTGTTACTTCGATGTAGTGTCTGAGAAGATAAAATACATTTTTATCTATGAATAGTTTGTTAGGAATAATTGATTAGATTTGTACATAGATGTTATACAAAAAACTGAACAGGATATATCTATTTCTTTCGTACTTTCTATGATATACAATACAATTAACGGAAGTAGCGATATTTTGAGATCCATTACAAACAACATTCTTCGAACTCATTTATATGAGATCACACAAATTAGATTCCTCAAATTAAAGTTTGTATAATTAACACTTTTGAAACATGCATTTTATTCTATTAAATCCAATATATTATGAATTAAACTCTTCTTAATTGTATTAATAATAAAATTAGATTTAATAGACTTTGGGTAACTCTTTCTCGGCAACTTATCACGGTGAGATTGCATGTAACTCTAAACACTAGCCTATAAAATCAGAAATATATTAAAATGATGAATTTTATGAAACCAAATAATTTAGAAACTTTAGAAGCAGTAAACTTAGTTACGAGTAACATAATACTGTTTCAAATTTAATAGCGCATCGACGCACGAGCTGCGCACGCGCCGCTAATGATTCGCTGGATAATTCTGCAACAATTATGTTTTTTCATTTCTATTAAAATAAATGTTTATTTTATTCACTGTAAACCTAATAAAATGTAGGTTTCTGTATCATAAAAAAACTTAACGTAAAGTAAAAACGTGATATGCTTTTGTAGAATGTAATCACAGAATGGACGCTACCGTTACAATAAAATATTTAAGTTATTCATTCCGGCCCTTTTGCAAAAAAAAATAAAAAAAAACGATATTTTTCATTTGTAATTTGTATTTGGGTGAGCAGTAATTAAGACTATTCCAAAAAATCATATCAATAGGATTAGTAGGTGCTGAAATATAGCTCTGTGATAGACGGACGGAGTGGCACTATAAGGGTTCCTTTTTTAACTTTTTGGTTCGGTACCCTAAAAAAACTACCTATCAATATTTAAGTTTTGTAGCTTAATGTTTTCAAAATGTATTTGAATATAATTTTGCACACAAATAATTTATACCATGGAATACAACATACAATGTTTTATCCCAAGAAAACTTGTAGATCCATAAAAACAACAAATGAGATGCAGAATAGACCACTCCTGTTCAATCGTTAATGACCTTTCGAGCTATCAACCATCCATCTCCCTAATCATTTTTACTAGCTCAGTCAGTACATTCCATTCATTTACAACTATTCGTGCGTAAACAATGAATAACATAATGAATTAATTGAATATTATAATATAACTAAATGATTATTTATAACGATCAATATGTAACTAACGAACTGTAATCAATATGTTCTAAATCAATGAAGCAAGTGTTGAGAGGCTGTCTTGTTAATGAAGATTTTGAGAGCAGGTCAATGGAATTTCTTGTTGTATTTATTTATAGGTATACAGGGATTTGGTTCGAACACTTATAAGTTAAGAGATGCTTTTACATACTCCTTCTGTATATAATCTATAATCCTCTGCTTCTTACTGAATTTTATAAATGCGAATGTGAGTTTATTTGTTTGTTTGTTGCTTCACGCCTTAACTACCTAACCGATCATCATGAAATTTGGTCTATATAGCCTAGGCGTATAGGTCGTACTTTTTATCCCAGGAACGCGGGTAAAACCGCGGTGGACAGCTAGTTATGTATTTATAATAATTTGCCTACCGGTTACATTTTAATACATTATAATTTTAGTCATTAACCCCCTTATTAATAAATAAGGTATAAATCAGTCTTGTATCATCCATAGAAAGTGACGGATATATTTTAATCCTAGGTATTACTATACTTGACTAATAAGGGGGTTAATGTATATCATACATTATAATTGGATTATTATTATCTTTTCAGGCAGCCTTTGGTGTAAACTAAAGATCTATGAAAATAAGAATAAAATAATAATTATTAAGTACCATACTGTAGACGTCATTGAATAATATACCTATCTAATTTATCTTTAAATTATCTAAGGTCAACATTTTTAATACATATTTATTTAATGCAGCATTGAACTGAGATTGAATTAAGTTTTGATTTATTACCCACCAACGTAACAACTGCGCGGATAATTATGAAATCATTATCAAAAACAAATATGCATGATAATTTAGAACACAATACATCTGACGTTCATAAATCACAGTCACCATTATCATTTCTATAAGGCTGAGGGTACAGTACGATGGAATTAGCTTTATATATTTTTGCTTGTACTAACCATCACAGTTTTTTCTGCTAGAAAAAATCTGGATAAATATTTAACTAATAAATTGTTGCTTTCTGGCTGGAATAATCATCAATACCTATAACATATAAATAGCAATATATAATTAGTATAACATGTTTAAAAAAGTCGGACTACTCTGTAAAAAGTTATGAGTGATCTTACATAAAAAAAAAATATATACACGTCGACTTGTAAACCTCCGTTTTTTTGTCGGTTAAAAATATGCCCCAATCACAGAAATACATAACTAATATTGCTAGTCCCATTTGTAATGCCCCAGGGGCGCAGTTCTCAATTACCTAGCTTCTTCAGTTACAACTTCAGTTATATGCATTAGTGGCATTTATTTACGTTGAACATTAGTTAGTGAAATGTCTCAACGGGCTCTAATAGCATGTTTGTGTTTAAGTCCGACCAATTGAATTCGCTCTGTTATTTGTTTTAACAATATTATTAATTAAACAGAATTTAATTATGTCGCTGGCATAATGATTTTTTATTTAAAAGCCTGCTTTCAACCATTAAATTACACTACAGAGCTTTCTCAAGGTAAATAAAATTATAACAGTAGCCAGTTTTAAATTATTTAACAGTTAGAAGTTATTTAATGCAAAATTATATCCTTTAACGGATATATTTTCTGTTCCCAAGGAAATTTCCAATGGGCTCTTTAATCTCCACTCATTATCCTCAATTGCATATATTTTCTATCCAATTAAGGCTAATAAATATCAAAACGAAAGCAGTCCATCTCGATGTGACAAGCCTTCTCTAGATTACTTAAAGGAGCGCGCACACGGTCATATTTAAAGTCGCGGCACGCAACGACACGCAGCGCTGCGGACCAATAAAACTAGCGTTCCAGTGGACGCTAAGACGTTTACGCATTGATGTAGTGCCGCATCAGTTTCAGATTATACCGTAACCGAGATTTACTGGGACGGTTTTGAAAGCAATATTGTCGTAACATACATCAAGCGAAAAGCGATTTGTCCTTCTTCCATCATAAGGTATTTTTAGCTCCAAAATCATACTAATGAATGCACCAATAAAATATGAACCAAGCTCGATTTGATAAAAAATAATCAACTTTCGAGCAAACATTATTTTTAAATAACAGTCGCTTATATTTTAGACCAAACTCAAAGCAAGTAGGTAGTTGTATATAAAAGAGAGGACTGTGATTGTAAGGAGTAAGTAAGTACCATTTAGCTGATTGTGAAGTATGATCGTACTCGATATACAGTTAGATTGCAATTGAATTCAAGCAATCTACGTAAATTTATGTAGGCATTTAGATCTTAATTTAAATATATTTGCATTTTAAAAGTATTTTGCGATTTAACTTACGACCAACAAAAGAAATCAATCGGCTTGTTTATAAACACGTGGTATGCACGTGCCTTAAGTCTAGAAGACACTAAACGTTTAATTCAACATCAATACAATAATAATCTACATTAGTTTATGGACCGTGCTGAGACCTCGTAACTCCTCATCGGACCTTTATGAAGTGTTATTGGTTCAACCAGAGCTCTGTGTAACTTAACACTTATTATCGGACCACTGGATAGATCAGTATCGACTTCAAATAGTTTCCATCTTGTAGTCGGGTGATCTTAAATCTTCTTGTCTCTGTGGGCGTCCACCTTTCGAAAGGTCATTCTTGGCAAACCAGTAACATTAATGTGCATTCCGACAATATTCACTTGCTCTACTTTGTATTATCTTTTGCAGCCTTTGACTCGTGTCTGGTGTACTATTAATTTTATATATCGATACTTAGGAAAGCGTGTCTGACAAGGTATTTGTAACCTAAGTATCAGAGTTTTATTCAATTTTTTACTAAAACAGTAATGTTCATTACGTAGTAAAAACATAATACACATATAGGTACATTACAGACCAAAGTATCCAAATGATTTCTATAAATACCTACCTCATTGTACATTTGTGAATATGAAGTTAAAGTACAGATGTATTAAAGTACCAAAATTACAATGTTATGAAAAATACAAAGCACTTAAATGTGTTGCTTCGTCCACAATTCTCTGGAAATAATTAAAGGACGACTTATCTCAGAGATTGCGAGTGAAATTAACCGTAACTTTCCAAGGTTTTTACGCTGACCTTTCCTTAACAAATTCCCACAATAGTAACATGCAAAACTAAAACAATTCCACACAAAAATCCCCTAGCTAATTAGTTCGCAATAAGCAAGATGGACTAAATGCACCAACAACTAGTAAGGAAGTCTTCAAGTAAATTAATTTTACTGTGAAACGTAAAACACCACTTGTGCGTCAAAGAATGACTCATTTTCCTTTAGCTTCGTATCTTCCTGCCTTGACATTTTAAGACGTTTTTTAAGTATCTTAAAATGTTGTTACACATCCTGTGCAATTCGCACGCCTACATTTAAAGTAGTAAAAACAACATTCATCCCAAATGCGCTTGAGTAATTGTGGTAGCCGACAAATGAGTACATGTTTTTCGACCCCGATGCGTAGGCGCCTGATTCAGTCCCCGATGCTGCGATCATGATGAGAAACAACTCAATTTGTTTCCTTATAGGGTTGACACCGCATTCAAAAATTTCATACCTATACACCAAACTGTTTTGCGCAAATATTTCCGTACTCCTACACACACAAGACTAATACAGTTATACATGGATTCATCCCATACGCAAAGAAATACTACCAAAAATGTCTAGTAATGTCTGTTACACTGGGTGGAGATTTCGAGATGGCATATTTTCAAAACCTATGTTGGATTAGTCCTGCTGAACAACTTTTAGTATGAGACCAACAATGAACTATCAAAAAAAAATTTTGACTTTTCATACATTATGATCGAGTAAGGTTGACATTTTGTATTTGTGAATTCACTATACGTCCCATAGAAAAAGTTGTTCAGCATGACGAACCCAACATAGGTTTCGAAAATATGCCATCTCGAAATCCCCACCCAGTATAGAAACTGACACACATTTCAGAACTTCCAGAAAACTTTGATTAAAGCATTTACAAGTATTTCGAGTGAGAATATTTTTTCCAATATTTGATTTATGGATGCATTCAATAGGATGTCTTAATTGAGGCGCTCGCGGCAGGTCGTGAGTGGGAGTATCACTGATGACCCGAAAGTGTATTCAAAGGGATCCCGATGAAGTAATAAATCATATTCTTTGTGCGTAAGCCACTTTATACACTCTTTTGTGGGGCCGTCTCTCGTACATTTATCACGATGACCAACACACCTTGCTCATTCAACAATGGTACATTTTTCGCGAGGCTCATTACGCCGCGGGGAATAACGACGATAATGGTTAGTAAACAAACAGACAATTAGAATTTGAATGTGGAGCATTGAATAAAGAAAAAAGTGATGACGTCATGAAATTATTTAAACGTCACGACTTAGACGAGTACGCGGCATTTAAACTTATACCTAACTAGCTGCCCGGCGCGATTTCGTTCGCGTGGTGCTACCCAACCCTATGGTGCTACCCTACCCTACCCAACCCTACCCTACCCTACCATACCCTACCCTACCCTACCCTACCCTGACAGCAAAATCCCCATTAACAAAATGATCTGCCATTTATTGAATTCATTTGTTACAAAAAATGTGATAAATGAAGAACCGCTCGACCGATTTTGTGCAAACTTCACATAAACCATCTACTAAATAGTCCGAACAAAGTCTAAACATTTGGTTTGGATTGGTGAGCCCGTTCTAGAGTTATAACATTACAACGAAAAGTGGCATTGATTTTTATATATAGATAACAATAACAATATTTTATTTCATTTTTCAAGATCGAAATACAGAACTATAAAATGAATGAATAAATTAACTATGCATATAAGCATATAAGTGAAACATAAGTCGTGTTAATTGCTACGTGTAGTTGCTAATTAGCAGGGAATGTCTTACAGTTTATGTGTAGTCCAAAAATTATGTGCCATTGTTTACTTTACGTGCGTTCACAAATGGGACATATTCCGACATGTGTACGTATTACCATTTGAAACTAAGCTTTATGGGATCATAGAAAGACTGAGTTGAGTTTCCCTTCATTAGCACGCAACGCCGTATATTCAAGCTCCCTTGAACACAAACGTAACAAATGCTAACAGAATCAAAGCCTATCGAATTTCAACTTATGTTTGTTCCTACAGAGATAATGTTTACTATATTATTACAATATTTATTGCAAATTGAATCTAACTAACATTTACGGATACAATCAGTGTACCTTATTTTTTTCCAAAACAAAAAGGTTCTAAAAGAATATCACGGACTTTTACTGAAAATATTACATTGAACTGTGCCCCGCGATTCGACCTGCGTTCTCAGAAAAAGGAATCCTATATTTATCTCCGTGGTTCAAGAAATCGTTCAAGTTTGGTAGTATAGCCGTAAAACAAAACAAACAGATAGACATACTTTTGAGATTGATTCTTCGATATCAAACACACGTTGATGTCTTTTATATTGACCCAATACGACAAATTAACCAACTGTAGCCAACTCAAACGGGCTATGTAAAAGACATGAACGTCTAAAATCTGAATTAAATATTTTGTAAGATTAATTAGACGGGCCGGTTGACGTGGAGGTTAAATACACTGACTACCACGCCATAGGTCGTAGGTTCGATTCTCGCCCAGAACCAACAGTCAGTTTTCAATCAAGTATTAAGCTGAAAAAACGTGGAACTAATAAGATGATTAACTAATTATTTTCAAATATCATGCCTAAGGCAAAACTAGACATATTTATTTACACAAGTTTATAAAATTATTTATTAAGCAAATTAACATTTTATGCTCCAACATCTGGTCTAATGTGATTATTTATCGACCATTAAATCTTAATACGAGTGAAAGGTCGGTTGGATGCCACTTTGCTAGTTGAACGACTTAATTGACTCGATAAAATTCTATATTATAACTATTTAAGTGAAATCTTTATGTGGCATAAAAGCTTAAAGGATTTTGATAATGAATATCTATCGTTACTTAGTAACTAGTCAGTAATGTACGTATATCATACTCAGCCGGCAGTTGACAGTACTTTATCTCACGAAAACCTCTGAAATTTGCCTAAGTAATTTTGAAATTACACAACACTTTGGCATTTGATTAGCTTACAACCAATGTTATCCATAAGCCGTGTTCGGTTACAGCACAGCCAGCATCGCCGAACAATAGTTGTCTCGAACAAGGAAGTGCTCCAAGTATCAAGTTATCGATAGCTAAGTGTAGTGGACAGAGGGCAGTGTCGCAGAGCACCGTTGTGCCTTGTGCCCCGCTTGCATACTTTCACCACTCGCTTCCCGATGCATCGATGACCGTTTGGACGCAAGTGAGTTACGCGACTTACTCAATTTAACGGTATTTATGAAAACGCAAAAGGTATTGAAAAATATTTGAAATGCGTGAGCTTGATTGACGGAGTGCATAATACAATTATGTTGTGTTATGAAGTGGTGGTCAAATGTCGGCTATACATTTTTAAGCGGTTTTCCTTTTGTGGAATGTAGTCTTTCTTGGAAATAGAATGAACAAAGAAGAGGTTTATTATTATTATTTTTTATTTACCCTATCCAGGTTTAAAAGCTAGCCCTTCCAAAGGGATCATCAAAGCATTTTGCGTCGGCGCAAGCACTCGCTATAGTTACATTACTTATACAGAACGGTACAAGCTCGTAGGAAGCGACACATTAAATGCCCATAGACTGACTTTATTCATCTATTTTATTATATCCAAATATAAGTAGATTTTGGTCGATATTGTTGTATTTTGAATAAAAGATAGAGAGAATAAATGATTTCAAAAAAAAAATTTTACTAATCAAATCATTTCAGCCAACACAACAAATCGATGGTGTATAAGATAAATAAAATCGATCTACTATCCACCACTCACTTCGTATTCCATTCAGAAGACGCCTACACAATGATAGCATCTGCCATATAAATTATCACTGCATCTTAATTAAATTAATTTACGCAGTGCAAATCGGAGAGTTTCGCTAATAAACGTTCGCACACACAATAATTGTGTACCATATTTTACATGCGGTGAATGTTTCGAGTCATAAAACGACGTAAGATAATCTGTCAGGCCCTGTACTCAGGCTCATCTTACGCAAGATCGCTCTGGTAAGACTACAGCATTTCAACAGACACTAAAGTTCCAAAATAATACCTCTGGCAGCCTGTAAACAGTACGATTTACGTGCGATTCGCAATTTTTTTAAACTCACTTTCCTTCAACTGGTCGACTGTTGAAAGTTTACGATGCAAATAAAATTTTGGCGGCTTCTGCAATGTCATGAGCAATCTGGGAATACGGTTAATTTGGTGATGTGGTACCTTTATTTGTTACTCTAATGGGTACAATTATGTGAATCATTATTTTCAGCGACCTATAGGGTATAGAAAACAGTTGGTCTTGGGATGAATCCATTAAACAAGCTAGCAATTAACGCCTGTATATCGTGACAATGAAACGTGATGAGGTGAAATTAATATTTCATAACAATTTATATTATAAAATAAACTCGTCAATTGCTAAGGCATAGCATAAAAAAGCATATTCAACGTTAATATTAATATAGTACAATTTGCATTCATATCATGTTATCCTGCTTCCAACGATCACACATTGGTCGAATCAAAATACTATAAAAAATTGTAAATTACAGATGAACACTTCGCTATAGTTAATTTTACCATGGTTTTTTATTGGATTTAAATTATCTAGGTTCTGAAATTTTTACTTTACTTTCTCAACGCAATTGCCCCGACCTTTTTATGTTCAGGTTATGCTTTCATTACTTTCATTTGCGACAGATATTTTTAATATCGGCGAAGATAAGGGTCGCCTTATGCAACACATGTTCTGCCACAAAATTATTGTTAATAAAAACTTGACATAATAATTATGTTAACAAAACACCCGCCTTGCCCCAGATTGCATACGGGTTAATTACCACGATCGCTCAAAGTTGAGATCTTCATACGATATTGTGGAAGATATCTTTATATAAATTACTCATTTTGTCCGTCCGTGGTTCGTAGTGTAATAAGTGAATATGTAATTAAGGCCCGACCCGCGACTTTGTACCGAAATGTTATTTTATTTCATTTTAAAATTGACAAACTGATTGATGACCACTGAATAGGCTCTACTGAATTTATCATCACTTTTAATGCCGATTCTATTATTTTAAACGGCCGTCCACTTGTTATCGTTATAGTCAATTTATTTCAACGATTCTAAATGGATTCTCGAAATCATAAATAATAATATCAGCATTTAAAATTGGAGCACTTTTATCAAATATTTATAATATACCAATCATACGCATTTACGACTTTATTCATTGATTTATTTATTTCTTAGTTTGTTAGAAACTAGTTATGGTATCCGGTGTATCAGGCTATAAAGGACCTACTATAAAAACTCACGCAACTTTAAATTTAACATCAATAATAATATTTAAATTCAACCAACCAATTCAGCTAAAAATATATATATATGTAGTTTTTCAAGAGGTTTGGTGGTTTACAAGGGGTTTTAAACTAATTGTGATATAGGTAGGAATAAAGATAAAAATACCCTATATTTATCGATTACATAATATTAAGGACTGTGAAAATACTTGTCGATGTTTGTCGAATCCGAAGAAGTCACTTACGAATTGAACACGAATATTAAATGAGTTTCGTACGCGTAGTTAATATGAACACCGAAAAAACTACAACTATTTTTATTTTATGACTATTGATTATTATTTACTATCAATGCTTATCAAATATCTTCTAAGTAGCCGACACTAATAAAATGGCTTCAATTAAAGTACGGAGGAGCAATAAAAATAATTATATTTTTTTACGAATTAGACCATTTAACCTTTATCTTTTTTATTATCTTCTTAATCGATGAATAACTATGTCCTTTGGTTAATGATTGTTTTATACGCTCGTCGATAAATGTAATTATTACGCACACGTATAGGTAATAAATAATATTTTTTGACTCAGTTTATTTCTTACGCGCTCTAAATTAAATAACCGATAAAGTTAAAGAACTAAAACCACAACAAGAAACATAAATGTTTATAAAGCATTTACGAAATCGATACACATAAAGTCGTAATGGAACTAATACCTTATGAAATATGAAAGCCGATTCGACTAATTGTATAAATATTTTATTTCGATGTTACGCAATGCGATCATAAAGTTGATTCAATTACCGGTGGAAGTAAATTATTCTTAAATAATTTTTCTGACTTATAATAACAATCAACACGTACCATAACGCCGAAATATCGTCGTGTTGAATTTCACAATTATGTTTTAATTGCGAGGCGGCAACAAGGCCTTTTTGTCGGCCGATGCCGACTGCCGATTACTGCCGATTTTTAAATTGAATTATGTGTCGTTACGATCCCAATGTCGCCCAATATTATACACTCAACGAAACTTCAAGCTTTCGTATAAACATTTTGACAACTGAAGGATTTTAACTATCGTGATCGGCCGCGAGAGAATTTGAGAAATTTAATTTTTAACAAAAAATATTTTTCTTTTTTATTCTTTATTGACTGCATAATAAAATAACATTCAACTATAACGGTGAAATACGGGAAAACATGTGTGTTATTAACGTTATAATAAGTTTGTATCGATAGTTAAGCAAATTGTTTAAATTAATGTAACGACTTATTAAAATTAAATAAAAAATAAGAAATTATTTTCAAAAGTATTAGAAATATTAAATAAAAAATTTGCTTTTCCCAAGGTGTGCATATGAACCTGAAACATGTATGGGTGCGAAAGGACACCAATAAAAATAGCCCGCGCACGCACTATATAATTCACTGGCCACATAACGTGTCGTATTAATTAGGCTGCGCAGGCGCATGCAGACGTGTCTTGCGCAAATGTGTACTGCACTTTATTAGCTCCATGAAATATTATTAGTTTTCAATCGCGTCCGCTTGTCCACCTGTCCGATGGGCTGTCGCCGGATGTGTGTCCAACTATATTGATGGGACCAGTCCAATCGCAATTATTGCGCTATGCGAATTTCACCTACTTTCCGATTTAATTGCCCCGTATAATACAACCTTCAGTAAAAAAGTGCAATAAAATTTATGCACCCAATTAAATTAGAGTAAAAACAGCCTCGGTAATGAGGCAGTCATTTATCTCGGGGGTGTATTTCTTTTCAGTATTTCTTAACAATGAACAAGTTTTAGCTCAAATTAAAGTTTCGTTAAAATACCGGTGTATATTCACGGGGCAGCGACAAAGAGCTTTTATGGTACAAATAAATTTGACAGAATCCTGTTTTTCTTGCTGTGACCACATCGCCTTAACGAGACGTCTGAATCAATGACAATGGGTGGTCACCGCGACTTAATTGATTTGTACCACAACTCCTCAGTACAGTTTGGAGCACGTGGACTTAAAATTATGGTACCTGGCAACGTGGGCTGGTTGGTATTAAAATTAGATGGTGAATAAAATTTTATTGTGCCTGATTACTCCCGCCGCCGTCGATCAATTGATGGCATCGCGAACATTAACACTTCTCATTCTGAGAACGTAAAGCTCTTATTAACACTTTACCTTTTCCCACCTACCAATAACGACAATTACTTTCACACAGAGATCTTTCACCAATATTTTATCGAATAAGACCTCGCCCTTATAAAGTGCCAATTAGTATCGTAAGTTATTACATAAAATATCATATAATTATTATTTTACCTGTTTTCTATGAACAGCTTACGAACTTCATAAAATTTAATATTAAACCAATAACCATAAAACTTCAATATCTAATGATTTATTTAACCAATATGAGCATAAAATAATATGTTGAAGAGTTTAATTCATATAGAGTTTTAACCAGAGCGGTAAGGTATAACATGGTGACAGGGACTTTTACATCGACGACGACGACGACGACGCTGTAATTATGTTATCTGTAGGTACATTATATTTTGTAATCATAAAACTTGTTATCTATAGGTTGACCGCTGACCGTAAGTGCTTTATCTAATGCGCCATAGGTAACACAGCTCACTCCTGTTACTCCCCTGTTGCACCCAAAGCCGCCACTGCACCACGCCTGTCGCATCCAAGGTGCGGCACAGCACTTGCGGTTAAACTAAAAAACCTTGGTTACATGACTTTCTCTGATGTTGATGTTACCTATCTCAATTCGGTATCAACATCGGAAAATAATGATTTAATTGTATTCTGATTTGAATTCCAATAAAACCTTATTATACTTCAAAACAAACTGAAACTTAGGAAACTTGCGATACCAGTTTGAAACTTAAATAAGATATCACGTGGATTATCAAAATCAGGTTTAAAATCCGGTGTTACACTGGGACAAACTTCTAATTAAACATAGCCGTACATCGCGGCCATCCGGCCTGGGGCGCCTATAAGCGCAAACATTAACTGATATGATAATACTTATGTAACTTGGAAACATAGAATAAAGAATTAACTAATCTCTTGTAATTTATTATTTATTCTAAAACCCTTATGTTACGTTTTCGTATCAACACTTAATATAAATTAAGAAATGTACACATAGCTTCAACAGCTCAAATAACATAGTAAAAAAATTTTTTTTGTTTCTTTTCGCGATTTTCTTTTACCTTTATTTCATACTAATTCTGTTAAAATCTTCGAAAATGTAAGAAAGAGATCACTTGCAATATATTTTGGCTTCACCAGTTTATTGTGAGTTTCTGCGTTCTTTGTAGAGTGAAACGCGCTCACGTGTGCACGCGCAGATGTCCCTCTAACAAGAGCGAGTGTCCGAGCGGTATCTAAATACCGCACGACGCTGATCGTGCGCATGCGGTGCACCGGAGAAATTCATCGCGGAGTTGACAACCTTTATGACAATTTTAATTAATATCAACTCTATCTATAAAAATGAATCCCTATTTCCCTTGGTCACGCTATAACTTGAGAACGACTTTACCGATTTCATATTTTTTTAATGCTTTCTAATACTTTGGAGAAGGTTCTCACGGTTTTTTTTTTAAGTTGCGTAGAAAATTAGAATATTAAAGAAAACTTTACGGTAGCGTAGGGTAATGTAGGATGTCCTTCGGGTACGCGGGTGAAACCGCGGGGGACAGCTTGTCTAGTATTTAGAGACATACGAAAAGTTGGTTGGCGTTTCGGTAAAGGAAAATCATCGTGAAAACCGCCAAGCTAGCTACACCACAGCTACACTATGCTTACCTCGTTAGTAAAGGTTTCTGTCCAAACATTAGTTGATAGTAATTATGAGGGAGGCTTAAAATTCCTTTCTACAAAGCTTCAATTGCTTTATATTATTCCTCGGTATTTTTTTATTGCTTATATCATCTGTGTGTGGTAATAATTAATTTCCAATTTATGTTTTCAGGTAATGCATACAATCTCAATGAAGTCTACTAGAACGGCTAGAATGACAAATTGGTAAGCAGTTTAACAACTAATAAACTGCTTTGACGGCAAAATTAATATTGTAACAAAAAACGTACTTAATTACAGACACGCACAAGCGATTATTATAAGCGATTAATAACTAAGTGATTAATTAATGAAATCGATTGGCAATTAAATAATTGATTAGCATTTACGTTAATAAGGAGTTATTATTTTAAATAATTGTTTTAACTCTAAATAGTTTTGAGCCCCTGTATAGTTTCACCACAAGAACCAGTCCTATGAGCTGTACCTCTCGATGCATCGATCCTCGCTAATCGTAATTAACGATACTACCCCGTGAAATTGAGAATTATGTCGACAAATCGATTTGCGACTATCGTTCAAATGTGTGCTATTATTTTATATATATTTAAATTTATGATGTTATTCATTCTTTACGATGATAGGAAAGTGAGGATTAATCATAACAAAACCACTGTTTGTACTTTTTCCTACTAAACTTATTTTGTAAAATATAACTTCACTAGGGAAAAAGAAAAATTACCAGTTACTCAGTCTGGCATCGACAAGACTATATTAAATCCTCAGGTGTAAAATAATGTATAATTAAATAACTTCACAATATCAATTAAGGTATGATTTCGTAATGTAAATTATCAATACCGTGCGAAATATTTTGATCTACATTGAAACATGTCATATCCCGTCCAATTTTGCAATTTCCTCTACAGAAATGGCAATACGAAAAGAACGACACCGTGTGTGATTGCCTTATGTGGTAGGTCTCGAGTTCATCATAATAAAGGAAGGGAAACTTTCACTCCTTATTATTGAGAGTGAACAGTTTTTTACACAAATTGGAGTATTGTGCCCACCCTCTGAAATAAGATCGCGACCATTTTTACCTGACCCGCCACGCCTCTTCTGCAGTTATTCATTTAAATATATGAAGAAGATATGGTGGAAGAGGTCTTTTTACGATGGGCGACATATAATGATCTCCTTGCGTGTGGTCTGTAATGCTTCTGAGTAAGAATTTCGAATTCGATTTTACGAATACAATTACTGTACGGTCAATAACAGCAAATTTACATACTAATGATCTAATTTCAATCAGTAATCAACTAAGTAAAAAAGCTCAGCAATGATGTGCCAATTAAAATAGCATTCAAATTAGGTATGTTGATTATATAATTACGATCGACTATCGATGTCGATGAAATGGTTGTTATTTTCGAGAAAAAACTAACACAGAAGAGTTTCCGATAAGTGCTGCGAAAGAATGTTTAGCACCTTCTATACGAAGGTGCCTTTAATCTAAGTATTCTAGTCTCATCGTAAAACACTGGAAGTGCACTAGATTGTGACTAAATAAAGAGTGGTTTCTCCGTTAATGGCCACTAACATCTTCAACACATCGCGATTAAAGAGTATAACATGTTTTGTAATAGAGACTGCATCATGAACAATCGACAGTCGATAAAAGCTGAAAGTAATTGAATTATGCCTGCAACAATCATTGCACCTTTTTCATAAATATCATATTAAATAATTACTAATCATCGCCATTATTTTCTTTACACTGATAAATAAAGGCATGATAACTCAAACAAAGACCATTGAAACACGTTTATGACGTTAACACGTCTCACGTTAAAATTCCTCAAAAATCTATTGACAGCTCAAAACACAAAATAAAAATATCGATAGACTTATCCCATCCCTTGGAATTAGTGCACGCTCACCGGACGGACAAGATCAGTATGTAAAGCAGGTGCGAGGCTCAGCCGTGTAAGGCATAATGGTGTTGCTTGAGGCTTTCCAGGACTACTTCCTTTATCGAGAGAAAGTCTTTCGACGCCTCTGCTATTGCCAGTTAACTATGCCTATTTTCGGATGACAGTGATATGATTGTTTCAATATTACATTTACAATAGACTAGTATGTGATATTTATTATTGATTTATACGTTCATAAATAAAATAGATGCATCGGTAAAATACTACAGCTACAATAGGCTGTTTATGAACTGTTTCATGATGTTCCTAATTTTATAGGAGTCACTATAAATAAATATCCAGGGACATTCCTCGCACATAGTCATTTGATGCCAAACTAAGCAGAGCTTGTACTATGGAAACCAGATAACAGATATAATACATATACTACTTTTTTTTTGTAAATACATAGGTACTTAATATACATAATTACACCCAGACTCAGGACACAGAGACATTTTCTTATCGTGGACTATAAAAAATATCAGTAAATTATACATTAATGTATATTAAGATGTCCATTAATAAAAATATAGTATTAATAATTATGTTTGAGCCACACAATTGATTTCATAACAAACTACTCATTAATTAAAAACAGGAAGGAGGCCGGTTAGCGTCTCAAAATTAATTAATCGTGTTATTAATTATCTAAAAATTACTGAGTATATTCAATTATTGGGCTCTTGACTTGATGCCTGTCGCGAGTATACATAAATTATCTAAATGGCAATAATACAACATTACCTAAATAGCACAACATATTATTTTTAATATTTTTCCTACAATATAAACTATTTCAATTTGGATAACAATATTATAGACACATGGGTCATCAATTTAAATAAAATAAAATATTTATCAGCTTTATAGTTTCTGAGTACCATCGCGTACCTACTGTCATTTCATGATTGAACGACTTTCCAAAGACATCGGACCATCGACTTTCATACACTTGACAGAAGGCTAACTGATCCTCAGGCGCTCGGACGCACCTTATCACGTTTACATTTCATAAATATTAAAAAGCTAGGTAGCGGACATCGTAAAACTGAAAATCTGACGTGAAATCTAACCAACTTGACATAAGGATGGACCTTAATTTTAAAATATGTTTTCATTCATTCAAATTGTTATCAATAAAAAACATCCAAAATGTACTATGTAAAATAGGTTTTCCAAAATAAATTACATATTTCTTAACAAATCTGCGCATTCTTTTGAATAGATAAATCCTCACGTAGGTAAAAATTTACTTACTACGTATTTAGATACTCAGCCAGCTCAAAATTTTGACAGCCCTACTTGGAACCCTAGTTCTAATATATTCACTAACTCGCTACCTTAGTGATTTAGATCATATTCATGTTGTCTTACACGAACATGGATTTATTCAAGCTTCCCGGCAGTTAGTAGCAAATCAATAGCGGTGGGTTGCGCTCGCGCAGCTTCCGATGCGCAAGAGCCACTCGCCCCCGCTTTATTGTGCGCACCTAGCGCCATCTATCGACCGCAGCTAATATTTTACAACGCAACGCTTGTTTGCAGTAATGCTCCTTTGAACAAGCTTTTATTACTTCGCCGATGATTTCTAATAGTGTTTTAAGAATGTCTATTATTTTTACAAAGTATGCTTCGACTCTCACTTTTAGAGATACTTTTTTAAATAATTACTTTTTAATACATTATCAGGAGCATTCAAAAAAAGATTACTGTTGTTCTTGAATTACCATCTCCTCATAAAATTCAACAACCAGTTTTGATCTTCATAATGATGCCAATTTACTTACGGCAATGCGACATGCTCATCTCTTTCCGCTTATGCAGTGGAAAAAAAATTAAATCATGTTCACCCAATTAAATTGACATTGAATGACTGGTGCATTACACAATAAATTGAAGGTAATTTTAACAGGATCACTGAAGGTTTTCGAAAGTATGCGTCCATCACGTAACGTTCAGTCCAGAGCAAAGGCCCGGCCACAATGACTCTGATCGGTGGCCGTTGATTAATTAAAAAAGCATTGCTATTTAAACGCCAAGGCGAGCTCAATACCGTTTTTTATTACGTCTTTAATGAGGCCCATAAACGGAACTACCGGCCGCTCCAGAATTTGCATTGATTTTAATGTAATTGCATGTGTAAAGAATTGCTTCTTCAATCGAGTTACCGATTTGGTTACGTGATGGAACTTGACATCCATTAGTACTGTTGCTGCTTTCAATACCTCGCTACCCAGTTAGTTACACTCACAATTATGTACCCTATTCTAAGTGACTTAACAATCGTTGAAAAATTATCCACTAGTTTAATAAAAATGTCGTTCGTGTCCATTCATGAATAATTTTACAATTGGCAATTAGCTCTTAAATTATGTAAAATGTTTTATCTTTCTGTTATTTCTGAAGTCAGAGAGCTGAGTGTCATCAATAAATATATTTCTTGTAAGAGCATAACATAAATCATCATTCAATATATAAATTACAGCAATTAACATTACAACTTACTACCGAAAAAAATCAAAATATGGTGACGTCAATTATATCTCAGAGTAGATAAATACTATTATATTAAATAAATCTCCTCTTTATATTAAACCAAGGAAATAGTCACTTATAGAAATGACAGAGGCTAGGCTTTACATCATATTAATTCAATTAAAATTAAAAAGTTTAATAAATAAAATAAATAAATATCCTGGGAAATTCCTCACACACGGTCATCTGATTCCAAACTAAGCAGAGCTTGTACTATGGAAACCAGATAACTGATATAATACATATACAACTTTTGGTTTTAAATACATACTTAATATATATACACCCAGACTCAGGACATACAGACATGTTCATGCAAATGCATGTCCTGTGTGGGAATCGAACCTACGACCTGCGGCGCGATAGGTAGAATCTTAACCAGACTCCGCCAGCTGGCCCGTCAATTGATTGATTGTTTCTGTTAATTGACGGGCCAGCTCTATTCACTCCTGAATTTTATGTGATTGCAAAGCTTGTTTGGAAAAGAGTAATTTCTGAGTTTATTGCCGGCTCTTCTCAGCAAATGCAACCTCCGAACCGGTATTAGATTATTAGAGTCAGACTTTTCACAAGTGCCTGCGAAGGTCTATTTGAATAAATGATTCTGAATTTTGAATTGAAAAAAAAAATTAACAACTAATTGTACTAGCAATGACGTCAAAGATCATCAAAAGCACAGAACATGTCAAATCTATTAGAGTTATTCCAAAAAAATACTTAATAAGATTAATGGAATAGGTCTTGACCTACCTTACTAAAAGCCATAGAGAGTAATACTACAGGTAGATCTGACCAAAAATACTATATTACAATTAGCTACCTACTTAGTGGAGTAATTCCCAAGTAAATAATATAGTCGTGTGTCGACAAACATAGAATTAGGTTTCAATATTTCAAAACAATGTTTTCAAGTCGACAGTGGATAATAATGGCCAATAAACAATGAAATGGCTCAACGCGTCAACAGTAATAACTAGATAGACACGTGGGTTGGACCCGAGAATGTAATGCCAAAAGTTCTTGCTCAATAACTACGTATATGATACATACAATGGCAAAAAATAGCAAACAATCGATCGAAACGGTAAAATATCAGACCCAAATATCCGTGTACATTAATCTCTGATAAGCTTTTAACTATAAAATGGACACACTGTCGCGATGATAAGCGAATTGCAATATTGAATGTAATCGCTTTGTACCTATACAATTAAACGACATAAAAACAGAACAGTGATTTTAATTATACCTACTTGTCAGGAAATGTCTCGTAAAATGATAAGTTATTTTAAATACACTCTAGAAACTAATTGAGATTTAAAAAAAACTAGTGTTCAGTGACGGCGAAAAGAAACTTTTCTTACTAGATCGTCGAGTATATTGAAAGAATTGACTTGCTCGCTGTTTTAATAGCCCGTGTGTATACCAGCAACTCATCCATATCGAATGTCGTCTATCGAAGCATTAACACTTAACAATCGGCTGCTACATCCATATCATCCTCAGGAATCTGCCAGACATTTGAAGTTAATGCCAAGGCCCACGGGCATCGAATGTGGGCAGCCATTGTGGACTTGTGTCATATGAATTAAAAATATCAAATCGCTATTATTGTGTCATAATTATAAATGGGTAATGAATATGAAAAAGCGACATTTCGACTCGTAGGCAAACAAGTTTTACACAAAGAGCTTTTTAAAGTTGCACAGTTTACGAATTAATCAAAATGTTCCTTCTTTATTGATCTTACAATTGATTTTGAAGCAATCAATTTATGCCCAAACAAAATTGATTTTCTCATAATAAATAGCGTCTCATTCTTCCGCATTATTTTTGCCCATTCACTTTTGTGAGTCAGCGATAATTTCCATAAACTGACACTTGCATTCAGCACTGAGGAAGTAAATGATGACTCGCCGTCAAAGTTCCTTTTACGAGATTTTTTGATATGTTGATTAAAACAGAGATCGAAAACTTAATGAAAATAATATTCAAGAACGCAGAAGAGTTATTTTACAAATTAAACTTCGGAAAGCTCTCAAAATATTCAACGGCAACCAACAACCAACAGCATTACGTCCCGCAACGTGCGATTATACCCTGTGTTAGTGCCATTATGATCCGCCCTAGCCGAGAATGGCGCTACAAAGGCTACAATCGGCCCTAATGACCGCACAGTGCAGGACTAGTTCTCGTGTTATCATTGACGTGGAAGGTCGATTGCCTGTAATATGTCTGTTTAGCAGGATTGTGCGGCGCTTACATAATTGTTGGTTCCGTACGTGAGCTTTATAGTACTTTGGAGAGCTGCATATGAATATAGGGCGAGGTCAGCAGAGGTAACAGAGAAAATATTCTGATTACTACAAAACGTCAAGACATTTTTTTATTTTAGTTTCTCACAATGCTGGATTAATTTGACTTAGAGCTTAGTTTCACGAGAATGGATTTTTTTATCGTCAAAATTCAATATTCCATGTAAAGAAACAGTACAAAGTAGACTCAATCAATATTTAATAAGTTAATAGCAAACCAGCCCCCACAAGCTGCACCACTTAGGTGGCAAACAAGCATACGGCCCGCCAGATGGTAAGCGGTTACCGTAGTCTATGGACGCCCGCAACACCAGGGGTATAACGCGCGCGTTGCTGACCCTGCAGAAATTTCTTCACACCGCTTTTGAAGAACCCCATGCTGTACTCCATTGGGAAAACCACGGCGGGGAGTTCATACCACAGTCTGAACGTCCGCGGAAGGAAGCTCCTTTGAGCCCGCACAGTACAAAACAAATCTGGTTTCAATGTGTGGGGATGGACCTGTTCACAAGTATGACGCGTGTGGCAGCCATCGCCCTCTTCGCCATATTTGAGCGAAGTGGGTGTTAGTGTTAGTATCCATATTTGAGCGAAGTAGGTGTTAGTGTTAGTATACCTACTTCCCCTGATATGGGTTTTTCAGTAGGTATTTACCCGGTGACAAAAATACAGGCAAAACTACAACTAGTTTCCGCCCCGCTTTTATTTGCGTTTCCGTGGGATCTTAAGTTTTTTCTGGATAAAAAGTAGCTCTATTCCAAGATATGATCTATATATATGTAAATTTTCATCTAATATAGTGTGAATGAGAAAACACATACATCCAATATTTCACATTTATAATTTAATATTTGCATGATTTATTGGGTAGTCAAACATGCAGGTGCAGTACGCAGATTTAGATTATTATAACATACAAAACATACGAGTATGACATCAAGTGAATACGGATTGGCCTAGTTAGGTCACAGATGTTCTAATAGGATGCAATTAGGGCCGTCAGAACGACCACTGATAAGCTACCTATTGAGCCATTTACATACATTGTCCCATTTATGTTCACGACTATAATGTAAGGCGTATGTAAAGCATATAATATTTATTCTGATACACACTTGTGCATGTAAATTATGAGTTAGATGTCATTATGAAGGTTATTTTTGCCCTTGAGGTATAATTTACGTGTCGCTCAATTATGATCGTTAGATGACTATTACTTTGATATTATATTTTACTCTACATTGTAGCGTGTTCTAGATACCTCTTCTCCGAGTAAAAAAAATAGAACATACTACAGGCAACAAAATGTGTTGCTTAAGAGCTTCTATACGTTTGTCAGGGGACGTTGAGTCGGTACCGGCCGTAAAAATAGACTTGAAAAGCCCAACCGCTGAAAGTAGCTCCTATCGATGCGAACCGGAACTACATCTGAGTCCCTAGTCTGTACTGCACTTACATTCAATCATAAACCTATACCAAGTGAAAAGAAGAATGATCCCATTTTGTTAGGTAAGCGCTGAAGTCGCCCCAAGTTATGAAATCGGTATCAAGCTGGAGCTTTGGTTGCACGTTTCGTTCTCTGATGCTATCATCAGCCACGTTTACTCTTGCCCCGAGGGTGCCAATTATAAACCTTTCCAATAAACCCTTATCAGCCGTTGTTTTAAAAGTGGCTAACATCTCAATCAATTATTGTGACCTGTTTTGCGGTCATCTAAATAACTTACAGCTTTTGAGCCACCTATTTAACATTAACTGTTAATAAAGGGAGGACATTTAATAGGCAAAAAGCTGCAGAATCATTCATAGATTGCAAAGCACAAATAAATAACTATTAACTATTATGAATTATGTTATTATGGTAAGCTTATGATGAAAATTATTATATTTCAAATGCAGTTAATAAATGTATTGCAATTCATCATCCAATAAGACCGGGTACAGATCTCGACTGTAACGTGAATGCTTAGTATCGATTCGAATGATACAAATTACAGTTATCATCGGCGCATGCGCACAATTTTAACAATTTCATAACTATGCTAGTGTCGTTACACGTAGTAAGTGATTCATACTTATAGAAAATTTGTCAAGCTCCACTTAGATTTGTTTGAAGTAATTCACATTGTGAAAATAAAATCTCTTACAAGTCAGGAAGATAATTTGTTATTTTTTTTTTCTATTTATTTTATTAGAACCCATCTAAAGTTATACTGTAGAAGACTTCGAACATTTTACTTGAAACAAATAAACCGCGTGGCAGGATATGCATATATATGAAACGTCAACAGCCAGCACTCAGCAGCCATACTCTGATTTAAATATCGCTACTGTCACTGATATCACACCAGTTGTCGCTTCGAAATCGAACAACTACCCACGACTGACGTTGTAGTTAGGATGGTAAACATTATGCAACGAGAAATGAGCATTTTGTTGAACTTGCAAACATTTGAACAATATTTTTAAAAGTCTATATTTTTCTGTTTGACTGAAGACTCAAATCGAACTGGTTTACAAGACAAGTGCAGCTGTCGAAAGACACCGTAAAACGCTTGGCGATAGATTTTCTACTAGTCAGACGGCTACTTCTAAGAATTCTTACAATATTTTCCTTCATCGAAAGCTTAAACTAATGGAATATTAAATTTCCTGGCTCTTTTTTTATATGAAGATAGAAAGTGACGGAAATATTTAAAACCTTGGTTTTTTAGACCTGGTATAACCCATCTCATGTAATAAGGGGGATAATGTAACAAAAGGGATATAGTAACAGATTTTTGATCTAATCCTTATTATAACCTCCCTGATATAACCTCATGTGTATCCTATATATAATCTTTATACGTTACCATAGTAGATACATGTATAATGAGTGAACTTGCAAGTATAGAGGGAGGAGACAGCCTTGCCCGCGTTGTTGCGATAAACATCACTCGTTATAGATTTATGATGATAATAGTCGAGGTGATGTGTGATGTGGTATAATATAGACATGTGTGCAGTTATGTGTACAATAGACGCAGTGTATTAATATTGCTATCTTTAGTAGAATTTGATCTCAATTTCGTTATCTGTGACAATTCTTGTTACAAAACATAAATATCAAAATATCGTCTACACGCACCATTTGATTTTTCTCAAAACCTACCTGAATTTTAAATCGAAGTACTGGAACCTCCCTAGTACTAGTATTTGATTCCGATTTGGTTTTGAATGAACATTTATTTAATTCCTTACACATTTGGCTTACTTCAAAAGGGGAATCCTATACTGGGTGGAGATTTCGAGATGGCATATTTTCGAAACTTAAAATTTGAGAATTCAGTGTTGGTCCTATAGTAAAAGTTGTTCAGCATGACTAAACCAACATAGGTTTCCAAAATATGCCATCTCGAAATCCAACCTGTATAATAATATCATTGCAAAAAAAAAACATGATTTCGTTTTACGACAACTACTTGTAACATTTAGAAGAAGCTCTATTTATTTTTCAAACACTCGTAATCCCTTTTCATTATAATGTAAAAAAGTGCCATAAAATCCAAATTTACAGGTACCATAAAACTTTATTTGCATATAAAGACTTAGCAAAATGTTTGTATGACACACATGACGTCATTTAATTGAGTATATAATACATCTTGGCTATATGAAGCGGGGTCAAAGCAGCACTGAATCCTCTGTAACAATGCTAACTGCTTTATTAACATAACATAAATGTTATAAGTGGAACATATAGAAGGCCATATATACCTAGTGATATATCACTGGTCACTAGGTATGTATATATCTATGGAAATGCGAGAAAACATGGGAAAGAATGCGACGTTGACGGATCACTGATAGATTCGATATGTTATATATATTTTAAGTGGACATCAGATAGCACCCTAAATGGATATGGTTGCGACGCGATGCATTCAATAAAAAGTTGAAGTTGTATGTGCGAAGAATTGAATAGGTATAGTCAGGGACGAAAGTGGTATCAGTTTTAATTATTATATTTAAATCTATTATCGAATACGGGGTAGAACTATATACTAGGTACTGTAGAATTACAGCATTATAAATAATCCGGAACACCTTGTATGGATCTTTAAAGCCTTATGGTATTTAAAGTCCATGGGAATTTTTAAGGCTTCATGAAATAATTTCAAGGACACTTTGATGAGTTTCTTAACTCTATTACGTGATTGAGGATAATATTTCAAACATTCATTTGAAAAATATTGTCTCAATTCTGTCATCGATTGTATGTTACAAGACTTCACTACATCTTTTTAAAAAGTTGCACCTGTCAAAGAGAATGACATTCCATTTTTAAAATTTCAATCAGCTCATAACATAATACTAATGATAACTTAATCCTTAGCCAACAGATGCGACACTTTGGGTCGGACGGCAGGTCCGCTTCACTTTCACCCGTCATATGTGTAATTATTGTGGGCGTTAAATTTTCTTGCTCCACTAATAACACGGTGTGCGTAAATTTGTTACGTATAAGATGTTATAATCTGTGACACTCGTTGCATCCGGCTTCTGCCGGCGGCGCAACAAGGTAATATCGACAGATAACGAGTTATAAATGTATCGTTTGAAGAAGGATATATTGATTATGGTTAGTCTATACTTGTACACGCATGTTTTCATATCACGATAAGAGCAGACACGAGAAAAGTCAATGCCATAATATGGAGTACCTACATTGATAAAGGTACATTGAAAGAGACTATTAATAATTTGATGAGCTTCAGAATTGCTGCAATAATAAATCTCCAAAATGTATATCATTATGCAATACTAAATAAAATCGCTTGACTGACCACGTCCCATCCAATAAACGTAAAAGGTAGCCACTCTATCAAAATCAGCGAAGAAATGAAATTAATATTGACTCGCGCTAGCATCAGTTTCATAATCGAAATTTTATGACACCATAATTAGAGCACAAACTAGTTTTATGAAATTATTATTAGAATACTAAGCACGTTTAATCAGATAGGTCATATAATATTGGTTCAGTGCAAACATACCAATTTAGTTTTGCGTCATGCTCGTAATAACAGCAAACATGTTTGATGACCGATCGATGTGCAATTTTTCCTAATTGGTCTATACACCGATATTTTATGGATTAGGCTTAGATGTTTGAAATCGTTACATTTAAACGCGCTACACCCAACAGGATGTGCAGCACTAACTTCAATCTTCATTTGACTAGGAATATATTTGTTTTTATTATAAAAATGTTTTAGAAAGCTAGCGTAGAGCATAGCGTTTTTTTTTTCACTCAACGAGCAGTTTGGGGAAGTACGTCCACCTTATAGTAAGCGCTGACTGCGCGTGAGTAAGATCGAATTAGTTTGTTTGGGTCTTGACGTTCCATTAGTTTCATAAGTTATGTTTAACCAATTTTCTTATATACGCATATCCAAAGCCGTTAAGAATTGTAGGCGAGATGCAACTATCCGCAAAACCAGTGAAATTTATTAAGGGGACAACTAATAAAATCCAACGGGACGCTCCAGCACTCCAGTGGTATTGTACACAGGATAATGATAAAGGCATGACCACCTACGAATAGTCTAGTGCGTTGGCGAAAGTCACGGTTGGATTTCACTATTCAAGATTATTATGGCATTGGCATGCTGGAACATGGGAGTATTAGCTTACGTACAACCTGTCGATGATAAAGCGGGAATCTGCCTATTCCACAGATTAGATACGAGCCGCCTCTTACAATATTCAAGCTGAAACTGTTTTATCTGCAATAAGGAAGTATTGCAAATCGTATCGACAATCCAATTATACCTGAGCAAAGCGAACGGATTAAAGATTTTTCGTCTAATAAAAAAGGTATTGTCCGCCCGTGTCAATTCGATTTGCCGTTAATATTCCAAGATATCGTGACTGAAAGTATTCCGCGGTATCGAATGTTATCTGAAACAACCCAGAGCAGCAATTTAGACAACAAAAAGCAGCTCTGTGCAAGTGTGCACCCCACAAAGCATTGAACTAGACGTTACATTTCCTTACGTAAAGTGACACGGAATAGTCATTCCTTCGTTGTCATAAACGTAAATTTCTATCATTAAAGTCAAACAAGACTAACACTCTCCGTGGTCGGGTGTAATACTTTATAGTTAACGTGAGCGTGCGTCCTCCGTGAGTAGTCCCAGCGCGCCTGCGCCTGCGCCGCGCCGAGCTGGGCTGAGCCCGCGCCGCGCCGCGCCCGCGCCGCAATCAAACCGCGATACATCATTTTAATACTGGACACGTCACCGCAAATCCGAATCTCCAATGCAAATGAAATGCAGCGCGTTTACGAAGTACGCTCTAATGGTACACTATAAATTATAGGACAGCTAGTTTTGTTATCTCCGCGCGTCTCTGTATAGAATTTCGTCGAGATTATAAACTGAATACGTAATGGAAATGCATTATTCTATCTGTTTTGTGTCGCGATCGGCCAACTTTGTTTCGTGCTATATTGAGTACTAAGACGGAACTGGCTAGTTAAGAGGTGTGCAAAATGAAATGGGGTCATAAAATGATGATAAGCGGAAAATGTTGAGAGTTTAAGTGGTCTCGTTAGCTCCCGGGTGTTAAACAGCTTAAGTTTACGAGACTGGTGGTAAAGTCACGTAAAGCATCATGCGACGATGAACTTGCGAAACTGGCCCGGTTTTAGCAGCGAGAAATTAAATGTCGTAATTTGGCTCGTGCTCTAAGATTTTACGAGACGTAGGTAATTAGATCGAGCCCGATTATAATTTACGATGGCTAGTTATGAATGTTACGATTCAATTGTTTTCATGGCAGCTCAACATCCTCGTTCAATATTAAAACACTTCGTTTCAATTGTTAATTTTTATTCTGCATGAAAATATTAACATTTCATTTTATTAAGTTATCTATATACTTTTAAAATTGTACCATTGCATATTTGTATTACAACACGTATGTATATTCTACCTATATGTATGCAATACGAATAAATATCTAACGATACCAGTTATGGAAATATCCGCACCTACCCTGATAAAAATGACGGACACGTAAAGGCACGTAACTATATCAATTACGTGTATCTATTACAGTATTTACACGTAATTGATACTTATAGACTGATATTTTAAATGATACGCACCTTAGAAGAACTATTCGGAAATGTCCGAAAGAACGTTATCTCTTTATAGTTCTCTGAATCGGCGTCAATATATATAATTGCGAACGCCGCTCACATACCTAATCACTGCTAAATAAGTTGTATGTAGGTAAGGTACAGTCAGAAAAAAAGTCCCGATTTCCGGCGGTTCCCACGGCGCGCGTCGCGGCGTCGCCCCGGTTCCCATGCGCGTTTTACAAACAACATTATCGTCATAAGTGCGCATGCGTGTCAAATCAATCTGCCATTGGTCAGAATCGACCAGCCAGGTGTATTAAATGCCCACTCTAAAATACGTCGAATGCCACTGTGATTGGTCCATAAACGTAAAACGATAATGGATTAGATAATCTATTTCTCTTAGCTACTCAAACAGCAATGCTTAGAATTTTAGGATTTCGGAAGGAAAACGCTCGTTTTAATCGTCTTCATTCCAAATGCCCATATTTGTACTAATTTGGTAAACTAGACAGCTAAATGAAAATTCTAGCCATTCATTAATCAAACATGAGTCAGATGTTGTCTGATTAAATGTTAAAAAATCCTTACGACTAACTAACTTGTCCTTATCTAAGAAATATTCAATGAAGAGGCTTTAAATAGCATGGCCCGATATAGATATAAGTAATGTGCGTTTAACAGGAGGATTTAATGCTTGGTTTTGCAATGCTCCGCATAATACAACAAGTCATGATACGTCCATAGATATAATCGATCCATCTAAACAGCAGGACCATTTAATTCTCATTCTGAGTTCGTACATCGAAGAGTAATTTCATATCTTGCCATAAAGCGTTGAGCGAGACGACGACACGTTTCCTAAAATAGTGAGGTGAAATAAATCAAAGATTGTGGTTGTCGATACGATGTCGTCTAAAAAAACTAGCGGCGCGTGTGAATCTGCTGCGGCCGCGATCGTATGAGAGAATATCATACGGAATGTCGATTATCGACTATGTGACATATGAGATTGTCAATACTGATTTTAGTAATACATCTACAAGTATTAACGCACCCACAAATATTGCAAAAGTAATGCTTACTTACTATAATTTGACTTTTTAGCCACAGTAAATAGAGTCAATATAAAAACAGATAACCAATTTGCATGATCACTTTGCAATATTTGAGTATCAATACTCATTGATTTTTATTTACAACTTACATCACCAAATTGCAGCATGTTTTTTTATTTGCTAGACTCTCCTGTGATAAATTTATTAGTTATTTCATCGTTGCATTGCGAAGGACCGACTTCGTGACTACGCAGTGTTGCGATCTATGCAAGCGGTCTTGTTTTTTAGTAGTCATTCTATCGATACGCAGTGGCAATAGATGATGGTGCAATCTCCGCTCTAGACCTATTGTTGCCGTACTCACGTTTTTTCTAAAATAATTTTTCTTAGATAAGTCGTTAGATTGTTGAAATATTTAATTGTGATCATTCCTTTGCAAGAGTCAAGTGCGAAACAAAGAGTTTATAAATTGGTACTTCGCAATTTACCATCATAATTTTATGTCATATATAGACTCTTCTGTCCATCTTCAGTGCCTACGTCAAGCCAGGCGTGAATGTTGCATATTACGTTACGGTTCGTCAACCACGCGCGACCGGCCGTATTGGCTTGTCAGCTCACTCCATATGTTATCCATTTACATAGTATACTCAGAGTGATTGATGGTCGTTTTTGTTGCGTTTACTGATAATTTTATGATACATTACATGGTGCTTTTGCTATATCTATATGACCGATGAGTTGTTGATCAAATATTTTATTACGAACATCTTGTACTAAAAGAAATTAAGTGCCTAAATTGTTTTACTCCATTTTCTTTTAATTTAATTTAAACGCATTTTTTTTATACAACTTAGTCGTTAATCAAGCATACGGCCTGCCTGATGGTAAGCGGTTACCGTAGCCATATGGACGCTTGCAATACAAGAAGCATCGCAAACGCGTTACCGACCTTTCCCCCCTCCCCTATGAGCTCTGGCGACCTTACTCACGGGCAGGAACACAACTTTACACAACATAATGTTATTTGGCTGCGGAATTCTATAAGGTGGAGGTACTTCCCCAGTCGAGCTGCTCTTTGAGCAAATAAACGCTATGCTCTACCTCTCTCAAAATATTTCTTTATAATGTATATATTTTTATTGAACTACGTGATGATTCATCGATAAACATTTATGTTCCAACGTGGCCTTTTAGATCTAAAGACCTTTGAACTCATTCGTTTTCCTTATGAACGAACATATTGTGATTGAAGGCCAATTTTAATTTAAATCAATCATCTAAATTTTTATTAGAGTGAACCTGAGCTATAGGTACAATGTTTTATGATACATTGATACTAAGTATAGGACACTGATTGGTTGGAACTGTCTACTTACAGATTTTTAAAGGAAACAAGTAGTTATTTAACAACTGTAAACAGATGTTTAATACATGAAACCATCCCATATAGTACGGAAAACAACAAACCAGTGAAGTTTCATTTATAATTCACACCTCGCTCAGAATATAACAGGTACATTATTATTGGTTGTTAAATAAAGCAATTTATCGATGGCACACTTTATCGCTGGCCACTAACATAATATTAGAATTAGTTAAACAGACACGTTGTACCGTGGTGTACATAATGTAGCGAATTGGTGTAATTTATTATAGTGTTCTTTACATAACAAACTAGTGGGACGAGTTAACGTGCCTATTCGGAATGCATGAAATCCAACAAAAGTCAACAAGCCGTTGGAAGTGGTTTCACTCGGTGGAGGTGAACGAATAAGCGATTCAAATGCTAATATATCACAAGGCGGCGCTGCGTGATGCCGCTCATTGGCCACGCTATTTACATTAACATACATACCCGTGTTCGCTCCGCCTACCTCGCGTACGTCACGCCGCTTCTGAACATCGTTAATTACCAGTAATTAGTGGATCGTGACTTAGTCCGAGATGCGCGAGCGCTAATGTGTTCCAACCTACAAAACATGCAACCGTACTTAAACTTGGTAACCTAACATTGTAACGTGTCTTGTGGTTATAAATAAGGACTGTTACTATTAGTGGCCGGACTGTAACTCCCTTCGCAAGTGCATTAACTTGGGGTCTTCATTCCACCACTTTTTACTGACAAACATTATTAAAATGTGGTATAGGCCATGATTCCCATAAAATCTAGCATAAGCAAGATATTCACGTTCTTGGTAACGGTGTATCATCAATATGTTCGATAATTCAAAATGCAATTATTTTTCTATTTCCGAGAGCTGGTTGGTCTGTCTGGCGCCCGCGCCTCTCCGCCTGCCACAAATCATAAACATGCGGCGCGCGGACCTCACGAGTTCACCAAATATGGCTCCCCGGACGTCGATGCTCGACCCTTGTTCTAAGGATTTATGTCCACTGTTTTTGGTGCAAATTAGCGCACGTTGACTCGTAGGCGTGAGCGAACAAATTTGTAGCGCCACTCTTACTTTGTTGCCTTTTATTTTTTGTTTTCGAAAGTGAATTGAGTGCTTATCTAGATAAACTGTATTATTATCATCATTGGTAACTAAAGACGAACAATTACTAGTAAATGCTTACGTAATTTTTTAATAGTTCTTAAAAGCCGGAACTCGGTCATTATGGATCGCCAACGCCTATTATTGTTAGAGGTAGAAGGTAATCTACAAATACGAGGGCTTATAAAAATATTATAATAATACATCACTCTCAATGCGTTGTAATGACAATATAATGTAGTTTAACATATCGGCTAACTTAATCTATTAGGTACCTGCGCGGGCGCATGCCAACAATGCGCGTGACGTTACGTGGGTGATGCGCGCACGCTGATCGATCATCACAATGAAGTTGTCCAATTTATTGTATCACGAATATCACGATTATCGGATCACATTTTTGTAATAATCTGTCTGTTGTGATATAGCGTGAGGAGAGTTTGAAATGGTAGGAAAGAGTTTGCGGCTTGCGCCTATTCTTAATCTGTTTCTGTAGGATTGTAGGATACAATATTAATAAGATTAATCACTCATCTTAAGAATACGAAAAATATATAAATTTCAAGACAAAGCTACGCTAGGTATGTACCTAGCGTAGCTTTGTCGTAAACAGATAATTAAGGGCAACAGTATGTCTCAAAATGTGGTATATCTAGAGATTTACAGCTTCCGCAGCAACCAGTTCGAGCTTCAATATTTATATACGTAATAAACGGCTACTAAAGTCGAGTTAATAATTAAGTTAAAAAAAAGTCGTGGTTTCGGTAGCCACTGCTCCAGTTAACGATGTCGCAAGTGGGCGTACGTCGAAGGCGAGCGTAGGAGCCGACATCTATCAGCCACCCCCGCCCCGCTCCGGTCGCGTCATTTCGCAATATTTGTGCAAGTTTTAACATACCAGTTTTGAGTGTACACAGGGCAAAGTTCACCGATTTTCGCAGTCGTTGGGCAATCAATTTATTATTACCTCTTAATCGTAACTCTCTTATAAAACGCACCATTTAATGATGGAAATGTAACAATGGTATTATCACTTGTTCCAGGTCGGTGGCGCACGAGCCCGATGAGCGCGTGCGCGGCGGCCGCCATGCGCGAAAAGCACGCGGCGCCGCGCCGCCTCGCCTCCCCGCCCACCTCGCCGCATGAGCGCCATCCCAGCCCCCTCGGCTCTCCGCGAGCTGACGAGCCCCTCGACCTCAGAGTCACTCACAAACGACCGCAAAGAATAGAAGACGAAAACTGCAATTTGATAACCCCTTCACCACCGCCGCCGCATCCCACGCATCCAGCCCATCCGGCGCATCCGGCGCTACTACAGTTCTGTCGACGACTACCCCTAGCGCTGCCGGCGTCATTCGGTCGTTACCCCTTCCTACCTGCGGCCGCGGCGACCCTGCTCGCCCCCGGTGCCCCTCGGGCGCCACCCGTGCCCCCCAACCCAGGCGCTCCTCGAGCGCGAGATCGATACACGTGCTCTTATTGTGGGAAAGCATTCCCACGCAGTGCGAACCTGACACGACATCTGCGAACCCATACAGGCGAACAGCCCTATCGTTGTAAATACTGCGAACGCTCTTTCTCAATATCTTCGAATTTGCAACGGCACGTGAGGAACATTCATAATAAGGAACGGCCGTTCCGGTGTCGTCACTGTGACCGCTGCTTCGGACAACAGACGAACCTTGACAGGCATCTCAAGAAACATGAAGCGGAGAACGGAGATGATAGCCGTCGGAGATCTCCCGACGAGACGTATTTTGAGGAGATCAGGTCGTTCATGGGTCGCGTGGCCCCGGCCCGGCGTGCCGCGGCAGCTGCAGCCGCCACCGCCGCGGACCATACCTGATAGTGAACTAAATAGACCACATTCGCAGTTACAATAATCTGGTCGATACATCCAAATGACTTTTGTGTATTTTACAGGACTTTGAGATTCATGAATCTTCGTGAATCGTTGCTCGATCCACAATCAATCGACAATAGTACGATGCGCCATAACAAGTGATGTTACTTCTTTACATTGGTATTGGGAAAGGCTGACACCACGATGTTTGAGTTCTTTTTTTTTTTTCATCTAAACAATTGTAATGAGCTATAAATAACTGCAAGATACAAATTTGATTACTTCACCCAATAAATGACACAAATTTCTTGTTACTATCATCCTTTCTCAAACAACAATGCCAATAAGTACATTGTGAAATAAATTTATTACAAACGGCTACATGTTCGTGCTATGTACCTAATTATTTTGTAGATAATTCCCTGCTTGTTACCGTGATATAATATATGACACACATACCTACATCGGCGCAATCTTGTAAATAAGTAGTGGTAGTGCAGATGTCTCGCCACTAAGTCGGCTATTAGATATTATGTATTACTATAGATACAAATAAAGTGATATCGCATCTCGTTTTGTAAATATTAAGCCACTGTAATGTATTTAGTTAGAGCGCGTACCGAATTTTCACTACCGATAGATTTACAAAAATATTGAATGTATACCTACGATTTTTTATATTCCTGTCATGAAAAGACGTAAATAGGCAAATATTTTTAAGATTTCAGAGAGTGTTCGCTATACTAGATTTATACTTTAATTGATAGATAAATATTGTATGAATGTAAGTAGTATATTTGTATAATTTTCTTTTTTGTAAATTTCGCTTTATTCGATGTAAAATAATTAGTATTATTAGTCTGAGAAGAAACGCCGGTTACCAATAAAAATATAACTTGTTGCTTATTGAAGATATTATAAATATTTTTATAAAGTGTTAGAAAAAGTTGTTTAAAATTATATCTAATTGATCGGAATTTTATGTACTTACTTAAATATACAGAATGTTGCGTAAATTATTTCGTTTTGGGTGTTGACACGGAATAATAAATTATATCTATGAAGTCAGCATCCTAATTGTTAAGTTTCAAAATATTACGCAAATTAGAGATATTTAATCATTATTTTGAGATTTTTTTAGTAGACCTTATATCAGATATAACTAGAGATTACTTCGACGTTTTATAAAACATTTCAATGTTTTCCAAATTAAACGAAATTAAGGTAATTGATAAAACTGTGATTTAATTTATTACTGGGCCACAATTGGAACCTTTGTGTATACTTATGTCACATTAAAATCTCTCAAAGAACTAATATAGAAACGTTCCTGTAAGTAAAGATAGATCTCTATTATTGTTGCAACTGTAAAGTTGACTTATATTTTTAAAGAAATAGCCACATATTCTATTCCACAATGTAAAATGGGTACAGATTCAGAAGAAAATATTCATAATAGCCAAATCATTTAAGTATGTCGAAGGCCAATTTATGAATTTATTAAAAAACAACATAAAACTAAAATTATTTAATGAAACCATTAAATAATATCAAAAATGAAACTTTGAAACCATGCCTGGTGCACATTTACCATCACATAAGTTTTATTTTGAAGAATTGATTCACAATATTCCTACCTGGTACCTGTACGAGAAATCATGGATGGATGTGTGGAGTGACAAGAATGGATAAGATAAGAAATGAGTACATAAGGGGAAGCTTGAAAGTAGCGCCAGGGGATGGATATACGGGAAGAGGAAGACCGAAAAAGAGATGGATGGATTGTGTGAAAGATGATATGGGTAAGAAAGGAGTGAATACTAGTATGACGGATAGAAGAGACGAATGGAAGAAGCGTACATATTGCGCCGACCCCAATTGATTGGGGACAGGGCAGGCAGATGGTAATGACCTGTACGAGAAATCAATTAAGTTAAGTGACGAGGCTTTTTACATGCCTTTAATATTTTTCGTATAGGATTACAAAATAAATAAATTGATTCTTATAATAAGTATCTCAGCACATACAATATTCAGAGTCAATGTTACCTTTGTATGAATGAAACATATTGCCATGTTTGTTTAGTATACTCGTACCAAATTCACTTTCGAATCACATAAGAGATGCTATTTAACTTATCACTAGAGTCTTTAAGGTATAGAGATTATTACCTGTATCGTTTTGTATTTTTGATACCTATTAGTCGTTCAAAGGTCACCGATTACCTTGTCAAAATGAAATAAAAAATAATAAAACTTGAAATATGTACTTTTTTCTTCTCCTTACCACATTCACATCCTCATAAAGAAAAGAGATTCCGAGCTTTCTATAAAAAAAGGATTTGAGAGGGCAAGCTTATAAGTCTGTCCAGTAACACAACACAGTCCATAAATTGTAAAAAATACTATTGGTAAATCCTTGTGAAAGTTACATCCCCATAAACATACTGCTGATGATTGTTACTGGAATAATACGAAGGAAACTCGAACGCGGCTAAAGTGTGGGAAAGATGCTCACTAATTGTAGTATAAAATTTACAAAATATGCTTGGTCGTTTTATCTACAACAAATATGTAAAAATTACAATCTACATAGAAAATTGCCTCGAGTCTGCCGCTGCTTCCGGTTAACGGCAAGGTGCTAGTGATTAAAGTTGCAAGCAGGCTGGCAGCGTTTCCTCCTTGGATAGCCAAGCTGATGCGTTGGCGGAAATAGCTCCTCGCTTGCTGGTCTCCAGAGGCCTCGATCAATCGTTTGTTGGTGATTTTTTCACGACAAAAAAGATCAATTGAGTATCCAGTATGACAATGTTATAAGACCTATAAGATACCCCTTTTCCCAGGAAAATCCCAGGGACAGTCGGTTAAATAATTAGCACACGTTGTTGTAAGAATTATAACAATAGGCTATTGAGAAACCGTCAATTTTCGCCTATCGCGGTATTTCGACAGCGGCACACCTGGCTACACACGAGAGGCTTCCTTCTAGGCTTTATGTCCTCCTCCTAACCTACCGCCTTCGGGCACATCATATAAATAGAAAAAATTCCTACTTGTGAACACATTTGTTAACAAAATCATCTACAAAAAACGTGTTAGCTATGCGCGTACAAAAAAGGCAAATAAAAACTGTAATACAAAATTTAAATCGCTCATCGCCATCTTGGAATCGAAGGGCGCCGGAGGCTCGGTTCGCCGGCGCAGCTTCACGGACGCCGTTTACGATATGATTATGCTTTATTGCCATTAATTTGCGACAAACGAAACCGCCCAGTAACATTTAGCCCGCCATGTCTGTAAACATTTATTTTATTGAACTAATCAAATGAATAGACTACTTGCATTGGTTGAGGTTAATAGCCAGTTAGCTAGCTAGCATGCATAGCTAATTGTGTTGTCTAAATAAATTGTGAAAAATCATTCGAATTCCCTAAAGCGTTATAAATTTAACCTTAAATTAAAATAAGGGGTTTTATGTAGGTAGAGTAATTGACAAACAATCAGATTTAAGAAATACTTTAAAATGTTACCAGTTAGGTACCTACCTAACTCAAATAATATAGGCAACGAGTCAAACAAATCAATCTATATTTTAATGATAACAGCAGCTACCCTTTTATATAATCAAGTTAATAAAAACATGACATGAAGAAATATACTTAACAATATTTAAAACAAGTTCAACTTTACAGACTACTTTTACTTGCATCTTTCCTTTCCCCAATTATTTTTAAGGGTCAGTAGCCACTTCCTAAGAAGTCGCACTGGCTACACTGACCGATCGCGATCGCTTGATGACGTCATCCTCAAAGTATTATAATGACCCTCTGTGGAGTATACCACGTGTAACCGAAAGTGTGCATCTATCCAAAAGGGGTGAAGATTACATCAGATATCTCTATAAAAAGTTTAATTTCTGAATAAATTACTCAAAGAATTCATACCACATTTTTGGTTCAAAATTCAAATTCAAAATCATTTAAGTATTCGCAAGCACTTATGAAAAGTCTGACTCTACCGGTTCGGAAGGTTACATTTGCTGAGAAGAGACGGCAATAAACTAAGCAATTACTCTTTTCAAAACAAGCTTAGATTCATTACATAATATTTACATTCTAATCGCACTGACAACAATTGCGTGCCCCGGCGCGGCGGAAAAGTTACAAATTTAAGCAGACCAGCCCCCACAAGCAGCACCTGTTCACAAGTATGGCAGCCATCGCCCTCCTCGCCATATTGGAGGAAAGTGAGCGACCCGTCACACGACGCCGCCGCAAGCAAAGGCCTCAAAGTGAACATGACTTTCTTAAGTCTGCCTTAGAAATAAAAAAATAACTAAAGGGAAACTATTAAACAGACAATTTGTTATCACTGTGACTATTGACAAATTTAGACTAAATATAATTTATATAGAAAATATAACAATTACACAGACATAGTCCATTTATGTTTACTAAATTCACACCACCGTGTCACCGCACTACGAGGCATGATATTTTTTTTTATATGACGTCGTCGGTAGAAAAGTGTACGGCCCGCCTGATGGTAAGCGGTTACCGTAGCCATATGGACGCTTGCAACAAACGGGGCATAAAACACGTGTTACTGACCCCTCCGATGATCTCTGACGACCTTACTCACGCGCAGAAACACCATAAAGTTATTTGGCTGCGGTATTCTATAAGGTAGCAGTACTCCCCCAATCGAGCTGCTTTTTGAGCGAATATACGCTACGCTCTACCACTCTTAAAAAATCTTGTCACGTCACTTGCTATACTAACTAATATTATAAATGTGAAAGCGAACATATCCATAGACATTAGCCTTGTCGGAGACAGGATCAGTTGGACGAATAAAGGATATTATTAAAAAATCCACGTTTTCTCGCTGACTTGACATTTTTTGACTCGATGTCTGTAAATAACGTAACTCGAAAGGATGGAATTGGTCTCCTCGGACCGTGTTCGTGTGGCTGCAACCATTAGGATGGGGCCCTTACTGGCCCGTCTCAAATTAAATCCACCCTGTGTATACCAAATCTTTAATGTGAAACACACATTATAATATTATAAGTGCATATATTCTACCATATGTCGAGCAAATAAGAAAAATTTCTTTCATATTTAACCTCAAATCGGAAACAGAATTGAACCTCTATGGTATTTTGTTTAAAATAAATGGGTTTGCGTCTGACCCGCCCGATAAGGGAAGACGAAGCCTAAGATGAAACACGCTTACCCTTTCACTCTGGCTTTGAAATTTCCTAGATTTAATTTTGTTTTTTTTATCTAAATGTTGTAGGTACACAAAAACTCCTTACTCTTAAATAAAAATATAAAAACTAAAATAGAATGTTTAGGCTGCTGCAACGTCACGTCTTCCCTAAGGTCAGGCTAACAATCGACAGCTCGTCTGCAAAGAACCCAAAGAACAAATTTAAACTAAGAAAAGATTGAAAGCGTCAGGAAACACAGACGCCGGAAGCTTCACTAGCTCCACTCCCTTGCTGTCCGCATTATAAATGAGAATGCAAAACGCCGTGTTCGCATTTTCGGTATGTCAACAACGTACGGGTGAAAATTTTCCCGGCGTCTTGTGGTTCGGTGTAAAAATGGGGATGGTGGAATAAGGTTGAACAATTCCTGCGCACACTCTCCAAAATATATACTGTAGAAAACCGATAAGCAAGCAACTTTTCTTCGATGGTCGAGGCTAGTGAGTATAGACTCATCTCCGATGAGCTTCCTGGCTCGGCGGTCTATTGTGCAAAAAGAGATTTTGTCAGAGTTTTTCTTACAGTCTACTAATTCAAAGTGGGATGTACTTGCAACCATTCAAGTAGTGCTGGTAAATTACAAATAGCCCTGTATAAATATTATAAAAAAAAATACATTAAGAAAACAAGCAGAGCAAAGCTGTAATATAGGTATAGCTACTCACGAAAAAATTGCAAAATATAAGCATCTCCTTGCTAGTCAGACTATTAACACAGTAGACTACAAAGATTTTCATAGGGCATGGATGGATAATCCGCCTTACTAAAGCATGACATTTAATTTCACTCCGCTTGAGGGGCTCCCTGAGCAAATCGCTCTCAGTTCGTACTGCGCACGGCTGTCAAATACTGTCAATTCTGGCTTGTTTATTTCATGTTGCCATAGAGGCGACTATCCTTCTGGACGTTTTAAATTCTGTGGTAGACTATTAAGCTCCTATCACTGTGACATTATTATAGAAGACATCCTATAACGGTCTAGACACGGTCTCCACCCATACTTCGCTAATTATTAAATAAATAATACGTTATCTGGATTTGGAATCTTGTTTCGACTGTAGTGTCGATATTGAAACGATTTGCTATTAGAAAGGTAATACTCATTTGAAGGACGGAATAGTAACCTGCAGCGTTTTTATTATTGTCAATCACAATGGTTGGCAAAAGGTAAAGGTTTTTACGAGATGGGTGACGTAGCGATCTAATATAGAGACACGGAAAGTGTATTCAATAGATAAGTATCCTATAGTATACGAACACGAGAGTTGGACAAGAACGGTATCACTAAGGGGCTGGTCTAAGTTGACACGATAAAATATGGGTAAGCATTTGGCAAGCTGTTGTTTGCACTTTCACAAATTGTGTCTCATGTTTGTCGCTTGTGTCTCTAATTTTACAAAGACCGAGGAAAATTATAGCATTCAACTAGATGTTTCATATAATTCAGATTAATTTAATGACACTATTAAGTTATTAAGTTCAACCAATGAATATCCTCAACCTGAAAAGAAGCTCTATCTGGCCATTTCTATCACAAGGGATTACTAGAAAAAACAGCAAGGGATGAGATGCAGCAGCAAACATTTTTTAAAGATTTTTCGTTAATAATAAAAACAAATATTGCAGTAAATCGCTTATAAGTTGGAGCATAGCTAAAAAGTGCCAGCGCAGGGTGGGGCAGGTTGCACAACGATGGCACGGCGGCGGCTGCGCGGGCGCCTTGTTAGCGGCGCGTGCGCATGCCACTGTTGCGTTGCTGCACATTATTTATTGCTTATTGAAAAACTACAGATACCTTTTGCTGAATTAGAACTTTTGTGGTCACTTTCGTTACGAAGTTTTTGCATCAAACAATTTTTATTCGCCCAGAAAATTGCTTTGGTAATCTGGTATGATGCCGAAACGGCCACGGGAAGAAAGCAATTATGGTCTTTATTGTCTTTTTAGGTCTAGGATTCTTGAGATACAAGATTAGTTGCGGTATTGAAATATTTAATGGTCCCAAAATAGTCTCACTTTCCAAATTGGCTTCAATAAGCCTGAATGACCTGACAACACAGTCTTCTAGGTTTTTCATTTATTACTTCAAAAGAAATACGTGTTTAATCATTTGAATAGATAACTAGATGCAGGAACTCAAACCTATTACCAAGCCTTTTATCTTCCTATGCATTGAGAAAATAATGAAAGCTTCTTTCTGGAATTTATTTCCACTTACGTCATCAAGTCATCAATATTCTTAAAACATATTTGCAAATCTGAATTACTTATATGAAGTAGATATTAAAAAGATAAATTGGCTTTGACGGCTACCGAAATATGATGATGAAAGATCGTCTAGATATCAGGTACACGCTGTATATGCACAGTCGGAGCGGGTGAGATGTAACCATGGAAATCAACCTGTCTGTGGTCAGTTGCGTGATTTTCGAGAGCGTACATTGTGGTGACATATTACCACAGATGTAAATTAATCTAGAAATGTATTGGCTTTTTATTTGTTTGAATGAAAAATGTCCGTAAAAAAATAACTGTACATCTTCTTCAAGTTTCTTTGTATTATAGTTCTAAAAGGTAGGTAGATTAGTAGTAGTAGTAGTATTTTTAAACCTATTCTTTGCCTACGTTATGTTGAGTTTTCTGATACCAACTCGTAATTCTATATCAAGCGAATAAAATAAGGATATACTGTAGAGTTCAACAAAAGGAGTCAAATAAAACTAATTCATGAAATAGTAAATTCTTTCTGATGTCCTGTCTAGTTTGCCAAGATCTATGTTTGAGAACAGGTGACCGATCCATCACTTGAGCTCAGCGACGTGGCTAATTAACGGAAAGCAAGGTCGGCCGTGATGAAACAGGCCTAGAGCACCCACTCTATTTGTCAGAAAAAAATACCCAAATTGCGCAAGAATATCGTTGCGTTTCACTGACTCCTTAAATTGTTACCCTCTCTCTTAAAATAAAATAATAGACAGTAATGGCTGACAAGATTTAAAATAATCGCCAAAAGGAATCGTGTCTGACAAAAACCAAATTGCTTTTTCTATTACAAAAGACTTTAATTGGTTGGTCATAGTTTTTGTTTTCTTACTGACAAGTCTTATCAAAAGTGAAATAAATAACTATTCATATATGAATAAATCATATTGTAAAGGGAAAACCTGGAAAGCTAGTATTAGTCTACCACTGATAAAAAACTTGGACAGTCAATGTATACCTACGTAAGCTACATCTCTCTTATATATGGCTCTTTTATATACCTATTTATGAACTATATCGTGTACAAGACTACCATTGACACCAATACAGAAATTCCCATAATATCTACCATTACCATACCAACCAACACTTCTACTATTATTCGATAAGTTACGTCACGACACAGTTGCTCTACTTTTGTTTTAAGCACTTTTTCACTCCAAAAAACTGTATGAATACGTAAATTAAGTTCGGCCTATCCTATACTTACCACATTCACCTCTGAGCCATATAGCAAGTCCTTATAGCTTTCCACAATTACATGTTTTTTTTTTTCGAAAATTCGGCCAATTTAATAAGCTATGTCCACTAATTTAAACATTTCCTTATAGCATAGCATAGTATATTAGTAACGTGCCTGGTATGGCGATGTAGCCAGCTTTGGTCAGGACCTCATGCCTCGCGGAGATATTTTGATGAGGAGCCGATAAATTAATTATAGAGTCGTATGGTTGAACGTTAATAAACTGGCAAACTTGCTTATCGATATCGAGGACTAGATATAGACACGGTAATGACCGACCGGAGAGTGGCGCTCAACCACGGAACTTTAATGACGTCTCCGATTTAGGCACACGTTCCGTTTCTTTATGGTGTTAGTGTTGTAAGCAACACAGTAAGTAAGAAACGCTAATTGTTTAGAAAGGTCACATTTAGAGTTTTAATCGACATATATGTAGGTACATACCTCATATTATTAGCTTTTCAATGTCAGGAAAAAATATTCAATAGGTAGTTAATTTATTCAGAGTACAACAAGTGTGAATTGAACGATTCCAAATCAATTTATACTCACTTTAAAAACAGATAATGGGAAACGCTTTAGGCGATATAATTATCCGTGGTTATATTAACTACCCATTGTCAATTACGTATTCATTGATTTGGACGCAACACTTTCAAATTATGTGATAACACCGACTTCATAAGTTATTAAATGATTTTACATACATAAATCGTAATAAACAAATTACGTGGCCGTAGCTCGGAGCACCGGCCACTATAATCATCGATATGAACTCGAACAAATTTCATTATCGACTTACTGTGATGAGATGAACGTCGTAATGCATCATTTTAAAGCAGTTTTCTCAAATCGAGAAACTTGCGATGGTACCGATAAAGTGGGACATTGTACCTGTAATAAGTGCAGCGAGGATCGATAATTGCACGGTAGCTGTGACTATAAGGGCCGGCACTATTGTGCATAATGTCGTTCAGTATTACTAAATTATATACTACATACTGCCAGTACTTATTGCCGTCAACCGGTCTTCACAGTTAAGGTTCTTTATGAACTGTGTTAAAACCATAACAAAATACTTCGTTCAATCAATATTAAGTTATCCAACAGGCGTTTGGAATTTATTATGGAGATGTAAACATACTGTTACCTGCGCTTAGGTATAAACCACAGGTATAAACTTTGTATTGCTCTCTCATTTAACTAAAAAGTATCATGTTTTCTGGGATTCATTTTTTTTTGCGCTGGACGAGCCATGAGGTATGCCTTACTTATACTAGGTTTTTTTTTTTATACCACTAAGGTGGCAAACAAGCATACGGCCCGCCTGATGGTAAGCAGTTACCGTAGCCTATGGACGCTTGCAACACCAGGGGTATCACTCGCGCGTTGCCGACCCTAAAATCCCTAGTATATCATAATTTGCTAGCCATATTTAAATGGCTCCCTCGGAAAACAGTAAATTTTCATTACAAACTTTGCAATATTATTAAAAGTGTATTGACGTTTGTTGGTGAAATATATCGCACAATTTCATCAAGAAAAAATTAAACAGAAAATTGAATTTCGCAAAAACATTAATTTTGAGATATGCTTTATAGATTTTTCATTTACTCAATAAATTCCGAGTGAAAGATATCCAAAGTATATTTTTGGCAGTATCTTTAATGCAATTACTAAGCTACTGGACCCAGCGTGCGTAATCTAGATGCTCCGACAGTTCGAGTCCTCACCGCCCGCATTATATATTCAGCGCGGGCGCAGCCAGTTTATCCGTTTTGGTAAATAATAATAAGTTCTTTTTTCATTACACAAGACATTTTGGGTCTAAAAATCATTTTCATCTATAACATTTTCTGTGCTTACAAAAAGCACATATAAATTGAATGTTCTGTCGGTGTAAATTTAAGAAAGTTAACGAAAGTATTTTTTTATTTCGCAATAGCACGGCTAATATCATGCCTGGAATTAAAATACTATGATATCAGACGAAAAATCGAATCTAATATTGAAATGACCTACACAACATAGCCACAATAAACACGGAAGATTAGTTGGATATCTGAGCTATGCAAATTGCTTATAAATAAAATTAATATTGAATATTCAAGACCTCGCAATAGTATGCGCTTATCCAGTGATTACTGCCGCCTCAAATTAATACGTCCGACACTCGTTCTCAAATTATGCTTGCAAACTGAACTGTACCCAGCTTAATTACCAGTTCCTTCTATAAACAACTTGAAATAAATACATTAAATGTAGTTTAAATCACATGTATTTCATTTTTAGAGCTAGAATGCTAAAAGAAACATTAGATACAAGAAATATATTATAATATTTAGCAATTATAAAATACCATTGTCATATAACTACTTTTGTTTGAATGCGGCATTGACTATCAAATTATTATTAATCGTATGTACAAAAAACTTGCTATAAAAAGTAGAATGTCCAGTTGGAACTCGCGGAACCAGAGCAGATGCCGTTGTAATGAGGAGCGTGGAAGCCTCAAATATTTAACGTCGCAAATGCGCAAGCTGTGAGGAATACTCAGCTAATTATACATTATAGACTTTTTAACCTGATGTAATAAAGTTGAATATATAACGTAGGTATTTAAATCGTAATGGATTTTAACTGAGAAGACAGACTAAGAACACACTTCATTGGTTAGGTGTAATTAGAACAAAAGCCTTTCAAACAAATTCATTATAAAAGTCAATAAAACCAAGAAGAAAGTGTACAGAAAACAATTGAACTAAATTGATGGATTACAAATTTAAAGTTCTCCTTTGCCTTGACTGCAGAACTAATGAAATTTTAATTTTAAAAACGTTTCTCCTGAACATTCGCCCAAACACACTCCATCTCCGTTAAAACATAAACACGAACACAAAAACTGAATAATTTATGTGCCATTGAAATGTAAACAAAATTATGACGACACCAACTACTGCTGCGGAATAACACCCTTCCATAGCCTGGGGCTTCGCTCACGTCTCTGTAATAGACGTATTGAAAGACGGCCATGATAAACATTTATTTTTACCAGATAACTTGACCTCCCATACCCCTGGCATCCCAACTGACTGTTATAAATAGCAAGTGCATCGTAGTAACAGTGAGTGGATCTAGATTAACTGGTCGATATGCTCTGCCCACGGCCAGTATGTTTTCACTCTCTATGTTATCCCGCTAGATGATTTTCTACGGTGATACAGTTTTTCATTTGGTCATTGCTACGCAACTGGTTTCACTGATTGTTGTCAACAAGTTACAAATTGTGCGTCGTTCTATCAATAGGTAAAGGTACAAACATTTGGAAATTCCCTTATCTACACTAAAATTAAAACATAATCTAATGTCGTATTTTTGTTAAAAATTGGTTTGCTCTCTATTAAGAATATTATGCTCTCTGAGATTTAAATTCTTTCCTTTGTTTTTATTTTATTTTAGGCTGTATGTATACTACCAGTAGGATACGTAGGTATTTAGATTTAAAACTCTACAATACTCGACATGCTACATTTCAGTATTTAAATCTTTTTATGTGCTTAAATAACATGTATTCAAATACTACCTACCACCGGCGGCGTAATTGTCAAACTTGCTAAATTCCAATCTCCGATACGTTCATAAAAAGTTAGAATATTATAGAATACCGAAAATTATCCTACATTAATGTTTTGCACGAGTGACTTGACTTTCTCGGTCGCCTCACGATGGGTGCGTGCGTTTTTCTTGCGGTAAAAAACTTGTTAGTGGCGCGAAAATAAAACGAGATCAACTCGCACATGCGCACTGGACCAATGGAATATAGACCGCAACCGTTTTTAGGGTTCCGTAGCCAAATGGCAAAAAACGGAACCTTATAGATTCGTCATGTCTGTCTGTCTGTCTGTCTGTCCGTCCGTATCGCTCATAGAGTAGCTCGACTGGGGAAGTACCTCCACCTTACAGAATACCGCAGCCAAATAACTTTATGTTGTGTAAAGTTGTGTTCCTGCGCGTGAGTAAGGTCGCCAGAGCTCATAGGGGAGGGGGGATAGGTCGATAACGCGTGAGCGATGCTTCGTGTGTTGCAAGCGTCTATATGGCTACGGTAACCGCTTACCATCAGGCGGGCCGTATGCTTGTTTATCGACTAAGTTGTATAAAAAAAAAAAAAAAAAATCAAAAACAATAAATTTTGGGGGTTCCCCATACTTAGAACATAAACTCAAAATTTTTTTTTTCATCAAACCCATAAGTGTGGTGTGTCTATGGATAGGTCTAAAATTATATTGAGGTTTCTAATATCATTTTTTTCTAAACTGAATAGTTTGCGCGAGAGACACTTCCAAAGCGGTAAAATGTGGGTCCCCCCCCCCCTGTAACTTACATACACACTACATTACGGTGCAAACTTTCACCGAAAATTAGTTTGAACGAGATTTAGTAAGTAGTTTTTTTTTAATACGTCATAATTGAAATTAATATCAAATACTCAGGTCTATACTGCCATTTACTTATATACCTACAGGTTTGTACGGAACCCTCGGTGCGCGAGTCTGACTCGCACTTGGCCGGTTTTTTTTTCTTCTGGTATTCTATATTCAAAATTGTAATTTGCTTACTGCCACAAATATTTATCTGAAAATAAAATATACAGTCTACAGTCTAATTGAGAACATCCTTTTTTTGAAGTGGATTATAAAATAAGGATCATTCGTTCCACATATTGTTTTTTTTTTTTTCAGATATTTTGGTATCTAATGAAGGATATTAAAACATTGATTTCATATTTGTAGCTACGTTCCAAACGACAATTACAATTTAAGACATAACTTCCATACCGCCAAAGTAATAAAGCAGCGTGTTCGAAAAAATCTTCATATATCCACAAGAATGTGCAATGATCTCAATTGCTCTTATATGCAATTGAAGCATTCCCGATTGGAAATAACTCATAGATAAACAATTTATAGCATTGGCTAGTTCTTGCCTAGGTACCTACGATACTCCCCGCTGTGAGAGAATTCAGACGGGTAATGACGATCACGTTCAAATGCCATAGGAAAGGAGCGGACTAACTGTCACTTGCATACAAGCGGTAGTATAAGGCGGTAGCACGACAATATGACTAATTGGATAATTTCCAAAAAAATATCGACGCTCTTATCGCTTTGTTATGAGAATTAAAAGTTTTAAGGTTTGAATTTGCCAATCATAAATTAGAAATTTTGGGGAACATCGAACCTTATCAGATCAGCCAGAATCAGCTTTCATCATAGATTATAAAAAAATCTTATCTAGACATCGATGGTTTCAAACATGTCAACCAATGTTACAGACAGCCTATCACATGTCTGACGAAATAACGATGACATCGAAATTTGTTTTTAATTTAGTTGTAACCGCTTAAAATAAGTTTAATATTTGGTTTCGTGTTTTTCTTTTTTTTTTTTTTTTTTATCCGTAATTTACGCGTCTCATGGTTTTCATATCACTTGACATTGGCGAAGTTGTGGTGGTATTTCCACAAAAGCCATAAATAAGAATTGAATTGAATTGAAATTTTTAAAGCTTTTCCATAAATATCAAAAAATGCTTACTATCATATTGAACTATAACTGTAGAGAAATACCAGTCTACATAAAATGTTCTCTGTATATAGGTAAGTGTGATTTCATACGGTGTTGTGGTTACAAAAGAAGCGATCTGTGCAACCACACCGATTGGTTTTCTATTCTCGGTTCTGTTCATTGCTATTGTACGCAAAGTACCTATGTGATGGGAAAGTAATTTAGCACCGAACGAGTTACCAAACACCATGGTATGCAATGAAATTGATTTATTTTGTAAGCTATCCGAACATAATTGCAATCCTTTTTACTGCAGCAAACGAAATCTTAACCTATTTGTGAAATGTGATACGTACTACTGTATGATTTAATGTGCTCTGGGGGGGTAAAAAGGAAGCTAAAGCAATATTGCTACGGAATTTATTTTTTCGAATTCTCGGCAGATCCTACGTAATTCCAATATTTTTTGGTACATTATATACAATTCAATTCAGTAAAGGATTCGGAATTGATGAATTGCATAAGATCTGCTGTAAATTCGGAAAAATGAATTCCGTTGCAATATTGCTTTAGCATCCTTTTTAGGGGGCCTGATTGTTATGACAAAGTAGATAGAGCATATAGCTAGAAGGTAACTGGCCTCTGGAATAGTCATATTTTCATTTCATTTTGATAGGCTTTTATCCACTATCATGCGTTATTATCTAGATATCAATAGTAGTTCAAGTTATCACTATTACAATTTCAATTTAAGGTATTATAAACCGATCGAAAGCTTTATAAGTCTTTAGCCAGCCTCGTTGAAAATATGATTATCTACGTGAACGAAATCTTTAGTTGGAACAAATCCATTAAAGTCATTTTTTTCCTCTTAAAAACTTCTCACGACTTTATTAAGTACCTAAAGGATAACGATCGGAACCAGTAACCGAACCCAATACATTACTAATACGCTCACTCACTACACAGCAAACGTGATAATACATCATATCAATGTATTATTCATTTGACGACTTGTGATTTTGATGTCGCAAGGTACCAAGCAAGCCGCGCTTTTTGCTACAACTAAGAGTAGTACTGAGATTTATACTTCGATATAAACGTTTAATATATGGAATTGTTACTATATGTGGAGCATTCTGGGAGTAATTGGAGTTATATTAAAGTCGGGATTCTTTGATATTTAAGAGTTTTTCTCGCTCGCCTTGTTATTTTAACAACCAATAATAATGGTGATATTATTACAATAATAATACTTTGCACTGAATATTATGCCACCAAAATAACTTTTATGGTATTAATGATATTGTTTTAATAATGTGTTTAAATTAAATTCACACATAAACTATACTTGAGCCAACGAGAGGAGATAAAGTATGCAAACAACCGACTTCTAGTGAGTTACATTACGATAGAGAGCGATCATTATCTCTCGCATGCATAATTACGTCAGTTGGTCAACGACAACTGTCGTTGTATGATTCGTGGTACAGGAAAGCGGTCTGTAAAGCAGCTGTTAACATAATTTCTTTAAATATTTTTTTTTAAGTTTGTTTACATTCTTTATCTCGTCTCGCTGGCTTACCTTTAGTTTGTTTTTGTAATTGGTGCGTATATTATTTCTCATGTTTTATGAAAGGTAAATTACTAGTGTCCGACTGAAGCTTCGTCGTGGCTTCGGTTAAAAAACCACCACAAGAGGCCTTAGTTTTGGCCGAAGCCAAAGCTTTATAGCAAGCGCCGAAATTGAACACACTGTTACGAATGCACGAGAGATTATTATTATTTTTGACAAGTTACAAGGCAATTTTAAATATTTTAATCATCTCGTTATACTGTTTTAATAATATACAGTCAGCATAAACTTTTAAAAATCTTTAGATTTTTCACTTTTAGCCAATTTTGAACTGTATTTCGTAGAGATATTAAACTTCCGGCTTCCGCTTCAGCAAAAGGCTGTTGCCGAAACCGCTTTCTAAATCTATCTTCGGTCGGACACTAGTAATTCATGAATAACAGAGGTCCTGCATCTGTAATTCATAAATTATTAGTGCGAGTTGAGCTAAAACTTATTGATTCTGAAAACTTTGGTAATTTGTGATAATTTTATAAAATAGTTTAAAACAGTATTTACTTTGACAGTCATTATCAGAAGCATATAATTATCTGATAAATTACATTATACACCATAGCATTTATACTAAAGCGGAAGTGCCTAATAAAAGCTGCTTCTAAACGCTTCTGCGGAAGCCGCAGTAACAAGAAAGCTCTACTACACACGCCGAGAGCACCCGCGGGGTCACGAACGACACACATATCTTAATTTTGTTATTATCACACACGACTATCTGTTATAATTGTTCAAGTTAAATTAAATAACATTTGTTACTTGGTATGACTACCTTTCTAAGGTAGGAAGAAGGGGTGTGGCATAAAAGGAAGGTAAGTATGTTCTAATACCTACAATTCCAAGTCTAAAGGACACCATAGTGACCATACTAAAGTGTGGAGAGATGATAGGAGATATGTACGAAAAATAAGGGTGCTGCAATAAACTTAGCCATTACTCTTTTGAAAGCAAATAGATGTATTTACATGAGGTGAGATGCAATGGGAGCGCTATATCTAATCATCAGACGTCATTTTGTTCTAAAACGGTCTTAATTTGTGACAAAAATTTTGTGAAAGCAAATTTGAAATTGTATAAGAGATTTTGTTATAGAAGCTTGTACTCAGTCATAAAAAATTGCAGTTTATAAGCAGTTGCCACAAGTGTTTGCTTATTTCAAGTATAATACAAAACTCTTTGTTTAACAAAAAGACAAACTTTTGTTGTACTAATAAATAATATACCTATTTGCATGAATACTATATCAGAATTGTATTCCTAGCAAAATTATGCCAGAATTAAACAACCTATAACTGCTTTTACATCAACACTAATAAAATCCCTACTAAACACCTAACAAAGTATTACAACAAATAAAATATCTCCAACCGGTCCAGCGCAGCGCCCGCGCATCGACACAGACGACTCATGCATTGTACTATTACACGCATCTCGTCGCTCGTGACTGGAGTAATGCTGTACGCTTTGTAGCCACATATTTATGCATTCAAACACAGCATCAATCATTCTAATGAGCTAGCGGCCGGTAGGCCGATACGCCGCCGCCGCTGGCCACCTGAGCCCAGCGCATAGTGATGCCACCACATCCAAACATGATTTATCGACGACCACAATACGTTATAAATGTCTGCTACTTTTTACTAACAAGTTATATTGATATAAGGAAATTAAGCGCGTGTGTTGACAGCACCCCGCCGTTCGCATAATCTATTAGCAATCAGAGTCAGCGGGGTGTGCGGTGGAATTTTAAATTAATCGGGGCTGACTTTTTTATGGTGTATAAAATACTTGCTGTTTTTCCTTTAATAATGTTCTCTTGTTAATAATGCAACTTGCAATTCTGAAAGAGACATCCACTTTCCAAGTATGGAAAGTGGATGTCACTAGCTATTTTCCAACATGGTTTAATTCGCACTCTATATAGAAAACGAATGGTTTTCCATTAAGTATATACATACAGTTAGGACATATAAGTAAGGGACATCCACATATAATAAAACAATTTATACCTTATATTTTTTAACATTTAACTTAGATTTGATTTATTTATACGCAATAACTCGATACTGAGATTTTTAGAGCAATCTATTGTAAAGCCTATTTTTATTGACTATCTAAGGATAACAAATCATTTTTGTGTTGTTCCCAAATCTAAATATCAAAGGTTTTTAAGGGTCATCATCGATATCGATATTATTCACAAACCAATAAACCCTATTTAACATAGCAGTGATATTCAACTAACAAGTTTAGCAATGAAGGAAAGAAAGCTGCTTGGAGCGTCCGGCGCTATTCACAAATTGGCACGAGCTAGGCACGCGTTCCTTTCACATAACAATACGACATATCTACTTTAAAGTTACATTTAAAAATCTTCTGTATGTTGATTCGATAAAGATCATTTTGGAATGCGATCTGGTGAAGATATAGGTTAGATGTTTCAAAGAGATGTGTTACTAAGATTGAATGGCACGGTGCAATGATACCACGGAGCCATTAGTAAGAGCAAAAAGGATGGAATTCTTTCGATTGTGTCGTGTTTATTTTCTCTTATGTATATTATAGTAACGTTACTACATAAATAGACGTTTATAATCTCTTTAGTTCTGGTTTAACGGGTGTTTGTTAACCTGATCGGCATTAGGCAATATTCTATAGTTAAAGTTAAAGTTATAATGCTCAAATTCTATATGCTGGTGTATTTAGGGTCGTAAATAATATACTCTTACCTTTGTGTTGTGCTACTGTAGTCATTATAGTTTGGGATATCACGTGCTATTAATCCAAAAAGAATCTTACAAGGACTGTGCAGATTGAATAAATTTTGTCATAAAATAATAAATCATTTTTTTTATCCCCATACAGTAAACTTCGCACAAGTAAAATTTTATATCTCAATCTAATCCCTGGAAACGAAATTCCACGACGCTATTCACGCCCCGCCAAGAACAGACACAACTGGCGTAACGTTATACGTGATAGAATGTGTTAGAGAGGGAATTACGACCCTCAGACATGAGGACGTGGAGGAGGAGGGAAAATTGAATAGACAGAGAGAAGATAATAGCAAGCCACCTTACTACAATAACTCAGTCTCCATCAAACAATTAACCCAAAGAAGCGCAATGACGTTGATTTTGCTTGCAATCTATTCCGCCAATTTCCCACCATCGACAATGCGCTCCGATTGGCCAAGTCAAGAACACACGGTGCAGTGATTGGTCCTTACTGTTCAAAATCAGTGACAAATCACTGACTTGTTTCGGAATCGGATTGCTCGGTATTACTACTCTAAAGGGATAGTTCCTCGATGTCAGTCTCAAATCACGCGGCACCGGCACCATCAACAATCAATTAAACGTAATCATCTCTTCAGCAGCGGGCCCCTCGAGCGCAGACAACAGAGCATTATCCACTCAAAACAGTGAGCGAAACTCATTTTTCTCCCGCAATTACTGTTGCAAGCACAAGTTTAGATAATAGCCAGTGTAATGATGACCAGGGTAATTATAAATCTTGCCTCTCTACCTGCAATCGAATAAATCAGCGGTTAATGAGATATCATAAATTGGTCGTAAAATATCTCAAGAATGGTGATGTACTACGAAAGGTAACAATCTTCTGTTCTGTACTTCGTAATGGTGCTAATTTTCTCATTAAGGTTTATATATAATACATCCATGTTATATATACAGAACATATAAAAAAAGTCAATATTTCGTAAACACATTTTTTGCGCTTCCTTTGCTAACGCTGGCTAAACTATTACGAGATATATCAAAATGATGTACTACGCAATTGAGTATCTTAAAAATATCTACAAACAAGTCCGCGATGATATATATATATATCTATATCCAATGGATAACCCACAGTAACCATTTTTATGCGATTGAGATTAATTTTTTTGTGGGTTATACTTTCGAAGTCATTTTGACCCATATAAAATTAATCCTTATCTAATTAAATAAATTATTTAAGACGGGCATTTAATTTAGATAAAGTCTGCTCTTTACAGAAAATCATTATCATTTATATTTTAAAAGATATCACAGATTTAAAATTAGCAAGAAACAGTATTCGCGATACCCGTGAAAGGGCGGGCCAAGACGGGCTCAACTCCACACGACCTTGCACCCGTGCGAAGCCGGGGCGGGTCTTTAGTTCATAATAAATCTAGAAGTCACATGATAGATTTCTATCATACCACCTGCTCGACAATGTCCAAATACAAAACACGCAATCTCAACGTAAAGCAAGACATTATATCCCAAGGGATATGAAGTTATATGAAAATCCCAAGGGATATAATTTAATATAATTTGGAACGTTAAAATTCGTATGAAAACTCGTATGGTGTGCCCATGCTACGCGAACCGACCACGAGCCTGAGAGTTTTTCGAAAATCGGTCTGATCAACATAGGCTGAACACAATCGGGGTGGAGTGGCGTTGGCGATAAGTCTTGATATCGTCAACGCCTTTAACTCTCTGCCCTGCCTGCATCAGGGGGGCACTAGTACATCATCAGGTGCCCTTCTACCTGCAAGGCGTGGTCGGTGACTACTTGCGCGACAGGTACATCCTGTACATGGACCAAGATGGTACCAGAATCCGTAGGGAGATTACATGTGGGGTTCCACAGGGGTCTGTGTTGGGCCCGTTGCTGTGGAACCTTGCATATGATGCGGTTCTGCGTGTCGACCTCCCCACTGGCATAAATGTCGTTTGCTATGCAGATGACACGTTGGTGGTTGCCAGTGGGATACATTCGAGAGGACCAAGGAGCTCGCCGAGCTTGGGTTAGAAGTCGTCGTCGCCAAAATCCGCGAGTTGGGTCTGGAGATAGCGCCTCACAAGACCGAGGCGCTATGGTTCCACAAACTGCCTAGGAGCAGGGAACAACCTGACTCGCGCGTCCAAGTAGGTGGGTCGGAAGTCAGGGTGGGGCGGTACATGAAGTACCTGGGCCTCACCTTAGACAGTCGCTGGGGCTTCGAAGAGCATTTTGATCGCCTCGTCCCCCGGATTGAGAGGGTAGCGGGTGCCATGCACCGACTGCTGCCCAATCTCGGGGGACCGAGGGAGGAAGTACGCCGCCTCTATGCGGGGGTCATACGATCCGTAGCCCTGTACGGGGCGCCCGTTTGGGCGAAGAGGCTTGCCATCCGACGCTGTAGGACGAAAATCTACAGCGTCCAGCGAAGGATGGCGATACGGATCGTACGAGGATACCGCACAGTATCCTTTGTGGCGGCGACAATTCTGGCTCGCTTTCCGCCACTTGATATTCTGGCGGACATGGATGCGAGGGTCTATGACCGGATTCGCATCGTCCGTCAGAGCGGTGGAGGCGACCCAGAAGAGGCGATCAAACGGCAGGAACGAATTATCGCGTTCGCGACGTGGCGCGCGAGGCTCCGGGAGGAGCGTTATGCGCGCAAGCGCGTCGTCGGAGCAGTCCTGCCGGTCTTTGAGGCCTGGATGCAGCGACAAGGTGGACGACTCACCTACAGACTCACACAGATACTCACCGGGCACGGGTGCTTCGGTGATTATCTGTGTAAGATCGGACGTGAGGCGACGGCGGCCTGCTTCCACTGCGGTGGGAGCGGCCAGGATTCCGCATCGCACACGCTCGCAGTGTGCCCTGCGTGGGAACCCGAGCGGCGGATCCTGGTCGGCTTGATCGGGCGGAATCTCTCCCTGCCAGCAGTCGTGTCGGCGATGCTGAGCGGGGATACAGCGTGGAGGGCCGTAGCCTCCTTCTGTGAGACCGTAATGGTCCAGAAGGAGGCTGCTGAGCGGGATCGGGAGAGGGCCGATCCCGCTCGCAGACGACGCCGCCGAGGCGCAGACGTGCCTCGTGGCGGCCCTCCTGCCCTGTAGCTGGGGCTTAGAATAACAGCTACGGTGTTCCCCTGCCTGTCGTAAAAGGCGACTAAACGGGGCCTTTGGGGTCGTGGGCAATCAGAGCGGGGGCTCTGTGCGCCCAGAAGCGACCCCAAGGAGGACGATGAGTCGATGTGGTCAGACTCATCGTGCGATAGCACAGCGAGGGTGCTGGGGGGAGGTATCACACTTCCCCCGGGACGAGCTATCTTAGCGCCGCGCGTGGAGGGGCGAGCAGGTACGCGTTCAACACGAGAGCCCGCCCCCCTCTACAGCGCAGATGGCGACCACCGTGGGGTTTTAGCCGGTACAAGTCCGGCATTAACCTGGCCGCTACCCCCGGGGCGGACGGGTATCCTATGAGGATTTCCACACGAAAAAAAAAAAAAAAAAAAAAAAAAAAAGAAAAAAGACCCGATTGTAAAGAATGTGAAACAAAAGACGGTAATGTGTTTTGGTGTTATTTTAACAGTTCCGTAGACTTTTCCGTAGACACTCTGTAAGTTACCGCCAAAAAGGTGGGAACTTGCGAAGTGACGTTGAGTTTTTATTTATATTTTCATAAATTCGTATATTTTGAGTTTTATTGCATACATATGGTGGTATTTTATCCAATAAAGATCAATCCATGTGCACCAGTCAAATAAAATGAAATGAATTATGTGTATCGTGGCTTTCCAAGTTGTCTCAAGAAGTCCGTGAAAAGTTTTAGTACAATGACCACCATTGTACTAAAACATGAATTGTATGGACTGTGACTAACTGAGGACTATCTGAAAGTGATTTAATGTGACTAGAACTTAAAATATAACTGGAAATTGGCAAAATACACAAGCTGGGTGACGCCATTGAAAAAAAAAAAGGAAAACAGTTCCGTACTGGGGTAGCATGGGCGCAGCATGGGGTTCTTCAAAAGGGGTGTGAAGAGATTTCTGCAGGGTCGGCAACGCGCGCGTGATACCCCTGGTGTTGCAAGCGTCCATAGGCTACGGTAACCGCTTAACACCAGGCGGGCCGTATGCTTGTATGCCAACTAAGTGGTATAGAAAAAAAAAAACTAGCATTTTTCCGTTGAAACAAAAATGTCTTCGAGCGATGGTGATTTGACTCCGGAGTTTATTCAATCAGAAGCTTTGTACTGTCTTCATCTTAAGCAGCTTGAATGCCTCGCTTCACTCAGAACTCTACAATAACTCTAGAGTCCCTCGTTACGGTCCAATATGCCACCTGTGACATAAGATACTGCTTTATCCCTTTGGTGCATAATTCTATTGTTATTATAATTCTAAAAACTCAGCTATATTTTTTTATTTAATAAATTCACTTAACACAGACACAAAACTTTCTCATAATTTGTAAATCAATGCAAGCCAGATATTTTTATTGGGCCACTTCTTGCGTTGGTTTAAACATGATTACTATGTAAATTTATAATGGATGGCTCATCAAGTGGCACACTATCGCAGACATATACCATAGACCCTGTGCCTGTCACATGGCAATTTCATCGCATCAATCTTCAATTTAAACGCTACAAGTAAACGCTCTCAAGTTGCTCTGCCGTAGAGCAATGGCCTATAAATTATGCTTTAGAATTAAGGATCTAGTATAGCTGATTAGTAAACATAGTTTTAGCGTAAAAAGTTGATAAGTATTACAACGGTAGCTACGGTACCTACATCTATTTAAAATGCACGTTTTAGATACATACATAATAAAATATATGGAAATGTCAGATTATGTAGAAAAACGTTTTCTAAAAATCTTCTTAATTCTATGTTGAAACCTTGCACTTAAGCTTGTGTTAATATACGCCACATATAATTGCTGGGAATATAGAAACGCTGCAAGGCGCAGTCAAGATAATTTTCTTGTCATGTAGCTTATTGGAATTTGATGTCTAATTTCCTGAGCAACTTTGATAATCTTCTCTACGTTTTCATCGGCACTTTAATTTTGACAGCTGCGACATTTTTATCGCAAAAGGCAGTACCTAGACCTTAGAGTGCTTTTGCGATAAAAATTAAAAGCTGATTCCTAGACAAGGTACACATAAAGTTCACAAAATTATTAAATTGAGCCTTAGATTTATTAGATAGGCCGGAACTAAGTAAAAGGAGATTATAATAAAGTGCATAAAATTCGGCATCATAACTTAAATTAGTTTTTCGCTCGAAAACTCTGTGACTCTGAATCGCGCTTTCATTCGTCGAAATAATGAACATTCGTATATTTTTACAGTTTCTACGTTTTTATTTTATATAAGAACACCTCATAACAATGGCATGTAAAAATGGAACAACAATTTTTACAAACAAATTACAAGATATAACAATCTCGCTCATTGGAATGGTCCAAGCAGTTTTGCAAGTCAAGGAAATTTTCACATTGTCCAGACAATAAGCAAACTCGTTGTTTATAATTCTGGTTACATGTCTTCCGAGGGTTGCACAGCACAGAGACCGGCTCGAGAATTGCCTTAATGATGTCAAAAGGCAACATAATGTGTTCGCCTTAAACGGCTTTCGCGGTTCGTTACTGTCGCCCCGTACCTCAGTGACATCTCACTGGCTGCAGACGGACGCATTACGATCACCTTAGGGCACCACCATTATGTAGAACGACCACAGAATAAAATATATTCAACTCGTTAAAAAATAAATATACGACCCGCTCGGTTTGCTCGTTTAACACCGAAATTGAACTCGTAGTGGTAACTGCCGCGGTCTCACTACATTTGGCATTATAAAAATGATGACGTTATACATAATAAAAGCTCGATAAAGGAAGCCGTGTTCATAATTCACTACGTCCTCTCGCAATAATCGCCGTAATAAAGGTTTTTTTTTATTATTGTCGAGGATCGAGCGAACGGTGCTGACCTCGCGACAGCCTCCACCGAGACGCATACTACCGAAATTAATTTGTCCGTATTTAGAAATGCAGCATATTGAAAACGTGTTAGGGTATCTCTGAGACATTGACGTGGCCCTCGGCGTCGGCATCGTTACGCTGAAATGACTGGACATAACAGGAATTAATGTATCTGTCGATATCTAAGGTCGCAATCCCCAGCTTACAGCATTTGGTCGACCTTGATTGATCTTTATCCGTATAAATAAATAAAAAATCTTTGTTAATAATGTCTCCATTACTTTATAACATTTATATTCAACATCATGTAATAATAAATTAATTAAACTATCAAATAACTATTACGACGTTGGTAATGATCAATTTCTTCTTTATGTTTAATTATTTAACAAATAATACATATAATAACCAGTAGCGGCGCAGTGCGGCGTGAGTTGCGGCGTAGTAAACACGCGTTTCGACTCCGGTATCGGGAGAACTATTGTTTTTACGAGTGTCCGTACAGTTTTTTTTTTTTTAATTTTCTGTGAAAATGGAAGATGGTGATGATGATGAAAGTGTTAGTGAGGCGGAGTTTTTAGCTAATTGTGAACGAGAAAATGGCCAGATGTCAGATTACAACAATCCAGAAGGGGAAAAAAATACCGAAATTAGAGAAAGAAATGTAATAGTGGAGAAAAGAAAAGTTAGAGAAGATGATACTAGTGAAGATAATGGCTTTATCACCGTCACAAGAAGAAGACCTAAGCGTCGAATTAGGAGTGAAACTTCGGACATAGAAATAAATAAGGAGGTAGTTTTGGAAAAAAGTTGTGAAATGGAAGTTACAGAGAGTTACGAAGTATGTATTACCAGTTTGAATGCTTTACCTAAACAAATTGCTATGGCAAAGTTATTAAGATCTGAAAATATAAAGGGGATTGATAAAATTCAATATAAGGGAATATTTAAGGTTATTATTCATTTTAACAATAAGGAATATGCCACAAATTTATTAGAATGCCATAAAATCAAGGAAATGGGACTCAGATGTCAATTGACACATGAACAAACTTTGTCATATGGATTGGTGAGAGGTGTCGATTTAGATTTAAAGGAAGGAGAACTCGTAGAAATATTTAAATCAGATACCGATATATTATCTGTCAAAAGATTAAGACGAAACATAGATAGTAAGTGGGTGGATTGTGAGTCGGTAAGAGTTTGTTTTAAAACTAACTCTTTGCCTTTATACATTTATGCATATGAGTGTCGTTTCAAAGTTGAACCTTATATTTTCCCAGTAACACAGTGCAGAGGGTGCTGGCAATTTGGCCACTTCTATAAATTTTGTCCTACCAAAAAACTTCTATGCCCAAAGTGTGGCGGCTCTCATGAGAACTGTGATATAAATGATTTTAGATGTCTAAATTGTAAAGGACCTCATTTCGTTTTAGACAAAAAATGTCCCTTCTTCTTAAAAGAAAGAGAAATAAGAAAAATTATGAGTGAGGAACAGGTTCCATATCGTAGAGCCCTACTAATATATATAGAAAAAAAGAACAAAGAAAAAAAGAATATTCATGGAGTCAGTCATATTTCTTCTCATACTCAATCTAACGTTCAAATTAACGAAGCTGAATTGTATAGCAATAAAGTAGCAGCGAGTTTGTTACACAAAGATACCAGCCAAAACAAACAAATGGAAACAGGTTCAGAAATAAGTTCAAGCGAAATCGCAACAACGCAACAACGACCCAAAAAAAGACAGAGAAGTAAGACTAGGAAAAAAGATAAATCTAAAAATTATATGCCACAAGATGAAAATGAATTTCAAGAATCGAAGTCTGAGGAAAAAGATAACAAAAGAGAGGAAGGAAACAAATACAAATTTGAGTTAAAAAAGTTTTTGTTAAAGTTTAAAAATATAATTATGGCTGAGGGTAAATCTGAGGAAAAAATTGTATTAGGTTTAAAACTTATGTATGAGGAAATTAAGAGGTTTATTTCGAATTTGTTATCACAAGGCGGACTTTTAGAACTGATAATAAATTTTTTTAATGGATAAGTCACATAATCATATAAAGTTAAACATATTTCAGTGGAATTCACAAAGCTTACGTCCTAAATTAATTTGTTTTAATGAACTTTTGAATAGAGAAAATATTCACATTGCTGCTATTAGTGAAACATGGTTTAGTTCTGATTTTTCCGTCAATATAAGCGACTATAACATTTATAGATCCGATAGGTATGATTCCTATGGAGGAGTGGCAATAATAGTACATAAATCCATTCATTCTCATTTGCATTCTTTTAGTATTAATAATGCAGGCATTGAAGTCGTATGTGTTAAATTGTTGAATTGTAAAGATTTAGAATATGTTTTGTCTATTTACTGCCCATCTTCAGTGCAGACTCAGCTTTCCGACTGGGATGCCATATTTTCGACCTTTTCAAAAAAAACATTAATTGTCGGAGATTTTAACGGTCACCACACCAATTGGTCAATTAAATCTGACACAAGGGGCCACCAAATTCTGGACTCTTCACTTGACAATAGCTTCTTCTCTCTCAATAGTGGCGAGCACACACGAGTGAAACTAGTCAACGGAAATTTGCAACAATCTTCGCCAGATATATCATTTGCTTCCTCTGATATTGCTATCAGGTTTGAATGGCAGGTCTCTAATGAAAATCTGGGTAGTGATCATTTGATCATTAAAATATCCATTAATGTCACTGATAACTCCTACTGTATTAAAAAAAGAAACTTCAAAGGGGCAAATTGGGATGGATTTTGCCGTACTGTTGCAGAAAATCTTTGCGGTTTTTGCAACAATACGGACAACTTACAAGAAATGTATGATTATTTCACAAATCAAATTATCACTGCCGCTAATAAACACATTCCTTACATTAAAACAACCAAAAAACCCGCTGAAAAATTTAAGCCCAAAGAATATTGGAGTCCTGACTTATCGAAGGTGGTCGCACAAAGAAGATTGGCATTGTCTAATTTTCGTCGTAATCCAACTCCCGAAAATTTAACCAAATTAGAGAGAATAACCCAAGAATCTCATATACTTATTCGTAGGGCTAAATCGCTTGGCTGGCAAAGATTTTGTAATTCTATTGATGAAGCGACATCGGCTTCTGATGTTTGGCGTCGTATGAGATGGATGAAAGGATTTAAACGAAAGAATATATATCCTTCCCTTGAGAAACAGAACGAGCTGTTATGCTCACTTACACCCGATTACGTTGCAAATTCAATGCCTACATTTACATCTAGAAATGCACTTTTAGAAACTGACTTTACTTTACAAGAACTTAAAAGCTGCTTAAAAAAAAAGGATACAGCCCCGGGTGAGGATGGCATATCGTACTCAATGATTCATCATTTGCCTGAGTCAGGCAAAGTTTTTTTACTCAATTTGTATAATAATTTTTTTCAATTCGGTAGTGTACCATACCAGTGGCGCAACATACAAGTTATCCCCATACCCAAAGCTGCTAATAACAATAACTCGGAACCTAAATTAAGACCCATATCTCTGCTATCGTGTTTATGTAAGATCTTTCATATTATGATATTTAAACGTTTAGAGTGGTACGTGGAAAAAGAAAAATTACTCTCATCTAATACAGTCGGTTTTAGAAAATCGCAATCTTGTTTGGATGCAATAACTCGCTTAGTTACATATATTCAAATTAATTTATCAAGAAATAATCCTACTTTAGCTTGCTTCTTAGATATTGAGAATGCTTATAACAATGTATCAATTGATGTAGCGATAAAGATCTTGGATAATCTCCAGATAGGAGCAAAAGTCTGCACTTACCTTTGGTCTTTTTTAAGTGAAAGGTATTTAAATATTAAATGTGAAAATACAATAATTTCTAGATGTACCAATAAAGGCTTAGCACAAGGAGACCCCCTCTCTCCGATTCTATTCAACTTAATAACATATAATATATGCCGTCTAACCCAAAATATATCAGTTTCGCAGTATGCAGATGATTTTGTGTTGTACGTTAGTGACAAGGACGTTAATAAATGTGAAAGACTTATTCAAGATGCACTGGACTCCGTAGTTGTTTTATTAGACAAATTAGGATTAGTTTTATCTGCAAATAAATCAAATTATTGTTTTTTTAGCAGAGGCAGAAGGAGAATATTACCAGTTCTAAAAGTAAAGGGTCAACCTTTAGCAGTGTTGGATTGTATTAAATATTTGGGCATTTGGCTGGATAGGAGTTTACTTTGGGGAAAACACATAAATGAAACCATTGAAAAATGTTCCAAATATCTCAACATTTTAAAATTGTTAGCGGGTAGTACTTGGGGAGTTCATACTAAACATATACGTAGGCTATATATTTCATTAATAAGGAGTAGAATTGATTATGGCTGTTTTATCTATGATTCTAGTGCAAAAACTCATATTTGTAAGCTTGATAAAATCCAAAATCAAGCTTTAAGAGTGGTGGGGGGTTTCATAAAAAGCACTCCAATTCATGTCATGGAGAGTGAATTAAATATAATGCCTCTATTTCTGAGACGACAATATCTTGCTTACAAATATATTTTGAAAGCTTTTTCTTGGAGAAACAATGTAACTAGTGAGATGATTGTAGAATTGAGCACTCATTGTCAACAAATATACTGGGAAAAGAAAAACAAACCACTGCTTGCTAAAGTGTTCATAGATATAAGTCCAATTAATGTTGTATCTTCAGATACTCTTAAGATGTTTAGTTTGGATATATGGCTAACATCTATTAATTTTAAAAAATATATTAAAACCGACCTTGAATGTGTAGAAAACTCTAAAGCTTCATATGAACCCAATTTCCTATTTAATAATGTTCTTAAAGAGTTAAATATGAAATACAATAGCTGGCACAAAATTTTTACAGATGGATCAAAAAGTGTTCAAGGTCAGGGGGCTGGTTTCTTTGATCAAAACATGGGTACAAAGGCCGGTTTTAAAATAAATGCTAATGTGTCCATAATGACTCTGGAACTTATTGCAATATATCAAAGCTTGTTATATGGGATTGATCGAAATTTTAATAAAATTGTAATATTTTCAGATAGCAAAAGCGCTTTGCAACATTTGGCTCGATGCGCCTCTGGTATCAGAGGTACACCGACAGCCTATGATATTTTAAATACTATACATACATCTGTTAAAAATGGTATAGAGATTGAGTTGCAATGGGTTCCGGCACACATTGGTATACAAGGCAACGAGGAGGCTGATCGTATTTCTAAATTGGCTGCAGAAAGAGGTAATGTGATTGACTTTTTGCCAGATTATTCAGATTTAATTCCTACATTCAAAATCAGATGTTATAATAGTTGGAAGAAATATTTTGACGAAAAATCGGAAACAAAAGGTATTTGGTATAAAACTATCCAATGTGAACCTCCTCGTGTGCCTTGGTTTGATGATTGTAGACTTAGTAGAGCTTATATTAAACTAGTATTAAGGTTACGGTCTGGACACTATCCATCGGCTAAGTTTGCATTCTTAATGAGAAAAGCTGAATCACCAAACTGCCTTGTGTGTGATAGAATTGAGGATGTACAACATGTGCTGATGGATTGTGTCAAGAACAAAGATGAGAGAGAATCATTGATGAAGGATTATAAATTAAACGCATTAGATGTAGGTATAATTCAGGCTATTTTGTCAAATCCAAAAACAGAACTCTCTAAAAAATTTTGTACTCTGGTAACTCTCCTTCACCAGTGACGCTCTTTTTATTCTAATTATTTCATTTATTTCTTTTATACTTTTTTACTTTTATTTTTGTGTACTGTGGATAAACTAGGTGCATGATACGATGGGATTGACATGTCCGTGTGGACAAAAATCCCAAATAATAAAATAGATAAAAAAAAAAAAAAAAAAACCAGTAGCGGCGCCTGAAACAAGTTATTTTTATTTCATTGCAGCACACAATATAATAATAATTCGTCGTACAGGTGTGGTTTTGTATTCCCGCTGTATTAAAAGTAAAATGTTTTTTTTTAAATTATATTCAAGTAATTTAATCAACCTCCATCAATATAACGGCAATGCAACACCAAAACCTTTATATGAGTGTCGGCGTCGATTGCTCTACAAGCAGTCACAGCATAGTGCGCAATTTCCGTCCGACTGACTACAGCCGACAGATGATCCGAACTGCGCAATACATCGAAATAAATAACATACAAAAACACATTGACACATTATACCGGAATATCGAACACATCTTTATGCCGGTAGTGTTTTTTTATTCGTATCCGACTACCTTTACAGGGTCGCCCAGATAGGCAAATAAGATAAAAACCTGTAAATATCAACGTCATCATTGCGAATACACCTAATCAAACTATTTACATTATACACAACACAATCGTATCTATTTTACAATATGGGGATTATTATGATTAAAATGTTTAGTGTACTTACTTAATAGTTTTTTTTTATATTAAATGGTTTTGCGTTTGACCTTCGACAGACCCCATGAGAAGTAATGACGAGGCCGAGGATGTAGCACGCTTACCCAGAAAATTCTATTTACTAGCCTTGAATACATATATCTAAACTATTTATAACTATAGTTTTATAATAATTGTAGTATGATACTTTTTTCACCATTTGGGCACGGAATACTAAAAACCAGATGCCGGCTTAAAAATGACCAAGTCTGATCATTTAAAAATACCACAACTACGCATACTTGTTAAAAACTTTGAATGAACGTGCCAGCAATTGATTTTGGTGCACGCCCGCGCCCGCGCAGCTCCTCGACTTACAACCATACCTTATAATTAGGCGATATCAATTCGATGCGATAGCGTGGTGGTCGCTTGCGTAACTTGCCTAGCTTCTAAGGGACCATATCGATCCTAATACCTTACATTATCGTATAACAACAGTAGTTAAAATGGAAAATACGCACGTTGCACCCTCGTTTTAGAGTATGATTTACTTTGTGCTCCAGTTTCGTATGTATCATTTTCATCCCGTATCAACTTATGAACTATAGATGAAGTTACTGCGGAATGAGCTCATTCATAAACATTAGATTTTATGCTCTATATTGAATTAGTTACGGTTGATGTTGGTGAATTATAAGATGAGATTTATGTACCGTTTAGTGTAGTATGTGAACGCGTTAGAATCAGGATGCTGTAAGTCCGGACGCGGCTCTAATTACCGCCGCCACTCAATATTGCAAAATGAACGAAGCTTATTCTCGAGTTGTACCCTTCGGCTATTAGACCCGATCTATTGTTACACAAAGCACATTTAAAACGTTGAATGGTGCCTTATAATGACCTGGGTGTGCCTCGCTCATGAGCTACCGATGTCGGCTAATGTGAGACAATAAACAATTTAAATCTTATCTCTATCTATCTCCACGTAACAATTTCTAATTAATCTGAAACACAATTCCAATTAATTGTTGTTATGAAAGTTTAATTGCTACTTACAAAGTATATGTAATGATAAATTTTATCTGTGACAACGTTACATGAATATATTTGTAATGAAATCACAATGCGCATTTTGTTTCAAGTATCATTATTTTATATTGAAATCGTTTCTTCCAAGATAAAATGCAGTAGCACAGGGAGTATTCTCAGTATGTGCCTGGACAGAATCTAGATAAAGGCTAAGTTAGGGTCATGCTAAAGCAGAATCATAGAGCAAAATTATGTGTTAAAATGCATTTTAAATACCGATATGATTTTTCAAACATTCGATTGCCGACTAAGTTTTATTTTATATTCAAGTATACCTTTTTAGTTTTTATCAAAATCGGGAATCCGTTAAGCAGGATTTGGCTCTGCAGTTGCAAAATTCATCTGTATAACTACTTTGATAGGTGCCTCCCGGTTTTTTAATCCAGATCCCGCATTTAGCTTGCAAATTTCCCGGTAATCTATGCAGTATGGTTGGCAAGCCTAGCTACCACTATCAAGTTGACAATCTGTCGCCAAGCACGTTACTCCAGCCAGAAAGCGTAGCAGAGCCTTTACAGGCTGTATGTGCTTGTCATGCACCTTCATTCACGCCATTACTTACCATGTTGATATTATAGGAATGCTAATTCACAATCAAATGCACCTTATTTATTTGATGATTCATTTCGATCAGAATGCATTTATTTGGAGTATAAAATTATAACCTGTCCATTGAGAAGCGTAGTTTGTAATTGAAAATCCGTCGCAGCAATGATATATAATGACAGGAAACACTATAGCACACTATAGTTCAAACAAAATTGACATGGTATACGTAATGCGAGTGTAAGGTCAACTGCGCACTTCCTCTCCTCAGTTTGAGTGCATCTACTGTTCGATCTTTGTAACTTTAGAGTACGAAAATCTGTTCTCGACTAAATTTACCTTATCGTTAAGTTATGTATACTTTTTAAAAGCCTTTTCATACAAAGGTTGGATGAATCAGTTTCTCGGAATCTATGTTTAGGTCTTTACCTAGAGTTGTAGAGGATGATAGACCATGATATTATGAAGGAGCTCTTCATACATGCAGTGTAAGCCCTTCGCAATAAATAACAAAAAAGTAAAGGATATCCGAGGCCCGATTTTGATGAAGACTAAAACTGTTTATTTTGAATTTAAAGAAAAACGTACCCAGAAATTTAACGCATTAATTTGGAAAAATTTGCACCATCCTATTGTGTCGCTCTTATAAAAATCAAATCTAGGAAGTAATTTTAGATGAAAAACTAAAGAAAATACTATGTTTTTTTTATATGTTATTTTGATATGAAAAAAAACATAGTATGAAGAATAGATATTATATATGTTCAGTCTGTTCATATCATATCATAGAATGTTCAGTCTGTGCTGTTTTTTTGCACTCATACGAGTAAAAGTTGACAATCTTTATATTCGAAAACTGTATAAAAATTAAAAAAAAACACCTGATACAGAAGAGAAGACAATGCTCAATCGACTCTACATCTGGCTCAGGGACGTATCAGCACAACGCGCACAGAAATAATGAGTAACTGGATATCTAGACCATCGTCTCCTCAGTTTGATGTGTATCCGGAACTGATGGAGATTTCACTGCAACACAAGCGCAGGGGTTCAAACAAGTTCTGAGATTGAGATGGAATTGGAAATCTTTTAAAAATCTTTGAATGGTGATGAAGTTTCATAATCTTTTCAGTGAAGAGGTCTTCAATTTCACCATACATTCTTAAAAAAAAACTTTTAACGCGGCGGGTGTCAGGGGTATAATCCCCTCCCGGGTGGCAGGGTAGCGCGCACGTTCCACTGTGCCGCACCCCCGGCGAGTATCAAAGTCGGCATCTTTCGTTGACGATAACTTTATTATTTTGTACTAGGACATATCAAACTAAAAAATAGATATTTAATAAAATAAAACTCCTTTAAGTTTCATTTGTAAAAAAATCCGCAATGGTATTTTTTTCCCTGTATTAATTAGAATAGTATAGTAAATAGTATAATAGTATTAAAATATGTAATTTATATGTAGTACTCAATACATAAGATTTGAGACCAAAACATAATAGCCATGGCTGACTGATTATATTTTAATCTCGATAACTTAAATTCGACATTTTCGAATAAAAATTACACTAAATTATTCCAGCGCACACAATCTTCAGTGTAATCATGCGCCAATAAAATTGATACTCGATATGATTTTCGGAGAAACTTGCGGTATCATGTGTGTGATGTGAGAAAATACTCTTCTACAGGCTGAATGCGTAATATTTTTACTGAATTCTATAGCGGATTATTTATATTCTTCTGTTGACGGCTCTGGTTAAGATTCTACCTCAAGCAACACAGGTCGTGGTTTCGATTCCCGCACAGGACATGCATTTGTGGGTATAAACATGTCTGTATGTCCTGAGTCTGGCTGTAATTATGTATATTAAGTATGTATTTACAAAAAAAAAGTACCTATATGCATTATATTAGTTATCTGATTTCCATAGTTGCTCTGCTTAGTTTGGGATCAGATGACCGTGTGTGAGGAATGTCCCAGGATATTTATTTAATTATTATTTATGTATGGTGAGTGAGGGATAGTTAGATTGTGCCGCGTATACAATGACCTGGCTGCTGAGCACGAAAGTCATTGTTTTAGGCAAATAATTTCTGTAAATTAGTTGAGGTAATTTAGTTATTTTTCTTTTTTTTAAGTTGTTTATAATTTATAATTTCTTAATCTTGGATATTTTACTGTCCATAGTTCATAAATGTTTGTCATTTACCATGATGCCTTTGGTATGTAGCCTAGTTTTTATATATAATGCGTAATTCTTTTGGTTGTGTTCTGTTTGTTGGATCTGCTGTATAAATTTTGCGAATACTGACTAACAAAATTATGATAAATTATAAAAGACATCAAGAAATTTGACATTTCATGTCGTCTTCATTATGTCTCCACAATATCTTTAAAGTTGTAATTTTCTTGAATCAGCCTGTATAGTAGGTATTGATGTGAGATATAGCAAGAACAATCAGATCAGTATCATTAGGTCAGACATGGACCTGAGGGCTTACAAATTATGCCTTATTGTCCTACTCTTATCAGCCTTCTATTTCATTGCGTTCAACATGATAAGATAGTGAGTGTGCCATATTGTTTATTATTATTGTTGCAATATGCTACTTCCCAACTAGCAAAACAACCTAAGACATAGACGTATATCGGTGACATATACAGTCGTATATGTTTCCGAAACTTTTAACACATTTAATTGATATAGTGTATCTATTGTAGCTCCACTTTGGACTACTGGGAAACATATTCGTGATATATCTGTGTTATTTTGATCTCATTAGTGTTATATCAGAGATCTTAAATCAGTTGTAACACAATAAAGTAACAGAAGAGTCGCAGCTACACTGATATTGAGTTATTTGATGATATATTGGTGATTGTGATTCTATAATAACACTGTTTGACGGTATTGTATGCAATTTAAACGCTAGCTGGATTTTCGTTCGCAAAATATTAATAATTTATAATGTTTATAATGATGTTTACAATTGTACTCTTTCGACATATACATATATACTTAATGTCATATTGTATACTGTTATTTTATTAGCGATACTTTTAGAATTGAGTCGGAATGAGTAACATATACGTACCTATAGCATTATTCTGAATTCTTTGACGGTATGAAGTCTAGAATTCAGTATGAAACAGAATACCACAGCCAAATAACTTTATGTTGTGTAAAGTTTTGTCCTGCGCGTGAGTAAGGTCGCCAGAGCTCATAGGGGAGGGGGGAAAGGTCGGTAACGCGTGAGCAATGCTTTTTGTGTTGCAAGCGTCCGTATGGCTACGGTAACCGCTTTCCATCAGGTGGGCCGTATGCTTGTTTACCGACTTAGTTGTATAAAAAAAAAAGTCAGCTTAACGTAGAGTATTAGTAGACTATTGATAGTTTTAATTAAAGTTGTATAAAATCACTATGGGATATTAGTTAAATAAATGTCCAAAAAAAAGACAAAGTCTGATGTCAAAGAGGGACAAAAGACAAATAAGGTTATTTTAACCTTGTTTTAAGAGCTTGTGGTAGGCCCCCTGCTTCGTGATATTATAATGTTTAACAAATGATTATTTTATTAGTTATATATTATTATTGTATATTGTAATTTTTTAAAGTAATAAATAACAAAAGCTACCTACATAAGTTGGAGTGCAATATAAGTGACAGCAAGAGAACAGAACAGCTATTGAGTGGACAGGACAAGCCCACGGTCACACACCCGCACTGTCTCGAGCTCCAAAAACGTAATTTATAACTACATTTAACCGAAGAGCCAGCCCGACGACTTCGTCCAATATTAATATCGGCGTCAGCATCATTAAGGCATTCCTTTTATTGCGACTTTAAATAAGTCCATTCGCCGATCGCCTTTATTAAAAGAGGCTACCTTTCTCCAAGGTTTTGTAACGTCGCCCTTCTTTTAAAGCGGTTTTTAATGCAACCCGCAGCAATTTACTCGTTCGACCAACATCAACAAAAGAAATGCTTATCAATTTTTATGGTAATTTTTACACGCCTTTTTGTACATAATAATCACTTAATCTGCGGTATTTTTGGTTATTTATTGTTCAGTTAAATGTTTGGCTCTCGATCTTCGGGACTCCAGGGGAATCGGAAGCGCATCGCCAAACAACGATTCCGTCTTGCACCGACTCGGTAATGAGACGAAATTAATGTTGCGTGTTTAAATGAAATTACTGCCTTTGGCTATAAAGATATCGCCTTGTCCCCTTTTTTACTTTTTAAAGTTATTGCACATTATGCATTTTATTTTAAAAAGTCTTAACAAAGTCTCACGGTAGTCATGTGGGTGTGAGATAGGGAATTCGGAGCAAATGTGAGTGCCGGACGCGGCTGCGGCTACTGGTTGCCAGACAGACGGACAAAACGAGCCGCTTTTGTTTATTTGTTTTCTTTTATTCTGAACGACTTGACATGATTCGTCAGAACACATCATTGGTATGGTAACCTAAGAACGAAGGTCTAATTGTATAAACTTTAGTAGACTCAACCAAATCTTCCAAAGATTTGGCTTTTCATATAGGTACCTAGGCAATTTTACGTTAGCGTGTATGTACCGCCTACCTTAAAAAACAACGAAATTGTATTATATGATTCACAGAAAGTAACAAACATGGTATTTTTAATTACTGTGTTTAAAAATAATTATTATACACATTTATTCAACTCCTCACATGTCAGTTTCCATGTGCTCAGAAAGCTTGTACTTAATCAAATTAGCTGGTCCCAACATCGTTCCATCCAGCCCAGCGGCATTGTATCATATCGTTGACATAATGGATCGTGTAAATACTTCTACTGAATATAATGAATCAATAATTATTTTTTATATAAAATATTGGTCTTCTGAAATCAATTATGTTTTTATACTGATATTTATTACAACGCATCTTGTAGTTAATTTATCAGGAAGAGACTTGTTAATTGCAGCATTTAGGTATTTTGTATTGAATTGATATATAAGGAACAGTTGTTAATTTATAATTCCGCTTTTTGACAATCAATTTAAACTTTTTAGATAAGTTATAAAATGTTTACTGGGTGGGACTATACTAGAGAATTATACCTATGTTTGTTGTCGACTCATATACCTACCTACATGTACTATAGGTACACCATTCGGCACGTAACTTGGCCACGTTTTGGTTTTAAATTTCCAGTTTTTGGCTTTCAGTTAATCTTTTCACTCTAATTGCTTGTCATTATTGTACGGTTATTGAAATAATTTATTTTTAAACTTGTCTGTTTTAGACTCACTGAAAAAAAAGGGGTCACATATTTCATCATCATCATATCAGCCCATGGATGTCCACTGCTGAACATAGGCCTCCCCCATTGATTTCCACTTCGAACGGTTCTGGGCCGCTTGCATCCAGCGGCGCCCAGCGACTCTGACCAGGTCGTCGGTCCACCTGGTGGGAGGTCGTCCCGCTCGGCGCTTTCCAGTACGTGGTCGCCACTCGAGAACCTTCCTTCCCCATCGGTTATCGGCTCTTCGAGCGATGTGGCCTGCCCATTGCCACTTCAGCTTACTAACTCTACGAGCTATGTCCGTCATTTTTGTTCTCCTACGAATGTCCTCATTTCGGACCCTGTCACGTAGAGAAATTCCGAGCATAGCTCGTTCCATAGCTCGCTGAGTGACTCTGAGCTTATTTATGCGGCCAGCAGTGAAAGACCACGTCTCTGTCCCGTATGTCATCACTGGTAACACGCACTGATTGAAGACCTTTGTCTTCAGACTCTGAGGTATTTTGGACGTGAAGATATTCCGTAGCTTCCCGAACGCTGCCCAGTCGAGTTGGATTCTTCGATTGACCTCTTTGTCGAAGTTGGACCTACCTAATTGGACAATTTGTCCTAGGTAAACATACTCGTTTACAACTTCGAGAACAGTGCTCCCAACAATCACCGGCATTGGCGGAATATGAACACCTATGGTCACATATTTATAAATACATAATTCAATTCACGAATATGTAACAACTTGAGCAAGTGCTCAACGCATTGAATTATTATGCGTAATAATTCAATGGCTCAACGCTTGTTTGTATCAAAATGTAAGCCATCTCCACTCCTAATACTTTAAAGCCGTGAACACAATGTGATCCGTGATTTTTTTGTGAATAATTTGTCAGCAATTTATAGTTATATGTTGTGATTTAAAGCTCATGTAGTGTACTTAATAGGTTTATAAATTCTTCATGGAAATCGGCTCAAGAAACTAGTTGCTAGTTATTACTTAGTTGTTGTGTACATTTAAAAATAATAAATGCTGAAAAATACTGGACTAGTCAAACTTGATTGTTTTCAAGTTTTATCCGAATTCCAGCACGGATTATTAATGAATCCCTTGCGGTGTAACCGAAGCCTTACATATTGTAATGCGTGTTGAACAAACAAGTTTGACGGCGCAACGCCCTTGAAAATACTTAAAGCTAATAAGTGACACCTTGCGACATCAACTTACACCCACAAATATCTTCTTATCACATCTAAACATCACATAATAATAATCATGTCAATGAATAAATTACGACCGTTGATGCACGAATTAATTTCACAGTTTGTGATATGAAATATTACGTTACAAGTGCAATATTACCTGTTCGAGAGCGGCTTTATTGTGTTGCGTAAATCGACCGAAATTTTTATGAAAATTAAACGTCGATTATTCTGGTCTCGTCACGAGATACGAGTGCAGGTTGCAGCTCTAATAATTGCGTCGGAATCAAACTGGGACCGCATTATGTAACCGAGTGAAATATACGGTCGCTACGCGGATGAAAACCGTTCCACACCTCCAAGGTCCGACAAAATATTGCCCTACTTTAATTATCAGGCGAACACGCAAATTACTGCAGTTCTTTTATCTCGCCAGGGCTTCATTATTTTTCGCAAAAGTGAAAAAAATCTGTCCACCACAGTTAATGTCAGCAGCGTACGCATAATTAATTCAGGCCCCCCATGAAATAATTTGGGCAAATAAAATGCTCTCAATGTTGAAAATCCCACGAGGAGGGCACGGGTGTGATGCGAGTGATTCGCGGAATGGCCGACTATGCGATGTTTGGGTGGTATCGGTCCTCTCTCGCCACGCAGCAATGCCATTAACGTGCCACAACTCCTGGGAAATATGTTACTCCAACCAAACTGCACTTTCGTAACTAATACCCATTTAGATGACTATTTTTATACGAAGTTATTTCGAAACTTCAACATGATTAAAACAATATCCATACTTAGGTTATTGCTTTATTTTCCAAACTTCGACAAATAATTCGAATCGAGATCGTGTTTGGTTTGTCATTTCATATAATATATTCCCTTGTTTTATTTGATACACTCGCTTTATACAATAATCGTAAATCAAGATAAGCCTGATATCTTAAAGCCTAGAATGTTTAACCTTCGCAAATTAAAAAGAAAAGGTAATTCATTTCTATACATCCGTACACTTGCGCATTGCTTGCGACTGTAACAAAAATAAATTACCCGAAATTTGGCGGGTGTAACTGCCGCTGTCACGTCAAAATCGACAGGTTGCTCTTTATGTCGAAACGGCACACAGCAAACTCATTTAAATGCTTTTATATACTCGTCAACGTTTAAATCTCACAATACGATTCAAGCTATTAATAGTGCTTTTTGAGACATGTTTGTAACCGAGTTTGGAGGGGTGGTGTCTCAGATGACGTGTTTTCGTTCCCGGGAAATTCATCCCAAAAATGTCTCAAGGGTGAATTATGATTCTATAATACCTAATCTAAGAAGATGTCCCAAAGTTATAAGCTATATTACCCTTAGACTGTCCTCCTTATTAAATTAAATATTCTAATAAACGGCTTTTTATACGACTATATAACAAACAAATAACTGGTAAGCAAAATCAAAAAGTCATTTATTCAGATAATTAGGCCCTGATAAGGCACTTGTAAACGTTACAGTTGAATCTACCACCGCTTCGGAACTGAGAAAACGGACCGTAGTCTATGGATGGACGCTTGCAACACCAAAGGGTATCTATCATTCGAGCGTTGCCGATCCCCTCTGCACAGAAAGGGATTTGAGAGGAATCGCTGAGAATAATAATTTATATCTAACGTAGGGTACACAGTAAGCTTAGTAGGGAAATAAAATTCCTAGCATTTCCGCCATTATTAAGACTTCGATGACCTCATACGTTACTGACCCTTGCCGTCGAAACTCTCACTCGCATCAAATTTTAAAGTATAAAAGTTCATCTGCAACCCGTTACTCCCGCATCAAACTTACAAGCAATCATGTTAAACAACTCTCAAGTGCTGATGTCCTTAATTAAGGTAAAACGTCTGTCTCCGTCTACTGGATTAAAAGATCCGATTTGATTTTGATTGATATTGTGGTGAAACCGCGCACCTGAATGGCAAAAGCTCTCTCTCGCTTGCTTAATCTCCGGAGCTGGGAGCTATTTCTGTCATCGTTTTATTCGATGTTGGGGAGGATTAAAATCGACAAGCATTAACGGCACCAAAAATACAGTACGATTGTGCGCCAGATAACTAAGCAGGATTGACAAGATTTTTGCCCAAGAAATATGTACGAACAAAAAGAATTAACGTATATGGACGATAAACGAGATCTGTGACGTCACGCTTGCATCTGATTGGTATATTTATCGCAAAATCACCATTTTTAAGCGAGTTGAACTATGCGACTCAATGTGTAAATGTCACAGTAAGCAAAGTTAGTCAACTTTTGTTTACTGGGACTATTCCACAAGTTACGCATCAATATTTAATGCTCGACCACATTAACTTACTTTACCACTTCAATTAATGGCTTTTTATTTTTTTAAGTTTTAGTTTTAGTTATTAGTATTTTATTTTTTAGTTTAAGATATTTAGTTTAGTTTTTTTTAGTATGTCCTAAGAAAAGATTACATGTTTTTTTTTTATTAGAAACCTCATTAATGGCACCTAGAGCAAAAATTAAAAAAAGCTTGCACAAAATTTCTAACAACACACAAAGCCAATCAGCATTCCATTAACCAATTTCAGGGATATCAGTCAATAGCATTACAACAGTTAATTTATTAAAGGTAAAAGCAGACAAATGAGTTAGGTATTACAAAATGGCACGGTTTTGAAACGACATCAGTAGCGTATAAGTCGTATATTAGAGTTAATAAGACTGTGGTACGAAAGAATACTAGCAATTCATCTCGATTTGTCTGCCGGGTCACGGTGGCAGCGCCCACTTCGTGACTAAAAACTGACTACACATGCGCCCGTGCAGATATACCGAAAAATTAAGACATTTTAATAAACGAATAGTTGTAATAATAATATTATTGTAGTTTGAGTTTATTAAAGATTTTATTGACAATTAAGATGGAAATGTTTTATTTTAACTAAACAATATTTTTATAAAATTCAAACTATTGTTCGTAACTGTTTTTTTTTTTAATGCAAATTACTTTAGATACCACTTTTTTGTTAATAAAAGTAAAAAATCATTGCAGACTGCATTCATCATCATCATCAGCCTATAATGTCCCACTGCTGAGCACAGGCCTCCTTTCACAAATCAGGGTGAAAGGGAGACTGCATTAAATTTAATAATTTTGGTGATGTAATTTTTTATATCTCAACATGATTTATTATTTATTGGACACAGGAGCACATTATCCTCGTAAAATTCCTTGCATGATAAAACTAAAAACCGTTCAAGAGGCACATATCCTACACTAGTATATCAGACTTTGAACTTTAGCATTATTGGCCTAAGAGTTAAAATTTATTACTCGTTTGATACAATGAAAATAATCTTATGATTTAGGGGTCCATATCTGTCAAGCACCGACCGATTATGTGAATCTGTGCGCAGACAAATAGGTTTATTGGAAACTGTCGTCATAAAACTGCATGATTTATCATTAGCGGTGGCACGAGTAATCTTGCTTGGTGCAACGAGTTACGTTGTTGATCCTTTATGCCATTTAGGTATTGGATTTCATTAGAAAATTGCACACATCAAACTTTACCTAAGCATGTTGCTCCCATAAAAGCGTATACAAAACTTGACTTAAACATTTACCCCCTTACTCATAAAGCGCTATTTAACTAATATTCTGTTTAAAGGGTCACGTAAATAATGTCACATTATTTGACAATGACAATAGAGTGACGTTATTTACGTGACCCTTTAAACAGTATATTAGTTAAATAATGTTTTATGAGTAAGGGGGTTATAGTACACACAGTCAAAATATATGATGATATTGTACAGGAACTGATCAAGGACAACTTCGCATTCAACTTTGTACTGCGAGAGATGTAAATATAAAAATGTAATTTAGCTCCATTGACCAACATATTGGCATTTGGCGTCTTACATTTATCGAAGGTTTTTTATCATAAAGTTAATAAAAAAGCTGTAAAGTCATCATAATGGACAACCGGTATCAAAAATAGCGGAGCAGTGTTGAGCAAGTCACATCTTGTGGCACAGGACTAATCGTCAAGGTCCTGCGCAGTCGTGCGTGACTGTACGTGCCCCGACTGAAACATAATTAAATATATTGAATTACATTGACTGTATAAGTATTTATTATGGAAGTCATGCAGTCTCAAAAGCTTGGTACAGGTTGGCAGAGGCATGAGGTGACAGGAGGGCTGTAACCTCCTTCTGTGAGACCGTAATGGTCTGGATGGAGGCTGCTGAGCGGGACCAAGAGAGGGAGTAGAAGGTAGCTAAACGGGGACCTTCGGGGTCGTGGGCAATCGGGGTGGGGGCCTTAAACACGCAGAAGCCCCGAGGAGGACGATGGGTCGCTGTGGTCACGACTCATTATGCGATAGCACCGTAAGGGTGCTGGGGGGAGGTATCACACCCGGGATTCGCGGTATTCCCCCGGGTTGGGCTATCACAGCGCCGCGCGTGGAGGGGCGTGCAGGTACGCGATCTGCACGAGAGCCTGCATTGTATTTGAATGAGAACTAATTGCAGGTTCATGGGCTTAAACAACTTTTGCCCTAAGGCGGGAAAATTTGATATTGCTTATAGTACTTTTTGACGGGCCAGTTGGCGCAGTTGGTTAAGAGTCTGGTAAAGATTCCACCTATCGCGCTGTTCATGGGTTCGATTCCCGCACAGGACATTCATTTGTGTGCATGAACATATCTGTATGTCCTGAGTCTGGGTGTAATTATGTATATTAAGTATGTATTTACAAACAAAAAGTAGTATATGTATTATATCAGTTATCTGGTTTCCATAGTACAAGCTCTGCTTAGTTTGGGATCAGATGACCGTGTGTGAGGAATGTCTCAGGATATTCAGGATATTAGTACATAATTCAACATAAAAAGTGAGCTACATAAACTGAAAAAAAAAATCTCATCGAGACTCATGTGGGCTGACAAAACGGCAAGCAATTTTCATGGATATCCTGTTTCTGCTTAATTCAATTCAATTCAATTCAATTCATTTATTTCAGAAAACTTGTTCCATATTTGTTATTAAGTAATCATATTTGTGTTAATGTATGGGTAGCAGTTCTGGAGGATTATGGGATTATGCGATGGGATTATGGGGAGAAGCTTACTTCCCTGTGCCCCTCGGTACAACCGCTCGCTACCTCGGAAACAATTCAATGTGAACAGATGCCTTGACCTGTTCTATGATTTATTTGTCTGCATTACAATATTGAGTATACTATCTCACAAATCATTGTCTCAATAAATTACAGAAGATCTTAATTAAAGTTCACTAATAACTAAGCACTTAAGATTAATACACACTCTCAAGTATATCGCGTCAGTAAATCTCTGCGCACGCGCCGATGCCGTAGGAAATGTAAACTACCTTCATTTAAACGTGCACGATAAGATCACAGACATATTTATCTAATAATAACTTACTCTAACATGCATGTAGGTGTATAAAATTAGTATCGATGCAGACAAACATTGTGATTAGCAAACGATTTGTTTTAATACTAATTATGGTGGGAACAAGGTTGAGAACATTATTTTAACACCTTTGCGTAATTATACATAAAAAACATGCTCTAAATTTATTCATACGAACGTCAGATTACTACAGAGAAATTGTAGGGTTCAAAAATATTGCTATGATCCTTCCACAGATATCGAGATCAACAGAAATGCTTTATTCAATAATAGCTGTACCCCGCGGTTTCACCCGCGTTCCTGGGATAAAAATTAGCCTATAATATTCGGGGATTATGTAACTTCCTATTAGCGAAAGCATTTTTAGAATCCGATTGTTAGTTCCAGAGAATAACGCGTTACAAACAAAAGTCTTCCCCTTTATTATATAATAATAATATATAGTATAGAATATTACACAATCTACATATTATTATATCTAGATTATATTATAGTAAGCGATAAATACCTATTTTCAAGCGATGATAGCTCAGTGGTAGTGACGGTCCCGGGTTCGAATCCTACAATGAGCTCGAGCTTTCGGTGAAGGAAAACATCGTGAGGAAACCATAGCACGGTGGTAGGGTACTTTGTAGTACCCATCTGGCTGGCTACCACCCTTAAGTTGAAAGTCTATCGCCAAGCACCTATGGTGTGTTCCGACAGCTGCACTTGTGAGTTAGTTCCTTATAGGCTTTGTGTGCTTACCACCTTCGGCCACATTATCACTCACCATGGTGAGATTGTGGTCAAACAAAGGCCTATACACAAAAAAAAAATATGCGTAGATGAATCAGGTGCGAGTGGGACTTGTGCCTGTGGGACTTGTACCATAACAATTTGTCTTTCATTTTGCAGCGCTCGTGTAATGCACTAAATCGTGTAATGTACAAACAAAAGCTAGTTGAATAATAAATGGTTTGTACACGTGAGCAAAAAAGGTCAACCCAACATTCCATAAAGAGAAGCTAGAAAAAATGGATGTAAAATTTTATAATGACATCATATTTATAGGTGTAAAACGAATTCGGGCGGATTAAAACACTGTTACTGTTACTCATTTATGTTCCTGTATACCTACTACAGCTATTAACGTATATAGGCATGCAACAGTGTTTAACATATTTTTTGCGTATTATTAAATAACGGGTTAAAGCAATTGCATTGTTTGCAAGGCCACATTATGGGCGGGCCCGATTATAATTGCATGATGATAGAATAACAATAAAAGGAGTAAACTTACATAAGTTAGTGGTAGTTTTACCGACCCGGACCTAAGTTTTTGAGTTTTCAGCAAACAAAGATTCATCGGACACTTTTTATACGCCTTGAAACTTGCGTGACAAATTGATTTTATATAAAAAAAGAGTCATTACTGAATATTTTCGGACTGATTGACCTTGCCTCGTCTTTGCACAAGACCCACCTGTCACTCAAATAAATACCTAACTATTCACCCTGAAAATTAATTTCAAATTAGTGCGCATGCGCCACCCGTCCTTTACTTTGAATATTAGGTATGTATCGAGGTCTTTGGACCCTGGTAGTGATTTAACCTTCTAATATAATAAACATAATAACCTACTTATAAAACCTTTTTATGTTTCTCAATTAGAGTTATTTTAAATTTCTTACTGACTAGCTGCATCTGCTGCTCTGTGATATGAACGCGGAAGGCTGAACCAAATTATCTCAGTACTTCTGGTATAATGCCTGTACCTTATATTTTCTATCACCAATTAAATAATAATCTAAAGAGTTATTGATAAATAAAAGGGATTCCTAAAATATTATCGTTTCGATAGCAATTAGCGAGAGAATATTTTTATTTGAAAGACAATATTTCTTTTTTTTATTTTGAAACAAGCTTGATGATAAAGCTTCATTTCTGAGCTTTACAAAAGTATTTTATAAACTAACTAGGCTTAAAGTTAGTCAGACTATTTCAGGTCACAGCTGCGCTCGCGGAACTCTTCAAGAAATTATAATTGAATTATAGTGCATCATCATCATCATCATCATCATCAGCCTATAATGTCCCACTGCTGAGCACAGGCCTCCTTTCACAAATGAGGGTGAAAAAGACTGGGCGATACTCCACCACGCGAGCCCACTGCGGATTGGTGGAGATAGGCTAGTGGTCAACCTACTGTTGGAAATTTTCAAGCCGCCTAGAAGGCCTCCAAATAGCTTAACGACTATCACAATTAAGTGATAACCGGGACGTTACGTGCCTTCCGAAGCACGGAACCGCTATATTTGAAATACCACTAGGCGGTCACCATGCTACACCACGAGCGCTTCAATTATAGTGCAACTTCACCACAACTTCATGCAAAATAACTGAACATTCCATACAGCTGAAAAAGGTTGATTAACTAGCTATACCTCACCTCAGCGCCACTACGTACCAGTCCCCGTACAGCATTCACAGTATAATATGCTCGTGTTGTAAAAAAAGATCACCAATTTCACGCAACAGAAACTTCGTGATCACTTTTTGCCATTATGATGACAAACGGCTATTTCCTAGTTCAGCTAATTGTCCAGGTTTATTGTAGTGGGGCTTACTCATCGATGTTTTTATTGGTTCGCTTCGCACATCGACCGTCACCTTGCACTTTCGATTTCACGTTACGCATTGACACTTGATTGGGGCGAGGTGTCTGCTCGTGTGCTGCCAGCTAGTAAATAGTTACTTTATAAAGCTTTATGTTTAATGTAGCTCTTATTTAAGTGGAATAAAGACTACTTATTTATGCCTGGACTGTCAAGAAGCTACCAATCATCATAGCCAATGGGCTAATGACTCTGCAAAACATATATCAGGGCTATTAGATAATAATAAAATTATCAATATGCGAGTGCTTACTAGAATCAAATTAACCAAGAAATTCTGCCTAAATGACATTTTAAATAGCAAGATGTAATGGTGCGTCCATGCTAGGCGAAGCGAGCACGAGCCGAGCCTCGAACGAACCTGCAACGAACCTACAACGAGTAGGCTCGTTCGTGGCTCGGCTCGGGCTCGGTTCGCCAAGCATGGACGCACCATGATTGTAAGTATACATTCGCAAATGTAAAAATAAAAGTTTACTACGTTTACTCTGTATGTCGATGAACAAATGAACTTGATTCCGGGTCGATTCTTGGAAATGGTGCATTGATAATGTTACAAAAACTGTAAAATATAGACAGGCTGCAGCGAACATGATTTTCCGATTCTACTTTAATTGCTTCAAATTAATTGAAACTAAAGCGCCATGTTCTTGAAACTGTAGAGCTTGTTATAGTTTTTTTTTTACGAAACCGCAGCTATAACTCAGTTTCATTACTAAAAGACCACAATGTTGCGTTCGTCCTTGTCGAGAAGCCTTAAAATTGTCTCCGCGGTGGTCCCGAAGTCCGCACGAAGACTAATTACTTTCGATGGCCTTGTATTACTCGTAACGAGTTTTTTCTACACTATCTAATATTGATTATGAATTAAATTGGGGAATACATTAATGGAGTATCTACCGGCGGACATGTTGCGCAACGGAATGCCTATGACGTGTATGAAATAGAAAGTTAGATAAGAGAGCCACTTCTGATTGGTTTCAGCCTTGTTTAGTTATTACATGCAAATGTTGTTACATCAATATACTCTGAGTGTAATTGAAGATTTATATCGAAACTAGCGTTTCATTATTTTGTCTATTGCCATAAAATTAAAAAGTAATGTTACATTGGGTTACACAAATGATAGTCTGATAAACGTTTGCGTCCGGGTGACGTGCGAGCAAAAAGCAAAGCCTGTAATCAAAGTTAAATTAAATACGTAATGCAACAAAAGCACAATAGTAATAGAGAATTTTTTGTGAGCTTATGTCGTATCTAACAGATTTTACTATGCTATAGTTTTTTTTTATACCACTAAATCACCAAACAAGCATTGTACCTTTGGTGCCTGATGGTAAACGGTCACCGTAGCCTATAAACGCTTACAACACCAGGGGTACCATTCGCGCGATGTCGTCCCTGTAAAAATCTCTTCCTTTTTGTAGAACCCCATGCTGTTCACCCTTGGGAAAACCACGGCGAGTAGCTCATTCCACAGCCTGAGCGTCCAGTTTGAATAGTAAAACAATTAAATCAACTTTGTAGCAAATTTTATTATAGATAAATTTCATATAAACAAGCTAGTTATTTGGCTACACCCTGAGAATACTAAATCAGCTAATTAACAATAAAATTAAAATAACAATCGCATAAAATATGGCCATAGATATAAAGAAGCGATGCTAAAAGAGTCACCGGCAACAACAAATTAGATTCGCTCGGCGAAGATTAATAAACCGTTATAATGTTGAACATTAATAAATTTGTCATCAGGTTATAGATAGGGCGAGAATGCGAATCGCGGACAATGAGCCAGCACTGAATTATAGCATTGATAGTCCATTAGTCTCTCTAAAGCTGTATAATAGCTAGGGAGATGTAAATTCTGTGTAGCTAGATATGCCATGAACGTAGTTCAGCAATCACTAGTAGACGTGATCTTGTTTTTTGTGGCTTAACTCTTAATCCTAATCTATGGTGTATGTCGCTAATTAGAAAAATTGATTGATAGGTACCTAATTCAGAGAGGTAGAGCATAACGTTTTTTCACTCAAAAAACAGCTCGCCTGGGAAAGTACCTCCACTAATTTTCTTGTTCATTTATAAGAGCATTTTTTTTTCCGAGCAATCATTTATTACTTCATACTAAATTCAACTCAATTGAATGTCGGAGAGCGATGATTAGAAACATTAGTCCCGTGATCATTACTATAATATCTATTGTTTTGTCATTTTTTGTGGCTCTATTTCCAAGTAAATATCATAGGAAATAATGTGGTGCAGCACCGGTAATTCACTAAGCGATGGTATCGGTTGTCGATACGCCTATTTTTATGGCCATTCCAAAGATATAAAAGAGTCGGTAATCCAACTTCTTCAATAGACAGTTTTATTGTGTTCTGCTTGCATAAAGTCGAAATTATTATATTACGGAGAAGTTTTGCTACATTTATTTGGTACTTTGTGTACGCCTATCATGGGATATATTTGCATTAATTCTTCCTTACTCAGTATATGTAAGGAATTTTAAGAAACAGTATATTTAACCCGAACCAAAACAAAAAGTTGTATTAAAATGTACATAGCTAAATAGAAATCTAAATGGCCTCCTTTTAAGTAATAGTTAGTTAGTTAACAATATAAATAACAACTAGGTTTTTTTTTTCAAAGTTAGTCTGCTGCACGCGTGTTAAACCTGAACCGTACACTATTTCTTGAATTATAAGGTAAAGTAGTACGAAATCATAAAATACCTGCAACACAATAAGGTTTCCTACGATCACAACATTGATACATATTAAAATATGCAAATATTATTTCCAAAATATCACAAGCTGTTTCCAAGCAAAGCTTAATTTAATCAGTATCAGTAATGCACGATTTACCTGATTAATTCAGGTTTAAATTCCTTCATTGTGAACTAAATACCTTTGACCTTTATCGAGCCTAGATCGGACGAAACTTGATTACAGCAATTACGCCCTAACGTAGGTAATAAGGCGTACAATGGCTTAATTAAGATATGTTGGTGTCATGCGCCTACGCAGGTCGGTTACTCGGTACGTAGCGCATACCTTCCGTCTCAGGAGACACATCGACAAGGCATACTCGGTAGACGTGTTTTTTATTTTATAGTCTTTGGTCTTTTGGGTGTAAAGATGAATGTTCAAAATTGAAGAAGCATTTTCATTTTTTTTTTATGATATTAATAGTGATAATGATATCTGAAACAAGATCAAAAACGTATATATTAGTAACGAAGTCAAGCTTAAGGCTTATTCCAAGGTTAATTTAGATCTGAAGTATGATTATGAATCCTGCTTCAGCGGATTTCCTACAAAGATACAGTCTTAACTAATTACATGATGAAAAAACAGAATATTATATTAAGAATATAGAGAGCTTGATAGCTTGTTTGCTATGCAAGGTCCCAGCAAATCATTTTACTTTCAATAACATATCATAATAAAAAAAAATGATATAAAAACATACACTTCACATCGGGGCAAAGGCTGCAACTTTACAAGTCGCAAGTCCGGCCTCATATGGAGTACTGCTGTCATCTATGGGCGGGGGCACCTGGATACCAGCTTGATCCTTTAGACTCGGTTCAACGACGTGCCATCAGAATTGTCGACGATCCCGAGCTCACAAGCGGTTTAGAGCCCCTCAGTCTGAGGAGAGACTTTGCCTCCTTATGTGTGTTCTACCGCTTGTACAACGGACGGTGTTCTGAAGAATTGTTTAAGATGATGCCCACGGCTACTTTCTACCATCGCAACTCTCGCCATCGACGGGGAGTCCATCCTCACATATTGAAACCTGAATTGTTTCGTACTGTGCGGGCTCAAAGAAGCTTCCTTCCGCGGACGCTCAGACTTTGGAATGAGCTCCCCGCCGTGGTTTTCCCAATGGAGTACAGCATGGGGTTCTTCAAAAGGGGTGTGAAGAGATTTCTGCAGGGTCGGCAACGCGCGCGTGATACCCTTGGTGTTGCAAGCGTCCATAGGCTACGGTAACCGCTTACCATCAGGCGGGCCGTATGCTTGTTTGCCACCTAAGTGGTATAAAAAAAAAAAAAAAAAAACTTTAACTACAGATATCAATGGATAATATTAGACATAATTATAAAAAAATAACATCACAAGTTCACAACGTATGTAACATAGCGGAAAGGGTATAATTATCTATCAGAAAGGGGTGAAAACTACATTAGGTATATATTTTTTACGATGGTTATGTTTTTTTTTGCTCGGATCTTTAATTTAAAATTCTCAAATAAACCTGAGTTACTCGTTAGAACATCAGCTATCCGTCAGTGAAAGTCCCGTCAAAATCGGTCCATCCATTTCGGAGATTAGCCGGAACAAAAGGAAAGCCAGACACGCAAAAAAATTTAAAAATGGTTTTAGTCAACCGTTTTTGTATTTTGGTTTTTTGCATTTAGTAAAAAGCTGTTATTTTGACTTTGTACTTTTTACTAAACAGCGCCGTTCAACTAGCGGCCTGAATAATATTCAGCCATAGTGTCGTAAAACGGGCTGGCTGATGCTTATGCCATTCATATATCGATTGTGTAGGGTCCACTGCTAATGTGGGGTGCGCCGTTTATTAAAAACGCTAGGCTGTTAATTGAACGGCTAATTATACTAGTTGACTGCGACATATATAGATGACGTCCTGCCTGACTGACTGACTGGCCTATCAACGCACAGCCCAAGCCGCTGAAGTTAGACACTTAGAAAAGATTTTTGGGAATAGAGGATCGTTTGTGAATATAAGGGGCGGAAAGCTAGTATAACAAAATGCTAAATGCGATTGCTTGAGAATTGGGACCGTATTATTATATAATATTCAGGATTACGAAAATATTAATAAATACCTACTTATAGGTATACTTTATACTTATAAGTATAAAAGAATATACCTCTCCGTGTTAGCTGTTCAAGAATAGTGTGCCTGAGTGTATTTCGGTTGCGCAGCGGTTGCCGGGGGCGCGCGTGGCCTGTCGATGATTTATCAATAGCCGACCGCGATGGCTGCACGACGGGCCACGCCGGCCACTCTTCCTGTCACCATCACCAAGTTATAAGCTGAAGCGGGTAAGCGATTGATGCACCTTCTGTTTCAAAAATAATCTTGCTAAAGATGGGAATAGTTCGCTGGTTTTCATATCTGAAGGTTGAACACATCTGTTCTATTTATTCTCTAAATAAATTTGAATGCAAAAATAAATTAATTATTTGGCTTTTGAAACATAATTACTCCGAGACCGAAAACATTCTTAATATCTATTAAAGATAGTTAGGATAATTTAGGAATTATTAAAATATATTCAAAATGTGTACAAACCTGTGCGGAGAGAGCTTTGGTATCCATAACACAAGTTAATTCTTACCTTGGATACCAGAGGTTTCAACAAACACTTATAATTATATGGTTATCTGATAAGTCCCTAACTCTATTAATGTAAGATTGAGTGTTTTTGTATATCATTTTTGCGAAATAAAATTTATTATTTATTTATTTATTTACTAAAATATGTTTTATAGTAGTAAGGACTCAACTCTATAAGTTATAATCTTATAGCATCGTCTTTTCATAGGTTCTCAAAGAGTGAGGATGGGCCAATCGTAAAATAACACTACAAAAAAGTCATATATAGTGAAGAAAGGATCTCAAATAAACACGAATAATGTTTTTTTTATATATGATTGTAGTAATTTGAGTTTTCATGGCTGCAGGAAGATTACGATCAGTGATATAGTATTTGTATCCTGACAATGTGAATTTATAAATGTGCTGATGTGTTACTGCAAAGAATATCACATTTTGATTAAATATATACTTTGACTGTCATTTCCTTCATTGCAAATATGAATAATTAATCAGCTTTCTATTATTTTTTATACAGCTAAGATTGCAAACAAGCATATGGCCCGCCTAATGGTAAGCGGTTACGGTAGCCTATGGAGGCTTGCAACAACAGGGGTATCACTCGCGCGTTGCCGACCCTGCAGAAATCTTCACACCCTTTTTGAAGAACCCTATGCTGAACTCTATTGGGAAAACCACGGCGGGGAGCTCATTCCACAGTCTGAGCGTCCGCGGAAGGAAACTCCTCTGAGACCGCACAGTACGAAACCGTACTGGATAATAATATCTTCATAATTTGGTTATTGAAGAAATCTCTTGCTCTTGTTACCTTAGGCCACATCGTACTTGTACTGTCCCTTCGTAAGCCCACCTCCCCTCACCCCCGGTACCCCTCTAACAGAGCCTAGTTGCGCACGCGTCGCCGCCACGCCCTGCCCCTACCGCGCGTTAAATATATCATAGGTCATCTAGTCAGGTTTGTCGAGCTCATGCGATTTGCTACTAAAAGCTCAAGCTATCTTCAAGCAAGAAATGCTTTGAGCACTCAAATTATTTGTAATCAGCATATTTGGTATTTGTAGTTAATTTCAACTTGGCAAGCAACTTCTAGGTACAATATCAGATGCCACATTAGTCTTAGTCATATTTACTTCAATTAACTACCTGTCTATTAAATTACACGCAAATACCTATGACAGTGTATGTATGTATGACAGTGTGTCAGTAAACGTATTCAGTGATAAGCCCTTTATTTTTTTATTTTTCTTTTTCCGTATTAAATATAATGGACCTATATTCTCGACGATACGACTCTGCGGTCGCAATCGCAATATTAGAAATTCTCTGTAGCAACGTATAAATGAAAGCTCCCGATATGGATACCCCGAGGATAATCCATTTCTAATGGATAGCAACCAGTCTTACAATTCAAATTCTCAACCAAAAATATGTATTCAATTTGGGCCCTGATAAGGCACTTATAGTAAACAAACATTATTCATGTGAAATCACTATAAGTAGATGTAATTTCTTCGGGAGACTGTTGCGTTTTCAGACCACATCATTTTGTCCCTTAAATTTTCGACCACAATAAACATTATAATATTAAGTGCGAATATTTTACGTTAAAATCAGTGGTCCACTGTGAGCGAAGCGAATTCCAAAATAAACTTTCATCAAGTATTTCACTGCAACAACCTTGTTTGTGGGAAATTAAGGTACCTATAGGTCCATCGGGTATATAAATTATTTTCAAATATACATTTTATTTTATTACATAATTTAGATTGATAAACTTACTTGTAGAAATGTAAGAACTTCCTAAAGGCGAAATGTATAATATTCAAATAAGTTTTTCAAAAAGCATTAGACATGATTTATTTAAGAATTTTACAATGTTAGTGAATGAGTTATAGTAAAACTTTAATCAGAAAAAAAAAAATTGCTTTGAAAAACGTCTGCGTTTGTGCTTACAAGACACATGACGATATAACTCAACAAAAGCTTCAAAGTCATGGAGCCTATATATATAGGGAGCATGGAGAGTCACATAGGCAATTTTTTTTCCCCGGTACTTGATTGAAATTGCGAGTTAGAAACTAGTACATAAATGAAGAATGTACCTCGAGTACGTACACAAATAAATTTCGAAATCGAGCGCATGAAACTAGTTATCGCTCTACCTGCACTGTAAAGCGTACTCAATACATTATTATTATGTATATAAACGAAAGATGCGGCACACATACCCACTATACTTAGCGTCAAGTACCAACTATAATTTACTTAGTTATGCTCGTAATATTACAAGGTAATTTCGATGGGCCCTCGATTTTCGCCAATAAGAAATAATTTTCGAAAATTTATGGCGTTAATAAAATCGCTTGATCGATTGATCGATATCTTGTTTATCAGATTACTTTGTAGTTTGAGTTAAGAAAAAACTAGATAGGATTTTTTTATTTATTGTCGTCAACATTTGTTAGAAAATAGGTAGTACTTATCTCGCACCTTCCGCTCCACGGTTTTACCCGAGTACCCAAGAGATTTGATTTTTATGAATGTTTTCCTTATATGAAAACATTCCTATTAATTTAAAATGTAATCTACATTTACGTGCCAAATTTCATCGAAATCTTTTTAGCAGTTTATCCATGATTGAGTCAAAAACATCCAAAAAGACCTTACAGAATACCGCAGCTAAATAGCGTCCATATGGCTACGAAACCGCTTACCATCAGGCGGGCCGTATGCTTGTTTACCGACTTAGTCGTATAAAAAAAAGTCCATGGTAGAGTCAACTATGGGCCTACTGGGCCTATGGGGGATAATACTTAGTAAAAAGCCTTTGTTTTTAAGTAAGTTGAAACTCCTTTAGAAGTCTATGGTGTACAAGTCGTCTCATCCAGTGGGTACCGCTCGTTTGCGGCTCTGGAGTCGTGATCTCACGTGATATGATCAGTTTTATCCACATTTTTATCGTTTTATTTGAATTATCTACCACTTTCCAATTTCTTCATTCAAAGAAACGAAATGAACAAAATTAAATTCGGGGAATGTCTTCATTTGGCATAATACCATCATTATAATGGCAAATTGGTATTTACAGCGAAGTCAATTTTAGTTTATCATTTCCGATTTTATGTCTCATTTATTCATAAAATGAGAAATCATTATCGTATATAATTTAAAGGAATTGCGGTTTGTGTTTTACAAATTGCTTAAAATCTATTTAATGATGACAATAAAAAACGTTTATATACCCAACAACAGGGTATTTACTATGCTATTTAGATATGCAAAAGCGATTCAGTTGATCGACTTTTAAAAACTGAACGGAACTATTGAATGCAAATAGGTATAGATTGGGACAATGCTACGTTTCAACAAATGGTAGTATGGTAACAGAACAAGTGCATGGTCACGCTCACACGGCTATCTAGGTGCGTACTTCATTTGATTGATTTTTATTCAAATCGTTATAAAACCAACGTGACACATAAATTCAGTGTGAAATTAAGAATCAGTAGAGAACGTACGCTGTTAGACGGAATCGATTGTTTGACCACAGAACTCATTTCGTACCGTACACATAGACTGTGAAATTTTGATTGCTGTAAATAAGCCTTCGCTATGCAATATTAAACTCTAGTTTTGTGATCACGTATTGTTCGGAATAAGAATTGTACTTGACGAAAAATTTCTCTTTTAGTTTGCAAGAATAATATGGTACCTACCTATTAATATCTTTTGAATCTTATTCTTGATAGTATTTGAAATAGATACGAGTTCTCTGTCTGAGCGTTTAATAGCTCTAAATTTATTCATAATGATTTGAGCAGCTAGTACGTTCCACATCCCGACGATTGACCATCCAATGATTTGGATCCGTTATCCAATGGGTTGGTTAATGTCGCCATAATTGCAGCTGAATTAATAAATGATAAAAACTGCCATCATCTAAATGAATTACGCATCGTCATTACATTAACCTTATTATTTTTATCAATACAGGGTATTTTGAATTTACGTTGGTCATTTACGTAATTGTGACACTTAACAGTGTGAGAGGTTCCTTTAAAGTCATCAATTGTCAATTTAATCAATATAGGCGTTACCCAACAAAATTGTTTAGGCGTTACATTTACCCGCGGAAGTAAAGCTAACTTACCTATTAGAGACATAATTCCGATTGTCAATTAAAAGCATTTGGTTAAAACGTGGTTGGAATTCGACAGGGGCTGGTATCGTCAGGTGTGGCCGGTGGTCGCGTGAGTCACTGCGTGCGCCGAATGCCGCAGATAAACCAACAACTCCTTTATTCTATCTTATTATATCGACCAGTGCCATATTCACTGTGCCCTTTCGAACCGCTGTCCGCCGCTGGATGCTGTGCCGTGAATAATTCAAATATTGGCTAATGGACATTATCTAGGCTTGTCCAAACGGAACTGATTCCAATGCTAACTTAGGACATCTTTCAATGGAATCAACCTCAGTCACGTATGGTTGGAATGATTTTGAACAAGGAACTAGCCTTACCGAAAACTTTAGGGTTGGCAATCACTTTTTTTTAAACATCGTAAGTACAAAACCTTATACGATATAAAACAAAGTCATCATACCCATTCCAATCGTTACATTAGTAAATTGGTAAAGATAAGAGTACTGTTTTTGTAATCCCCAATACCATGACCGATGGTGGGCGGACGGATAAAACTCTTTACCATGATTAATTGCGGCTAAAAGCATGGGACGATTAACCCGATAAAAGAGTAATTTGACAACCCTAAATAAGTGCCCAATGACTGCCTATTACACCGTGCCATAACGAGAACTAATAAGGCAATGAGTTTATCAATTGCTGTATAGCGCATTTTATTTTTGCTGACATCAAAACAGTGTCAGATTTGAATTACCTCGTTATTTCATACACTTTTGAGTGTGTTTTACTTTGAAGGCGGTTTATTTTTTTTCGTTAAAAGTATGTTTTTATTGGTATAACTGACCCGCAAAGAACTAACTAACAACGAACCAACTATACAAAAATATGGATGGACAGCCTTTAGACTAGGTACTGAAGTGAAGGCTGAAAGATCATAAAAATACATTACACATGGGTGCAACGCTTACCCATGTAAATTGGAGAACGCAGGCGCATCTTACATTTTAATCGTTTTCCCTGGGGGCGTCCTTGCTTGTATAATAAATACAACTATGTCTTTATTATCGACATCTGATATTGTACTGACATGCTGAGAGGCAATATGGAAAGCTACAGATGTCAACAGAAATATTAATAAAAATTAGCGTCGCAGTCGCAGAACGGGTCGAATTACGATCGCATAATGTTCTGCTTTTAATTTCAGACGAAAAAGAGCAGTTGCCTTTAGTATCCGCTTCAGATAAGCTATATAAACTTAAATTTATTCTTTTGATAAACTGCAAAAGTACTTTTCGTACCGATCCCCTTTGAAAATATAATAATTTAAGTATATAAAATCACTATCACAATTTTTTTTTTTATACAACTAAGTCGGTAAGCAAGCATGCGGCCCGCCTGATGGTAAGCGGTTACCGTAGCCATATGGACGCTTGCAACACAAAAAGCATTGCTACCGACCTTTCCCCCCTCCCCTATGAGCTCTGGCGACCTTACTCACGCGCAGGAACACAACTTTACACAACATAAAGTTATTTGGCTGCGGTATTCTGTAAGGTCCCCCCCAGTCGAGCTGCTCTTTGAGCGAGTAAACGCTATGCTCTACCTCTCTCAATATGCCCTCAATATCACACTGGAATGACCCTTTGTCGTAGAACAACTATCTTGTAACTACTCTCTTTAGGTCATACTCGTTTAATATATCTCAAAAAGGAGCACCTGAATGTAACTCAAAGTTATATAAATCATACAATCGAATTCGTGGAGCTCGTCGGACAAGTAGCGGCACTTTCAGACGTCCTAATGGAAGTAATCGAATGGATGTATTTAATATGCAAGTGTTTTATTTATTGATTGCAATTAATCTCCGCTAATTGGTAATATTTTTATATTATTTATTGATTGGTATGGCGACATTTAATTATAAAAAAAAATTAAGGCCAATTTCACTCCAGTTGTTGGTAAATCCGTCATTTTTTGCTATGTATAAAATTAAATTACCTATTTCAATGCAATAACTTTTCGTTTGAATTAAATATATTTAAATGTGGAGTAAGAATATTTACCTATAGAGTGATAGCGTTAACAACGTTACCTTGGGCAAAGCGAGAGCAGATTCCGTATAGAGTATTCATAGATATATCGTACACTAGTTGATTTACAGTCGGTTTTCTCGGTTAAGAATTGATAAAACACGAGAAATTGGCATTCATTATTATGTATTTACTCGTTCAAACTATGAACGCGCGAACTCGCCCTATTAATATTCTAACTCTATGGTAGATATATAATAATTAAAAATACCGTTACAAAAAGCTTTCATGATATGACATACTCGTAAGTGAATAAATTCGTAGCTCTATCTATTGTTGAAAAAAAAAATGCCGTGCTGAGTTTCTTGCCGGGGTCTTATCAGTTTAAGTGTATTCCGAACCGGTGGTAAATTCAACTGTATGTACCAATTTAACGTTCATAAGTGCCTTACCAGGGCCTAAACTGAATACATTGATTGTGTATACACTGAATATTTGATTTTGGTTATAATTAATATAAATTTCCTATTTAAAAAAATGTAGGCTATGTTTAAATCTAATTTTAAATAATTATTTAATTGCATTCTTAATTAACCTTCAATAAATTGAAGTTTTTGTTGCGAAAAGAAATTTATCGAAGGTGCACAGTCATTGCAATGCAATTTAAACGTCAGCCTTTGCCTGGACACGCTGATCCCTATCTGATCGAGTTACGTAAGTTTTGTTCGTACATTATATAATAAAAAAAAAAAGTAGCATACAAAAGTAAAATCTTGTGTTATTATAACTAAACTTATCAATTAACTGAATACAAGCCAGTAAAAAAATTAAGCTTTGCATCGATAAAAATAATAAAACGACAAATAAAAATTTTTGGTAATTATTTTACAACTCAATTATAACGTATTATATTTTAAATTAAAATAAAAACATTATTTGTACATTTTAATCAATGTATTTTGCATGCTCATTATTAACTTGCAATTTTGAATTGTAACTCAAGGTGGACTCAAGGCGGTCTGTCATCACGCCCGCCGTTATGAAATATATATTGTATCAAACAACGCTGCATAGTGTCGAGCGAGAGTACAATTTTATTGAAGAACAATCTACATATCAAATATCATGATAAAGAATCAATTGATACTTTCACTGTTCTTTGTCTAAAATAGATCATTGATACAATAGCTGATACAATCTGGACATTGAATAACTGAATTTTTGATTATGGTGTGACACGATGTAGATAGTCGTCGTCGAGATAACCACAAACCTGACGGGGTGCCGCTATTGATCGCTAGCAGGGACCCATGAGGGTAGCCTCATGGGTCCCACCCTACTGGCTTGACCTCTAGGTGGCAACAAGATGAAGAACCTGAACCGGTACCGTCTGTTGCTGCCTATGCGCCGGTGCCGAAAGGCGCAGCAACGTGCGAGAACCACGACAGCCGAGTCCTTTGTATGTACTATGTTGTAGAAAAGATGTTTGAGACTTCACGGACCTCCTCGTGCCTCCTCCCAATGATATTACTATGAGCAAAAGTTACTTCTATTCCTTATTATGTGGGATAAGGTATAAATTGCTTTTTGACCAACTTCAAAAACAGAAGACTAGGTTCTAATGTTGAGCGCGTAAGCAATTTTTTTTTAAGCGCCTTAAAAAAATGGTGATTGAGGTCCTATATTCGGCGCATATGTTATTTTTTACTTATTCATTTTTTTTATGTATGTCCACCGATTACTCGGAAATGGCTTATACGATATGGATGGTTTAAACTAAAGAAATTATATGTACCTACAAGAAAAACATAGCTAGTTACAAAATTTTGGTAGACTTGGATATTTTCTATGGAACATGTGCTCTTTCGCTGACATCAAAACAACGTCATATATTTCCTACATCGTTATTTCATAGTTTTTAGTGTTCACCCACCTACAGGTGGTATTTCTTTTTTGTAAGACGTTTATTATATAATCCTTGAAATGTGTTCCGCTTAAATTGTCCTGCTAGAGATCAGTGTCGAGCCAAACACTTATGTCCACATACATTACCATCTGACACTTGTCTTGCCTATTTAAGATGGCGGAACCTATTTCCGCAAAATTATAATTTCATAAATTTAATGTTTTCTGTTTCGTTTCTAATTATAAATAGTTTCGGCCATACCTTCGGCTTCCGCCGAAATAGGACGAAGTTTAGTCGAAGTCGAAGGTTTCAAATAAGCGCTGAAATACAACGAAATTACGAAATTGCGAAAGAATGACATTCAAATAATGACATTACTAAATATAATCAGCCTTACTAATAAAAAGTTACACGCGGTGTACACATCTGTTATAGGATAATTGCTACTAATAAAAACATTTTTGACACAAAGCCTGTATACACGTGTTTTAGTTACCTAGGAAATTTACACAGGGCTTACACGGGCCAGGACCCTTGTTTAGTGTTTGTATAAGAACATTATGGCGGATTTCAATAGATCAGCTGTGTCTGACAATCAAGTGTTGTGTCCATTTACTACGGACCAGGCCAACCGCGCAACAAAATGACACTAACGCGCTGGCCCTAAAAAGTCATTTTAGGGCCAACGCGACTCAGTCGACTGCGGTCATTCTGCGGTCCACGGAACAGTTCATTCGTTCATTGTTTGCTTATAATTGCCATAAAAATGCCTATTTGCGTAGTGAAAGGCTTGTGATTTATACTGGAGTTATGGATAAAATAAAACAAAAATTGACAATTTATTTGATTTTGATAACTTTATGCAAAATGTTCCGGTAGGTGTATCCTTAGTTTTGAAGTCATTGGCACAGCCATTTGCTTCGTTTGTTGACGTAACATTTGTAATTTGACAATGACGTTCTTCTTTCTTCTTCTTCTTTGGTTAAATGGCTACTGTAGCCATAAGCACAAGACAGTTTCGTTCAAAACCACCATTAGCTATTTGAATCTTTTTAAAAGTAATTTTATTGTTTAATTATTAAAATAAAAATAGTCTTAAGAAAAAGAAACCTGATTTTTATGATATGATTAATATTTTATATAATTATTTTTCAGTATCTTTTGGTGTTTTCACATTTTTCCCCATATTTTCTCCCGTATTTTGAAGTTAGATAGTTTATGTTTCAAAACGTTCCTAAAAAGTTGCCAGTCGTTTTTGTTTTAACAAATAGATAACTATACAACGCTTACACACTGATTATTAGTAAAGGGAGTGTATAGCAACTGTGTAAGGCTTACACACTGCATAACTATACAGCTGTTAAACAACCGTGTTCCATATTTTTATTAGTAAGACGGAATTATCTACACTACCAAACTTATTTTAACTGTGACGGTGACGCCCTTGGAAGTTGCCATATTTTTGCGACGCCCTGGCCTTCTTGCCATACATTTACCTTATAGCTGTAGTTCTAGCCTATTAACAATTTGACAGAAAAACTCCAAATAGCAATTGAAAAAGAAAAATTACTAGCCGCCCGCTCCCGCCGTATCACAATGCGCATGGCGCTCACTCGACTCGGTCGCATCGACAGACACCCTTTAGTCAGTCACCGTATTTAGATCGCCTTACGACGCCCCTGGGATAAGACCGCGACGCCCCAGGGCGTCGCGACGCACAGCTTAGGAAGCCCTGATCAATACATATAACTGATGGATCAACGCACAGCCTAAACCACTGATCGTAGAGACTTGAAACTTGGAGGGTGTGATCTTTGTATGACGTAGGCATTCGATAAGAAATGATTTTCTGAAAGGGTACCCCTTAGGGTTGAAAAACGGGGGCAAAGCTTGTATGAGACAACGTGATTCCTTGGTCCAATCTACTTCAAATTTTGCTTAAACATTCTTTAACAGAACTGATGGAAAACGAGTTTCGTATTTTATTGAAACTCATCGCCTAACTCGGTTAAAAAGGGGTAGACAGTTGTTTTAGGGGTGATTTGCATCAAAGTTGATATCAATACTCCTTAGTGCTTTTGATTTAAATATTCTTTTACATTTAAAATTCCAATTTTAAAGAGTATTGCATTGCACTGATTGCACCAAGCTTTTATGTGAGTTCAACTTTTTTTCATAAACATTTTTGTCTGTCTGTTCCGGTTCATAGCTGATGTTATAAAGAGTTTCTTAGATACTTTTATTTTTGAAAAATAATTAGTATTCCGCGCAAAAAAGAAACAAACCGTACGCGGGTGAAAACGCCGGAGTCTGCTAGTTAATATTAAAAATCAAAATGTACATACTAAAATCGTCAATTTTATTCATAATCTTAATCTAAACTGTCACTCAGATCTTATTTACAGTATCTTTGAAAGATACAGGATATGAAACGTATATAATCAAGTATGTATAGGAAAAGTATCTTACTTCCTACTATCCTACTGATACAATAAATGCAAAAGTGAGTTTGTTTGTTTGTTTGTGACCTCTTAACGCCTCAACTGAACAACCAATCGAGATTAAAGGTACGCGGATACCTAGATTACATCGAACAACTAATCTAATGAAGCGCAATGACATTCATTTTGCTTGATATCTATTCCGCCAATTTCAAGTCAAGAACCCACGATGTAGTGACTAGTTGCGGAATTGGATTGATCAGTAATTACTACTCCAAAAGCATGTTTGCTCGGTGATATATTATAACTTGAAATTACATATGATAGGTACCTTTATTTACAACAAATATGTACAAATTACAATCTATCTATATAGATAATTTCCTCAAGTCTGCCGCTGCTTCCGATTAACGGCAAGGTTCTCAGAAGGCTGGCAGCGTTTCCTCTTTGGATAGCCAGTACATGCATTGACAGAAAAAGCTCCTCGCCCGCTGTTCTCCGGAGGCCTCCATCAATTTTGATGACAAAGTGCTAGCAAAACTGCTTCGGACCCCCCCGGTCCCATGGTCTCGACCGCAAAAGGCAGAAAAATATAAATTGGTGCAATCGATGCGTATTTTTTGAATTATTAATTTTCCGCACTGGCCGCTACTGCCCCTGCAGATTTACAATTCACCCGGTAAGTGAGATGGCGCGAGTGTATCGACACATGTGGCATCCCACCACACCAGCGACCTGCCGACACTCCATTCATTTCGAAAAAAAAAGATCCTCTGGAACGCGGGGCGATAACTAGTTTAGAAATTTTGTATAACCATCAGACACAAAACTAATTCCATGTTCCCTTGACACTTGAATCTCATTTCACATCGCCACGTCTCGTGATTGTTGGCTATTTTGGGCAAAATCAATCATTTTGCCCATTATTTGTATTGCCATTCTACAATAAGCTCGTAGGTACGTGATCTGACTGCCGTCACCGTTCGACCCAGTTACCGTGACCTTTCGATGTTTGATTTCAACGAATGGGCTGCGGTTGCTACAAGGGCACTTTATTTTAATAGTACTCCTTTTGACCAATTATATAAAAGTTTTACACTTTCTGAGAAAATTTTATTAATGTCCTTATTAAGTAAGTCCTCACTGAGGTTTCAAAATGATTTAACCTTTATATTGTAGCATTACATAATAACGCATTTTTTTCAATATTTTCTGAATTCTGCTGCGCTCTACATTTTAATGTTGTTAAGACTTTGTATTAGAATAGTAGTCCAGACCCGCGGTTTACCCTTGTAAAATTTTGACAATACTGGAGTACCTATGGACTCATTTGTACGGAATTCTGTCCATGATATTCCAAGCATTCTATCCTCTTTTTCGCGCTTTCCCTTAGAGTCCACGTTTCCGCGGCATACAGAAATATGGGGAACACAAGTGATCTGACGAGGCTGTTTTTGGTGGCTTTGGTTATATGTTCCGGTTCTTTCATATTTTGTCAAGTTTATCCATAGATGACCAAAAAATAGCCATACGCCTCTTGATTCATCTGCGCAACCACCATTATTTGATATCAATGCCCCCAGATATATAACAGGTGGAGATTTCGAGATGGCATATTATCGAAACCTATGTTGGGTTAGTCATGCTGAACAACTTTGACTATGGAACCAATAGCGAATTCTCATATTTTTTTTAACTTTCCTTAGTTAATATCAACCTTGTTCGAACATAATGTATGAAAAGTAAAAAATATTTTTTTTAGGTATTCAATGTTGGTCCCGAAATGGTTTCGAAAATATGCCATCTCGAAATCTCCATCCAGTATATGATTGGGCCACATCAAATTTCGCAAAGTGACTTCTGGCGAGTTATTGTTGGCGCGGTTGACAATCATCATCTTTCTCTTATTTATTTTAAGGCCAAACTCAATGCTAACACTTTCCATATTGTGGAGCAGTTCTTCCATGTTGAGACTACTTGATGCAAATAAGGTGGTATCATCTGCGTATGCGTGAGATTTTTTGACCTCCGATGGTAATGCCGTCTGTCCAGTCTTCTAGAGCTATTCTCATTATGAGTTCTGTTTAGATATTAAACAGCAGTGGAGAAATAATACACCCTTGATGGACTCCAGCGCTGGGGTAGAAGTAGCTCGATAGTATGTCGTCTGGATTCAATACTTCAATGTAAACAATACTAACCATAGCTTCTTGTATGTGAAAATGGGCCTTAAAACAAATTTGTTTGATTAATATAAAGTTCTAATAAATTAGTGAATTTCCTCTTGAGAGATGAATGTATAGGTCATTAGTAATCAAAAAATAATATTAGAAAAAAAAAACGTGGGAAAAAAAAAAAATGTTAAATTAATACTTTATAGGTACTGATATTAAGTTCAATTTCGGAATTTTGTTTTGTCCTCAAGAGGAAATTCACTAATTTATTAGGATCTTATATAGTCAAATATCATATACATACCTCAGTACAATATTTTCATAAGGCTATCTAATACACCTTAACTTTATGGCACTGCCGGGCGACTTTTCCATAATTAAACTATAAATAAGTCATAAAATAGTAGTTGTTGGTTTCCTATCTATGGTTTCCTAGCACGACGCAATAAAATAGGCAAGAGTCGCCATACAATTCCATTTTACCGTAATGACGCACCAAACCAATGGCATTATTGGTTTAATTACTGAAAATTGCCGTAATTATTCAAATGGATATACCGTTGCTAATAACGTTAAATTTAACATAGTTCTCAATAGTCGTATTATCGGATGATATGTGATATTCTTGTATTGATGATACAATAAAAATATTGTATACAAAACCTAAAAATTACTTTAATTAAAAACATAAAAAAAAAAAAAAAGTTAATTAAATGAGTTAGTTAGTTTCGCTGAATTAAGGGAAACTTCATGGCCAACGCAACTTCAACGCAAGCATAGCCTAAAAGCTTGTACTTTCATCCAACGTAATGTTCGACTGCGAAAATAGAGAGGCAGCATCAGAGCCGTCGGTTATCAGTCGGTAAATTCCGCTGATCACTCGCGGCCGCTTCGCTAGGTCGTTTCATGATTTCGCATATCATAAAACTTGTTTCAGGTGAATACTTCTCGTGAAAAATCTCAAGTTTGTGAAAAAAAAGTTAGTTATCTAGCCTAGCAAACCTGGTATCTAGATGTGTTCTTTACTTTTTCAATTTATAGGTACATTAGATATGGCCAATGTTCAGGTAAAATTTGTGACTGAAATTATTTCACCCTTTTTTTTATTTTTGCCTAGATAGACGGCTAGATATAGTGCACAAGATACCAATTTGTTTAAAACAGCTAACGAAAAATGTTTAACAACGCTATCATCAGTACAGAGCTTTTGTATGAAAAGTATAGCGGATTGACTGCTCTTAGATTCCATTACATAGTACCGCTATGTACCTAATGGAATCTAAGGATCTTTCAACCTTATTCAAAATACATACAGAAAATTTTCTTGAGTCATACAAAATTTTAAGATCATTTCATTTCAATATAGCATAATAAAAATATTTGTAATATCGATGATTAAATGACATTACAGGACAATAGCAATATTTGCTCTACCTTCCTTATAAATAATTACTATTGATAAACGTTAATGATTTACCTGCGAGGTCTTTAAATATATGTGGGATTCCAAGGCCCGTGGTTCACAGGTGCAAACCCTTATACCTACATCATTTCTTGTAGCTTACATTTTTTTATTTATTGAATATTTCAATTTTGACCATCAAGTTAACACATTCTTAAAAGGCTATATTCGGGAAACGTAAAGGCTTTTTATCTTTCCAATACTGCAATAAATAATAAAGGTGTTGGCAGGCATCAACACCTTGTAAGCGCCCTGGCAGTCACGCATATCGCGCCGACAAAACCACCCCAAATATTTTTAAGAATTCCGAGTACAGTATAATGAACTAAATCAACGGTTGGAATAATGGTGACCGCTATCCTCAGCTCGTAAACTATATACCGATCGTTCCAACAGCGCGATTACAATATTTTCTCTCGGACATGCCTTAACGATACTTTAAACGGTGCACCGACCAATTTTCGCGCCTCCATTTCTTATTTGCGCGGCTCCCCGAATTCAATTTTAGCGGTCATCGATTTTTATGTGGTACATTTTTAAAATTTTAAATAATTGTAATAACGGGCGCACGATAGGCCGGTCGGCGATAATTTTGTAAAAATTATACAAACACCGAGAAATGAACGGGCCTGAGCCGATCGCGTAATTGATTTTATAAATTGTAGTTTGGCAATCCCCCTAGTACCTAACTATTATAGCCAGACACTTCACCTCACCAGACGGTAGCCTGGCACAGACCCCATCAGTTGAACCGCATGCCAGCTTGTCAGCCTTCTGACATGACCAAATCCAGTGAGGTGTCGTCGTGAGAAACTCGACAGAAGCGAAGCTTATAACACAAAATGACGCGGCAGCGATTAGGGATGGGTAAAAAATATCGATATATCAAAATATCGATATTTGTTCAGAAAAATATCGATACTAATTAGCGATATTTTTTCCCGCGATATATCAATTTTCGATATTTATTTTCAGATATCAAAATCGATATATTTTTAAAGCTCTGCTGTCTGCTCATGCGTCACATCATGATTTTGACCAATCCGATTTCTTAAATTGAATAATGTATTTTTTTTGTTTCTTTTTTTTATGTCAAGCAATTCGAAATTTTTCCCCTATCAGCCCAATCCCTAGCAGCGATTTCCCTCTCCTATACGTTACGTTCCTATGTGAACTTTATAAGAAGGATTACTTTAATATCATTAAAATTATTATGACTGCTGATAAATCATTATTATACCAGCTGATTCGCCAGACTCTAAAACCCTTTTAGACCAGTACTTAGTTTAGGCCATTGATTTGTGTAATCGCGTGTATAATTTCATTGAACAAAACACATTCTACTGATCGCAGACACGCAAACAAAACCATCGATTCGGGCTGTTTTTATTTCACGGCAATTGTTTCTGATTAGTTTCAGACACGAAAAAATGTAAAGCACGTAAAAGTGTCTTGCAATAATTAAGCATGCGTTCGTTGCGTTAATGCGCGGTTCACTGCGTATATCGGAATCATTGATTGTATATCAGAAGTACGAAAGAAAAGTTTCTCAAAATATCTTAAATACCCACTCAAAACTAGTTAAAAGCACATCCAAAATGAGGTCAAATATTTTTCTTCCGAAAGAATTCTAAAATTAGAAGTAACCACAATCCAAACAAACAGTATTTTGAAGAAAGTCCACGCGCGAAAAGAAAAGATAAATTAAAATAACGGCACAGGATCGTGAGGGCAGCGCGGACGTGCCGGGTTGATATCTCACGCGATCGCGTCGCGTCGCTAGCATCGCCTCGCCTCGCCTCGCTCGTCCTTCCGATCGCATCGCCATGCCGATGCCGCCATGCGCCAGGTCACTGTGCCGGACATTTCGCATAACATTACTACCTTATCTCGCCACAAATATCATAGCCACGTCACTATCGCTCTATAATTTAGTCTAATAAAACTTTGTGTTGATAACACACTTTCTAGTGCGGATGGAGTGGGTATAGAGTTCAGCCCTGGTTGCTGTTTTCATCTGGATTCTTGAGTGTACAATCAAATGTCGTGACGCATAAATTTTCATAATCATAAAAATGCCTTGATTATTCTAAATTGTATGCATAATATTGTAATTTTGGCACACAAAGATTTATTATCACGAACAGTCACAGCAGGTACTAAATCCATGGACCAAGACGGTAGGAGAATCCGGAGGGAGATCACGTGTGGGTTCCACAGGGGTCGGTGTTGGGACCGCTGCTGTGGAACCTAGCGTACGATGCGGTTCTGCGTGTCAATCTCCCCGCTGGCATAAATGTCGTATGCTAAGCAGACGACACGTTGGTGGTCGCCAGTGGGAATACCTTCGAGGGGACCAAACAGCTCGCCGAGCTTGGGGTGGATATCGTCGTCCTCAAAATCCGCGAGTTGGGTCTAGAAATAGCGCCTCACAAGACCGAGGCGCTATGGTTCCACAAACTACCTAGGAGCAGGGAAACACCCGACTCGTGTGTACGAGTAGGTGAGTCAGAAGTCGGGGTGTCCTCATCCTCGACAGTCGCTGGGGCTTCGAAGAGCACTTTGATCGCCTAGTCCCCCGGATTGAGAGGGTAGGGACGGCCGGAGCGACTTATCGCATTCGCAACGTGGCGTGCAAGGCTTCACGAGGAGCGGCATGCACGCAAACGCGTTGTCGAAGCAGTCCTGCCGGTCTTCGAGGCCTGGATGCAGCGACAAGATGGATGACTCACCTACAGACTTACACAGATACTCACCTGACATGGGTGCTTCGGTGATTATTTGTGTAGGATCGGACGTGAGGCGACGGTGGCTTGCTTCCATTGTGTTGGAAGCGACCAGGACTCCGCATCGCACACGCTCGCGGTGTGCCCCGAGTGGGAACCCGAGTGGCGGATCCTGGTCGACACACATTCCGACCAACAGAACAGATTCCGACCGATCAGTTGATCGGTCGGAATCTGTTCCTGCTAGCAGTCGTGTTGCCGATGTTGAGCGGGGTTATGGCGTGGAGGGCCGTATCCTCCTTCTGTGAGACCGTAATGGTCCAGAAGGCGGCTGCTGAGCGGGATCGGGAGAGGGCCGAGCCGATCTCGCCCAGAGACGACACCGCCGAGGCGCGGCCATGCCTCGTGGCGGCCCTCCTGCCCTGTAGCTGGGGCCTGGAATCACAGCTACGATGTTTCCCTGCCTGACTGATGAAACGGGGACCTTCGGGGTCGTGGGTAATCGGGGTGGGGGCCCTGAACGCCCAGAAGCGGCCCCGAGGAGGACGATGAGTCGTTGTGGCCTCGACTCATCGTGCGATAGCACCGCGAGGGTGCTGGGGGGAGGTATCACACTTCCTTCGGGACGGGCTAACACAGCGCCGCGCGTGGAGGGGCGAGCAGGTACGGGATCTGCACGAGAGCCCGCCCCCCTCTGTAGCGCTGGTGGCGACCACCGTCGGGTTTTAGCCGTTAAAAGTCCGGCATAACCTGGCCGCTCCTTCCCAGGGCGGTCAGGTATACTATGAGGATTTCACCACGCTAATAAAAATTAAAAAAAGGCAATCCAATCACAATTCTGACTATCAGAAGCAATCTAAGGATTATCTCTTGAATTTACCTACACTTTTGTTAACTACAGCCTACAACTGAAAGAACGTTCAGAAGGTAGGAAGTCCCACACGCACACGGGGACTACATACCTCAAATACCCAAAAGTAACATGGAAAATGTGTATCAATTAAAAATTATACAAATTAACTTTGCCATAACGAAAATAGTGCCTCTAATCAAAGGACAGTAGCTCAATCGGACGGTGACGATAAATCTTCAAAAACCAGAAGATTCAATTACACAGCTACCGGAAGGCATGAAAAGTGACATTAACAAATTGTTCAAGATAAATAAAACCTTTTTAATCCACTGATGGGTTACCAACTCGTTCGTGTTATCGGTGTGTCTCGGACTTTTTCAAGAAATTTATTGTCCGCTTAATGTATCGGTCAAGAATTAATTGGTCCTCCAGTGAAAGCTGCCGCTTTTTAAATTATAACGCTCGGTAGCACTTTGAAGTTGGAGATGAGGAGACGATAAGACATGTGTTTACATAGTTTTGTTTACTGATGGATATCTATTAAAAGCTGCATTGATTAGATTGTTATCCAAATTCCAAACAAATAGGTAGGTACTACGGTAAAATTATGGAGGCCAAGATTGCTTTAACTTAATTATTATTTCTAACTGATGTTATTGTTTGGGCTAAAACAAAATACTGCAGTATCACAGCATTATATCACATTTGGAGAATTTGCACGTAAAATGAAAAAGTAGATCTCACTTCTTATGGAATACTAAATTTTAGTACTCACGCATGACATGCAAACTGAATTTAGCATACTTGCATAATGTCTCAATATTTTGGTATTTGGAACGATTTAGCTAACTTTCTAAAAAAATATAATTGGATATCTGAAAATAACTCTTAGGAAGACAATAGGAAAATATTTTCAAGCATTCGAATAACTTTTATTCTATCATTCTTATAAGAATTATTATATACAATAATAAGGTTTACTTTCGGGTTTTAGGTCACTTAGCATCGGACCACCACCACCACTACTATAGCACGGTACAAAAATACTATAGGTTCGCTTGCGTGAGACAAAATTAACGATAGCTGTCCCGTTGAATGACGTGTCTGGCTACAACCCTCCATTTGAAAATCTGTCACCAAAATATGGTTCTAGCCAAAGATTTTCATAGGGCATCGTGCCTCTACCCAGATGGATAATCCGCCTTACTAAAGCATGACATTTAATTTCACTCCGCTTGAGGGGCTCCCTGAGCAAATCGCTCTCAGTTCGTACTGCGCACGGCTGTCAAATACTGTCAATTCTGGCTTGTTTATTTCATGTTCCCATAGAGGCGACTATCCTTCTGGACGTTTTAAATTCTTTGGTTCTAGCTAGAGTTTAGGCTTTGTGAGTTTACCACTTTCGGCCACATACCGAAATGAAATTGTTGTCAACCAAACAATCCATCCACCCCCTTACTCATGAAGCGCTATTTAACTAATATACTGATTAAATGATCACGTAAATAATGACACATTATTTGATAATGACAATAGAGATGTTATTTACGTGATCCTTTAAACAGTATATTATTTAAATAATGTTTTATGAGTAAGGGGGTACAAGCCTAATTTCTTAATTAAGTTTGAATACGGTTGTTTCTAATGCAGCATTACCACATACAAAAAAGTTGATGTATAAAGAACTTATTTGAAAGTAATACCTACCACATTTCTGTAGCTGTGTAAATAAAGGCAACGTTAGCATTGTAAGCGAAACATCCATCTCGGGATCTAAATTTTCTGTTATCTCAGAGGCATCCGTGCGACTACTGCATACCGACACGACACGACGTCGTCTCGTCGCGTCTCGTGTGTTGCCATGACAACCGTGATCTCTACCACTATTCTGCACATAAACCTACCAAAAATATTTTACCAACGTATTATTTCTATTCAGTCACAACTAAAGTTCAAAATAGCGTGTTTGAGCGGTACTTATGCCACTGTCCCGAGTTTACGGTCAACCCTATTTGGTAGTAGATTGTCTGATTTAGGAAATGACATGACACCTCTCTCGATCGATGAAGCGTGCCGCTATTTTCTGGTTTAATCTTGGAATATTGTTAGAAGTTATGTACCTACTTTACTCTGTTTATCAGGATACCAAACTGCAGCTATTTTTGTGGCGATTGTTAAGGGACATGTCCGAAGAAGACGCCGCGTTATTGCCGTCAACGTTAGTGCGATTAGATTGTAAATAACTATTATGTTATGTAAAGAATCTAAGCTTGTTTTGAAAATAGTAATTGCTGAGGTTATTGCCGGCTCTTCTCAACAAATGCAACCTTCCGAACCGGTATTAGAGTCAGACTTTTCTAAGTGCCTGCAAAGGTCGATTTGAATAAATGATTTTGAATTGAATTGAATTGTAGGTATCACAAATAACAGTAACATAGCAAAACCCGTGTAAAAAGGCCAAAACGAGAGGCCTGTTAACAACAGTAATCCCTACGAATATTATTGCGTAGTTTATGGCCAGAGATAATTTATGGGCTGGAGAGTAACAAAGGCAAAAACCCTATCCTATGCTTTGATTAAGGATACATCCAGATAGAGTATCGCATCTCGATAAAAATAGCCTCTAACTGTTAGGGACTAAATCAAATAAAAATAAATAAAAATGCAAAATAATGTTCAATATTTAAATTTCTCCCGATTTTAATTGGAATATTTCAACAACTGCTATCTTTATGCACGTCACTATGACAAGCAGAATGATGCAGAGGGAGCGTAAAACGTAGCTGTTACGCGCGGCAGCCTATAAAAGTTGGCCTGTTTTATATATTCGGGTAGTATGGCGACGTTCTTTCTAGGTAATATTATTTCTATGATCCTATGATAGTTTTTGAAATATTTAGTATATTAAAGGAAATACCTACGTCTAGTTCTAGGTGCACTGCGATTGACTGCGAACTATGATTATATTTGTGATAATTATATACCTACCGATATTAATAGAAATGTAAATTATAAAGTCTGTCCGATCGAAGAAAAATGTAGGATTTGGCAACTTTCATACAAGTTCTTAATGAATCGGCTCCTTTGACTTAGATTTGCGGATATTACCAAAAAATACATTTGCGACACTACAATCTACTAACATGGATTCTTTTAATTGACGATTTATTAGCGCCCACGTATTCTTGTATACCTGCAGTCATTGGCCTAATTTCCATATTTATAGCAGAGTAAGATGTAATCATTTATAATGCTTTTGTAAGTAACATATTTAATAGAGTCACAAGCTTTTAACATTTTGTTTTAAGATTTTCAACTTCAGGTCCACGTCTAGCACGTATCACAACGAAGAGCAAACTTTGAAACTGAAATCGTTATGGGTAAGTAGATTAAACATGATAAAACCTTATTCAAATCGCCTCTTTCATTGTTAAATAAATGTATCGCATGGATACCGGAATCTCTTTTCGATCATTTTATATACGTAACATACTTATATTGCTCTAATTACTGACTTATTATTTAGTAAGGTATTTGTGCGCTTATGGTTACGGACACAAACAACAATTAATTTGTGTCATAGAACTCGTATGTACAGTATCGTTACTACAGTAGGTGCATGTGCGTATTTCATGGCATTCACCTAAATTCGGAACACATCGTGTTGTTACCAGATATAATTTTATTTTCGTCTCAGATACGCGACTACGCGTCTCATCTCACCAATGGTGTTTGTGAGATTTTCCAACGTGGATAACAAACTATAAATCTACAAAGATTTATTTTGTTTTCCACTCTAAACGTCAAATTAATTTACTACCTATTGATAAAGCAACTCGCGAATAGATAACGTACCTATGGGCGTAGATTAGTATCACAAACACTTTTGTGTTAGCAGACGTCCCTTTGTGTGCATCGTTGTTAAATAACAGTAGGAATAATATATATTTGCATTGAAATGTTAATATTTGTTCTGAGTGTTGCCGGATTTTTACCGTACGGTAAGTCGTTTCACATAAATTACCTAGTGATTTGTTGAAGATGACTGTATTGTCAACATTAGTATCGTTAATAGAAACAAAGTGTTACATCACGTGGTTTTAATTCAATTTGTCGTGTTGAATGGAGCCGGTGCGGTCGTTCGCCCGCGCGGCTCGACACTACCAGATAACAATGGTAAGCGACTCATCTCGCCTCTGGATAAATATTTATTTATTCAACTGTTGACAATAGTATTTACATTGTCAATGCACGTCTAGTTTGTGTTATGTCGCCACAAGAAGCGCGTGGGCTGAGGATTTTATGTTGATCATCGTTGCTTATGAATTTGGGTCAGTTGTGTGTGACAATCGTAGATAAGTAGCGAGCGATACAACGGCTAATGGTGTAACAGCTTAAACACTATTATTTTAAAGCGAATTTAGTTATTTAACGTTTTTTTGCTGCGGAAATGCGGATCCCGGGAATGCGGTAAAACCGCAGGTTATTGCTGGTAGTAGGATATTTAATGACCTTATTGTGTCACGAAAGGAATTCGCCAACAAATCTAGATTGCCTCTATCCGACAAAACAAGAGCATTTGATAAGAAACAATTACTTCAATTAGCCACAAAAAATATTTTTAACGATAACAAACACCCAATTTTACTTAATCGCGTAACATTATGATAAAAATATAATTTAGGGTAAGAGACCCGGTTTTGGCCACGTGCAATTTCGAAAGTAAATAAGTAAGGCGTTGAAACCTGACTCGTTTATTGTCTACTAGCTGTCCCCCGCGGTTTCAACCGCGTTTCCGGATAAAAAGTAGCCTATGTCCTTCTCCATACCATACACACGCACACTACACACATAGGCTAGGCTATATATCTGCATGCCAAATTTCATGATGATCCGTTGAGTACTTGAGGCGTGAAGGCGTAACAAACAAATAAACAAACTCACTTTCGCATTTATAATATTAGTTAGGATTAGGATAGTACTTAAATGAAATCGCTGATGATGATCGCTTTTGACGAGTAATTGTAGTGGCGCCGTAAGTGTATAGGAACTTTTTTGGGAAACTGTAAAAGCAAAGTAAAAATATCCTTAAAATGGCCACAACCGGGGCTGTCACCCTATGTAGGTGTACATATGTACAAAAATATCAATTTTTTTTTGTTTATCGCACTGACATTTGCAGACTTAATTAGGTGTTTTTCAATAACACCTTGGTGATATTTTCTGTGCAATTTTGCCATGTCATTAGTAGTAGGAGCATTACACTATGAAGATTTTATTTAGTTTAGTATTTTTATTCTATAGACACATCGCAACACACGCTAGGCATTGTCTGGTACAAAAACATGGACAAAATAGTTAAATAAATAATTAATCTTTAATAAATAAGCGGCACGTGCGGACTGCGGCCATGGAACAAGATCATCGGCTTCAAACTTGACCAAATATATTAAAACAATTGCTCATACTGATATTCGCAATAACCCTTAACATTACCATATATAGGTACCATACTTATTAATAAAACTGAAAACTCTGTAACCACTCAAAGCACTGTAAAGTTTTAAGGATCAATATAATTACAAAAATTAGATATTTACACTTCAATAAACCATTTATAGAATAATTTCAACATGTGAAGATATATATTACAACAAAACCGCGTATAGAGTTACAATAGAGACCATCTACAAGCAACAAGCCGTGCGCAATTATGTCAGACGCCTATCATCCACTTTCTAAGCGCCAAGACCGTCGCCGTCGGTCTTTAGTCGATCAGTTCATGCATCGGTAGCTGGAGACCACCGCATTAGCTCACAGATAGGTGAAGTTAGAAAATCTAGCAAAAGATTGAAGATAGCTCTGCCGCGTCAATGGGTTGCAAAAAAGCATACACAGACCAAAGCGTTAGTAGATAATGATTGCCTTTGAAATAAATAGCTAAATCTGAAATCTTTTCTATACAAAAAAATAATAATCAACATCGGTTCATAAACGACGAAGTTATCCGCGAAAAATATATATATGTATACGATCGAATTGAGAAACCTTCTCCTTTTATTTCAAGTCGGTTAAAAAGAAGAAGGGTAATAGGTAAACTAAAGCTAATAGAGATTAAGTTTCATATTCTTTATCTATAATAATATAAGAGAAATTAAATACATAATATCATAAGCGATCGGCGCGACATGCGGCATACCATACACATCGAGAGCGGATTCTCTCGCTTTCAATAATTACGTAGCGTACGCGAAGAGTAGATCGGAACGACAGCCTGATGGCCGGTAAAATGGCGCGAAACGCGAGAAAATGACATATGATTGCGGCGGTTAAAACAAACGTAAACTGCACTCAGGAGTGGCCATTACTCGGCGTGCACGTCGATCAGTTACGGCCGGGTAAAGACTGCTGCACAACAATGCAATCGGTCATTTTTTGTGGATGTACCATACCTACTATGTTCATGGAAAATAACCAAATAAGAGTTTCAAAATGGCGAAGATGGAACACAGGTAAATGAGGGAAAATTTAATACATTGATCTTAAAGCTTCATCTAACGAACGAAACACGTCTTACACTGAAAATTTGCCTACTCAAACTCCAGTAAAGTTCTATGATAATCCTCCACAAGTAGATAGTCCTGTTTTTCTTAAATTCCATTATACACGATCGATAGATCAATGAATTAGGTACCTTTAACAGTGTGAAATAATCTTTGCTTTTATTATCATATATAATTAAGAAAGCTCTTAATTAAATATACGAGATGGCGAAACAAATATTTCACATGCAAGAGAAATCAGACAACTAAGGTACTGTAGTGAACCTAGTAACCTAACTATTATACATATTTCCGCGACTCGCATTATGCTTTACAAACAATAACCAACAACCATAGATACCAACAACATAAGTAGGTATAGTAAGGGGCACGAGTGGTGAGCACAGATTGACACTTGCGCAGTAGTTAATTTTTCGGTCTGTTTGGCAGAATGAAGAAGGGGGGTTCAAAAAGTCATTGTCGAAGTCTGCCTAAGTTACTAAACAGAAAATCTAAAGAGATATCTTTATATATTTCCAGTGGTCTCAGAGAGCTGTTTCTATCAAAGATGCCTAGGGTGCCATCCTGAACAGGCTATGCATCCTAGTTCAAGAACAGAATGCGCTCCAAATAACTGGGTATCAGCACAATGGGTCCACAACTACGGTCACCCGCCACCGTCAACAGACTCCAGAATTCCTATTGAATACCGGTGCTTAAAGATGGTTGCAACGCCGGATGACAAAACTTGTAAGTTATAGAAATGTATTTAGTATAGAAAAATAAAGATCAGTTAGGTAGTAGTCATACAGCAGCCAATAACTAAATATCGTATTCCTGCGCGTGAGTAAGGTCGCCAGATCTCATTGGGGAAGGGGAAATAATCGTTAAAGTGTGAGCATGAAGCAAATTCATGGGCGTGGTAATACCCCATGTATTGCAAGCTTCCATGCACAATGCTACGGTAACCGCTTACCCCCAGGCAGGCCGTTACTTGCTTGTTTGTCGACTTAGGTGATTAATAGGGACTGAAAAATACTACAGCGATAGAAATCCGGCTCAAAGGACCAAATCTACTATTCCAACTCATTAAGGTATTTTTTCAGTCGGCAACACGGTGGACACCCTTCGAGGCTGTATACCCCGAGCTCAAATAGATTCAGTTTGCAACGGCCTAGTCGCAGTTGAGAGGGCGAGGGGACACAGCGACGCACGCTGCTTTCTTTGCCGCGGCGACGATTGCAACTCCGTCGGAAGAATACAGCTACCAATCCACCTCATCATAGCTTCATTATTACTATATTGTCTACTTAGGTGATCAATAAATAAAACAACATATGTATAATATAGATTATATTTTTATTTGTACGAATATTCATATACTTTTTTAACTGTTTTTTTACCTAAACAAAGTGTTTTCGTGTTTATAATAATTGTAATAAATAAGCGATACAAGATAGATAAAATCATGTCGACATATATTTGTTTTATTTTATATAAGCTTGTAAAACATACTCCACTACAAACCCATCAGTAATGGAAAGTAGGTATCACAGATTACCTTCTTATAAAATACATATATTTTCTTCAGTCTTCCTATTTAAAAATCTTATTTTACATTTCATCGCCAAGGCACTCGTTCCAATTCCCAGTTTTGTTCATCGGTATTAACACATCTCTTCACTATCAAAGGTTCAGTGATCCCATTTGCATCTATACTATTTACAATCAAAGTGAGGCATAATTCATCGTTTTTTAATCTAAGGCCTTCTCGATTCCAGATTTGTTGAGAGCCATCTCTACAATTCCTCCAAACTACAAATTTGTCTTTTTGTTCTAAACACAGTCCTCCATCGGCCAAAATTTTTCTCTCAGGGGTATAAATTACTAAATTATCTAGATCATAATCACTGCCACACTGTACTCTAGCTGCCGGACCACCAAGCCCCTGAGTCATCCCACTGATTCCTAAGCAACCACCAACTTTACTGCGAATCCTCCCAAACCACCGATCGTTCGTAGGAAAGAAGTGTTGAGGCCACACATTGTCCAAATACCATTTAAAACTATTGCATTGTAAGTTTTTTCTTAGCTGGACTCTGTTAGCTACGTTCAGATGGTCACGAACAGCAGCAGCGGACGGGGAGAACTTGAAAAAGAAATCAGCCCAATCATCCATCCACACGGATGCTGCCCGAGCTAAATTATAATTTTGAGAGATTAGGTAAGATTCGGTAAAAACGTGTCTACTGAAAATATGCCCGACCCTTGAGCATGGGGCTATTTCAACCGTAGCGCCGCATTGCCATGCTCTCCATGATAATTCTAGATTTTCAGCACCCCATATGAGCATGCCTTCATCGTATCCGCCCATACGCCAGAAAAGATCCTTCCTGACACCAAAAAGACCTCCAGCCATAGCAGGAGTAGGATAAGGTTTCGAAGGATTTTCTGCAATTTTCAACATATCTTCACTACTTGGCGTCAGCCATCGAAAATGTAGGCCCCAACTGAATGCACCCCAATGTGCGTCTATACTCTTTTTATAGGCTAGTGTATCTTTAGAAAGAACATCTATGTGAGGACATATGAATACATCGTCGCTGCCTGCTCTATCTAAAAGTGGTTCTAGCCAGCCATTTGTAACCTGAAAGGATGTTAATGCAACAAAAAAATACTATTACTATTCAGTTAGTATGTAAGCATGAACTGTGGGGCTAGTTAAAAGCTAATGAAAAGCATAGTGAGAAAGTATTCACCTCACAATGAGCATCAAGAAACACGAGGACATCTCCGGTAGCACTCCTCGCTCCCGACAGCCTGGCGCCAACGAGCCCCGATCTCTCCTTTCTCCTTACAATTAAAACCTTGTCTAGGTTAGCTACAGCATCGTCCAGCTCTTTACCTAAGTATTTGCGATCACTGGCATCGTCTATCAATATTATCTGCAAAATTGTATTTTGATGTAGGTGTGTATTTTGATTTCAGTGACCGTATTTTTTTTATTTGAATAAATAAATAATGTTTGGCTTTCTGCACTCTTTAAACCAAATAAAAAACCTAAATGCCTAAAAACTTAAACTATGCCAAATCTCCCATTCCGAAGCGTAGCAATATGCTTAAAAAGGGGTACAAAGTTTTCTCATCACATATTAATATATAGATTCACTCAATGGGTTATTTACAATTCAAAGTCAACCTATTGGTCATTTAAAACATAAAAAGAGAGGTATGTTAGTGCCTATTTCTCAACCTACCTATTTTATTCCCTTATCGAATTTCCCGATTCGATATTTTTTAATTAAAACTTGTAAAAAACTAAGGAAAAGTATTCAATACTTGCTTGTTGCCTTATTTGACAGACTTAGCATTATCAGAGAAGAATTGAATTAAATGGAGAGTTTGCCAAAATCAATGAAGTATAATAAGGTGTAAAACTGAAACAAGTCATTAGGCTAGAGTACATAAGAGAAGAATAAAACTTAAACACACAATAAACACAATCGAAGGATTCTAGTGGCGCAGGCTGGGCACACATGATCTGATGACCTTAGAAATAAAGGCTTATTTGATTATAATCAGAATAAGTAGTATCAAATGAAAAGGTGTCTCGATACCTGTTTCAACAGTAGTTCAGGTGATCTCTGTATAACAGACATGACGGTCCGCATCAGTGTAGACCACGCTTCATTGTAGAATACTATTATCACACTCGCTTTTGGAAGATCTGTTATATCAAACTTAACTAATCGACAACTGAAAAGAGAGCCACACATACTACCGCAATTATAATATAATCAAGTACTTAGGGCATAGAATATTGGCAGTGGTAAATTGTGCCAGTCTCGACATCCGATCCCAAAAATGACAACAAACGAAATATCTCAAAATGAACTAAAATGCTCAAGCGCAAAGAAATATTAGCCAGTCCTAACTATAATAGTAAGGGGCACGAGTGGTGGGCAGATTGACAGCTGCGCAGTAGTTAATTTTTCGGTCTGTTTGGCGGAATGAAGAAAGGGGGAGCGCCGAGCTGCACATGATTGGTTCGTCAGTCGACACTCGTCGTCTATTGGATTCTCGCGTGTCATTTGGCTACTGTGATTTGGGCAAAAGTGTACATTCGCGAGTATGCCCCCACTGCTGCCTATCTGTGCTCACCACTCGTGCCTCATTACTGTACTGCGTTAAGAAGTTAGAATTAAAATAGTTTGCTTGTATGACGTCATACAAACAACGACGACGAAATATCAACAACGTAAATGCACAAATTACCTGTCACTTCTCATATCTGGTAGACTTCTATTGATTGATATTTTATCACTAACGAGTATGTTATAGGAATGTAGTGCATATAGTTCTTGCGCTTTTATTAGTTCCCGAGGGGACAACTGAACCGGTAGGCCCCATTTACCTGCACCCTCTACCGGCGCATAATTATTACTGTGGATTATACCTGAGAAAAAAGCATTTAATAAAGTTAACTTATTACCTTGCAAGTCTCTTTTCAGAAGCAACTAATGGTTAGTGTAACCGCTTACCACCAGGCGGGTCGTATGCTTAATTGCCGACTTAGTCGTACAAATAAGTTACCTATAGTTAAAAAAAACATTTTTAATACAAGCTTTTTTTGTTGATTGTCTTCCAATATACCAAATATCAAGTCAATCCGACTGCTGGAAGTGGGTGAAATTCGACTTGTTAGATTTAAGACGATTCTTTTCATTTGTAAGTACCCAACGATATTTAAGTATTACCGCCACATAAATATCGTTGTAAGTACTTACCTATTTATTGTTTCCCAAATATAAACCGGCAATAGGCAAAGTAACAAGAGAAAACTAGATTACAAGCAATGAGCGCTACCATCAGAAAGAGAAGAGAACGGTACCTACCGAAGAAAGCGATTCATTTCATGATCGAGGGAATTACGGAACAAGACATTAGAAATTAAACACACAAACCTTCAGATAAATTACCAACAGAGTTCTGTCCATTAGTAACTCTCATGCCAGTTCTAGCAACGTTTGATTTATTAACAAAATATGAGTTTTTATAAACGTATGATTTTTTATCAATATATGATTTTTTTTCTAAATGCAAGCTGGAAATGAATGAAAAAGTCCAGTAAAATTGATTTTTAAACAATTTTAATAGAAAAATCTATAAAATAAAAAAATTAGTTCGTTTTTTTAAGAGAGGTAGGGCGTAGCGTTTATTCGCTCAAAGAGCAGGTCGACTAGGACTGGGGAAGTACCTCTACCATACAGAATACCGCAGCTAAATAGCTTTATGTTGTGTTCCTGCGCGTGAGTAAGGTGATTTGCACGCGTCCATATGGTTACGGTAACCGCTTACCATCAGGCTGGCCGTATGCTTGTTTGCCACCTTGGTAGTTAAAACAACGTATACATACATACATGGAACTGCATACCCAGCAATCAAATCCAAACACAACATGGCTACCAATCAGAAGCTATGAGAGGAGAGCTCAGCGGTAACCATTCGAATGCTGAACGATGGTCCCCCCAACCTTTCGGATACTACAATGAGTTCGAGAGAACCATAGCATGGTAGTAGGTTACTTTGGATAACCCTAAGCAGACGAACACCCTCAAGATTGCATCTGTTGCCAAGTATCTACAAGGTCTGCCGACAGCATCCAACTATTGACCCAAAGAAGCGCAATAAAGTTCATCTGTTTTGAAATGTATGCCGCCAATTCCCCACCACCGACAATGCGCACTGATCGGCTGAGTCAAGGAAACACGCGCTCTGATTGGCTAAGTCAAAGACACACTAAACATATAGATGCAGTGATTGGTCGGTTGTTATGTTGTTATTAATCAGTGCAAAAGCTCGGACTACTCTGCTTATCAGCCTTCAAAAAACTTGTTGAGAAGTCGGATTCTGGCTGCGACATCGGGTTGTGGTCATGGCACATATGGTCAAGTTCGACAAGTCTATCTTTAGCCATTGAGTAGGTAGTGAGACAGTCCTGGCTGCTGCATCAGGTCATGGTTTCAAAAATATGCGACTTTGCTGAGACTGCACGCGTTTACTATAAGTATTTCAACTCAGTAGGAGTGGGGTAAGAGATAAAAAATACTATAAGATTAAAGTCGTCATAACTAACAAGTAGACTAAAGGCAAACAATAATAAAAACGAATTACAAGTCAGTCGAGACTGAGATGAGTTAGAATAAATATTTTTAATTTGAGTTGATGAAAGATACCAAACCATATCAGTTCCATCAGATACCATCTCAGTTAATGGTTAAGTAATTGAAAATTTAAATTAATATTATATGGTTGAAAAAACAAACCCATCAAACCATGGATCTTTATTTCTTCCGCTAATATTATTGTATAGCTCCTCCATACTGGCATCCAGCATGGCATAAAACAAAAATATGAATATGCTTAATAATATTGCAAACTTTTTCTTTCGACCTCTGCACAATAAAGACCAGAAATCCTGCAAAACAAAAGTACATACATATGTCGCAGCCAACTAGCTTAATTAGCCATTCAAGTAACAGCCTAGCCTTTTTACTAAACGGCGCCGTTCAACTACTCACAAGCTGTTTAGAGCCCCTCAGTCTGAGGAGAGACTTTTCCTCCTTATGTGTGTTCTACCGCTTGTACAACGGACGGTGTTCTGAAGAATTGTTTAAGATGATGCCCACGGCTACTTTCTACCATCGCAACTCTCGCCATCGACGGGGAGTCCATCCTCACATATTGAAACCTGAATTGTTTCGTACTGTGCGGGCTCAAAGGAGCTTCCTTCCGCGGACGCTCAGACTGTGGAATGAGCTCCCCGCCGTGGTTTTCCCAATGGAGTACAGCATGGGGTTCTTCAAAAGGGGTGTGAAGAGATTTCTGCAGGGTCGGCAACGCGCGCGTGATACCCCTGGTGTTGCAAGCGTCCATAGGCTACGGTAACCGCTTACCATCAGGCGGGCCGTATGCTAGTTTGCCACCTAAGTGGTATAAAAAAAAAAAAAAAAAAAAAAACTAGCGGACTGAATGATATTCAGCCTTTCAATCAAACATCGACGTGCCATCAGAATTGTTGACGATCCCGATCTCACAAGCGGTTTAGAGCTCCTCAGTCTGAGGAGAGACTGCCTCCTTATGTATGTTCTACCGCTTGTACAACGGAGTGTTCTAAAGAACTGTTCGACTTGATGCCCACGGCTACCTTCCACCATGGTAACTCTCGCCATCGACAGGGAGTCCATCCTCACACATTGAAACCAGAAATGGTTCGAACTCCATAATAACAAGACATAGGTACCTACATGACAACATTCGTAGATTAACCTCAGTTAATTAGAACACTAGTTCGAGTGTCAGATTGGTCCCGAGTTAAACACTGCTTTTCATCTCGAGTATGAGGAAAGTAACAAAAGCAAAATAATGCAATAAAAAACACTTCCGAAAATTCTGCACTAATCCCACTTTTCCACCCTTTTGTCTTCATCGCACATAATATGGCATTTAATTTTGTAAAACGCCATAGTGTCAGCATGTGTATTTGTAACTATATTTTGAGGCTTCTTAAATAAAATAAAATAAAATCTTTTTAGGTTTCCTTACCTCAAAAGATAAAAAATGAACCCTTATAAGATCACTCTCTTGTCCGTCTGTCTGTCTGTCCGTGTGTCACCACCGATTCTCAGGAACGGGTGGACCTAGCAAGTCGAAATTTATACCAGATACTAAGGTCTATAGTCCCTATTAGGTTTATAAAAAATAAAAACCAAGAGCCTGAGTCAACACGATAAAAAGATTTTCATAAAAAACTTTTTTTTTTATTTCCGGAATTTTCCCTTTACTTGTGCTGTAAACCTTGCTTTTTGCCAAATTTCGTGATTTAAGGTCCATTTGGGTAGGTACTTTTAAATTTTGGGCCTACTACCTATTCATATCACAGTCAATTTGAATAAAGTTACATTATTATTATTTTACGGAACCCTCCGTGTGAGAGTCCGACTCGTACTTGGCCGATTTTTTTCTGTTAAAGTAGTTATGTAACAGCACGAAAAGTATCATAATATAATATTGATATCCCGCATCTTAGATGCTTTTAGGTCTACATTCAGGTTACGAGAGATGAAAAAAATATCAACATGGCTGACCTCAATGCTCGATGAACCGATTAGCTGATAGGTTCTCGAGAAGCGACCCTAGTCGACATCAGAGTCACTGGTACCATACCATGAAGTATGAAAGGTCGACCCTAGGCTCACATTGATGATAAAACTGTGGGATTGTAATAAAAATATATTTATTTTCTACGTACCAAAGTTTTAAAAGTATTAATATACATCTATGTATCACGAAATTCAACAATGCTTTATTAAGTAGGTACCTACTAAGTACCTGTTCTCATTTCAAAACGTAATATAGTTTTTCACAATCACAAGTTTTTCTAGATTTGGAAAAGTGTCAATCTGTGACATGACATTGATTGATGGTGACTGACATACCTTACATGACAAGTGAGCAAATGCAATCTCTATGCAGCCCTGCCATCAAACAATAGGCATAAGACTCGTATAAGCGCTCTACATAATGCTCGGAACACGGTTGAGAAGTCGAACGAAAGAAACAAAACCGAACATTGAGAAGCTGCAGTTTTAAAATCGTGAAGTAGCCAGTCTCCTTGTGATTGTTTTTTTTCAAGCGTAAAGATATACCCCCTTACTCATAAAACGTTATTTATTTATTTATTTATTTAATTAGGACAACCAGTAGTTGTTACATTAAAAAAAACTTAAACTAACAAAAATAGGAAAAGAGATAAATGTACAACTTTTTAAGGAGTCACAACATTCAATTTTGGTAATAAAAATAAAAGTATTTCAAAAAGCTTCATATAAAGCAAATATAAACTAAAAAACAAGATAAAAGAAAAAGTAAATTAAAAAGTCCAAAAAATTGAAGTAATCACAGAAAACAGAGAACACAAAAAACATTATTATACTTATAATTTAGTAGAAAATAAAGAAAACAAGTAATTAACAAATAATGAATTAATTAACAAATAATCATTAAGAAAATAATCATTAAGAAAATAATCATTTCAACTCAACAACCTCAGCACAACTTTCTTAAAATTACATGGAGTGTCATTGAACACATCCACTTCTCCGCTGATTGAGTTGTACATTTTAGCTAGTCTAGGTATTGCCGAGGACTGCTTTAGATTTGTTCTTGCTAGGGGCTGATGTATCAGACCGGATGCATGTCTCGGTGCAAAGCGCGGGACGCGTAATTTGACTGATTGCAAAAGATCGGTGCAGTCAATTTCATTCCTTAATATTTTAAAGAGAAACATCATGTCAAGGAGTTTTCTACGGACCATAAGACTGTCTATTTTGAAATGAGTAAGTTTGTCTGTATATGTAGGTAATTGTTTGTGTAACCTGCAGGAGTAGGCGAGGTGTCTCAAAAACCTTTTCTGAACGCGCTCTATTCGCAGCTTGTGTACATTATAGTTAGGTGACCATACAACACTACAATATTCCAGGATACTTCTAACATACGCATTGTAAATAGCTATTTTTGTTGATGAGTTTTTAAAAAGTTTACCGTTGCGAATGATAAATCCTAACATTTTAGACGATTTTGTAGTAATGCAATCAATATGAGGAATAAAAGTGAGTTTTGAATCGAAAAGTACTCCCAAGTCTCTCAGTACCCCTTGTTGTACAATGGTTGTGCCATTGATGTGACATTGTGATGGAATGATGTTGTGGTTTCGAGTAAATGTTACGTAATTACATTTTTTTGCATTTAATGACATATTATTGATATTGCACCAATTAGAAATGACATTAACGTCATCTTGGAGCAATAAACTATCAGAGGAGTCTTTAATAGTCTTACACAGCTTTAAATCGTCTGCAAATAGATAAGCGCTACTATGTTTAATGTGTGTCAGAATGTCATTTATAAATAAGTTAAACAGCCAGGGCCCTAAATGAGAACCCTGAGGAACTCCTGAGGTGGCTTTGTATATCTCAGAATTAAACCCCTTCACTACAACATATTGATTTCTATTGCTAAGATATGACTCAAACCAATTTAAAATGGAACCACCAACACCATATAGAGCCAATTTCTTTAAGAGTACTTTGTGACAAACCCTGTCAAAAGCCTTAGCAAAATCCATATACACTGCGTTTACTTGAATGCCCGCATCAACTGCATCAACTAGTTCAGTATGGTATGTAGCCAGATTCGTAGTAGTAGACCGTGATTTAGTGAAGCCGTGTTGTTCGTTAATGAGAATGTGCTTGGAATGATTTTTAAAATATGGATAGGTTAATGACTCGAAAATTTTTGCAAAACTAGATAGTACAGATATGGGCCTATAGTTTGAGATGTCTTCTCTTTCATCACTCTTAAAAATTGGAACAACTTTAGCAGTTTTCCAGACTGTTGGGAATATTCCAGTTGATAAAGATTTATTGAATATTAAATACAATGGCAAGCTCAGAGATGAGGAACATTTGGAAATGAAGTAAGGTGAAATATTATCAGGACCTGCACCCTTATTTATATCAAGTAATTTGAGATGTTGTAGAATAGTGTTTTGTGGAATGTAAATTGTAGTCAAGGTATTAAAAATTACGTTACTGGGTTCGTAAGCTTGAACAATATTATTAGATGAGTCACAGAATGTGGAAGAGAAAAAAGATGCAAATAAGTTACATATATCTGATCCGTCAGATACTTTTTTATCTTTTAGGAACATTGTATGAGGAAACTGAGCGACGCACTGTGGATCGAAAATCAGCTTTCGAAGACATAGGGATTTAAATTTTTAAGTGTCGTTTTTTTTCTTGGATATGGCTTTTGTTAACCATAACTATGCTCAAATATTCACACAAGTTTCATTTAGCATACAAACGGATGAATTATGATTTTTTTTCGAAAAAATTGTATGGAACTCGTATAAAAAATGCGATTATCTTTGGAATAGCAAGTTAAACCGTAATATCCTTACAGGGAGTTTTAGAACTAATTATTTATGATTTATTGACATACCACACATAACGTTATCTGCTGCAGAAAAAAAGAAAAAAATTAAAAACATATTTTTTTATTTAAAAAATACCAACAATAATTATTTTAATAAATGTTTGTATTTGCATGATTCTACAAAAAAAAAAAAAATTACTCCATAATTATAAAAAAATACTTAGACAATATAAACTTATAAAAATTACCTATATTATACAATAATTAATATTCAATATCGCTCTCGTCGGATTCCAATTCGGAATCAGGATCCAAATTAGATACATCCAAAAACTCAAACTGAGTTTCCGGAAACTTGATCAGTTCTTTAGTTTCAGCGAAGAAACCCTGGCTTTTGTTGGTATCTAACTTAGGTCTTCGTGCGCTGATCAAAGGATCAGACGAAAGAACAAGCATATTGAAGATATCCTCATTGGAAGCTTGCCTGCTCTTTTTCCGCGAATGATGTTCTCGGAACCTCCTAAAATCTTTATTGAGGGCCTCTGAGGCTTCTTCTGAAAGGCTCCCAATTGGCACAATATCGTTATTGGCGATGATGTCTGCACCGTGTATCAACAGTTTATGACCGGTCGAAGACATGTGGTACCAGTGGTATAACTCTACGTACTTTTCGGCTGTTTTGCGGGCATAATCTTTAAATTTGATAACATCGATTTGCTCCCCAGATGTTATTGCTTGCAGAATCACGGCAAATCTTCGAACAAGCTCTTCATCCAACCCAGTGATGGCTGCAGTTTTATCGGGGAACTCGAAAAATCTTCTTGCTGTATTCCCGTCATTTGTGGCTCCTAAGCCATGTTTTACAATGTCAATCAAAAGATTGTGCTCATCTTTCAATTTATCCTGTATGTTTTTTTCTTGCGTCTAATAATACCTTGTACTCATTTCCTCTTGCAGCTCACTTTTTGAAGTCGAGTCTATATGAAATATGTAAAAGACATTCCATAGAATTTATACGGGCGTGTAGTGATGACAAGCCAAATTCATATACGCCAGTTGACACAGTCTTTGAAGATACAGCATCTAAACGGTTCATTTCTGTAGGTTTGGCTAAGCACAGGTAGCATGATGCATTTGATCTAGCTTCCGAAAGATACGTACAAATTTTAGCATCGATCATTGTCATCATAAGTTGATGACTCACCTTATTATTATTGCACTTAGTGGGGATATGATCCTTAATTTCGTCATCCGTTTACCTTTTGCAACTGATGACCACTTCTTCGTTCTCTTTTACAAAAGTGAACTGCACTGGACGACAATATAAGGCTGAGCATGGCTTAGGATTCATCCATAAACTTTCGTCTCCAGCAGTCAGCTTGAGTGGCACCAAGGAGCTCATAAATGTACTTGAATCATCTTGTCCCCCTTCCTTTTTTATTTATATTGGGTTTGGTTGGAAGCACCATCAAATTCCCACTTGGATATTAGTTTCAGATCCTTATTTTCTACATTGCCAGAAAGACTTTCAAGGATCCTTTTCACCGTGATATCTAGTAATGCTTGAAGTGTAATCCTAGCTGATGTATCCGTTACTGTCACTGATTGTTTCGGAGGATAGCATTGCAATTTGGCTTGTTGAACTTTGTAGTAAGACGGGTAAATATCTTTAGCACCTTCCCTAATGGCTGTCTCTCGCAACGTGATGTATCGCCACTTAGACAGTTTTAGTGAAAGGAGCAACCCTAGTGATTTTTGTGGGGTAAATAAAGATTTAATTGGTTTATCAAGCATTTCCTTAATTTTTGCAGCTGCATCTGGAGTTAACTACGCTCATCAAAGATGTGTTAGCTAAAGTGCTTAATTATTGAAAATATTTACTAGAACTCCTAATTACCTACTTGCCAGAATAAGATAATAGTTTGTGATTTGTTTTGTTGCATGGTGGTCATGGTACTACAAAATAATGATTAAATATCACTGTTTCAGGCTAATTAGCTAATATAAACTTGGTATTTTGTCTTGGTGCTTTAAAACAAGTCATTACAAAATTTTAAAAAAATATATATATTTCTTAATTTTTTTCTTTTTTTCTGCAGCAGATAACGTTATGTGTGGTATGTCAATAAATCATAAATAATTAGTTCTAAAACTCCCTGTAAGGATATTACGGTTTAACTTGCTGTTCCAAAGATAATCGCATTTTTCATACCAACTCCATACAATTTTTTCGAAAAAAAATCATAAGTCGTCCGTTTGTATGCTAAATGAAACTTGTGTGAATATTTGAGCATATTAATGGTAAACAAAATCCATATCCAAGAAAAAAAACGACACTTAAAAATTGAAATCCCTATGTCTTCGAAAGCTGATTTTCGATCCACAGTGCGACGTCAGATTTCTTATTTTTTAAATAGGACCAAAATATTTTAGGGTTTTTCTTAATACTATTTTCAATGTTTGAAATGTAGTCATTATAACAACTAGTAGCGAGCTTTTTACATCTCTTGTTTAATATTTTTAATGATATTTCATCTAATGGATTTTTATATACTCTAAATCTACAGTGTATTTTATTTTTTTCTTTAGTTAATTTAATTAATTGTCTAGTAAACCATGGTGGATGTTTTCCTTTATTGACTCGGGTTTTTGGTACAAAATTAATTATAACTTTATTTAAAACATTATAAAATATATTAACCATATCGTCAACAGAAGTGCAATGTCCGTACTCAGTTGGCCAATCAACGGTATCAAATTCTGAATTGATTTTAATATAGTCTGCTTTGTAAAAATTATGTTTAAAGACATTGTTATTAATTTCTAGTGATGTATTCTGAGAAAGGTCAATTGATACATGAATTGGAATATGGAGAGGGTCGATGTTAACTAATGAATTTACTGACTCGTTGACACTAGTTTTATCAATGTTACTCAAGACCAAATCCAAGATTTTACCCCTGTTGTTATTAATATTGTTAAATTGTGAGAGATTGTTCAGAGACATAAAATCAATGAGTAGATGACTTAAAGATGAGCCATTGTTAATGGTAGGAGTGCTATGATTGGCAGAGCTGACATTAGACCAACTAATACAGCTCATGTTAAAGTCACCCATGAGACAAATGTCTTGCATGCTGTCGGAAACTCTATTGAAATTATCCATAAAGTGTTCAATAATACTACTTTTCAATGGAGGCGGGAGGTATACAGCGCAAAATGTTATACAAACGGTATTAATTTCTACTTTTACATAAAGATCTTCACAGAGACTTTCACTACTATATGCGCGGGATGAATTGAATCTATTTGAAACTGCTATAAGTACACCTCCTCCATCTTTACTCCCATGGAATCCAGAACTTTCACGATCTCTTCTATAGACAGTATAACGATTATCAAATAATTCAGCGTCGTTAATTTTATTGTTTAACCAGGTTTCCGTCAATATAACAAGGTCATAGTCATTAATTGCCATATTACACAGAAAGTCATGAGTTTTGGTCCTTAGACCTCTGACATTTTGATAGTAAATATTTAAATGAGTGAATTTTGCTACAGTTAGTACCATAATAATTGGATAATAATTAAAATATGAGATAAGAGAATTATTGAAGCTTATCTAATGTACCTTGATTTCTAATATATATGTAATCTGAAGTTTCTGTTTTACGCATAAATATTCTTCCTTGTTTAATCCACACAAATTTGAAGCCCTTTTCTTTAGCGGCTAGTCGAGCGGCAGCATGCAGTTTTTTATTTATAGGTGACAAATGTTCCTGGATGTATATAGGTGTTTTAGTGCCTCCGATTCCTAAGTGAGTACTGTTAATCTTATCATTAGGATTAGCCTTGTTAAACTTGATGGAGTTTGCTAGGAAAGAATCACGTAACCTAGGGGTAGATAGTTTTACTACAATTGACCGGGGTCTTTTGTCATCTTTGTTAGATTTGGCCACGCGTGTACAGTGGTGAATATCACTTTCCTTTAAGTCGCTTGATACAACTTTCGAAAGTTGAATTATGGTAGAGATTAGGTTTTCATTTTTATGTTCAGGGACACACTGTATCTCAAGATTGTTTGATCGGTTAATTTGCTCCATCACCTGTAGTCTCGTTGATAAATCATGAACTGTTTCAGACAATACTGAGTTCTCTTTGTGTAGCTGGGCCATGGAAATTTCGTATGAGTTAACTGTCTTCTTGGTAGATTCAAAATTATCATCCAAAAATTTTACACTACTCTCAAGTGTCGCTATTTCATTTTTCATAGATTGGAGTTCAGTTCTAACCATTTGTTTAAGTGATTGTTCTAGCTCTTGCTTAAGAACAGATCTCATTATATTGAACTCTTCTCTAAATTTGACTCGCACGTCTTCCTTGGTAAGAGAATTAGTTTGGTTAAGGTTATCAGCATCGGCAGAATGGGTTGATAGCGTTTTAGTGCGGAGCGTAACATTATCATCACTAAGTGAGAAAGAATCCTTCCTATTGCTATTTGAAGCACCAGAAGAAATTAATAATGATCGTCCATCAGAATGAATTGGGGTGCTATTAGCATTGGATGTAGGTTGATTAGGACGACACCCAGGGCATTTCCATTTATTTTTGTTATCAGCATTCATTAGATTAAACCGCTTAGTAGCTACATTCGCACAACGAAGGTCATATTTATTTTTGCAGTAAGTACAATTTAAGTAATCTTTGCTTGTTATTTTGATGCGGCAGCCACCACAAACGCCATTAGAATTAGGCATCATGCAATATATATTGGGCTTCGACGAGACGGAGAAATTTAAAATATAAAAAGCACTATAATCAAAATTATGTGTCGCCGTCAGCGATAAAGCGATGCAAGCGCTGCATGCGTCTCATGTGCATTCGTCTCGTTGCGTTATGTAGGCGGGTTGTATCTATGTGTGCGTGCAGCGAGCGATCCGCGGGTTGCGCAGGTCAGGGACGCGAGTAATGGCAGCCAAAAATTTAATTATTTTGAAAATGCTTTTGATGATTACTCACTCGAACTGTCGAATTTTGAATTCACACAATAACTAATATCTTGCACACATCTCCAGCATTATGGTGGTATATAGTTTATACACAAATAATAATATTATTCACTGTTTTTCAATTAATATTTGCAGAGCAGAGAAATACGATGCTACCGTGTTGACACTTTGTAGAATTTAACTAATATACTGTTTAAAGGGTCACGTAAATAACGACTCTATTGTCATTGTCAAATAATGTGACATTATTTACGTGAACCTTTAATAGCGCTTTATGAGTAAGGGGGCGTAAAACTTATACATCGAGTAAAAATCCCTTTAGATACCGAGCGATCCAATTCCGCAACTAATATATGTATTTGCACTGATTTATAACAATACTTCATACTGCTCTACTGGAAAGTTTCATATTTTCAGATTCCACATTATTGATAGGGCGTGTCAAATTCTCGATACTGCTCTGTTACTTTGATACCTTTTATTATAGGTGATGATAGCTGCCACACAGAAAATTCTCTCTTCATTGATAGCTGATGTAACGATGAATGCAGTAAACGTAGTTTCGAATCCTACAATGAGCTTGAACTTTACTTGAAGGAAAAACATCTTGAGGACAAAACATCCCGTCAACCGACTGGGCAAATGTTTTTTAATTAAGGCAAATTTGCCTTATTTTATGAAAACTAAATACACACTTCGTTTTAGCATGCAACAGAGGTGACACTACGAATCCTCAAAACCTAGGTTCAAAAATACTACTCATACGTCTGTGGGTTCAATGAGTTTCCTTGGCGCCATCCTCCTTTCATTTAAAATTTTCTTTAAATCAGGTGGTAGAAAAAAACGTATATACATAAAATAGATTATACTTCTTTATATTTTGTGTTACAGTGTTGTTAAAAAACAAACTTTGTTCGGTTTTAATAATGTTTTGTCGTAACAAATACAATTTATGATTAAGTTATAAACTTAGTGAAATTCCACACATGTGTTTTATTTTAATTAATATTTTTACTCTACTATAATACATAATACACAAAAATATTCGAGGGGCATTTGACACAAAAGCAAATTAATTCGTGGTAAATTTCAACGGTATAAAAGTTGATGATTTGCCACTACACGCTGCATACAGTTTATACAATTTTATGCACACTGTCAGATGTCCGATCACCCAATCGTGATTTCATGTATGCTAGGGCTTAACCTGCGTGACGCTTAACTTCCAATGAACAAAACAATAATTAACGTGCAATAAATGATATACCTATAGTAAGGGGCACGAGTCGTGAGAATAGATTGACAGCTCCGCAGTAGTTAATTTTTCGGTCTGTTTGGCGGAACGAAGAAGGGGCCGAGCTGCACTAGATTGGTTCGTCAGTCAATGCTCGTCGTCTATTGGATTCCCTCGTGTCATTTGGCTACTGTGATTTGGCCAAAAGTGCAAATGCGCGAGCTTGCTCCCACTACTGCCTATCTGTGCTCACCACTCGTACCTCATACTGTATTAAACTTTTGAGTTGATTTGAGTTAACGTCTAACGACAATAATAATGTCATTAGTAAATTAGCGGGCTAACATCCATATCTGCGTACTATGTCAAATAATTAGCCAGCGAAAGCCGTGCTGCTAAGCGACCGAAATATATATTTGTTACGACTTAATTTCATAGCTTCAACTTATCTTTACTATTTTTAAAGTAAATTAGAATTCAATATACATATAAACCTCCCGGAAGAAATTATCTAAATGATAGTAAAATCCGCATCAAAATCCGTTGCGTAGTTTAGAAGTTCTAAGCGAACAACCAGAAAAACGCGGACAGCGACTTTATTTTACACAATTTAGAATTAAGAGATAAATATAATTTTATGCTTGACTACAATTTAACTGTAATAAGTGATGATTGTGACGGAAGGTAAGCCCACCACGCCTAGGACATATACACTTAAACAATAAATATTATTATAATAAATGTATAAAATTTAAAATTATCAAAAAGACTAATAATCCTTATTAAGCTTAGTAGAAAAATATAAAAAATGCAAAATAATAAGTATTAATAAATGCGTTAGATAATTTTAAAGCACCGAATGTAAGCACCAACTTTATACAATGTACCAAAACTTAATTATTAAACTATTAAATGACTTTATCATTTATATTGTACGAGCATAAAACGATATGTTGAGTATTAAAATGTCGATACGAATGCATTAATTGTAGTTTCATTATAATTATTAAGGACCGCAAAACATATCTACATATATACCTTGAGATTCAAACAATTCTGTTATGTTTGAAAACATTGGTTACTTTCAATGTTTTCATTATAATGAAGCTCAAAAGCCAAGTATTAAAATAATTGACCTCTTAAATTAAATTCATTGTTTTTTATATCAACATACAAATATACCCGGCATATTGGTGTAAAATCTCATCTTCTAAAATTATTCTCATTAAACTATATAAAAATTGTACTGACATACTTATCAATATAATAATGGAATATTCTTAAAAAAATAACATCACAATTCATTGCCTATAACCTAAAGATCTTCTATTGAGTTATACGCTTATAATACATTAATCACAGGTGCATGGTTATATATAAATGTACAAGTTTACACAGACAATTGGCAGGAATCAATTAAGTAGTCTTGCGCGTAATAGTTCCCGACCGGGAGCGCTCCGTTTAGTTCGCTCCTCCTTGGCGAACTAGGTCGCTCTTTTAGTTCCTCAGCTCCCGTCTCGAACTAGAGAAAGGCAAATCGTTCGCCCACTTTGCTAATGCTCCTGCACGATTTCTTTAGTTTTTAAAAGTAGCTCTTTTCACCGTTACTTTTTACGTTACATACATTGTACTCATGTATACGGGGTGGATTCGACAATACGACATTAAATGAATAATTTTTTAATGATGTAGTTCAATATAGAAATATTACCACATATTACTTATAATGTATTCCAATTCTAACTGTGTTAATAAGAGTTTCAACTTGTATATTGTGTAAATAACTTGTAATAAAATAACTAAATTGTAATTGGTGCAATAAGTATATTGTATTCCTTATTTTAGAAAATAAAATTATGAATAAGTAATCGACTAGGTATAATGCAAGTGCAACGCAAATAACGTGACTAGCTCGGGCGGCGCACCGCGCTCCCGCTCACTCGCTATTACAAGTCGATTTTATCATACCGAAGCGAACTAAGGAACTAAGGAGCGAGGTATCCGGGAACTAGTTCGCGTAGTTCCTCTGTGGGAGCGCTCTTTCGAACTAGTTCGTTCGCGAACTACACAAGACTACAATTAAGATGCATTACCTCACATCAGTCACGTCGCCGTCATGTCGAAGACCAGTCACGTCATAGGATAACTTATAATAAAAGTAATTGCCGTCGAAGAACTCCCCAGTCCCAATATCCACACTTTAACGTCTGTGTCTAAGGACACGACGTGACTGATTGAAAAATTGACGGTACTTGAGGGTGAATTGACGACGACGTGACAGTAATGAAGGAATATACTCAACCCATAGCAGCTCCTCACATCGGGCTATTTCAACGCAACAGCAACATAATAACCAGGGGCCCAAGTCTGCTATTTCAATTGTGTTCCAATGAACTTTCAGTAAACAAAAAAAATGTGCCATAATGACACTACATTGTTAGTAAGTAGACTACCAAAACTGTAAAATGTTACAGTTTTGACACCACTGAAAGTTCATTGGAACACAATTGAAATAGCAGACTTGGGCTCCTGAACAAATCTTCAAGAACGGCGTGACACAACTTGTACAATTCAAATCATATTATTAAATATTGAATTTTACTTCGTTGTGTCATTGTATTTTATGTGAGAGCTTACCATATAGGATGTTTAATTCACAAATTTAGCAGAGGTGAGGATTTTTTTAAGTCACCCCGTTTGAGAAGTGGCTTAGGATAGTAAAAAACCTATAATCACTTTCTTAATCTTAAGTACATACTTAAAAATAACAGTACTAATTTCAAACATATTGCACCTTATTACAAAACATGGTTTAAAGGAAAACCAGGTTTTAAAATAGCCTCGTCCCTTTTTATTATATGACGTTAGAAAGTGACCAAATGACAGTAAAACCTGGCTTTACTTTAAACCATGTTTTGTAATAAGCGGGATTATGTTCGAAACAGGAGTTGTCTGATGAGTCCAGAGAAACATACGAGCTTTGTACATATTATTACCTTAAATTCACTATATCATATCACATTCACCGCCAAGGCACACGTTCAAATCGCCAGATTTGTCCATCGGTATTAACACATTTCTTAGCTGTCAAAGGTTCGCCGACACCAGTTTTATTTTTACCACTTACAACCAAAGTAAGGCAAAGTCCATTGATTTTTAATCTAGGGCCTTTTTGCTCCCAGATTTGTTTGGTGCTATCGCTGCAGCCCTTCCAAACTGCACGACCGTTCCCTTGTTCTAGGCATAGTCCTTCATCTGCCATAAGTTTTCCCTCAGGGGTGTATATAACTAAACTATCTAGATCATAATCACTGCCACAATGTACACTAGCTGCCGGACCACCGAGCCCCGGAGTCATTCCACTGATTCCTAAGCAACCACCGGCCTCGCTTCGAATCCTCCCAAACCACCGATCGTTCGTAGGAAAGAAGTGTTGAGGCCACACATTCTCCAAATACCATTTAAAACTTTTGCATTGTAAGTTTTTTCTTAGCTCGACTCTATCGGCTACGCTCTGCTGGTCACGAATAGCGGCAATAGACGGATTGAATTTGAAGAAAAACTCAGCCCATTCGTCCATCCAAACAGTTGCTGCCCGAGCCAAATTAGAATTTAGAACTTTGGACACACCGCCTGGGTATTTGTAGGGACTGTGTCTTCTGAAAATATGCCCGACCCTTGAGCATGGGGTTATTTCAACTCTAGCGCCACACTGCCATGCTCTCCATGATAACTCTAGATTCTCAGCACCCCATATGAGCATGCCTTCATCGTATCCACCCAAACGCCAGAAAAGGCTTTTCCTGACGGCAAAAAGACCACCAGCCATTGCAGGAGTCGGATAAGGTTTCGATGGGTTTTCTGCCTTTTTCAACATGACTTCGGTACTTGGCATCAGCCATCGAAAATGTAGCCGCCAACTGAATGCACCCCAATGTGCGTCTATACTCTTTGTGTAGGCTAGTGTATCCTCAGATAGGAGGTCTATGTGAGGACAAATGAATACGTCATCGCTGCCTGCTCTATCTAAGAGCGGTTCTAACCAACCTTGAGTTACCTGAAAGTATTATAATGAACATAAAAATTACATTGTCAATTCAAAAAATTAAAATCATTTATTCAAATAGACCTTCGCAGGCATTTATGAAAAGTCTGACTACTCTAATAACGGTTCGAAGGGTTGCATTTGCTGAGAAGAAACCGGCAATAAACTCAGCAATTACTCTTTTCAAAACAAGCTTAGATTAATTGTATAACATTTACATTCTAATCGCTCTGACAACAATTGCGTGCCGCGGCAGTATAAACCTAACCTTTCTTTATACAACATATTGGAACACACTTGTTTTTGCTATTTTTGTCTGTGGTGAAGACTATTTGAACAATATTAAACAGTTACATTATAAATGTCCACCAAACTTGCAACGAGGGCTATCGGGCTTGAATTCGCCGCGAGATACGCTATTGTAGAGTGATGTCTGTTTGCGAGCTTTTCATCGCGAATTTTCATGATTTTTGTAAAGATTGTGCCATTCGTAATGGCAGACATACCTGCGATTCGCTACAAACAACTGTTTTAGGCAATTTTACTATTTCTAGAAATACAGATAAGTGCCCTTTTAATATGATACTAAATTTTACTTAACTATTAAACGCCTGGCTGTTTAACCACGAGGAATGCTAGTGTGAGGTCAGGAATATGTTAGTGTGTGACTGTAGCTGCTATTATTAACGTTAGGCATTATTTCGTCGTACAAAATTACAGACATAATCGGGACAATTTAATTCCTTTGGGGAATTAATGTAAAATTTCCTAATGTATGGGTATCCTGCAACCTGCCACACATGCTCCCCTGGTGGCAGCCCGGCAAACACTTATTGCATTACTCCACGAATAAGATTTCATACAAAGAAATCTAATATGAATGAACTAATTTTCCTACACTCAGTTCCGAGGCGTGAAAAAAACATGGTTGGTAATTTAACTCACCTCGCAATGAGCATCAAGAAACACCAGCACATCTCCGGTAGCACGCCTCGCCCCCAACAGTCTAGCGCCAACTAGCCCCGATCTCTCCTCACTTCTCACAATTAGAACCTTTTCTAGGTTAGCTACAGCATCATCGAGCTCTTTGCCTAAATACCTGCGATCACTGGCGTCGTCTACCAATATTATCTGTAAAATTCCATTTTGGGTTAATTGTGTCCTAGCATGGAACACCTAAAACTTTGTAGATGACACACTTCCATTGCAAGCGCCCAAGCAATACCGTCGTCCTTCGCAGGGATCTTATAGAGCAGGGAGCTCTCAGCAAAGCAATGCAAGATGGTGCAATAGTGCTGTAGTTACATACTTTGTCTCTTTCAGTCACTTACGCCGTTCGTTGATTCATAATGTTAAAGTTGTTTATAACATTATTTTGGGCCGATTTTAAGCTTGTTTTATAGTTACGAAGAGACATTACTTCAGATCTGAAACTAACCTTAAGTTCCTTTGGAGACTATTACTGGGACATCGAAATGAGTGAGTTTTCGTTTGCTGCTGGGACAACCCTAAGTGCTCTTCTTTACAACTCAAATGAAAAAAGCGACAAGAAGAGAAATACCGTACCAGTTTCCTCACATATACTTCATGGAAAGAAATGGAAATATCTATCTCTGGAATAAATGTCTCAACAAACGCTAAGCTTAAAAGTGGTGGTTCAAAAATACTATAATTATAATAGTATAAGGAAATGGTGCCTTGATACCTGATTCAACAGTAGTTCGGGTGATCTCTGTATAACAGACATGACGGTCCGCATCAGTGTAGACCACGCTTCATTGTGGAATACTATGATCACACTTGCTGTTGGAAGATCTGTTAAATCAAACTTAACTAATCGACAACTGAAAAGAGTGAAAGAAAAAGTAAATTACCAGTTTATGTTTTCTTAAACAAACATTAGGAAGCCATGTAAAATCAAGCATTTAAATTATTTAGAAACGTTTATATTATAGAAAATTTCGACGTGGATCGCGATCCCCTAACCTGCCCCCAGTTTCGCAGTTGTAGTCATTCAAAATAATTCAATATAATATAAGTAGACATTTTGTCATAAGTAATAAAAATAATCAATAAGTATAATAAATAATAATAAATAAATATCCTGGGACATCTCTCACACACGCTCATCTGATCCCAAATTAAGCAAATATTGTAGTACTATGGAAACCAGATAACTGATATAATACATATACTACTTTTTGTTTGTAAATACATACTTAATATACATAATTACACCCAGACACAGGACATACAGACATGTTCATGCAAACAAATGCATGTCCTGTGTGGGAATCGAACCCACGACCAGCGGCGCTATAGGTGGAGTCTTAACCAACTGCGCCAACTGGCCCGTCAAAAGTATGTATTTCTTGAGTATGCAACACTGTTTTCAGGCAGTTATTTAAACCCAATGAACTTCAGGATGCAAAATTGGCATGCTCATGTATTATTTAGAACATTGGGAAATGCGATAATTATTGCGCGACACTGCTGCAATTGGGAAACCAATATTATTATGGTATAGATTAACAGAATTGAACACAAATTTTGCCTCAATGTAAAAAATACTTTATATTACACACCACACAGCAAACAGTAAATTCACAATTTACCTGTCACTTCTCATATCTGGTAGACTTCTATTAATCGATATTTTATCACTAACTAGGATGTTATAGGAATGTAGTACATATAGTTCTTGTGCTTTTATTAGTTCCCGAGGGGACAACTGAACCGGCCGACCCCAACTACCTGCACCATCTACTGGTGCATAATTATTACTATGGATTATATCTGGAAAAAAAAACATAAATTTGCAATATAATGATAGCATATTAACATTTCATATGAATCTTAAGCACAGCTCAAGCAGCTGGCGACACTGTCGCCGCGACACTACTCTTTCTCTTTCATTCTTATGTATTACTACGGAGGCGACGCCGCGCGACGTGTCTCTAGTACGGAAGGTATTTCAAAGTAATACATAGAGACCAGTAGTGTTGCAGCGACAGTGTCGCCTGCTGCTGCTGCCTGCGGTCAGCTGCGAACCGGAACCTTTAGAGTATGTACTATGTGCCCTACACATGTACACATGCCATATCATACAAATAATTTATTATGAAAGATTTCAATATATGTAACAAACATTGTCATTTTTTTTTGCATTATATATAGGGAGGATGTACAGCAAGAAAATATGATTATAATATTAATATTTATAATAAATTAAAAACTATTTCTTTCTTTCAATAGAGCTATGGTTGTGATATATTATATATTTTTAAACAAGGGTGCAAAACGTATTTCAGACGTTTAAGAATAAATTTGTGTCAAAAAGTACACAATTGTTTCTAAAAACAGCCTACATTTAAGGTAAAACACTAGTTTGAGATATCTGCAAAGTGATTTCCACTTCACAGCTGGTGGTCTAACATCAACAAAGAGGAAAGTGGAAATAAACTACAGAAAGTTTGCTTCATAAAAGACCATCATTGAGGATCTGATCCATTAGTATGTGGATGGGATGCCCATTCTATAACTATACAGGGTGGAAATTTTAGACGGGTCAGTAAGGGGAGCTACCATAAGGGTTGAAGCCACACGTATATGGTCTTAAGTAGGGAATGCAAACCGGTTTCACCGAAAATCGAAAAACCGGTTATTCGGACCGGTTTTGACCAACCAAAAAAACCGGTTTTACATAGCAACGAAACCGGTTTTTCGGTTTTTTTCGGTTTTTCTTTCAATGTTTGGAAAATCTAATAAAGGAAGATTTGCCGCCGTTTTGTAAACTGAGTGAGTCTGAGTGCAATGCATGGAGTATTTTTGTGATGAACTGAAGTGTGTTGATGTTGAGCTGGTAAGAAAATAACATAATAATGATTGTTTTAATGATAGATATAAAATACATAACTTTTTTTTTACAATACTTAGGCATCAAACAAGCGTACGGCCCGCCTAATGATAACCAGTTACCGTAGCCTATGGACGCTTGCAACATAACGGTTATCACTCGCACGTTGCCAACACTCAAACTTTTGGAAGCGGGGAGCTCATTCCAAAGCCTGAGCGTTCGCGATAGGAAGCTTCTTTGAAACCGCACAGTACGAGACCATTTTGATTCCCATATGTGAGGATGGACTCCCCATCGGTGACTACGATGGTAGAAGGTGACTGGGCATCCTGGTCAAACAATTCTTCAGAACACTGTCCGTTGGAAAAGCGGTAGTCAGACTAAGGGGCTTTTTAAAACACTTGTGAGCTCGGGATCGTTGACAATTATAACAGCACGTCGCTGAACTGAGTCTTAATACCAAAGCTGGTATCCAGGTGCCTACAGAAGACAGCATTACTCCATTTGGGCCGGACATGCGACTTATATAGTTGCAGTCTTTGTCTCGATAAGAACTACTACTTCGCTCTATTAATCACACCGAGTTTTTTGGATACCTTGTAGATGATTTTGGAACAGAACGTCGCTACAAATATTAACGCGAAGGATCCCAATGCTTTTCGTGATGTTGAGGGACATGTTCTAGAAATGAGGAGCCACAGAAAATAGACTTTTCGCAACGGTGAATGCGCAGGCTTGCGTGTGACTTAGTGTAGTTTAGTCGACCCCAATCAGAGTCACTAGTTTGTATACTCTTGATTTAAGACAAGTCCTTCGCGCCTTTCCTCCAATATAGAACGAAGGACGGGCCAGTTGGCGCAGTTGGTTAAGGTTCACCTTACGCGCCGCAGGTCGTGGGTTCGATTCCCACACAGGACATGCATTTGTGTGCATGAACATGTCTGTATGTCCTGAGTCTGGGTGTAATTATGTATATTAAGTATGTATTTACAAACAAAAAGTATGTATATGTATTATATCAGTTATCTGGTTTCCATAGTACAAGCTCTGCTTAGTTTGGGATCAGATGACCGTGTGTGAGAAATGTCCCAGGATATTTATTTATTATTTATTATTTAAGGATATTTGCACGGCCCGTGTAATGAGCGTCCCCTGTAATTTCATCTGCATAGCAATTAATGCTAGCAATAGAGATTATATCATTCATATGCTGGAGGAACAGTGTTGGGGAGGCTCTTATGTATGCCAAACAGCAAGCTGACTGGTGACAGCTGGTGTTATTTTTTACCCATCTGCACGACAACAATTTATCTAAGTAAAACATTCGTATAATAATAATCACGTTTTTGTGTACACGCAAGTTGCTGTGCCGCTACAATATGACATTTTCATAATGTTACGTGTGAAATTAATATTATAACGTACGAAAAATAATTCAATAAATGTACATAAAGTCATCACATCTCATAGCAATTAAAAACCAAGCAATCGTGATATGTTTTAATGATTTCATTTGTTTAAAATAAAATCAAAAGGAAAGGAACCGTGTAGTCTATATAAACGAGTCTCTGATGAAGATGAATCTTCACAGTTAAATAAACTATTACTTCCATCAATTTGATGAAAAAGAGATGAATGGATTGTGTGAAAGATGATATTGGTAAGAAAGGAGTGAATGTTGGTATAACGGATAGAAGAGACGAATGGAAAAAGTGTACATATAGCGCCGACCCCAAATGATTGGGAACAAGGCACTTTTATACTCACTTAATTAACTTTAACTGACTATAATTCCTCAGTTTTGCGATTTTTTTATCTTAGGCACGGTTATTATCTATAATTTGAGCTATAGAAATAACGTGAAAAAAAACCGAGCGAACATAAAAAAACCGGTTTTAAAACCGGTTAACCGGTTTTACCTCTCAATAACCGAAAAAAAAACCGGTTTTCATTTTGCCACGGTTTTGCATTCCCTAGTCTTAAGTGACTGTACTTTATTTTTTGAGTTATTTCAATCGGCATTTACAAATTTTTGGAAAAAGCTACAGTCAGCGAGAAAACGAATTTTTGAAAAATATTTATTAGCTCATTCGATCCTGTCTCCGACAAGGTTCAATAAGTTTTATGAGACCAAGTTAGGTAACTCTTCAGACCATTAAGGTAGCCCTTACTGACCCGTCAAAAATGTCCACCCCGTACCTATATGAAGAAAATTGAGTTCCAGGAACTGCAAGTCAACTGATTAAGGCGAGGTTCTCCGACGAGCTGTAGGTATTTTACGCTACCTCGTACCCCGCCATTTGAGCGCGCTACGTATTCATCTACGCACGATGCAGCTATTCGCGCCAAATTCACCGCGGCGCACCATTTGAAATTCCATTATGGCGTCCGATTTTATTTTGCCACAGTACAGAAAATAAAGCAGTAGATACTTACGTATTTAGATAATAATTAAGGTTCTAGGTATCAATTTGTTTTTATTGCAATACTAATATAATATTGTGAATGGAAAGACTGTAGGAATATCTGTTTGTTTATTTTATTTGTTGAAGCGATGTAGCTGGTGTGGACGGTATCCAGAGTTCTAGACGGGTGACCGCCTAGTGGGCCTTTTTTTACAATCTTTTTATTAACTTGCAATGTATGTATGTATGTTCATACAAATCAAATCAAATCTTGCAAGTCGAATTTCACCTACTTCCAGTGGTCGGATTGACTTGATATGTGGTATATTAGAAGACAATGCATGTACAATCAACAAAATGTACAGTCACCAAAAAAAGCTTGAATTAAAAATATTTTTTTAACTAAAACTTATATTTTTGTTCCTCGAACATAGTTCCTGAAATAAGCCGGCACTGCTAACTTCACACAAAGTTAGCGGGACCATACGCTATAGAGAACAGGTACTCGTAGAAATATTGAAAGTTAAATTTGAACCTTGTGATAAAACGACGCAAACCCATCGATTTGGGACTCGTTTGATTCTTCGGATCTTGACTACTCTGATCTGATGATTAAGTTAGTCGACTTAAGATTGATTAAGTATATAAAAAACGGTATATTTTACCTATTTACTCTGCTAAAAAGAACCTAATAAGTCGGTATATAGGCGGACGAGTCGGAGTAAATCGGTTTCGCGCGGACGGGTTATTCATATCACTAAAACGCTTGTGTAACGTCACAGTAGGTGGTAAAAAAGTTACACGCTTGGTTTCCATACAGATTGAACGACAGGCGGTATCTATTTAGATATTAATGTATGTGGTTATACCAATGATAAATTTAAATGTTGGTTTTGGGAACAAAACAATGTAATATGATTAAAAATTAGTTAATATACATAGCAATGTTATGAGTATTTAAAATATTTAAAAAACCTATTTAAAATATTTTTGAAATACTTTTTAAAAAGTAAAAATACTTTATATTAAATAAATTAAAATGTTCCTGTGACAAACAATATCTACATTATGAACTTTTTCTGATTTCGCCTGGTGGAATTTTCAAACTGGTTCCCTTTCACATCATCATATCAGCCTAACGATGTCCACTGCTGAACATAGGCCTTCCCCATTAACTTCCACCTGGAACGGTTTTGGGCCGCTTGCATCCAGTGACATCCAGTGTAATATGATTAAATGTTATGAGCGACTCTGATCAGCTCGTCGGTCCACCTGGTGGGAGGTCGTCCCGCTCGGCGCTTTCCACTACGTGATCGCCACTTAAGAACCTTCCTTCCCCATCGGACATCTATTCTTCGAGCGATGTGGCCTGCCCATTGCCACTTCAGCTTGCTAACTCCACGAGCTATATCGGTAATTTTTGTCCTCGTTTCGGACTCTGTCACGTAGAGAAATTCCGAGCATAGCTCGTTCCATAGCTCGCTGAGAGACTCTGAGATTATTTATGCGGCCAGCAGTAAAAGACCACGTGTCTGTTTCGTGTGTCATAACTGGTAACACGAACTGATTTCGTTTTTCGAAGACCTTTGTCTTCAGACTCTGAGGTATTCTGGACGTGAAGATATGCCGTAGCTTCCCGAACGCTGCCAAGCCGAGTTGGATTCTTCGATTGACCTCTTTATCAAAGTTTACCTTCCTAGTTAGACAATTTGTCCTAGGTAAACATACTCGTCTACAACTTCGAGAATAGTGTTCCCAACAATCACCGGTATTGGCGGAATATGAACATTAGACATAATATTTATCTTGTCCATATTCAGCTGGATTTCGTATTTTACAATATTATGATATGCGTAAACTTTTTAAAAAACGCTGCGTGTCCGGTCAAATTGCATTCATGCATAACGTGACCATATATTTTTTTTCGTTGAGCGGGAAGCCTGCTGACTTATTTAAAAAAAGTGATTTTACTAGATTATTTTGGAAAATTAAGAACTATTTCTTCATTTTCACGTTATAAGTACTTATTTATTATATTGTTACGAGCTGGGGTTCAGGATAAATAATGGTACACGAATTTACCAAAACACTGGTCACACCTTTATTAAAACACTCAGAAATTAAATAGTTCACTAGCACTTAACTGTATTTCACTTCGATGTTTACTCACTGATTCACTAAATCAAACTCAAACTCCCCTGTGTATTGTCTCGTATTTATACTTCATAAACGGCATCCGGAACGTTCTACAATTTACCCGCGTATTCTACATGCCTACAGTGCTATCGGGAATATTCCAGAAGCAGGTAGCTATTCGGCGATAGATGGCGTTGCTTGATAGATGTTTACTCCTATACAACAACAGATGGCGTTACTGATAGTACCGCTATTCAATAACAGATGGCGTTACTGGTAGCAATTTATTCCTGATGTCGCGATGTCGTAACACTACCCCCTCCTTAGACATGCTCGTCCCGAGCAATGTGAGTTCCATGGTATTGCGCCAAACGGTCTATATGGACAATCTTCGGTTTACCTCGAGCCCCCTTCTGGATACGGTAGGTGACATCATTGATTTTCGTAACAACACGATATGGTCCATCCCATTTTGCTTGCAGTTTAGGGGACTTTCCTTTCCTGCGCACTGGGTTATGTAGCCATACTAGGGACCCCATCTCGAATACTCTATTGTTCGCTTTTCGATCGTAACGGGTCTTCATTCGTTCAGACATTTGTTGGCCATACTGCCTGACGTGCTCATATACGTCATTCATTTTGTTTCGTAAGTCGTTCGCATAATTTGTAACACTACGTGGATCGTCAGGCGGAATACCGGTGAGCAAATCTGCAGGCAATCGCAATTCTCTGCCGAAGTTTGCAAAAGCAGGCGTCACCGTCGTACTTTCATGAGTTGCACTTCGATATGACAGGAGAAAGGGTTGTATGTGTTTGTCCCAATCCTTCTGCCGGCTGTCCACAACTTTTGCCAGATATCTCTCCAACGTTTGGTTGAACCGTTCAACCATTCCGTCCGATTGCGGGTGATAAGATGTGGTCCTGGTTTTGTGTATACCCATTACACGACATGCCTCCTGAAATATTTGAGACTCGAAATTTCTTCCTTGATCGCTGTGAATTTCTAGTGGTACACCAAACCGACAGAAGACTTCATGGACTAATTTATCTGCCACAGTAGAAGCTTCCTGATTCGGTATCGCGAAGACCTCTGGCCACTTTGTGAAGTAATCCATGACGACCAGGAAGTACTTGTTTCCACTATCACTTTCAGGAAAAGGCCCCGCGACATCCAACGCTATCCGTTCCCAGGGAGCTCCAACATTGTACAGCTGCAGCGCACCTCTACTGCGTGTTTGTGGTCCTTTTACAGCTGCGCAACTGACGCACTTTCGTATCCAGTCTTCCACATCGTCCCTGCAGTGGATCCAGTAAAATCGCTCACGAATCTTTAAAAGGGTTCGTTTTACTCCCATGTGACCTCCTGAACATCCATTGTGATAGAATTTCAAGATATCTGGTATCCTTGCCTTCGGAACAACCATTTGTAGGTGAGAGCTGTCCCCTCGGGCATTTTCCCATTTACGGCATAAAATTCCATCCTGTATAGCTAAGCTCTCCCACTGTGCCCAATAACTTTTTGTGACTGAACTCGTCGTTGCCACGTCACACCTAAGTGGTGTGGCACTAGCCTGAATCCAGTCGCGAATCGGCTTGATATCCGTGTCATCTTGCTGAGCCTGCTTTAGGGTTTCTATCCACTCTTCACTTAGGTCAGTCCTTAGCATCTTTACGGTTATTACTTCCTTATCTTCTTACCTAACACAGTGCTTACAATTTTCAGGACAAGGTCTTCTTGATAAGGCATCTGCGTTGCCATGCAACCTCCCACTGCGATGTTCAGTTACAAAGTCAAACTCTTGTAACAGTTCAATCCATCTAGCGACTTGTCCTTCTGGATTTTTGAATTGCAATAGCCACTTCAATGCGGCATGGTCAGTGCGGAGATGAAATTTCCTCCCTATCAAATACTTGCTAAAATGCTGCAACGTTTTCACAACAGCAAGTAATTCTTTTCTTGTAACACAGTAGTTTCTCTCTGGTTTCGACAAGGACTTGCTAAAATAAGCTATCACAACCTCTTGATCTCCTTTTCTTTGCGATAACACGCCACCAATTCCATTATTACTCGCATCAGTATCTACTATGAATTCTTTTTCAGTATCAGGATAACCCAAAATAGGTGAGCTACACAGCCGTTTCTTTAATTCTTGGAATGCCACATCACATGCTTTGTCCCAAAAGAATTGTGATTTTTCCTCTGTCAACTTATGTAGAGGTCTGGCAAGGTCAGCAAAATTTTTCACAAAACGTCGATAATAGGAGCACAAGCCCAAGAATGCCCTGACCTGCGTTTTATCTCTTGGAACTGGCCAATCATTGACAGCAGCTATTTTCTCAGGATCTGTCTGAACTCCTTCTTCTGAGACTGTGTGTCCTAAAAAGTTTGCTTGTCGTCTAAAAAATGAGCACTTCTTTGGGCTCAATTTAAGGTTGCTCCACGTATTTTCTCGAGTACTTGTTCCAAGTTTTGGAGATGATCTTCGAATGTTCGTCCCACGATAATGATGTCATCCAAATAAACAAGGCAGGCGTCTCCAATTAATCCAGTTAGTACTAGCTCCATTAGCCGTTCAAAAGTAGCAGGCGCATTGCATAGTCCAAATGGCATGACGTTAAATTGCCATAGTCCTTTTCCTGTAGAGAATGCAGTCTTTTCCTTGTCCTTTGGGTCTATTTCAACTTGCCAGTAGCCACTTTTCAGGTCCAGCGTGGTAAACCACCTCGTACTTGTCAGCGTATCTAGCGTGTCGTCAATCCTTGGTAGTGGGTAACTGTCCTTCTTCGTAATGTCATTCAACCGACGATAGTCAACACAAAAGCGCATGCTACCATCCTTCTTTTTCACCAATACCACGGGAGAACACCATGGACTAGATGATGGCTCTATAACACCACCTTTTACCATTCCCTGGATCATGGCATCAACTTCCTGTTCCCGTGCTATGGGTAACCTTCTTGGTCGTTGGCGGATTGGTAACTCATCACCCGTATTTATTTTGTGCTGAACTAATCCAGTCTTCCCTATGTCAGTATCACCAACTGAGAAAATATCAGCGTAACGGAGCAACATCTTCTTAGCCTTATCCATCTCTTCCTTCGACAGATTATCACTACAGTCTTCCAATAGCGTTGTCACGTTGAACTGAACATTTCCCCCAACAGACCCCGTAGGCTGGTCTTGACATCTACGCATCCAAGCAACTTCTTCACAAGTGCCCATCAATGTCCCCTTCTTGAGTACTTGTTCATGCTCACTTAAATTTAGTACACGTACTGCCGAGACGTTGTTAGCTTTAACTAACGTTCGTGCCATCTTCCATGGAAGATCACTGTCCAGTTTTTCTATAAGGATGCAACGATTTCCATGACCTGAATTTTCTGGTAAGATTACCGGCACGATTGTTTCAGACATGGGAGAGAGAACACTCTTCTTCAAGCAATACACATGTCCCGACGATGCGCCTTCTATGAAGACTTCTTCCGAAGCACATTTTAATACTCCGTGATCGACGTCGATCTCACAGTGATGTTTCCTCATGAAGTCTAATCCCAGGATACAGTCATCCATAATGTCGGCCACGATTACGTTGTGACGATAACTTTGGTTGCCCAATTTTAATTCTACCTCCTTCTCGCCTTCGACGGTTATCTGCTGGCCGGTAGCTGTTACCAATTCAATTTGCTTGTAGTCTTTGAAGTAGTCCCCAAGAAACCGACTTGCTAGTTGGGAACTGACGATCGTGCGAGATGCTCCAGTATCCAACGTTACCTTACATGGCTTGCCATTAATTTCACCTATAATGATCAGACTGTTCCCGTTATGGGCTTGTGAGATCGAGATCCTTGGGGCTCTTCGAACACCAGCCAGCACCCGCCCCGCGGTCCTGGCGTTTACTCGTTTCCCTGTTGCTGATCAGTGCCACCAGTCACCGCTGCATTTCCTTCCCGAGGTCGATTTTCTTCTTTTCTATAGTTTCTCCACTTCGGGCAACTCATCCGAAGGTGGCCCTTTTCTCCACAGTTGTAGCAACGGGGCGACGCCACTACTTCCCTGATGCGGTGAGGTCGGTCATCGCGTCGCACAGCCTCCACTTCTAAGGCATGGGCTAAAGCGTCTTTCAGCGACTCGTGGTGCCCTAATCTCACGGCAGCTCTGACTTCCAAGTCGCGTATACCATCCACGAACGCTTGCACTAGATTACCGTTAATCATCGCTGGTGCAGACTGATATGCTTTACGGACCAGCTTTTCTACCTCTAGAGCCCACTGTTGTATAGTTTCGGCGCTCCGTTGCACACGGTCCTTGAGTTGGGCACGGAATACGTGTTCCAGGTGTGCGTCCCCGTATCTAGATTCTAGAGCTTCCAACAGTTGCTCATACGTCACGTCCTTCCCGAGGGCCTCCAGTATAGTGAGGGCCTGGTCGCGAAGACCCAAAGTGAGTGCTGTCATCGCCTGTGCACTAGTCCAACCATTCGCCTTCATGACAGCTTCGAACTGGATTCTATAGGCTGACCATGACGAGGTGCCATCAAATGGCGGTACCTTGAAACCACGTGAAGAAGCCACAGGTAAAGAAGTAGCAGTTCCAACCTTGAGTCCAACCAGGGCCTTCTTCACGTCTTCTATCTGTACTTCGGCCTTGGACATACGATTTTCGGATTCCGAGATACGGGACTCATGATGCTGAAGCTGTTCCTTCACCACCTTGAGATCCTTGCCAAGAGTTACTTGTAAATTTTCTAATAAAACCATCTGTTCCTCTTGACGGCGAGCCTGCTCCTCCTTATCCCGCTGTAGCTGTTCCTCCAGTCGGCGAGCCTGCTCCTCTTGACGGCGAGCCTGCTCCTCCTGACGGCGTGCCTGCTCCTCCTGACGGTGAGCCTGCTCCTCCTGACGGCGAGCCTGCTCCTCCTGACGGCGAGCCTGCTCCTCCTGACGGCGAGCCTGCTCCTCCTTATCCCGCTGTAGCTGTTCCTCCAGTCGGCGAGCCTGCTCTTCTTGTCGGCGAGCCTGCTCCTGTAGCATTACCATCAAAGCGCCAAGATCTGGGGTTGCAGGTACTGCTCTGACTTCAGGTGGGTCGGCAACTGGCAAAGAGCCAGTTGGCTGCTGGCCACCCGAAGTCTGCGACGGAGAACCTCCAAACCTCCTTTCATCCATCTCCTGCTGCCGCTGGCCCCTTGTACGGACACCCTCAGTGACTTCCTTTGGCATAACCGGCATTATTTATCCTACTACTTCTGACACCAATTGTTACGAGCTGGGGTTCAGGATAAATAATGGTACACGAATTTACCAAAACACTGGTCACACCTTTATTAAAACACTCAGAAATTAAATAGTTCACTAGCACTTAACTGTATTTCACTTCGATGTTTACTCACTGATTCACTAAATCAAACTCAAACTCCCCTGTGTATTGTCTCGTATTTATACTTCATAAACGGCATCCGGAACGTTCTACAATTTACCCGCGTATTCTACATGCCTACAGTGCTATCGGGAATATTCCAGAAGCAGGTAGCTATTCGGCGATAGATGGCGTTGCTTGATAGATGTTTACTCCTATACAACAACAGATGGCGTTACTGATAGTACCGCTATTCAATAACAGATGGCGTTACTGGTAGCAATTTATTCCTGATGTCGCGATGTCGTAACAATATGTTAACCTTAGTGACATGATTTCTGAATTCTAACGTCTAAGCGGTTGTATACAGAAAAAAACCGGCCAAGTGCGAGTCAGACTCGCGCACCGAGGGTTCCGTACAAACCTGTAGGTATATAAGTAAATGGTAGTATAGACCTGAGTATTTGATATTAATTTCAATTTATGACCTATTAAAAAAAAACTACTTACTAGATCTCGTTCAAACCAATTTTCAGTGGAAGTTTGCACCGTAATGTACATCATATATTTTTTATAGATTTATCATTCTCTTATTTTAGAAGTTACAGGGGGGGGACACACATTTTACCACTTTGGAAGTGTCTCTCGCGCAAACTATTCAGTTTAGAAAAAAATGATATTAGAAACCTCAATATCATTTTTGAAGACCTATCCATAGACACCCCACACTTATGGGTTTGATGAAAAAAAAAAAAATGAGTTTCAGTTCTAAGTATGGGGAACCCCCAAAATTTATTGTTTTTTTTCTATTTTTGTGTAAAAATCTTAATGCGGTTCACAGAATACATCTACTTACCAAGTTTCAACATTATAGTTCTTATAGTTTCGGAAATAAATGGCTGTGACATACACGGACAGACAGACATGACGAATCTATAAGGGTTCCGTTTTTTGCCATTTGGCTACGGAACCCTAAAAATGAGTTTCAAAATAACGGGTCAATTCGGGTCTAGTTTTAAAGTAAAGTACGAACGGACCTCATTATTTCTTTACATGATTTGTTAGTTTGATAATCAAAATTACTTTCAATCTTTCAATGCTGCGACTGGTCTTTTTGTAAATATTTTATTAATTAGTGGAAAATCTTCTTCGAACCGAACCTATCTAGGCACCTAAGCTATTGAAAATAACCTAAACCTAAGTTTTTGAAAACGAGACATTATTCCCTCACCGGGGCCTGAAAGCGGGACTGTCCCGCCCAAAGCGGGATGTATGGTTACGTAAGTAATACAAAACATATTAGCTAAGTTCAGCAGTGGACATCCATGGGCTGATATGATGATTAGCTATGTTACTAAACTGTAGTGACATGACTTCTAACGTCCGTGTGATGTTTCGAATTTGTCGGCAGAACAAATCAGTTTCAAAATATCGGGTCTAGTTTTCAAGTAGGAATGGTGGTGGAATGGAATGGTGCTTATTACAAGATTTGTTAATTTTGGTAATCAAAAAGGGTTTCAGTACCTACTGCCATACTTGCTGCGATTTGTCTCTTGTATATATTTTATTCATAACAGAAAAAATAACTCATTCGACGCGTACCGCAAATTATGTTATAGTTTGTTCTGTTTGCGAAAGCGGGACATTTTTGCTCTCACTGGTGACAGTGGGGCAGACAACCTGAAAGCGGGATAGTCCCGCCTAGGGATTGCAATCCGGATACTTCGAAATTCGAAAATAACTGAAAAATCCGGATTTTAGGGGCCTATTATAAATCCGAATATTGATAATAAAATTCGGATTTTCGAATTTTAGTCATAATTTATAATAGTTGATGTTTAACTAAAAATTTTCATTTAATATCTAGTAGATTTAGGTCAGTATTACTCTGAAATCTATACACCGCTCGGCACACACGCGGCTAGCTGCTACCGCTCATCCATCTAGCTAATAGCTCGGTCTAAGTCGGCCAATGAGTGTTAGATGGAGGCGATGCGCGCGCGGCGCGAAAAAACAACTCTTTGCACAACGTAATATCAAGACTGATAGTTATATTTAGTTGGGTTACCGCCGAAAGCATTTTGTACATCGGCTGATCTCAGAAAATTGTTACTTTTGAAAGGGTCTGACACACCAGCCTTCTAAGCAAGCTTACTTGATATGAAATCTGGTGGTCTGTGCGCTTGGATTTCCAATTTCCTGAGCGAACGGTCTATTCATGTAGTCATAGACGGGTGTTCGTCGGACCTTTTCGTAATCAATGCCACAGAGTTCAGTTCTCTCTGCAACCTTATTTCTGCTGCATATTAACGATCTGGTGAAGCCCGGTATCTTTGGGTACGTAGACGATAGCACCGTTGTCATATTTCCAGCACGCGAGCCACCAGTGACTAGATCCAATTGTTGCGAGAGGCCATGGTAGAGCGTTTTAACGTAACTTTACAGGCAGTTTCCGATTAGGGCAATGCCATCTGGTCACTTTTAATGCCACCAAGACGCAGGTGTGTCTTTTCACCACCAAACGGAGTCCTTTCCACCAGGCTCTCGCCCTCGACTCAATAAACCGCCGAGCCAGAAGACTCATCGAATATGAGACTAATTATGACGAAACTCACGAGCCTCGACCATCGAAGAAAGGTTGTTTGCCTTATCGGTTTTCTACAGGATATATTTTTGAGATTGTGTGCAGGAATTGCTCAACCTTATTCCCAACACAATCCCTATTTTTACTCCGAACCACAAGACACAGGGAAAACATTTCTTTTGCATCCTCAATTATAATGCGTACAGCAAAGGAGTGGAACTTGGTTCCGGCGACTGTATTTCCTGACTTTTAGAATCTAGGGATCTAGGTATCTATCTTTCACAGCCAGAATGAATAGGTTTCATTTGGGTTAGCGTGCTCCACCTTAGGCTTCGTCATTATCCTTTATGGACGGCTCAGTGACCAAATACAAGCCTTTTTTTTTAATATTACGTGCAGTTTAATTGAATTTTTATTCAAAAGCAAGCAATGGAAATACAATAAAATAGAACACCTTTCTTCAAACTACTAATAATTAAGCATAAACTACGCGTACAATTTAAAATTACAAAAGATTGCAAAAAAATACAAAAATTCGAAAAATCCGGATAATCCGGATTTGTCATGGACGTGGGCCTCGACTGAAAACCAGCGCGAGGGTTAGTCTTTCTTACTAACCTGAGCATATTGCTGAGTCGAGACCTATTCCTGACATCACGCAATATTGCATTTTTGTGTAGTTTTTAAATTGGTTCTGTTTGTTTTTTTTTAATTCTTGTTTTTTTGTAATTTCTACAGTTTTTAATGTAATGTTGTGTGTTATCCAGAATAAACCTTTTTTCTTTCTTTCTTTCTTTATATGTGATGATAAACTTTGAATCCGGATTTGAAAAAAATCCGGATTTTGCAATCCCTAGTCCCGCCTCCCGCCTATAGCGCGACGTATGATGTGTGTCCTCATATCCTGTGTAAGGCAAAACAAGTGCGGGGAACCTAGAAAAATCTGATATGCCCCCCCCCCTGGGTCAGAAGCTGGGTACGCCCATGTATCCACTTCATCTAAATGGTAGAAAACACAGTATTTTGCACATAATACCCCATAACCCATACTACTTACGGAAAAGAAACTACTAGGTATACTATTTAGACTATTTAGTTACTGGTTCGATTACTCTCAAAATTGATATTTGAGAGATCTTGGGTTTACAAAACATGAAACTTTTGTGTTGAAAAAGTGTCCGCCATTTTGAACTTTTTTGATACTGGTTCGATCGTATGATATTGTTACGACATCGCGACATCAGGAATAAATTGCTACCAGTAACGCCATCTGTTATTGAATAGCGGTACTATCAGTAACGCCATCTGTTATTATATAGGAGTAAACATCTATCAAGCAACGCCATCTATCGCCGAATAGCTACCTGCTTCTGGAATATTCCCGATAACACAGTAGGCATGTAGAATACTCGCGTAAATTGTGGAACGTTCCAGATGCCGTTTATGAAGTATAAATAAGAGACAATGCACAGGGAAGTTGGAGTTTGGTTTTGTATAACAGTGAGTAAACATCGAAGTGAAATACAGTTAAGTGCTAGTGAACTATTTAATTTGTGAGTGTTTTAATAAAAGTGTGACCAGTGTTTTGGTAAATTCGTGTACCATTATTTATCCTGAACCCCAGCTCGTAACAATATGTAAGATACCTTGGGATCACAAAACAAGAATCTTTAAACAAAAATAAATAAACCGCCATATTTGGTTACTGGTCCGATTGCTCTCAAAATTAATATTTGAGACACCTTGGGATCACAAAATATGAAACATTTGCCAAACTTCAAGGAAGTGTCCATCGGACAAGTAACTAAAAAGTTCAACATGGCGGATACTTTTTCAAAATTTTGAGAAAAGATTATTGTTTTGTGACCCCCAGGACTCTCAATATCGATTTTGACAGCAATCGGACCATTATCTAAAAAGATCAACATGGCGGACACTTTTTCAAAATTTTGAGAAAAGATTCTTGTTTTGTGACCCAAAGGTCTCTCAGATATCAATTTTGACAGCAATCGGACAAGTAACTAAAAAATTCAACATGGCGGACACTTTTTCAAAATTTTGAGAAAAGATTCCTGTTATGTGACCCCCAAGGTCTCTCAGATATCGATTTTGAGCGCAATCGGACCATTATCTAAAAAGTTCAACATGGCGGACACTTTTTCAAAATTTTGAGAAAAGATTCTTGTTTTGTGACCCCCAGGACTCTCAAATATCGATTTTGACAGCAATCGGACCATTACCTAAAAAGTTCAACATGGCGGAAACTTTTTTAAAATTTTGAGAACAGATTCTTGTTTTGTGACCCCAAGGTCTCTCAGATTTCGATTTTGAGAGCAATCGGACAAGTAACTAAAAAGTTCAACATGGCGGACACTTTTTCAAAATTTTGAGAAAAGATTCTTGTTTTGTGACCCCCAGGACTCACAGATATCGATTTTGAGCGCAATCGGACCATTATCTAAAAAGTTCAACATGGCGGACACTTTTTCAAAATTTTGAGAAAATATTCTTGTTTTGTGACCTCAAGATCTCTCAGATATCGATTTTGAGCGCAATCGGACCATTATCTAAAAAGTTCAACATGGCGGACACTTTTTCAAAATTTTGAGAAAAGATTCTTGTTTTGTGACCCCCAGGACTCTCAAATATCGATTTTGACAGCAATCGGACCATTACCTAAAAAGTTCAAAATGGCGGACACTTTTTCAAAATTTTGAGAAAAGATTCTTGTTTTGTGACCCCCAGGACTCTCAGATATCGATTTTGAGCGCAATCAGACCATTACCTAAAAAGTTCAACATGGCGGACACTTTTTCAAAATTTTGAGAACAGATTCTTGTTTTGTGACCCCAAGGTCTCTCAGATATCGATTTTGAGAGCAATCGGACAAGTAACTAAAAAGTTCAACATGGCGGACACTTTTTCAAAATTTTGAGAAAAAATTCTTGTTTTGTGACCCCCAGGACTCTCAGATATCGATTTCGAGCGCAATCGGACCATTATCTAAAAAGTTCAACATGGCGGACACTTTTTCAAAATTTTCATAAAAGATTCTTGTTTTGTGACCCCAAGGTCTCTCAGATATCGATTTTGAGCGCAATCGGACCATTATCTAAAATGTTCAACATGGTGGACACTTTTTCAAAATTTTGAGAAAAGATTCTTGTTTTGTGACCCCCAGGACTCTCAGATATCGATTTTGAGCGCAATCGGACCATTATCTAAAAAGTTCAACATGGCGGACACTTTTTCAAAATTTTCATAAAAGATTCTTGTTTTGTGACCCCAAGGTCTCTCAGATATCGATTTTGAGCGCAATCGGACCATTATCTAAAAAGTTCAACATGGCGGACACTTTTTCAAAATTTTGAGAAAAGATTCTTGTTTTGTGACCCCCAGGACTCTCAAATATCGATTTTGGCAGCAATCGGACCATTATCTAAAAAGTTCAACATGGCGGAAACTTTTTCAAAATGTTGAGAAAAGATTCTTGTTTTGTGACCCCAAGGTCTCTCAGATATCAATTTTGAGAGCAATCGGACCGTTATCTAAAAAGTTCAACATGGCGGACACTTTTTCAAAATTTTGAGAAAAGATTCTTGTTTTGTGACCCCAAGGTCTCTCATATATCGATATTGAGAGCAATCGGACCATTACCTAAAAAGATCAACATGGAGGACACTTTTTCAAAATTTTGAGAAAAGATTCTTGTTTTGTGACCCCCAGGACTCTCAAATATCGAGTTTGGCAGCAATCGGACCATTATCTAAAAAGTTCAACATGGCGGAAACTTTTTAAAAATTTTGAGAAAAGATTCTTGTTTTGTGACCCCAAGGTCTCTCAGATATCGATTTTGAGAGCAATCGGACCATTATCTAAAAAGTTCAACATGGCGAACACTTTTTCAAAATTTTGAGAAAAGATTCTTGTTTTGTGACCCCCAGGACTCTCAAATATCGAGTTTGGCAGCAATCGGACCATTATCTAAAAAGTTCAACATGGCGGAAACTTTTTCAAAATTTTGATAAAAGATTCTTGTTTTGTGACCGCAAGGTCTCTCAGATATCGATTTTGAGAGCAATCGGACAAGTAACTAAAAAGTTCAAGAAGGCGGACACTTTTTCAAAATTTTGAGAAAAGATTCTTGTTTTGTGACCCCCAGGTCTCTCAGATATCGATTTTGAGAGCAATCGGACCATTACCTAAAAAGTTCAAAATGGCGGACACTTTTTCAAAATTTTGAGAACAGATTCTTGTTTTGTGACCCCAAGGTCTCTCAGATATCGATTTTGAGAGCAATCGGACAAGTAACTAAAAAGTTCAACATGGCGGACACTTTTTCAAAATTTTGAGAAAAGATTCTTGTTTTGTGACCCCCAGGACTCTCAGATATCGATTTTGAGCGCAATCGGACCATTATCTAAAAAGTTCAACATGGCGGACACTTTTTCAAAATTTTGATAAAAGATTCTTGTTTTGTGACCCCAAGGTCTCTCAGATATCGATTTTGAGAGCAATCGGACAAGTAACTAAAAAGTTCAAAATGGCGGACACTTTTCAAAATTTTGAGAAAAGATTCTTGTTTTGTGACCCCTATGACTCTCAAATATCGATTTTGACAGCAATCGGACCATTATCTAAAAAGTTCAACATGGCGGACACTTTTTCAAAATTTCACAAATTCAAAATTGAAAAGAAAATGTATCCGCCATCTTGGAGCGGCGCGCGGCCATATTTAAACAAACAAAACAAACTTCCGCTTTATAATATTAGTTTAGTAAGGGATTTTAGGAAATTATATGTAATATACAGAGTTTAGATAATTTAGATAATTTTTATGAAATGGAATAGTCATACTGTCACAATTCTATACTGTGGCACTTTTTGTATTATGGTCATGTTGCTAGACCAAATAAAATATTCTGTATCGTGCAAAATCTAAAACAACTAAAATGTCGTGCTAAAATTGTACGCATATGCTAAACACGTAAAACTAAATATTGCACAGAGTTTTCAGATTTTATATGCCATGTTTTGAGATCTAAGAATAAAATATAACTGATTGTGCAATTCTTTGTATAATACTAAGCAATACTGGGCAATAAGGCAGAAGCTCTAAACATTTGGGTATTTAATACAAGGTAATTAATTTTCATTTTTTTTTGTTCATTTAGATAGTGGCGGTTGTCGTTATTGAATGCTCTTTTTTCGATTTATCGGTGTATTGTTGAGTTTTTAGTTTTTTAGACATTCTATCACCGCCTAAAAAGAGACAGCGGACAGCTTTGTCTGCGTCTGAAAAATTCATGATAATGAATGCCTACCATGCACGTGTACAAGAATAAGCCTATATGTATATATCAGTTTATAATAAGAGTTTACTGATTCCGATTCTTCATCACCTTCACGAATCAGAGAGTAATTTATTTTTTTAGATTTTTGTAATGAAGCCATATTTTATGTTCGATAACAATTTAAATGTAATAAGTTATCAAATGAACAACTTGATACTAAAAATTTAAATATTTTATTTTCATTATGAATAATATTATAAATACGACTGTCTAGGCAAATGTTGACTATCCCTGAGTCGTCACTCAGGGGGTGGTGCAGGTCTAGAAAAAACTGGCATACGTCCGACCTCCAACACGTTCCTCACGGGACTGAGGGACACGGCGAGGGAGTTGTAGCGCGAACAGCGTTTGAAAAAAACTTATGTTTGGAATTAGGAGGATGGAATTTTACATAATTCAAAATATGAGGGCCGTCATATAATGCATTTTTCATGTAGTTTTTTATGGTATAAGTTTCATTACCCAAAAACTTATATAATTCAAATGAAATGAGAACCATTAGACCATTTAGACCTGTCTTTGCGATTTAATTCGATGCAGCAAAGTGCTCGTAATCGTGTATCGAAAGGCCGAAATAGGAAGCTTATATAGTGTAAAGTAACATATATTTTTTTCAAAATTTTAATCACTGCTATTTACTAATGAAATGAGAACCAATACTCCGGTTTTGGGAGAACCCCGCCTTAAGAAAAAAATGTAACCACATTATCCCACACTGCACATAACAATTAGTTTATTTTATTTACTTTTATATTAAAAATACATACCTTCAGATAGATTACCACCCGAGCTCCCTCCAACATAATGTCCAACAATAACTCGCATGCCAGTTTTATCAACATATGAGTTTTTATCAAATTGCAAGCTGGAAATGAATTAAAGCCACATTGATCTTAAAAGAGTCCCATGAGTTGCAGTGTAATGTGGGTGGGTGGGGGAGTAGATCAGACTGATAATGAACTTATGGGCTCTAACTATATATTATTTACACCCGCCATTTCATGTCATTGAATGGTTCGGTGTGATCACTCCAGTGTTCTCACCGAGTTACTGAATGCTACGATGATTGTCAGGCGATCACACATCATAGTTACTGAACACACCCCTGATGATAAACAACTACAATCTCACAGTCATGCAGCTACATCCATCATGCACCACAAGTGCCATCTCAGTTGAATGGCATACCTATAAAACTAAGCCTGTCACAATCAAATACACCTGTATTGACATGAGGGTATGTACCTACTACACAATGTTTGCCTCTATCATGGACATATAAAAGTCTATATTTGGCAATATTTGGTGTCAAAACGGGCCTATTTCATTGCCATGACTTTAAGCTTTGTAATTACTTTAGTTCTTTAGATGGCATTAAGATTGAAAAAAAAACTGAACAAACCTATCAAACCATGGATCTTTACTTCTTCCTCTAATTGTGTTGTACAGCTCCATACTCACATACAGCATTGCATTGATCAAAAATATTAATATAACTAACAATGTCACAACCTTTTTCTTTCGACCTCTGCACAACAAGGACCAGTATTCCTGCAACACAACAAAAAATATAATAACTTTTTTTTTTGTGTAAAGCATGGGTGTACATACCCAGCTTTTGACCCTACCTAATTTAAGGAATATAACAGGGCTACATAATTACAATAAAAAAATAATTTTGGAGAATAGAACCTAAAGGCAGTAGGTACCTACAGCACATAGTTCATTGAGTTCGGTTGTGAAAAAATCACTTGAAGCCTTGACCAAGATGTTAACTTACGTTTTTGACTAACATTGTGATTCCAAGTAATAAAATTTTTCATTCACTTTCATGTAAACAAATTTATATTCTGTATTTGCTTGAACTTTATTGCAATTTTCTCCGTGCTACAAGTTTTCTTATAAAACTTAAATTCATTAAAGAACGTTTCACAAATAGTAATATTTCCTTTTATGTTCCCTTTATACTATAGTATGTCCTGTTCCTGTATATTACAGGGCAATATACTTAACTATTTGTTTAAAATTTGTCACAATAAAACTCGCACCATTTTTTTTTTTTTTTTTTTTTTTTTTTTTTTTTTCTATGGCAATCGTCTGGGTAGACATTTCTGCCAGTGTCAATGTAGTTAATAAAAACGAGGAAACGGAATAAAACAGAAAAATATGCCTAACTTCGGAAATTTGGAAGGAATAAGGAGATCAGGAAAGTAAGTATGAATAGGATCTAGGGTGTGAAGAGGATAGATGTTACAATTTAATATTATTACATAAAATAAAGGAGGATATAATATTATAGATATCATTAGAATTATAAGACAGTAAGGATGAGATGTTTAAAGGGAATGGGACATGGAGGGATATTAAACTGTCAAAAAAAGTAGAGCGGTCATAAAGTTTGCAAGCAAAGAAGATGTGGTTGAGATCGCCCACATCGTCACCACACACACAATTAGGGTTGTCCACAATGTGTAGTTTATTTAGATGAGCTGGAGTACACACGTGACCCAAACGCATACGAACAAGAATTGAAGTTGAAACTTTACAAAGATTCACCCTGAAAAACCAAGGTTTATTTGGGATGAACGGTTGAATATTAAAATAGTGACGACCCTTGCCACTTGCCCAAAGCTTATTCCAAGATTCCTGGAGATAAGCTCTAGGCAAAGCAGCAAGGTCATGACAATAATTTTGGTAAGGGAATAGGTCCCCACACTCCACAGCCTGATTGGCAAGTCTATCAGCCTTTTCATTACCCGCAATACTATTATGGCCAGGTATCCAACACAGATTGACTAAAAAACCTTTATCAAAACACTTGTAAAGGAGATCTCTAACTTGAAGGATTACAGGATATTGAAATTTTGATGTAAATGGAAATCTATTTATAGTTTGAAGAACGCTTAAAGCATCCGTAAAAATTACTGTTTTTTTAAGTTTCATAACGAGTATATACTCTACAGCTTTAAGGATACCAAAACATTCACCCGTAAATACCGATGTTTCTGGTGGTAATTTAATTTTTTGGACAATATTATACTGACTATGGTACACACCTATACCAACATACCCAGTAGAAGTATGCTTGGAAGCATCACTATAAATACAGTGTGACTCTGGAAAACTGTTATGTAATTCAAAATTAAAATTTGCGTTTGCATTGTTATCATTTTTCTGTACATTTAAGTTATAGCAGATATTAGGAGAAAAAATTAAAGCTTTATATTGACAGTTAAACATAGGGAGACGGTTTGTACGATGAATAGGTGCTTCAATTGCAACAACTTTTTTATAACTATTAACAAGACATGGGGGAGATTTATGTTTCCAATACGATGATGAACTTAAAGATTCAGCAAGAGATTTAAGTTTAGGAATAAGAGGATGGTTATCAAACTGCAAGACACGAAATATAAATTTGTCTGATAAAAATTGGCGCCTCAAAAATAGAGGAGGATCACAGCATTCAACTTGCAAAGCATTGATAGGGCTAGACTTCATTGAACCAGTTATAATTCTTAAGGCTTTTGATTGGATACTATCTAATTTCTTTAATCCAGCCACGCTACCAGGTATCAATAAGAACATCCCATAATCAAGAATACTTCTTATTAGAGCATTATATATAAGCTTCAAAGAGAAGGGATGTGCACCCCACCAAACACCAGACAGACATCTAAGCATATTCAGAAGGCGTTCACACTTGGACACTACATAATCACAATGTGGAAGACCAGTGAGTTTTGAATCCAGAACTAATCCTAAAAATTTTACTTGACTTGTAACTGGAATAGATTCATCATCATATGATATGTTTATTGGAGGTGGCATCCGCTTTCTCGTAAACAAAACTGCAGTACTCTTCGAAGTCGATAAGTTTAAACCATTTTTATCCATCCAGATTTTTAAAAGATTTAGTGCTAAAGATATGTGTGAATTAGCAATATTAATTGATGGATCAGAAAAATATAAAAGTAAATCATCAGCATATTGTAATACGTTCACTGAATTATTAAGAGAAGATTCTAGGTCATATGTGTAAATGTTGTAAAGAAGTGGACTTAATACAGACCCTTGAGGGAGACCTTTCCATAGTGACCTTTGAGTTTTACAAGAATTATTATTATAAGGGTCTAAAGTAATTACTCTTTCACATAGAATATTCATTATGAAATTTGTAAGCATCTCTGGAACCTTTAGCTTACGTAATTTATCCCTCAAGACAAGTAAAAGGACACAGTCATAAGCTGAACTTATATCTAGAAATACTGCCAGAATTGAATCATTACGAGAAAAAGCTAAGCGAATATCAGTGGTAAATATACTGATGCTGTCAATTGTGCTTCTACCCTTTCTAAAACCAAATTGGCTATCAGCTAGCAAGTCTTTACTCTCAATAAACCATTCTAAACGGTTTTTAATTAAATGTTCAGTAACTTTTAATAATACTGAAGATAACGCTATTGGTCGATATGACGAGACATTAGATGGTATTTTATTCGGTTTTAATATTGGCAACACTAGTTGCGTCTTCCATGCCGAAGGAATAATACCAGAACACATTGCAGAATTGATAATATTTAAATAATAAGTAAGAGCCTGATCACCTAAATTCGATAAAAAAGAATATGGAATACCATCTTCTCCTGGAGCCGAATCCTTTACTACTGAAAGCACTCCTTTCAATTCACTTAACGAAAATAAAGTGTTAAGATCTGTATGTAAATCTGTACATGATGAAGATATTACTAGATCTTTTTGTGGAGCACACTGAGGAGCCAGATGATCCAAGAATTCCTCAGCAAGTGAAGGTGGAATAAAAGGAGCACTACAAGTATTCAGCGAAGATTTAAATCGTCGTATATTACTCCAGACAGTAGATGCTTTTGTATCAGGAGAAATTGAGGAACAGAATCTTCTCCAACTATCAAATTTCTTTCTCTTAAATAATTTCTTTGTATTATTAATTGTATCTGAAAGTGCTTGAAAATTTTCTGGGGTCATACAATTACAATAAATTTTTTCAGCTTCTTTTCGGTTTTTAATGGCTACTGTACAATCACTATCCCACCAAGGCGGGGAGGGAATATTATTGGTAACTGCATTTTTAAGGGGAAATATCTCTTCAGCTGATTCAACAATTGCTTTTGTCAGAGCATCTGAACAAACCGTCTCACCATGTAGAATACTTGGGAAAGATGAGACCTTATTTTCTATGGTGCATTTAAATTTATCCCAGTCAGCATCTGAAAGTCTATATTTTAAACGTGGGTTTCTTTGTATTTTTTTTGACTTACTATCAGGAAATGAAATAATAATAGGAAAATGGTCACTACCAAATGTTGAAGACATTGTATACCAGGACAATGAGGATGCCAAATTAGGAGTGCAAATTGACAAATCTATAGCACTTATACCTTCATTTGGTTCAGTGCGACGGGTTGCAGAACCATTATTCAATATGCATAGGTTATATGAATCTACTATTTCTAACAAATCTTCTCCATGACAATTATTTTTAGAGCTACCCCATGAACAATGTTGAGAGTTAAAATCTCCCAACAGCATAAAGGGTTTTGGAAGAGAAGAAATTATATGATTAATTTCAGTGAAAATAGAAGGGGAGGGATGAGGGATATAAATAGAAACAACACAAATATTATTAATCATGGCAGCTATTATTGAAAAGTTATCACTATGAGGAGGAAGAGGAAAAGAAGAATATGAATAAATATTTTTGATGAGTATAGCTACCCCGCCATACCCATCTACTCTGTCTTCTCTGAGACAGCTATATTCAGGGATTTTAAAATTATAATCACATTTGAGCCAAGTTTCAGATAAAACAATGACAAATGGCTCAAATTTATTAATAAGGTAAATTAAATCAGTTTTTTTATTAATTATGCTTCGGCAGTTCCATTGTATTATGTGTCTGTGATCCATTAAGTAGTAGATTCTTAAAAATTTCAAGTAAAGGGGCAACGTGGGACGGTATAATGGAAGATTGGGAGAGGATGTCGATCAAGGATATGATTATGTCATTAATGGAGGGATCAGTAGTATTAGTGTCTTTTTTAAGTGCACAACCATTATTGATTGGAGAAGGAACATTGTAATCTTTGGTTAACTGTTCATGAGCAGCGCGATCATAACCATTTGATGAATGTGAATGAGTGCGAGGTTGGAGAAATACTGTTTTTTTATAAGATGTCTTCAATGGTTGACTGTGAGAAGAAGAATTTTGAGAAGGTTTATTATGGTTGGTAATGAGAACATCAGAAAATAATTTTGAGACAGGAGGGTGGAATTTAATAGCTTCAGAATATGAAATACAACTTTCAGCCATTGAAGATTTGATTCTCTTTTGACGTTCAAATTCAGGACATGTTTTACTTGTTGCATAATGTAGTCCCTCACACATGCAACATGAGGGATTTTCAACCGTGCATGAGTCACCAGAGTGATCCTGCCCACATTTAAAACACTTAGGTTTAGACCTACACTGTAATCTTGTATGTCCGTATCTACAGCAATTGAAGCATTGTATTGTTGGATATGAATATAATTCTACAGAAAGTGAGTTATAGCACATAAAAATGCGCTTAGGTAAGATTTGCCCATCAAAAGTTAGTACAACTGTTTGAGAAGGCTTCCATACTGGAGAACCCTCTATCATTACTTTAAAGTTCAGACGTCTTACTTTTAGGATCTTGCCACAACCTATTGGTACAGATATATTGTCAGTTACCTCTTCAGGTGACCATTCAGCAGGTACACCACGAACAACACCCATTCTTGTAACATTAAATGAAGGAATAAAAGCCTTAAGTTTATTTAATTCCAAGCTATTATGAGTAAGAAAAGAGTTTGCATCTGTGTAATCCGAAAAAGATAGAGATACCCTGTTACGGCCTATTCTTTTTACACTGCCATTTATTATGTTGTTAACTTTATTTTTTTTTAAATAATTTCCAAATGTAACAGGGTGGAGTGTAGTACCATCATTAAGAGAAGCCTGAATTTTTTGTACATGAACAACAAATGGGGCAACATCTGTAGTTGTATATTGTGTTCTACCTACTGAAATTGTTTGAGAGGCTGTCACAGGGGGTATGGTATCAATTGGGTTTTGTAAAATTGAAATTGGTTGACTTGGTTGTGAGGATGTAATAGGGGCAGTTGGATCTGTACAGCTTTGTAAAGTTTCAATGCATTGACAATCTTGTGGATTTAAATTACTACCTTTGCTCTTCCTTTTTTTTTTATTGCAATGCTTGCAAACTCTATGTAGTCTACTACGTTTCAAGGTACGTTGGGTTATAGAACCATCAGTGTCCATTCCGGATGAATTATTTATAGTAACATAGTAACCCGCTGCCGGGGGGCCTAAGCCCCCCGGGTCGGGGGGCTCAGACATGAAAGACAAGAAGACTTGAAAAAAGAAAACTTACCTATATAACAGCAGTAATTATACGAGATATATATACGGAAAAAATGAATAATATTAAACACTACATATACTACACCATATATACACTACTTATCTGATCTTAGAACGTTTAAAATTAAATAAAATTATCAAAGAAATTTAAAAACACTCCCGCTAATTCGACCGTTTCCCGCGCTTTCCACTCGCACCATTGGAATGAAATGAATTCATGTTGTTGTTTATAATATTCGCCAAAAGGCAGGCAAACGTCTGAGCCATACAGCCTAGTCTTATTTATTTATGATCATGTTATGAGTCTTCTTCTTCTTCTTATTTTTAATTTTGGCAACCAAGCCCAAATTAGGGCTCATTTCTGCCAGTGTCGAGTTATATTATAGTATCCAGTCACAAAATCAGTTCACATTATAGTCCTCAGTCAGTCACGGTCCATAAAAGTCATGTTTTACTACAATGGTGGTCATTGTACTAAAACTCTTCACGGACATTTTGAGACAACTTGAAAAGTCACGATACACATAATTCATTTCATTTCACTTCACTGGTGCATATAGATGATCTTTATTGGGTAAAATACCACCAAACATACACAATAAAACTCAAAATACACAAATTTATGAATATAAAAATGAAAATGCTACGTCACTCTGCAAGTTCCCGCCAAAAAGTCCAGTCTTCTTCTTATTTTTAAGTTTGGCAACCAAGCCCAACTTGCAGAGTGACGTTACGTTTTCATTATTATTTTCATAAATTCGTGTATTTTGAGTTTTATTGCATATTATGGTGGTATTTTATCCAATAAAGATCAATCCATGTGCACCAGTGAAGTGAAATGAAATGAATTATGTGTATCGTGACTTTTCAAGTTGTCTCAAGAAGTCCGTGTAAAGTTTTTGTACAATTTACCACCATTGTACTTAAACATGACTTTTAAGGATGGTGACTGACAGTGCGGACTATATGAAATGATTTACTTTGTGACTATATTAAATACAACTCGAGAAAATTTAAATAAGACTAGGCTGTATGGCTCAGACCTTTGCCTGCCTTTGGGCAAATAAGACAAATAACAACAACAACTGTCAAAGAAAATTTTGCCTGTGCTGGCTGTGTTATTTATTATTAGCTTCGTGCTTTATTTTGTCAATGGCTTTGTTTTTTTATACAATTATAAATTAATAGATCGATGATGCTTGCAGCGGTGTAGTTGTTGCAATCAGTTCTACTCAAATAAGCTTAGCGCTAACCAACAGTCTCTGGGATTCCCTGGAGTCACCAAGATAAAAGAGCAAAGATTTTCTTACTTTATTGTGTTTATTCCGGCCAACAAGTAAAACAATCATGCCTCGGTCCTGGCAGGAACCTAAAAAGAAATTCAAAAGGCCTCCACGTGGATTATCGGGAAGAGAAATTGGTCTTTTCTATAGAGATCAACAAATAAAAATGAAAAGAAGTGAACATTTGGTGAGACATATTTAAATCATTTGTTGGCTCGTCTTTTATAAAAGACATGTGTAGTAGTCTCTTTAATTATATTTTGTACAAAGTACTTATTATCTTGAGAAATCTCACCAAGTTTCAAGTTTAGGACATAAATACTTTCGGTTATAAAAAATATCATACTTCTATAGCTCAAAGTGACAGAGGGGGGGGGGATTGGGAAGGGAGGTAGGTCTAGAACCCTAGAGTTTTAATAATGCGTTTAAAACTCCATAAAATAGAAAAAAAAATAGTAGTAAAATAATGGTAACACTTATTTTTGATACTAACTTGTGCTCAAATAGTCCCAATAAATTAATATTACCATGCGTTTTGATTTTGCAAATCATTAGTTGAATATTTTTTTTATTTCACATTATTTTTCGTTGTTTCATTATTTTATATATTAGTTAAATATCTGCCCATGGTATAGAATCATAAGCCATTCATAATCAATCAACAAAGTTAAGCTTCACTAGTGAGACTGGGACCTGGATGGGGGAGCATCTGGTGGTATTTCTACTAGGGCATTTCCATACTTCACAACTCATAATAATTTTAGCTCCCAACCTTAGTCACATCACTTAACATCACTACCACTCAGCTGTTATTGCTTCAATCAAGTGTATTTCCTTTCTTTACAGATAAACCTTAAGATTCCTGCATTTGTAATAACAGCCCTTTACAACAATCTGAAAGATATTGAATTGACCGGTAGATCCCTAAATATCTCCCTTAAACCATTCACCAACCCAAACATAAAAATAAGACGGGAAGATGACACAAGCCAAAGAGAAGATGCTGAATCATTAAGATTAACAAAAGCAATTGAGAAAAATGATAAAATAATTGATAAAGATGAAATATCAACACCAGATTTTGAACCATCATTAACTAGGGAACTTAAATTTTCAAATTCATCATCTAGAAAGTCTTCAACTGACACTACTAAAGCAATTCATATGAAATCAGAAGATCAACTAGTTATGGAAATAAGTCCAGGACCATCCCAAGCTAATTCAGGATCAATAAAAAAGGAACCCATAGCTGGTAAATATGATAATTGTTTTGATATGCCAGGACCATCATCACATGTGGAATATAAAAACTTTCATAGCGATATTTCCTTCAGAGGAGCTGGAGACTTCAAATATGGATATGAGGACATAGTTACGGGTACTTTTGATGAAAAGTTAGATGCGTGTCTGGCTAAAAATGAATGTATAAGTCAAACAGACAGTAAAGTTAAAGACTATAGTATTTCTCTTCATAGAGATTACATGAACATGATAGTAAAGGATGCTTACTTAAAAATGATGACCTTTCGTCAGGAGTTGCCAACATATAAGAAGTCTAAAGAGCTTCTTGAAATTATAAATAATAATCAAGTGGTTGTTATCAGTGGTGAAACTGGGTGTGGTAAATCAACACAGGTATGCATGCAGCAAAAACGTTAAGTTTTTTGTTGAGAAATCAAATATTATAAATTGTTAAGAAAATGACAATATGTTAATGGCATTAGATTGGCAACACTAGAAGCTAAAGGATGCCTTGCTTAACATGAAATTGTTAAAAAATTTCAGGTGCCACAAATCATTCTAGATGATGCAATATTGAACAATAGAGGTGCAAATGTAAAAATTCTAGTCACCCAGCCAAGACGTATTGCTGCATCATCATTAGCAATGAGAGTAGCTGAAGAGAGGGCAGAGAAATTGGGAAATTCTGTGGGCTATGCTGTTCGATTGGAAAAGTAAGTGCTCTATAGCTGGTAAAGATAGTATTTAGACAGTGTTTCTGTTCAAAACACACATAATAATTTTTCCTCTTATTTGCAGAGAAGAGCCAAGGAGTCGTGGCAGTATAATATTCTGTACAACAGGGATATTGTTGGCTGATCTTGAAGTTAATCAGGGTTTGACAAGCTACAGTCATGTAATATTAGATGAAGTTCATGAGAGGGATTGTAACATCGACATTTCTATGTGCATGTTGAAAAAGGTAAATAATGTGTACAACAAATAGTTCTCTGCCATTTTTTCAACCAAAATTTCACTAGAAGCTATCAAATATGAACCTTATATCACAAAAGAGTTAATAAGTGTTTATTGCCATCAGGTACTCAATAAGCGTAAGGACTTAAAGCTTATACTAATGAGCGCTACAATAGACGCAGAGACACTATCGGCCTATTTTAACAACTGTCCAATGCTGCATATTGAAGGCCTAGCATACCCAGTTAAAGATTTCTACTTAGAAGATGTATTGGAAATGACGAAATATAAACTTCCTGAAAATTTTAACAAGCCAAGCTCATTTAAATCTAATCAAAAACCATGGCAAAAGCACACCAGAAAGGCTAAACAATCTGCTGCTGATGAAATGGAAAAAGATATAAGATACAAAGCCGAAATAAGTAGGTAACTACTTAAAATTCTCCTGGCTAACTACCAACCATTTTCCTATAATAATATAGTCGGGGAATTGCCATAATGTTGCCGAACTTTAAAAACTCTAGAAGACTTTCAAGTGACATTCTCAAAGGGAGCACATCAGTTGGTGATTGATGACAAGATCATCATCTTGAGGGTAGTAAGCAGCCAGGTGGCAAGATGACGATGCAATAGTTTACTTTTAATTCTATGGGCCTAAAAATCAAGAATGATAAGAGTAGCTATAAACTGTTCTAATAACATTAAAGTAAAAACAACATTATAACTAATATCACATTATCTTGTTCCAGGCCGTTGGCTAGAACCAATAAAGAAGAATCTATCACGGGAAGTCTACCACACATTACAGGACTCCAGAATAGAAGAATTAAATATGGATTTAATTTTTGAACTACTTAAATGCATTTGCAGTAGTGAACCAGGGGCAATCTTAGTATTTCTCCCTGGTATTGGAGATATCACTAAACTATTGAGAATGATCAGAGAAAGTGGTAGATTTCCAGAATCCAGATATGCTGTGTACCCTTTACATTCAAAGCTACCTACATTTGAACAACATCAGATATTCAAAAGACCGTCACGGCATATAAGGAAGATAATAATAGCTACAAATATAGCAGAGACATCTATAACCATAGATGATATAGTGTATGTGATTGATTGTGGCAAGATTAAATACAATGGATTGAATGTGGAGCAAAATGTAACTACTTTGAAAACTGAATGGATCTCACAAGCTAATTTGCGTCAAAGGTAAGTAATTTTTTGGCTTCTAATCTTGTTTCTTATTTTCTTTTAATCTTACTGACTATTTTTACCATACAATTGCTCTAATTATAATTGAATGCAATGCAATAATTGAAGGAGGTGATCACAAAAAAAAACTTTATAACTTGATATTTTCGTTTGTATTGAGAGAAAGCTGCAATGCATATTTTATTAGAAAAATAGATATTTTTTTATACAACATAGGTAGTCTGTGGCTAGCCTGTTGGTAAGCGATGACTGTAGCCTACTAGCCCATAAATACTTGCAACACCAGGGAATTACTTCCGCAATGCCAACCATCTCTTCACGAAAAAGGAATTGAGAGGAGATATAGTACTCATTATGCCCTAACTCTATTCTCTCATTAAAGTATATAAATTTGACAGACGGGGTCGCGCCGGTCGTTGTCAAGCAGGCATTTGCTACCACCTGGTAACCTCACACAGAGCGAAGAACCTCGATGAGCGATTGATACCAGAGCTGCAGAGAAGTAATCTACTGGAGCCAGTGCTTGCTATCAAGAAACTAAGGCTCGGGAAGGCGAATGACGCGTTGGGCTCGATGCCAGCGCCACCTGCTGAATCCACTATAAGTTCTGCTGTTAGCCATTTACATCAGTGAGTAAACTGTTAAAAATTACATTTTATGGCTATTTTTGATAAATGAATGAATTCAGTTTCAGTCACGTGAAATCAGGACAGTAATAAGAAAGTTATTTTTCAACACACATGCTCGTAAACTGACTCTTATTGCACCGTTTTTAGTTTCATATTACGCACTAGTGCTTTTTACTTTACATTATCTTATCGCAAAGTTTTATGATAAATATAATCTCGCATCGCTGTCCAAAAAAAACTTGCGCCCATATTTGTTAACGTTCTCATTGTGTGGTTGATGATTATCAAAAAATACAAGTTTGTTCTCTTCCTCACAAGTATGTTGAAAAACGTCGTATGACACGCGTGTGCATTGATCATTACACTCTCGGCACCCTAATCTACCGCATAGTCTGTAATTACCAACTTTGCACACATGTATCATAATGTACTATTATTTAACCTGTGAAGTTTTAAAGATAATTGCTTACTTCATATGCAAAGGTGTAGAATGGTTGAAGATTGTTTTTGATGGTTTTTTCTGTATTATTTGCACAAATAAAGCTATTATTTGATACCATCCAGGCTAGGTGCTCTAAACGAAATGGAGACATTAACACCACTCGGGTGGCACCTGGCGCGGTTGCCGGTGCACCCCGCGGCGGGTAAACTGTTGCTGCTCGGGGCGCTGTTCTGCTGCCTCGATAGGGCTGCCAGCGTAGCTGCCGTTTGGGGATTCAAAGACCCTTTTATGCTGGTCATTGGTGAGTAAAATTGGTGAAAAAAATAGTGTTCAGAATTGTTTGATCTGATAATCACAGCTACCTTGTACTATCGCAACTCTTGTCATCGACGGGGAGTCCTCACATATTTAAACCAAAATGATCTCGTACTGTGCGGTTTCAAAGGAGCCTCGTATCGCGGAGGCTGTCGAATGAGCCTGCAGTGGTTTTCCAGAGGGAGTACAGGTGAAATAATTAATGGTGTTCGTTACGATTACCACCAAAGTTACGCGGTAGAGTCCCAGCATGGTATTCTTGAACAACAGTGTGAAGAGGTTTTTGCAGGGTCGGCAAGGCGCGATTTATCAATCAACCCTTGGTGTTGCAAGTTTCATAGGCTACGGTAACTGCTTATCATCAGGCGGGCCGTACGTTTGCTACCTTAGTAGTATAAAAAAAAACATGCGACTATTTAAAAATATATTTAATACCGTTATCGGTTAGTTAGGGTTTATCGGCCAGTTAATTAAATGTTATTGAGTAACCCATTAAACATTTTCAACAGGTAAAGAGCGCGAAACAGATGCCGCAAAGCGCCGCTTCGCGATTGGCGAACCAAGCGATCATGTAGCATTTTCGGAAGCCATAATACAATGGGAGGAGTGTGGCTCATACCAATCCAGGCGCTCATTCGCTTACGAAAATTACCTATCAATGAATACCTTAGAACTTCTATCCGAGATGAAGAAACAATTGGGTAATAATCTAAGACAAATGGGATTCTTGACCAGTGGTAATGTGAAAGCAGGAGCTAAAAATAGGAATGGTAATAATTTGAGCCTCTTCAAAGCCATTGTTGCTGCATCGCTTTACCCTAATATTGGGACCGTTAGGTAAGATATACACTGACATTTTGAAATGGTTTTGGGTATTATGGACCCAATATAGGCGATGCAGTATCATTATTTCCTGAATAAAAAAGTAACTTTATAGTAGACGAAAAATACGACACATTTCTTCAGTTACCAATTTTTCATATTTTTTATTAGGATTTAATCAATTACGATTTTGCGTAAGTTCCACGAAGATTTTCAGTGTTTGCGACACATTGGGTTTCGCAAATGTCCATAGGCTGCTGTAACAAAGTGCTATCAGATGAACAGTCGTCTGTCTGCTTATCAAACTTTTGACATACATAAAACACTATATTCAGAGTAGTCACTGTAATCATTTCTTCTAAATCCATCTTTACACATATGGACTATACTATTTTACTATAATGGGTTTATATATTTCAGATGGTTAAATCTTGACGCAAACAGGCTGAAAAACAAGACAATACATATAAAAGCATGCACCCCTGAAGACGGACACATCTCCATTCACCCTAGCAGTGTAATGCAAGCTAACAGAAGTTTTGGAGGTGGGGGGCCCCTGTGTGACAACCCTGGGGCTAACTGGCTCGTCTATTGGTTGAAGCAGCGCTCGTCAGATCTGTTCCTCATTGACGTTACCCTCGTTTATACCTTGCCATTGATGTTCTTTGGCGAATTGAAATTGTCTGAAGGTATTTTTTTTTTTGTTTTGTTGTACAGTATTACCCAACTGATATGGCTTGCCGATGTACCTGCGCAGAAGATACATTTTCAAAGCGCGGGAAATGCTATGAGGAGGGGCGTGACTTGCGAGTGAGACGGAACTAACAGTTGCAGTGTATTATGAACCTTATATAAGTGTTCTAAGGTTGATTATAAGTTTAAGAATTCTTTCGTTAATCTTCGTGGCCATACATTCTTTTCTGTGCGAATAAAGATTCACGACGTGCCTAATCAGTTGGGTACTACTGTACGGTTCTGATGATATCATAGAGTAAGAATATAAATAGAGTGATAGCGTTAATAACAATACCTTGTGCAAAGCGTGAGCAATTTGCATATAGATATGTCGTACACTAGTGAGTTCCTTTTCATTGGTTCCCGGTATCGATAAAAGACATTGGCATTCATTATAAGTATGTATTTAGTCATTTAAACTGAACGCGATGTTAATTTCAGGGCAGCTTAGCACATACCCGTGCTCACGGCACATACTCTATTATAGTCACTCTATATTATTTTATTCATTACACCAATAAAATAGAACTTGGTTGCTGGTATACGCTAGCTAAACTTAAAAGCATTTTTTGCAGTGGAAGGGGATCCAGCAAATTGCCTGATCAAAATTTCCACAATAAAAGTGAAATGTAAGAGAGAAACGACCGAATTACTTATCATATTAAGGTCATTGCTAGACCGCGTTCTTGCAGCGAAAATAATCACGCCAGATGATCAATCTAAAAAGCAAGCTATATTCGATGAACAGGTTTTGAAGTGAGTATCTACAAAATTTACATTTACATTTTAAATGCTTTTTATTACAAATACGTATAATCAACTTTTATTTACGTTTTTGAAAACAGTCAGAAAGTTAATCCTTAAAAGAGCGCGTCTCTGTTCCATATGTTATCACTCGTATTCCGGGCGTGAATGTAATATAATATTATTTGTTCCAGTGCTGTGACACATATTATAACCGCTGAAGATGAACAAGTAGAATATTTGGGTGCCGAAGACGAATATGAATCAGATCAGTCTGAGTGTCAAAGTAATCAAAGGCGTCGTTATAAATAAAAAACATATGTGATATAATTGTATTTTATATTCTCCTGAACGTCTGTGTGGCCAACATAAGATTCTAATATTTTTTGTAGTGGCAGCTCTAAAACTGACAGTTGCCCGTTATCATCATGTCATGTTTGTGGTGACAGATGTTGAGTCAATTATAGTCCCACCAATTTATATGGCTTAGTGGCCAAAAAAGGAACTAACGACGCCAGTTTGAAATGTCACCCTGCCTGCCATTCGCCATTGGTTGTTCGCTCCACCAAATGCGATGACAGCGCCTCTATCACCGGGCCGGATAAGTTTGTGTCTTTATGGGACTATATTTATTTAAAAACTTTATGTTGATAAAGTTTACTTTTGGAGACTTGATCAATCTTAACCTTATTAGATTATTTTAGTACAGTATTTTGTACTTGCAAAAACAATGTATTCTTCTCTTCAGGTAAATTTTAAATCTACACAACCATTCCTTATTTAAATGGTATAAAACATTTTTAATTTGTATTGAAATTGTTGTTTTCAGAGAAAATGTATAAAACCTTTTATATCTCTTCATCGCTCAGTTCATAGCCAATATCTAATTACAAATGAAAACAATGGCACCCGTGAGATCACATTAAATCATGAGAAAACAAAGTTAGTATCTCTTACTAATTATCTCTAGGTAATTACAAATAATAATTCCTTTTTAAACATTTTGTTTAATAAATTGACTGTTATTCAGAAACTCTCTGTCACTGGATATGATGAACTACTTAATAGAAGCAATCAACACAAATAAAGATGATAAATCTTTGAGAGCTATTGTATTATCTGCTAAAGGCAATGTGTTTTCTGCGGGTCATAATTTGAAGGAATTGGTATGTAAATAATTGGGACTCATTATTTGAGGTTTAAACCAATGTTCATATATGTATAGGTACATATATATTTTCAATGTTTATCGATTAATCTATTTTAATGTCGAAAAAACTGAATATACCATAATATTACTGCAGAGACATTTAACAATTTAACCTAGAATATAAGAAAAGAGGTACAAATTATTCAAATGATTTGCAGAAATCTAGCACAGGAATGGATCAACACAAAATGGTATTTAGAAAAGCAACAGAGTTAATGAAGTCTATTGTGCAAAGTCCTGTGCCAGTGATTGCTAAGGTAAAATAAAATAAGATTATACAATGTATGGGCATTGGATAGGTAACGTTGCTTGGTATCAACCTACTAAAAACAAGATGTAAGAGCTACTAAATATGGGTAGGGTAAAGTATTCCCACCAAGTAGTACAAGCATCAATTTACCCATACCTTAAAATATATAAAATAAAAAATAAAGGGAAGTGTAGTAAAAGAAGTGTAAATAAAACTAATAGCATCATATGATTTATATTTGTACGAGTCATTACAGTACCTACCTACCATACAGACACATCTTGTGATTTTGTACAATCAGCACATAAATATTTTTTATAGGTAAATGGTTTCGCTACTGCCGCTGGATGCCAATTAGTCGCGACCTGCGATATAATCGTGTGCTCAGATGCAAGCAAATTTTCAACACCTGGGTAAACAAAACAATCATATTCATAATCTTATTTTTAAAACGGACTTTATTGTCTTGCATTAATGTCTATTTTCATATGGCTATATTTTACAAACATGTCAATTTGCAGAGCTAACTTTGGTATATTTTGTTCGACGCCAGGAATAGCCATTGGCAGGTCGATGCCGAAATCAAGAGCGACTTATATGCTTTTCACTGGTTTGTATATTTGTATGATGATATTTATGTGACCTTTCCTAACAGGAGGTAACCAAATATTGTTTTTAGGTGAACCACTATCAGCTGCAGAGGCTTACGACAGTGGCCTGGTTACAAAAGTAGTGCCAGCAAATGATTTAGACAAAGAAGTTAATAAAATTGTTGAGAGTATCAAACTCAAGAGCCGCAGTGTTATTAAACTAGGAAAACAATTCTATTACAAACAAATGGAAATAGGTTTACTTGAAGCATACAAATTAGGTGAAGATATAATGGTAGAAAATATTAATATTAGTGATGGGCAAGAAGGCATACGGAGTTTTGTTGAGAAACGGAAAGCTAATTGGAGTCATGAGTAACTCTTATCACAACAGATAAGGCTAAAACGAATGTTTTGTATAAATCCATAATTTTGATAACGTTTTAATAGTTAAATGTTAAAGAAAACTGATAATGGTCAGCAAACATTATTATTGCATTTATTTAATGTTTTTCGGGAATTTTAAAATAAAAGCATTTTTTATTTACACCTAATCTTTATTTGATTGCCTTTATAGATAGTATTATATATTATTTAACATACCACTGAACCATGAAATATTAATGCATACGACACATTCACGCAATGTATTTTAAATTATTTTGGCCAATAAGAGATTTTACATTATTTACACCATATATTGCAATCAAGCAAAACTTTAATTATTACGTTTAAAAACATTGTGTTTAAATCATCATTAAATATACATTAGATACTGTTATTACCATACCTACATAGCTTCCACAAATACAAAAGGCAAAATTATAAACTTATTCACTATAATAAATTTAAACAGAAAGTGACAAATAAATCTATAGTTTATTTATAATAATGAATAATTTACTTCTGCTGCATCACCCAAAGTAAATATGTTTTATCAAAACTGTTCCATGCATGCTAGGAAACAATATTATCAGTTATAAAATTGTGCTTTATTTAATACAATACTTACTTAATTTACTACAGAATAAATGGTCATCACTTTTTGACTTTGAAACACATGATACAGATAGGAAATTATACTTTGACTGATATATGAATTTGAAATATTTGGGGCCATATACACAATCGTCAGTGGAACTAACCAGTAGTATAAATTATTTAAATAACTGACGCTTTTGCAACACAATGTGAAACAGCATTTAACCTATTTTAAATATTAAAAATGACATTATAATTGTATAAATAATCATTTTTCAATTTAAGTCTTTAAGTTCAATACAATGAAAACAATCACAAGTTGAAAATTGTTAGCCATAATGGGAATGTTTATGTATGTTCCCAGAGACTATTATGTCACTTCTCACTTCTTGGCCAGCTCGTTAGACAGCCAGTCGAGACCTTCATAAAGACCCTGTCCTTGTGTTGCACATGTAGCTTGGATGTACCACTGCAAAGAAATGTAGCATTAGTCACAATAACTTTAGTTATAGGTTCAATAAAAATATGTTGACCTGATTTTTCAACAGTAACATAAATTATTCTGAATCATAACATCTGCCAGGGAGCAGTGCGATGGTAGAATGGTGATGATGGCACCAGGTCAAAAAGTTTATGAAAGCACTCCCCATTTTGTTGTCCATTTCCCCATTGTTGTTTTTTAGCTCTGAGCAATGTGGTTTTCCTATTGGCACTTCAACTTATGACTTTGAAGTTGTCTATACTAATATTATAAAGAGGAAAGATTTGTTTGTTTGTTTGCATTGAATAGGCTCTGAAACTACAGAACCAATTTGAAAAATTCTTTCGCTGTTGGGCTTACCACGGGAACATGGGTGAAACCGTGCAAGACAGCTAGTTCTTTATAATGCTTAGTCCTTAAGTACAATAATGCAAGCTTACACGGTGGTTCCTCAAGGTGTTCAAGTTTAGGGCATTGGTGAGCTCAGATGCTGTCATTGCATTTGGCATGTCTTGTTTGTTAGCAAACACTAGGATCACTGCATCATTGAGTTGGTCTTCTTTTAACTGAAAGCAAGCCGAATACTATAAATACATACTCAATATACATATAAACATTCTGATATTTCATAAGCACAAAGGTTGAGTTTTTGGTGAGTTAATTACTATACAAAATACCTATCTTTGTAAGTCATTAGTGATATCATTAGTATACAAAAAAAATACAATGGAAATAATTTGATCCGAAACAACAAAGGTGTGTATGTTACTAAATCAAATTGTAATCGTGGAAAGAATTTGAATTAAACATGGCACAGATCTATTCCGAAAAAAAAAAAAAAAAACTTTATCTTGAATAAAAATTGGATGAATCAGGGATGTGGTTAAAACTCAAAAAAAAGCTGGTGGATATACTAACCATATTCGCCAATTCATTTTCAGCCTCAACGATTCTCTTTGTGTCACTTGAGTCTACCACAAAGATCAGACCCTGGGTATTCTGATAGTAATGGCGCCACAGCGGTCTGATTCTGTCCTGGCCGCCGACGTCCCACACGGTGAAGCTTATATTTTTGTACTCCACAGTCTCCACGTTGAAACCGATAGTCGGTATTGTAGTCACAATCTCACCCAACTTTAGTTTGTAAAGTATTGTAGTTTTGCCGGCGGCATCGAGTCCGACTGCAAACAATAAGAAAATCCAACCAATTAGCTTCAGAATAAAACCACTTATAAAACTGGAAAGTAACAATATCTACAAAATTCTACGCAATCTCGAACCGATGAGCTGTCAATTCTCTTACCCATAAGGATACGCATTTGTTTTTTGCCGAAAAGCCTCGTAAAAACGCTTGATATTGTAAGACCCATGGTTTATTGTATTATTTGGAAATGGTATTTGATATTTTAATATGAAAAATAACACTAGGTGTTAGCAAAAAAATATAAATTCACTAAAATAAACCGCTGATAACCACACGTCGACGTTTCAACTTATTTTTCTTTTCACTCACTAGTGTTGTGACTTCGGAACAAAGTTGATGTTCCTATATAGTTCCGTTGTGATGCGAGGCATTGAAATATTATGTAAAATGAGTCATTTGTGTGTGAGTTGTAAACGATGTGTTGGAAACTGTCATGTTGTCAATAAAGAAAAGAATCTTATATATTTTTAAGCTGTGATTAAGGATACATCCAGATTGAGCGTCGAAGCTGTGCACGCGTCGAAAAAAACAGCCCCTAACTGTTAGGGGCTAAATCAAATAAAAATAAATAAAATTTCAAAATAATGTTTAATATTTCAATTTCTCCCGATTTTAATTGGAATATTTCAACAACTGCTATCATTATGAACGTCACTATGATAAGCAGAATGACTTTGTTTTCTTTTCGAGTTTTTTTTTTTTTTACCTTCGTAGAAAAATAAGTATCAATTCGGACTTTTTGGCGGGAACTTGCAGAGTGACGTAGCGTTTTCATTTTTATTTTCATAAATTTGTGTATTTTGAGTTTTATTGTGTATTTTTGGTGGTATTTTACCCAATAAAGATCATCCATGTGCACCAGTGAAGTGAAATGAAATTAATTATGTGTATCGTGACTTTTCAAGTTGTCTCAAAATGTCCGTGAAGAGTTTTAGTACAATGACCACCATTGTAGTAAAACATGACTTTTATGGACGGTGACTGACTGAGGACTTTAATGTGAAGTGATTTATTGTGACTGGAAACTATAATATAACTCGACACTGGCAGAAATGAGCCCTAATTTGGGCTTGGTTGCCAAAATTAAGAAGAAGAAGAAGAAGTATCAATTCTACAATATGCCAAATTAACTTCTACTGTCGCTAATCATTGAAACATCTATCCATATTGACCTACGAATGTAAAAAAAAAACTCAAAAACATCAAATTTCCCGCCTCGTAACTGATATTTACCCTTAATATAGAAGTGGACCCTTTTCTGATTTTCTTTCTCACATATTTTGTTGCTGGTTGTTTCAACCCGAATATGTTAAATAAGTCCTAATAAATAAACACCCGTGCTACGGTAGTAGAAAATTCTAAAACTATGGCTGAGCGGCAGCGGAGACCCAGCAAGATGGTCAACACAAACGCAACAAACAGTGATTAATTGGAAATATAACCTTTTCTGATTTTGTAATACAGGCATAGCGTATGTTTGTGGTAATTACCTACGTAGAGTCGGGACTTCTGTTTTTATTTATTCTACTCCGAGCAATAAGTGAATCGGTTTTTTATAAAAAAAAAAGTTGTTGTATGAAGCGCTGCAGCAGATTTTTGGCTATCTAATGGTGGGAAATGGGTGGGAATTTGAATTTAAATTGGCGCTTTGTGAAGCAAGTTTTTTTTTTCTTTTTTGAACTTGAAACTTGATTTTGCGCCCCCTGTAACTGTCGTTATAGGGTGTGGGGGCAAACCGGGCAGATCCGGGCCTATCACCATGTTGACCGAAAGCCTACACCTGGAGAGCCAGTTTGGCAAAGCATTGAGTTCTTTTGAAGCTTCTGTGCCGCATGGTCCCTCCTGAAGGACGTTACATAGTACGCCGCGCGTCGTCCACGTAGAGGGCCAGGTGGGGCCCCTCTTCCAAGTGGGAGAACAGTTACGGCGATACTTGGTAGCACTTGGTACTTGGTATCGTGAATACAGCCACAGAATATTTAATAGTACTACGTACAGAAAGCCCACTTCGAAAACGACATTTAAACAAAAATCTACTCTTGGAACGACAGAATAAAGCGCAATCCAGTTCGCGCAGCGCTGCGCGCCTAAAATTATATTCACCTACAACTTCCCTCTCTTTCTATCGTATAACTCTATCCTGTATGACGCGGCACGTGTTACGGTAGGGTTGTCTAATGACGTATTATGAATCTTCAATATTTCCTTATCGCCTATGTATGTCCTATTACTATTCTCTGTGTTTATTTTATTTCTATGCTATTCTCCTTTCGTGAACAATGACATTTAAAATATCCTAGCTAACTAGTATTAGATCAGAAAGTTATTTTAAAATGTCTACATACTTTAATCTAAGTTGTTAGACCTATACGTACTTTGTATACTGAATGTGTATTCTGTCTACGAAACTGAATACAACTATTTTGGGGAAGGGTTTTAGTAACATACATGCTTATCAAATCTGGAATGACTGACGACGCGACAAGAGACGGCACGATTACCTAGTCCAGTAGCCGTCAGCCGAAATTCACAATATTTGTTCTTAATAATCTTCATGTTGATTAAAGAAGTTTGTTATATAAAAATTAATAAAGAATTAACCAAAAAAAGGATATATTGAGTTACTTACCTACATAACAATAAGAATTGTAAAATTTTTCTGGATATTGTTCAACTGATTTTTGAAATAGTGGTATGTTAAATCTTAGTTATTCTAAGAGTTGTAAGGCAGAATTACTGTATATTTACTGACTATGGGACCAAACACGAAGTGTACCCTTCCAGACAAAAAAAGAATTTTCCAAATCGGTTAATAAACGACGGAGTTATGAGGTAACAAACATAAAAAAAAAAAAAAAAAAAACATACAACTGAATTGAGAACCTCCTCCTTTTTTGAAGTCGGTTAAAAAATATACGGTCGAATTGAGAAACCTCCTCCTTTTTTTGAAGTGGGTTAAAAATCATTCACATGAGTTTTCGAGGTCTAAGAGGCCCGTTTATACAAGAGGGTCTCTTCTGGTCGCTCTATCTTTGTCTCTTTTTAACACACTGGTATGTTATCAAAACGGGCCTATTATTATAATAAGGACTTTAGGACAATACAATGAAACAACAACAAAATATCTAGTACTATAAAAACAACGATATCTACACAAGATAGTGTTAAAAAAAGAACAGTAAACACTTTATATAGGTAGTACGTAGGTATTTATACCCACACGCGTCTTGCGCTGCGTGCGCGTTGCAACCGACTAGCGTTGTTCCGGTAGTCCGCGTGCGCGCGATCGTACCTAAACATGGGAGTGGGACAGGCCTGAACAGCTTACGTACCGGGTTCGGGGCATTGGAGAGTTGGTGGAACATTCTGTGTAGAGCCGTCCGCTCTTCCCCGCTACCACCATCACCTTCTCTCAGCTCTCTGTGCTGTGGAGATCCAACTCAGTCTAGATTGGTCTAGATTAGGGAATGCAAAACCGTGGCAAAATGAAAACCGGTTTTTTTTTCGGTTATGGAGAGGTAAAACCGGTTAACCGGTTTTAAAACCGGTTTTTTTAATGTTCGCTCGTTTTTTTTCACGTTATTTCTATAGCTCGAATTATAGGTAATAACCGTGCCTAAGATTTAAAAATCGCAAACTGAGGAATTATAGTCGGTTAAAGTTAATGAAGAGAGTATAAAAGAAAACTAAAATTCATCATCACCATCTGCCTGCCCTGTTCTCAACCATTTGTGGTCGGCGAAATCTGTACGCTTCTTCCATTCGTCTATTCTATCCGTTATACCAACTTTCACTCCTTTCTTAATAATATCATCTTTCACACAATCCATCCATCTCTTTTTCATCAAATTGATGGAAATAATAGTTTATTTAACTCTGTAAATTCATCTTCATCAGATACTCGTTTATATAGACTACACGGTTCCTTTCCTTTTGATTATATTTTAAAACGAATGAAATCATAAAAACATATCACATTTGCTTGGTTTTTAATTGCTATGATATATGATGACTTTATGTTAAAAAATTGATCAGTAGAAGTACTTCTACTTTTATAAACATTTATTGAATTATGTTTCGTATAGAACATGTCATATAGTAGCGCCACAGCAACTTGCGTGTACACAAAAACGTGATTATGATTATACGAATGTTTTACTTAGATACATTGTTGTCGTGCAGATGGTTAAAAAATAACACCAATCAGTCAGCTTGCTGTTTGGCATACATAAGAGCCTTCGTTGACAGTAGTTGCTCGGATAGCATGACATTAATGCTGGCATCCCGCAAGGCTCTGGATTATCCCCAACACAGGTTCCACCAGCATATTAATGATATACTCTCTATTGCTAGCATTCATTGCTATGCAGATTTAATTACATGGGACGCTCATTACACGAGCCTTCCAAATATTCCTCGTTCTATATTGGAGAAAAGGCGCGAAGTACTTGTATTAAATCGAGAGTACACAAACTAGTGACTCCGATTGGGGTTGACTAAACCTAGTCTATTTCAACCCCACTAAGTCACACGCAAGCCTGCGCATTCACCGTTGCGAAAAGTCTACTTTCTGTGGCTCCTCATTTCTAGTACATGTCCCTCAACATCACGAAAAGCATTGGGATCCTTCGCGTTAATATTTGTAGCGACGTTCTGTTCCAAAATCATCTACAAGGTATACAAAAAAGTCCGGCCCAAGTGGAGTAATGCTGTCTTCTGTGGGCACCTGGATACCAGCTTTGGTATTTAGTCTCAGTTCAGCGACGTGCTGTTATAATTGTCGACGATCCCGAGCTCACAAGTGTTTTAAAGCCCCTTAGTCTGAGGAGAGACTGCCTTCTTATGTGTGTTCTATTTCTTTTCCAACGGACTGTATTCTGAAGAATTGTTTGACCTGATGCCCAGTTACCTTCTACCATCGTACTGTGCGGTTTCAAAGAAGCTTCCTATCGCGGACGCTCAGGCTGAGGAATGAGCTCCCCGCTTCAAAAAGTTTGAGGCTTGGCAACGTGCGAGTGTTAACCGTTATGTTTTAAGCGTCCATAGGCTACGGTAACTGGTTATCATAAGGCGGGTCGTACGCTTGTTTGCTGCCTAAGTATTGTAAAAAAAAGTTTAACATATTTTATATCTATCATAAAAACAATCATTATTATAAGTTATTTTCTTACCAGCTCAACACAATACACATCAACACACTTCAGTTCATCACAAAAATACTCAATGCATTGCACTCAGTTTACAAAAAGGCGGCAAATCTTTCTCTGTTAGTTTTTCCAAACATTGAAAGAAAAACCGAAAATAATCGAAAAACCGGTTTTGGTGCCATGTAAAACCGGTTTTTTTGGTTGGTCAAAACCGTACCGAATAACCGGTTTTTCGGTTTTCGGTGAAACCGGTTTGCATTCCCTAGTCTAGATCCTTACCTTGTTTTGTTTCTACCATTTCAAATTAAATGCTGGCAGCATTCAATTAAATTGATATGGTAGAAACTAGAAACTTGAAATGGAAATGGTTCACTGTGTGAAAGGGACACAGCGCCTAAAAAGTGAGTCCCTCACGAGAAGGTTTTCTTCATACCTAAATTAAGTTAAAAATGGACGTTATTTTATAGTGAAAAGGTTCAAAATCCTTTGTACATTAAAGGACGTCCAGTTACGTAGTATATAATATCCTTGTTTTCAACAGTATACAAAATCCTTGGGAGTTTTTCTTACGAACCTCTATGGTCAAGGACTTTTTGGCGGGAACTTGCAGAGTGACGTTGCCTTTTATTTTTATTTTCATTTTTTTATTTAAATTCGGGTATTTTGGGTTTTATGCATATTATCGGTGGTATTTTATCCAATAAAGATCAGAAATGTGCACCAATGAAGTGAAATGAAATTAATTATGTGTATCATGACTTTTCAAGTTGTCTCAAAGAGGCCGTGAAAAGTTACAATGACCACCATTTTACTAAAACATGACTTTGGACGGTGACTGATGATGCGGACTATATGAAAGTTATATTATGAATTAAATTACACTTGTGAAAAGGCTGTATGGTTCATTGACCCTTGCCTATCCGTTTATGGATGAAAAAACTACTACTACTACCTCTATGGTCAAAATACCTGTCAAATAGTGTGTCAAATGTAGCTGTCATGCGTCGCCATAGAAACGATTTATTTTAGAAACTTTTAATTTTTTGGTCGGAATCGATATGGAGATTTACGAAGGTATGTTTTTAAATTGAACTATATTTATTACTTGTATATTTTTACATTAACTATTTTATTATGTTTATGCATAGATCTAGTAAAAATTCGCTGTGGAAAAAACATGTTCACCTTAGAGAACCGAGTATCCTATTTTACGATGATTGAATCTATTTACATGCCAATGATTAGATTTTCTTTTTAGAGGTATAAAGTTTCGATTATTAACATTTTACAAATTTTCGTAATCCATGAATTATTAACATATATTAGCAGTTTTGTATGATAAAAAAAAGTTTATAATATTCGAATTGTATAAACTTTTTTTCTCGGTACCCCATACTCGGTACCCATTACTAATGCACAGAATTTAATTTGGATGTGACCTCTAGTAAATAAATATTTTGGGATCATTTGTCACTAAATATAACTACCTAGTCACCAGTATAAACCTATGGTTACACTTACTAATAAGACAAACAGATAAATAATTATTGATACCTCTTTTATAAAATAAAACATAGTAACTTTATTTAGTAAAATAGTTTGTTACCTTGTTTTATAACTTTTTTCCTTTCTCTACACTTCAATGGGTAATGTTTATTATTATCAACACACTTGACAATAATTTTATTAAACAAACAAAATTATTTATCTACCAAGGTGTGTACTCTTGGTATATTTATGAGACCCAGTTAAATTATAGTGCTTATCCCACATCATTGACGAAATTGAAATTGTGACCTAACTAGGCCTTTTCCAAGTTTAGTTTTGCAAGGTGTAAGGGTAATCTGTAGTTTGTAGTAAAGCCTGGCTACCATCCTCAAGTAAAAATCAAAATCTGTGATGAAAAGCTGTGGTAGCTACACTTTGCCCACATCATGAGTTACCATGGATATATATTATTATCTTGGCCAAACACAAGCCTATATATGCATGCATACTAATAAAAAATCTTTTTTTTTTTTTTATTAGATAGGGGTAGGTTTATTGCTATAGCAGCATGATCCTGAGACTGACCTAGTAGAGTAAGTAATCCATTGTAACTATGTACCTTTTGAGGCTTGAACATTCCTGACTGCTTTAAGTAGGTAATGGTATGTCTTATTCAGTCTGGTCAGTGAACAGTATTTATATGGAGCTAGGTTCCTTTGTGGCATATCAATCATCATCATAATAAGGTTAAAGCTGCATGGTAAAACAGCAAATACGGGCAGTCAATGTTTTATTGCGTTTGGATTCAAAGATCGGCAAATATGCAATGACGCGCAATAGGTCATTACCATATTACGTCATTTACTCGATCGGACCCCGTCTTGTAGCCGAGTTAAAACCTACATAGAATGGGTACTTATATGTATAGACATGGCACGCAAAAAACGTTAGAAGCTTCTTTGTGTTCTCTACCTCATGTTTAGTTTTAAAATGCCTCAATTAAATCAGCTTGCTCTTCTTCTGTTCTCTATCTCTAATCTCTAAATTGTATTTAAAAGTAGCTTTTTCCGTCTGTTTTCTGTTTGAAGATATTTTGTTTTAAATCGTAGAAAGACACTGTTAGGGCGCTTGCATGGCTTGCCATTACCATGCAATTAAAATGAATAGCATCGAAAGCATCACAAGATGACAAATCACTCGCAACAAAAAGTTACAACGGCGGGTTGCTAAATTGGGCCTATGTAGGCCATGTGACGTTTCGCAGAGTGCATGCAGCAATTAGGTACACCCTGATTACACTTTACAATCTTGCATTTCCCGACAAAGATCTCCATAACTTATTATAGACATCTTCTGTGTCGTTTTGCTCTTGGCAGAGCGGTCGTAGTCCCGTTGAGGCGTCCACATCGGTGATAGAGGCGGATACGGCTCTCCGCACGATCTCAGCCTCTCTCTGTTGGTAGACTGTCCGGTGCAGTCACGCGGTTTTTCACTGCAGATTTAACTTGGTTAGACCAGTGGCTCGATTCTCGTAACAAAACGTCAGCAGTGTCGTAGCGACATCAACTATTTAAATTGTGTTTCGTGAAATATTTTAGATAAAAAACATTCAAACGTGTATATGCCTCTACAATTTGTCTATAGGATCGTTTTTCAATCGTTCATTTGACATTATAATAGTAAAAAACACAGTTTAATCGTTTATGTCGCTACGACATCGATGAAGTTTTGTTACGAGAATCGAGCCACTGCGCATGGGCTACCTGCCGCGCGATCTGTTTCCCTCCACTTTTCCCTGTATGACCAGCCATTCTATGGAGTCGTTATCCCGCCTTTCGAAGAACGGAAACGCTTGATTTGAAATACCACTAGGCGGTCACCCATCCAGGTACCGACCACGACGGTGGTACCTTAACTTGCCCATCGATTAAGAACGGCTTATCATGCTACACCACGAGCGCTTCAATAGTAATAATATTAACTAACTCAAAATGACTGTGAAATTAATAGTAAGCGCAACAAAAAAACACCAGAAGAAGACGTTTCTTGTTTAATTTTTCTCCTTTAATTTTTAATTTTATTTCATTTTTGTTATAGCGGCAATAAATACTTCATCAGTAAAAATCAAGTGTCTTCCTATTACGGTTTATGAGATACCCTACTGACAGACAGACGGACAGACAGCAGAGGCTTATGAATAGGGTCCCGTTCGGCACACTCTGGGTACGGAAGCCTAAAAAATATGGCGCGTTTTGAATGAGAGCTTTTTTTAGGTTCACTTAACACCCCCTTAGAAAATCTGACTTTCATTTGAAAATCTATAGCCGCTCCCCCCACCGATGAAAAGGCATACATTATATAATATTTTTTTCTTATCATCTAAGCTTTGCAAGCCAATAGGTGTCTATGACGCTCGAGTAAATCCCCATTTAGCATCGTGGGCTCCCCTACTATAAAAGTTTATTCCCATTCTAACTGCAATGTGATGTGTAGTAGGTAGTATTTTTATTTTTGATGTATTATAATCGCAAATATCATAATTCGCATTTTGATATAATAATAGCTCAATGGTTTTGATTATGATCTTAGGTCGAATACTAATTAGAAAACAAAAACTATTAGAAATGTTCAATGAAGAGAATGTACCTACGTATGTACCTAATGTACGGGGATTATTATTATGTACGACCGTACATTATTATAATTTGAACTTTACACTTTTAAAATGAAGACATTGCCCTGATCGAAACATGTCTATCACATAATATATCAAATACGAATTCTCAATTTGCTCTTCGTTTCTCGTGAGAAACAAGCGCTTTTTAAAATTGGTTTCGCCAGCATAAGTTACGTGAATTGTAAAATTATCCGTTTGTTTTAGGCATTGATTTGCTTGGACTACCTTGCAATTATGCAATTGATAAATAAATTGCTTTTATATTTTATCTTCAAATCTTGTCGCAATATTACAAATTATAATTTGCGCACTGATAAATTTTAAAGTCACATTTCATTATTCCCCCTTCGCCGACCGTCTGCATAATCAATCACTTCTGCGTCTTCATATCCGTTTCCTTTTTTGTGTTTATCAAGTGTAAGTAGGCAACGGTATTTCGGTTTTGTGTTTGAACACAAAGCTCGTTCAATTACTGACTAAAGATACTAATGATCCACAACACAACGTCCGCGTCTGTCAGTCGTAACATAAGACGAGTCATTATCGTCACTATCTTTAGAGTACCTAAATGTATTTATTTCCTAATTGTGGATGTAGATTTTATGGAATCATTTCACGCACCTTAATATATATATTTTTGTTAACAACCAATTTTGTATACCTACGCTTGAAACTTAATTCTAAGAAAAGAAGTGCTAGGAAGGAAGTAAGATAAGAATCAAACATTATAACAAATAATTATTAAAATTAAACTTGTATCTTGAAGCCGGTTGTCCGTAACGTATGCCAAATTCCTTAAAATTGTCATGCGGTTTATTATTGCTTCTGCCTAAAGAATGTGGCATGAATGTGAATGGGGCACATGTGGCGTGGCCCAACTCACGAGATTTGCGGTCCAAAAAGGTTGGGGTTGGAATTTGTAAGTAAACCAACCATCAACATAGGCTAAATCCCAGTTAGAAGAAGCAATGTAGGAGACTTTGCGTATATAGTTATGACATTGGTAATGTACAGTGGCGTAGCTCGCCCTACATGTCCTTTTACCTGACTGTGGTGAAGTCCAAATGGAGGGAAACATTTTTAGAAATGGTTTCCTTGATCAAAGAAGATTAAGTAGACCTACGCTACAGTTTTTTTTTATCATTATTATAAAACTACAGTATATTATTATACTAAAAGAATAATTGAAAACTGTTTTACAAAAAACTTAAACCGACTTCAAAGTACACTAAAAAGTAATCTTATCCTGACCTGATGACATTGGGACCAAACGGGAACCCAAAGGGTTCTCCCTTCCAACCAAAAAATCTAATTTTCCAATAAATGACGGAGTTCTGAGGTAATAATAAAAAAAAATACATAACTACAACCGAATTGAGAAACTCCTCCTTTTTTTGAAGTCTGATAGAAAGAGAGCTGCTGATTGATTGATATATATATAATAGACTGAGAAATTAATGCATCACCAACAACGGCGATGATATGTAATGTAACAAAACAAAGTAAGAAATCGTTAGCAATGATTTTTCAAACACAATTAGGTACTTTTCAGGTAGAGAGTAGAGACGATCAATTTAAAATATTACCTTCCTTGGGGTTATTTATTATTAAACGCGCTTGTTTTTTATATAATCTCGCTAATAATAGCTAGTCATTGCTATCAATGAATAAACTTTCCGATTAGTTTCTCATTTTGTTGGGTAATTTACTAATATAACTACTACTACCGCGAGATCGTATCGATTTGATGTTTTGATAAGTATTAATACCTATCTGTTCGAATATTTTTACTTACCTACTCAAAACAAAAGAAGCGCTCGTGGTGTAGCATGATTAGCCGTTCTTTATCGATCGGCAAAGTTAAGCTACCATCGTCATGGTCGGTACCTGGATGGGTGACCGCCTAGTGGTATTTCAAATCGAGCATTTCCGTGCTCCGGAAGGCTCGTAAAGCCATATGTTCATATAGACCGAATTGAGAAAATACAAAATAAGTTTTTAAAAACTGTTGATTACAGAACTGGAAATCAATTTATTGACTATCCAACTACAGGTAAACGCCTTAAAATCCCTTCATTGGAGTGCAGGCGCTCTCTTATGGATGCTACTTTCCTCATAAAAATTATTGGTAATCATATCAATTGTCCTGATCTCTTAGCAAAGGTATTTTTAAAAGTTCCACGTCCCTCCTCACGAGATAAAATGTGTCATTTCTATACAAAGTTCAGCCGAACCAACTACGCCAAATACAGGTTCTTTATTCGTAGTCCTAACCTATATAATAATAATCTTGACGAAATTGACATGTTCCACGAAAACCTCAACTCATTTAAGGCCAAAGCAACACAAATATTATACAAATTATAAGTTTTGTTTCTTTTATATTATATTAAGTTTTTAAGTGTACACCAGCTCATTAATATATGGTTTTTATTAAGTTTTCATTGATGATACTGTAGGTCTTTTTGTGTATTTTAGTATTAATTTTCATTTGAATTGTGACCGTTTGCTATCTGAATAAATAAAATAAAAAATAATAATAAAGCCGTTGGTCCCGGTTATCACTTAATTGTGGTAGTCGTTAAGCTAGTTGGAGGCGGCTTGAAAACTCCAACAGTAGTTGGACCACTAGCCTACCTCCACCGAACCGCAGTGGGCACGCATGGTGGAGTATCTGTCCATTCCCTTACACCCTAATTTGTAAAAGGAGGCCTGGCCCCTTAAAAAGGAAGCTAAAGCAATATTGCTACGGAATTCATTTTTTCGAATTTACAGCATATCTTATGCAATTGCAATATTGCTTTAGCTTCCTTTTTAGCCCCCCTTAGCTCAGCAGTGGGACATTATAGACTGATGATGATAACTATGACTCAATACAAAATATGCATTATTTGTCCATGTAAGGGCTGAAAAGGTATATTAAGCTACCATAAAAATATTTTTTTAATCCATATCAACAGATGATATGCATTGCATAGCCTACCACTCATAGAACCTATGCCATTTGGAGGATATTTTGTGTTTTGTAACGTGTAAGGTATTTGCCGTCATATAGCTATTCAAAATGATTGCCTATCACATTGCAAAATACTTGCATATGTGCGTTATTAACTTCATCGCTTCTAAACTTTATAACACAAAATCTGCTGCCATTTATAACTTTTAAACAAAAAATATGAGACAGCTGAAAGCAACTGAATCCCAATTCCCTTCTCTTCATCTAGTCAGTGGACCAAGTATCGCAAAATCATCACTATGCATTGTGCATATTGCACGAAATGCCCGATCGTTCAATGTGTTGTTGTGGGTTATATACCTACGTAGGTTTGTGTCGCCCACTCGCAACGATATCCAACCCAACAAGTGGTCATCACTCCGAAACATACCTTTTGAAGGTTTTTGAACGATTCTGATTTCTGAGCTTCATGCAATCGAAATTGGTGTCAACATCGTGGTGTATCGTTAAAAGACTAGTTACAAAGCTATAAAAGAGCCAATTTATTGAGTAATAAAATAAAATGGTAAAGTTTTTTAAATGAAGATTCACTGCTACACTGGTAAATAGTACCTACCAAGATTTGTCAACTAATTTTGCCAGCTGTGTGGCATCAATAATTTGCTTGAATCAACCATCCATTAGTATCTAAATAAGTAACTATATCATCATCCTCTTTCCTTGTCCTTATAGTACGAGATCTCGTTGCAAGAAAATGCGTTCATCGAGTTTTTGAGCGGGATAATTTTTTTATATATAATTGTGAATGGGGGAATGTATTTTTGCCGCGTTGCGTATCAAAATGTGGATTATTTATCAAAATTATATAAATTGATATTTCGAAAAAGAAAACATTAGTTTTTTAAAATAAATTGTGATCCACTTTACATTTGTATTATTTAGGGTCGGCTTTATTATGTCATGCCCCAAGACCCACTCTTTTATTTATTTATTTAATTAGGACAACCAGTAGTTGTTACATTAAAAAAAACTTAAACTAACTAAAATAGATAATGAGATAAATTTACAACTTTTTAAGGAGTCACAACATTCAATTTTGGTAACAAAAATAAAAGTATTTCAAAAAGCTCTTCATATTGTCATGTGATCTCTCTTTTTTAAATGGCTTCTGCTTAGTCTTATTAAAATTATTTTATATATTTAACGATTTATCTACTGAACGATACTAAAAATTACGTAATTTATGCCAAAAATATCGATCGATCTGCCTACTTACGCAAATAAAACTCCGCACGAAAGCATTATACCGATCAATAGGAAATTGGTATCATCAATCATACATTCACTTCTGGCGACCATAACTATGCTCTGCATACACAATATTTTAGCTGCAAGTACATAAACTATTAGATTACCACTAAAGTCTATTATATTGTGTAAACTAATCTGCGTGGACAAAATTCTATATTTTTACAAAAACGTCAACCCGTCATTAGAACGCAGAAACAAATTACCTTCCTATATCAACTTGATGTGTTCATTTACGTTATGTCTTTTCTACTAGAATATAAGACAGCTAGTATCTCATTTCATTAGCTCCGTGAAATTTACGTCCGCATTACAATAGTTAATTCTCTGTTTATAATGGAGTATACAACTTGTTTTCAAATTGTAGTCACGTCCGAACCATTATCTGCATCGTTGCAAGTCATCTGCACAGGAAAGTGCGATAAACTTAAGTTTGCGTCCAACTATTTATCTTTGTCAGTCTATCTATTTGTTCACCTTCATTTTGTCGTATTTGTCACTTTCCAAAGTGTTAAATGTTCCCATAATGTGTCTCTAAAATATACACAACAACGATTAAGTTTATTATAATGATGATCGTACAACGTGTTATTTAATCGCAGAATAACACAGCTAATCATTCATAAAACTCTAGAGATTGCTTATTAAATAAAGCCTTCGGAATGTCGTCGCCCACATTTATTACAATTGACTTTGGACACCTGTTGCTTTTGATGTTAGTTTGTCTAATAACTTATTTATTGCTCGTGTTTGCTTGGTACAACTGACTGGTACAGATCTACTTAGATCGTGTTTAGTAGTTATAAATGAGCAAATTTTGATAAAGGCCATTGTCCTACGCCTCTAGGCACTATACATATTTTGCAGCGGATGCAAAGCGTGTGATTATTTTACAATAAGTTTGCGTATAGAACTTTAATGAAATAGATTTTTTCTATTTGCGTAGTAAATGATACTTAAATACAGATTAAGTATCTAATTATAGTGCCGAATCCGATCATAGACTTTAAATAAGTTTTAATTGATTAAAGATAAAATATGTCAAGAATGTCGTCATAATTAATTAAAGTGATCTTTATGTTATTTTGTTGCCTCTTGACTTGAACCTGCTTGCTTGAACGCACACAAAACCGCGTGAGACGTCTAGTTATTCATTAAATGATTCAATTATCATCACTAGAATCGCTCGTTGTTTCATATCTTGCATAATGTTTGATTCGGGACGGTATTAACGAAAGCTTGATTTAACTCGTCTCGGGTTGATTGATTGTGAAACCCGCACCCATTGTCTGTATGCTAAAGTAAAGCTGGCTGACGTGTGACTCGATTACGTCAGTTTTGTTTTGTGTGTCCAATGACAATAATGAACTTTAAACTGGTTTTTGGGAACTAGAGCCATGCCATGCCATGTCATACTATACGCTTACGTTTAGAACATGCATGTGATGTGATATGCATTTGGTTATTTGTCATTATATGTTATGTTATAATAACTATTTATAATATTCATTTTATGTCATCACCAGCTTCCTTGCCATCGAAAAGGGGATTCACCTTTTTGCCTTCAAGCATTAGGGGATTCCACCATGCCCATTTATATTGTTGCTATTTCATTCAGGAGTACGGAGCAGGGGCCTGGGTATTCTTATGTTTAATTTAATAACATGATAGTTACAAGACTTACTTAACATAAAACATTTTTATATGGTAAATACATAATTATTCTAGGCAAGTAAAAATCCAGAGAAGTTTATACATTATTTTCATTTTTGATAAAAAAAATCAAAATTTTGGGCCCTTCTGCCCTTGTGTTTTTGAAACTTTGTAGCTAGGTCATTATTTCTATGACTGGTCTTCTAATCAGAAGTAGACCTATACAATTTATTCTATCTAATATAATTTTATTGGTTCCCTGAATCTTTCATTGACTTTAAAAGGAATTTGAACCTAGATGTTTTAATAGGGGGTGCATTGAGATAGGGGTTTTTACAATTCAATCCCTAAGGGGGTTACGTAAAAGTATAACTGCAGGACGGTAACCTAGTTGTGACTATTTCCGAATTTATGTAGTTTTATCGAATGTAGATAATCTAGCTAGTTTATGCGATTCACTCACGTGTAATCCTCATTATATCCCCAAATGAATAGAGCTCTATATTGATCTCGTATCGGTGTCGTTGTGTATCGAATTCCCCTATCGTTTTATTGTGGACTATTTGACAGCATTGATTTGTATGTAATCAAAGTAAGCTAAGCCAGTTAACTTTCATAAAGAAACTGTGACGGTGATACTATGCAACTATGTAATTTGAAAGCTTGACCTCTTGAAAATGTACGTTCTGAGATTGTTTTATATTGATAGTTGATATATATAGCAAGTATTTCTAATTATCATAATTATAGTTATGTCTCGGGACGCGCAACCAAGTGTGATGCCGCAACGGTCGGACTCGCGCCATTGCGTGCGATGCTCTTGCATTGTACTGCACTAACAGAAATCGGCAAATTAATAAACTCTCTTTCCCTTTCTCTCCTTACCGTAACTATTCATCTTCTGACCTTTTCTATAGGTTTTCAACCATGAGTATAGCTTATGTTGAGCACAGCTACGACGATTAAATTCATGGCATATATTATTTCATGGATGTTATTTCTGCTGGTGTTAGTATTGTTACTAAAGTGAATATAACATAAAATAAGATGGGTATCATCATCTCACTGCATGTATAGGTACCTACCTAAGCACTCTGGTTACTACCACATGCACACGATTTCGTAAGTGCCGGACAGCGGGCGGTCGGGTGAAGCAAATCCAAACAAACTTTGAACACTGTAACCAATATGTCATAAGAACGCATCATTTGTTCACCGTTTTAGCATATTTCATGGTTTTAACAGTATTGTTGATTTTGCGAAATGGGAGTCTGGACTGCAATACAAAATTCTGCATATAATACTCAATAGGTATTTTGTTACATCTCATGTAAAAATAATTGCAATAAAATAAGAAGCACGTTATTTATAAGTCGCAAAGGCAACATTTACAGAGCAAGGAAGCAATTTTCAACAACACTTAATTAGTTAAATGAACCAAAAGAGGATGCTTTGTTTCCCGTCGGTCGCCATAGCTACAGCAATAGAGCCTAAATAGTGCACAATCTTTGTCTGCTATACATAATATCCAAAAAACTAAAATTAACTTCAAATTAAATTTTAACTTTTGTGGCATAGATTTCTGAATGGAAAAATCATATTTATTCCAAGATTCTCACGCTTTGTCGTTAATTTTAAACATATCTTCAATTCCTTTTTTTGCTATGGGAAGCTTCGTCCTTTTTTCCCCTATTGCGAGCATTGGTATTTTTATTCCTTTCGCACCCCCCGTGATTTACACGCGATCCGAGACTATTATCCCGTTTGAGAAGACCCGCCTTCCGAAAGTGCCATTCGTTAAATTCCATTTTTAAAAGAGTCAGCGGATATGTAGTCTCCGGTGTTGTCACCACTGCATTATTGGAACGGTTCAAGCATTTCCCTTTATGTTTTGATTCTATTACGTTTCAACGCTTGATTGGATTCCGACGGAAGCGAGATTTTGTTAACGGAAGAGGGCACACAGTTTGGGTCAATTTTGTGTGATTACTGGCTGCGTATACCGGTCAGCTCTCTATTATTCTCGTGTGTTGCGCGTGCGCCGCGCCGCTGCGTGTTTGGTTAGTTGCGTTCGCAGCACTACCAAGAATAGGCGTCACAGTGATGATTCCTGTCTGAAAAGTTACTCTCGTTGTGCGGACACTGATTCTTCCAAACTGTCAGAGAGTTGTGTAACCGTTATCTCGCGTTGTCCTTTAAATACTCTTCGTATCGTGACATTTTATTACTTATCTTGCTGTATGAATCGAATTATAAACTTTAACATATTTAACGTTCAGTATTCTTGTAGAATTCATACAGTTAACTAGTGCCTTACCTGTTTATTTAATTTTTGACGCATTTTATCGCATATCGTCAAAATGTACACTTATGATAATGTTTGATAAGGATAGACTAGATAACAAAAAGTGGGTGACAGAGGCTCACATGTCAAAAACGACCGGCAAAATTGTGTTTCAGTAAACGTGTGTGCGTGATATAATAGTTGTTTATTTTTCTCGCTACTTCATTACTCAAACTAATAATTATAAATCTCATTAGGCTTAGACGTACCGTGTTGAGACCGTACGTATTGTACATAAAATGACTGATGCGTCTGCGCCGGTGCAAGTGTTGCGTTAGGACTATTTTCGTAGCACGGAAATAAGAGCGGCAAAAGGAGCAAAAAGCTGGGATCGCCTGAAAAACTTGAGGACGTAGTGTCGAGTGTATTTCTGTCTGTTGTGGACCGATATCTACAACAGTTTGTCCGTGGATCATATGTGTTATAGTGAATACTGCTGAAAACATGAAAAAGAGGACACTATCAAAACTAAAATCCATTTTTAGCTCGAAGAAAGGTAACTTTTTATTATTTTTATGTATTTATATCTTGAACAACTGAATTGTTCGGTTCTACCTCTCAAGGGATTGTTGAAAGATTCAGTCACGTCTTACCCATAATTTTACCTTTATAATAACTTCTTTGTTTATGTCCATGGACCGGGACAATAAAATTGTTAATACATAGGCAGTTTGTTACTTACTTTAAGATTAACATTTTGTTACTCATTCAGTAGATGAAGAATTCATTCACCAATGTATTCTTGTCCACTTTACAATTGTAATGAATCGTAAAGTAGAAAATGAAGCAATAATTGCGATTTCTCTATAATTTCGATGATTGAATTAATTACTTCGCAGATCTATAAATCAACGAATGCTCAACTTTATATTAAATTGTTTATAAGAATTTCAGTGTAACCATGATATGATTCGCATTTATCCACACAAACACAGCTTCGCAGCAGCTGGGTGGGACAGTCGAATATTTTTTTATTCCGTACAATATAACCCGTGATATAACCCTGTGTGCCATGAACAGCTGCTCTGAGTTTTAATAATAACGCGCCAAGTAGAGACATTTTAAAAAACCTCTATACATTATTGAGCTGTGGGGTGTGAGATGGGCGTAATTTAGTTAGGACCGGACCTCGTTCGCATACCTATTAAACTAAGGTGTATGCGACAAATCCAGTGTTTTATCTGCCACTGCTAATTTTTAGGGACTAAGATTTGAAATATAATAAGAAAAACTACTCCTCAGGCCGGAAAATATATTCATCAAATATTCTCATCACTATCTAAGCAAACCTTCAGTACGTATACCTACGTAGTAGGTACACCCAACAATGACAACATTTAAGTATTCGTAGATAGGATTTTATAACCATTTGTGTAGTGTAACCTCTTCTCTTCACAACATAAATATTAAAATTATCAATTTGTCTGTATTATCCCGAAGTTAGCTCATACTCCATAATATTCAATTTCTTTCTTTGGAGGTAACATAAACTAAGTAAGTAATAGAATTTGTAAATTCTAAACAAAACAAACTGCTATAACCTTGAAGACATATTGAACAGTTTGTTAGCAAGCCGGGACGTACATAAGTAATGATAATAATACAATAACCAACAGCATAATAAGTAATACAATATTATTCTTCGATTCTAAAAATATTACAGTCAGTATAGCCTTGGCTATCAAGAAGTCAACATAACTGCGTTAGCCTAGGTACAGCACAATACAACTGATAAGCACGTGGTGTGAACTCTTGCAATATGGATATGAAACTCGTTGCTCACTTTGTTTGTTTTGAGTTCAGTGTTTAAGATAGTGCTCACAGCGTTACATGTATACTTTGTGAAGTTTAAATCTATCTCATAATGCCTTGTGGTATTAGGATCTGGCGAAAGAAAGGTAATACCATTGTTAAACTTTTAACAACTTCAGTTTTAATGTATCTATTGACTTATCTACTATTACAGTATCGTTACTCACTTATCTGTATATTACACGATTGCAAAAGTTATATGACTTTCATAAATGTGAAAGAGCATCTGCTTTTGATATATTATGTCCTTCAATGTCATAGTTATAATATAATCTATCATCTGGCATCAACTACTTACCAAGTCTAATTTTGCGTTACCATTTGTCTTGTCTTGACGTTTCATAGAGCCACATAGAGCAAAGCCTTATCTTCGTGAGAATTTAGTAAACTAAACTCGTGATCTTCACATGTAGATTTTAATCTTCCTCGTATTCTTTTGAATTATCTCCACGCTTGTTTGTCACGGCTTAATGTGTTCAATATATGAAATAATTTTAATTTTTACCAAATGCAATGTAAATGTCGTAAACTTGAGATAGAGAAATCATACTCATAAATGTTCAATAATAACCACCTACTGGTAACCAAGACGATGCGGTGACTTTATCTTGCGCGGTAATGACTGGTTGCCGTTTTAATAATTATTGTTTTTATTATACTGTAGACGAACTTGCGGGTCGGATGTCAGGTGAACACGTCATACTATTGTTCTCAAATCGTACTAGGTTCAAGATAAACCCTAACTCAGAATTATTTCATCATCGTCATCTGCATGTTTGGGGTCGAAGAATATGGATCACAGAAGCCATGATATAATACCTAATAATAGTTATATTTAGCTTAGATTTAAATCTAATATACATACTCATATTTACCTGTCAGGTGGTATACACACCAATAAAACACTTGAATAAATAATAGCCAAAAGAATAGACTGATAGTCTTTAAAAATATGATCAAATAGAATTTTAATTGTATTTACTTCTAATAAATAGCATTTCGTTGTATCGAAACGGAATGCTTCCGCTTAGATATTTGAGATCACGATATTAGTTTTCATAGGCGTCTTACGATACGGAATCAACCGAATGCCGGCGGTGAGCGTGAAGATAGAACAGATTTCTATTTGTTTATTGGTGCAAGGCCTTTGGAAATATGATTCATTTTACTTTCACCATTAGCTTTAAATATCAAACTTTTTTTATAATTTACCTTGATCAAGATGTTAGATATTTGGTAATCACTTTATTAGCGGACTATTTACTAATCTATTCAACAAAGCCGCACTTTTACAAACTGGTTCCGTGGAATGTGGTGCGATGTTTTATATTGAGTGGTTTGAATAATCTAATTTTGAGTCAAAACATGACATAAAAGGCATAACTTGAACGCTCGCAGTTGACCTTTACTTATGTAAGAGGCGTGAACGAACCATGTAAACTCTCGCATATCTCTGTGTAACATATCGGTTAGGTTACATATCATTTTGTCGAACAACATACGTAGAATCACGGAAAAGAGTAGAATTCACAGAATTTCGATTGGTCAAAAACTTCTGAATTTCGATAGGTAACTACATCATTTTAACTGACCGGCAATAATGTTTATTGATCTTTTCACTTTTGCTCAAAACATTGATTATAAGAGTTTACAATTGTTCATGTTTGCAAATATACGCTCGCTTCGCAAGTTCTAAAACAACCAAACCTAACCTAACCCAGTGTTTTTTATGAGTTTTTTGTCCTGGATTCTGATTCCCTCGCCGATGGAATGAGTCCCACATACATCAGATATACTACCAAAAGTATTTCGAAACATAATGTATTTCAATAATTCTTCTAATGCTGTAATAAGGCAGGTAATTTAGGAATGCCAGTGAAAGATATTTCGTCAAAGTAGCATGGTACCTTCTGTAACACTTGTTTGCATACGCGGTTAGACATAAGTTCTCACGGACACGTTCTCTCCCCTCTTTTTTCACTTTTGTACGAAAGTGTCTATATTGTCTGACTAACTTATGCGGCTGTCTGTGTCTTAAATTTATGGACGTATAAATGTGTAGGTAAAAGAGTTGCGGTCACTTTCATTGAGCAGTTCCCACGACAAGCGACTTCGTGAGTCTTGAGACTGCAGATTGATTGACAATATGCGTATCAGTATCAGCATGAGAAACTGTCAAACTGGACTGATGTTTTATAATTCTTAACCCATTTCACAACCAAAAGAAAATAAAATATGATGCAATAATTACTGGTGGATTAAATTAATGACTCCGAATGTTTCCTATAATTTTTCACCTATTTCAGTTCAACAAGTTACTTATTTGTACGGACCACCGACTGTTGGTCTAATTTAACTAGTTTTTATCTCTGTCGCCAAATCCATCCATGTACATACAACCCATAGTTACTTCGTTTTTTTTGGTACCTCCGTGTAGATAATCTTTGTCGGTAATATTTGCTCAAGAAGGAAGTAATTTCGTGCTTTATTGCATTCTTCACGCGATTTGTGGTTCATAATTAAAGTTCATAACGTAGACACGCTTTCTTCTTACAATAAAAATCGCTATATTACCTAATATTTCATCTCTTGCAATCTTCATGTGGGCGAGGATGTTTATAAAAAGCTTATTATTGTTTGAACTACTTGATTTTAAATGCTGTCGACGGGAATGCATCGGTAAGCATTCATTTTACCACCGCATCTTTCCCTTCTAATGTTATCCGGTTTGATTAGCCTGTGGAATATTAATAGATTAAAACCCATACAAACACCTAGCACCTTATTACAAAACATCGTTTAAAGGAAAACCAGGTTTTTAAATAGCCTCGTCCCTTTTTATTATATGACGTTAGAAAGTGACCGAATGACAGTAAAACCTGGGTTTGCTCTAAACCATGTTTTGTAATAAGGTGGCAATAGTTTTAACGTAAATCTCATTGCATTTTAATTGATAGAAAATAAATTTTTATTAAATAATAAACATTACAGCTTTGCTAAAGTAACAATTTAAGTGCAAATCAAATATAAAATAAATTATACGTAATGGGAAATTTCAAAAGAAACAAGTTATAATGATACATAATCAAAAGTGTTAATTGATGTGTGCTTGTGTAAATTTAATACTGAAAGCTTCAATGGTCAGTATAATAATATAATAAATACATAAAAAAGGATTTCACATGAATATAACAGAAAAATTAAAGTAGGAATATGAATATAATAGAATCGTAGACATAGAGAATTATATGTACCACACCATGAATTAAATTAGAGATAAAATTCCGATCTTTTTTTTTACCGGTCAATCTCCTTCCTTTATCTTCTCTCACATTGGTGGAATTGTGTTAAAATATATAATTTGATGCCATTTTAATATAATAGTATCTATTATTACGGTAGTACAATATCAAATCTCCAAGTGACTGTTTGTGAACATACCTATACCTATTCTTACAATGACTTCGGAATGTAATATCACCGTTTATGGTGTATATCTCCTTTCGTATATTCTTACTTAGAGCCCCGTTAGTAGTAGTATTCTGTGACTAACTTGGTTCGTTTCATCGTAAATTGTGATGTGGTTAAGATTAACATCGGTTTATTTAAATTTAATTCTTGGCGATATCGGCCGAAGTGTTTGGTTAGTATTCTACGAATACGAATATTCGTCCCTTCCTATTTGTTGCATCACTAAGGTGTAGTGCACTACCAAGTACTAATCTACTGTGTACTGTATGTACACCTCATTTATCTTCAATGGTATGGTGTTTTCCTGTTCACGTTGTAAGATAGACAATGATAACTCATGCTATGTAAGTAGTGGCTATTTATGGCTAATGTTATACGTATACATAATGAGTATTCTTATATTTTGGTCGTTTGGTCTAAGAAGTTTATCTCTATAGAAACACCTTCATGTTGAAGAACAGTGCCTGGCACTGCCGAGCACTATGTCACCCTCGCCCTATTGTACATTTCACATCGTTAAGTTTCCTCACCCTTCAATAAGTACGTCTGTCTCAAGTTATTGTTAGTTTCCTAATTGCCGTTTACGTATGATTTATTTTAATGCCACACATTAGGACAATAGGTATGATATTTAACTTTCTCTTGTAAAATCAGAGTAGGAGCATTGATGAGTCGATGTTAAGCTGAATCGATTTTATCTGCAGCATCGCAAACATTCTAGCACAATTATCGAGGTTTGTTCCTCATTGTATGCGCTGGTCGCTTCGCTGACATTCAGGCCGGCTCGCCTCGATAAAATGTTTTGCCGTTCTGTATAAGCCAAGGAAAATTGTGTCACATTTAAAAAATACTTTTCATTCAAAAAGTATCGATCTGTTTTATAGCCTTATCTGATTCTGATCAAAGAATAAACTAAAATCGCATGTTCTAAATGTTCTAAGGTTCAATGGAAATACTTATTTCAGTGTCAGAAGACTAAGTATTCTGATTATTTCTGATACTGCTTCCCGAATCATTTAGTTTTCCTAAGGTACGAGTGGTCGAGTACCTTTAGGTTCCAAAGTTAGATTTACAATAAATTGGAAATCTTTTATCTAACATTTGTTATCCTTCAAATATCTAGCATTAAAATTCCTCTCCTCATTTCTCTTGAATATTATCTGAAATTACAAACCAGTTCATTTTGAAACAATTTAGTTGCTTTCCGCTCATTACTTGTAGGCACTAAATACTTTGATGTAGTCGGTTGTCCGCCGGCGGGCGATGCTGGCAGACAGCGGTTCGCTTGTTAACATCCCCGGCGTTAAATAAAATCTTTAGCAATTTGTGTTCGCAGCACGCGTCAATGATGTAGCATGTGCCGCATATCGGATTTATGCTCTTTAGTATTGAGAACAGCAGTTAGCTTCTTCTCGGAAAGGTTTTGGTAAATACTTCTTTGCATTTTAAGTGCCTATATTCGCGATTTTTAGAGAGACTAGCATAGTTATACGTTTATTAACATGAGCCTTACGACTCCAACTACAAATTAGTTATTTATTAATGCTTACAATATGATACCACGGAGGCGATTTGGGGGAATGAGGTCTTGAAATTATATGCAGCAACTGATTATAATCAACTGTTGGCAATAAAATTTGAAACGAACGAATAAGGTAAGTAGGTATACGTCCCCTCAAAGACGAAATGTCTGTGCCTTCCCCTTATGTAAATTTAATTATAACTTATAATAACTTATAATAAATTCATTAAATCTTTAATCATAACTATGACGATCTGATTGATGAATCAAATTACATTAATTATATTTTTTTGTTCTCAACAATTTACGTGATTCTTCGTTAACTACTGGCATACTTACCCTAACTTGATACCCTTGAATTATATCAAAGCCGGAATAATTCAATGAAGCCGGACCGAACCAACGGATATTACCTTCGTCAGTCGGTTTGGTCTACCTACATAAGCATGAAGATGATCCTATTTTAAACTAGAGAACCGTTTTACTGGGTCTGACTGAAGTCAATTAGTAGTCGAGTCATGCGCGCGCGCCACTCGAACGATGCGCGCCCTCGATCGGGATGCGCCTGCGCTGCGCAGAGTTCAGCCACCCGTTCACCCAACATAGTTCATTTAGATATCTACAAAATTAACTCCATTTATGACTTAAAAATAAACCACACTTCTACGACATAAGTATAGTTTTTCAAATTGATATTTCTAGTAGTGTATTATTACGATTCAAGGTCACTATTCTAGTTCCTTCGCATCGGAATTGCTAATATTGCATAACTAATGATGTAAGCAGCGCCATCGCAGAAACCGGAAAGTTAATCGTTTACAACTAAGTATTAATAATTGTGTAAAGGAAGCCGGTCGTACAAACCATTTGGAATTAATTAATAGTAGGTACACACCAATGTAGCTCGTTGTGTAGCATGATAAGCCGTTCTTAATCGATAAGCAAGTTAAGCTACCACCGTAGTGTTCGGTACCTGGATGGGTGACCGCATAGTGGTATTTCAAATCGAGCGTTTCCGTGCTTCGGAAGGCACGTTAAGCCGTTGGTCCCGGTTATCACTTAATTGTGATAGTCTTTATTCTAGTTGGAGGCCTTCTAGGCGGCTTGAAAACTCCAACAGTAGCCTACCACCACCGATCCGCAGTGGGCACGCGTGGTGGAGTATCAGCCCATTCCCTTTCACCCTGATTTGTGAGAGGAGGCCTGTGCTCAGCAGTGGGACATTAAAGGCTGATGATGATGATGACACACCAATGAGATAGATTATAGCTAATGATTTTGTTAGTGCTATTTTATACTACTTCTGCTATATAGACAGCAGTTGATACATCAATTGAGGAATCTAATACAGCAATTAGTAGGTATACCACTAACTCAACATTGCAAAACAGAACGTTAAAAATAATCAAAGAAAGGCGGTTTATCCTCGTCTTTATCTGTATTGTTAGAGGTCAGATACTATTCCCCTCGCTTCGTGATGCGTCGCGTTAGTTAGCATAGTATATTCTGTTGTTTTACGCCCGCCCACGCCACGTTTTGTTCTTGCCTTCATCATACTCGTACCTCAATTAAGTACTTGGTCTCTATAGTTGCTATCAAAAATTCTAGGGGGAATATTTAGGTGGCCAGACCAGATCGCGTGACCTAACTCGTAATTTAACTAATCAATATGGAGGTTGTGGTTGGTTTGGTGGCTTGCGTCATGTTTACTTGCCGCTCGCCCTTGTATGAATTTGACACTGTATGGAAGCAGTTTTGTTATTGAATTTGTAACATGTTTATAACAACGCCCACTGAACTTGACATTAATAACTAAAACTGAATTTACTTTAATTAAGTATTACTTACACATACACACCCTAAACATATTAATTATTTTCCAAACTATCTGTGATATTTTCCAACGATAAAATATGCAAATGTGTCGGTATATAGTTGCAGGCCTTATTGAGCGAAGCAAGCTATTGTCATCGTCAATTGATAGAATTGATGCCAATGAATTGTCCTTTCATTAAACTATATGCAACACAGGCACACATAAGAGAACACGTAGCACGCTATTAAAGGGTGATATAGGATAATTTAGCTTTTCAAGCATCATCAAACCAAACGGTATTATACAATTCCCGTGGAACTTATACATTAATTTACCGTGCGAAGGAAAACGCACAAAAAATATGTGGCATGAAACATGAAACGTTACATGTCAAGGTCGCTATTAATGTAAAGCTAAAGCTACTAAGGGGGATAAGATTTTGACATTCGTTGATATATAAATTAAGCTGAAATCAACCTATTTTCAGGCAAACGTCAACAACAACTGCAATCTTCGAATTCTTCACGCTCACCGTCGCCGGAGCCGGCGGGGGATGTTTCCCCGGACTGTGGTGAATCGTTCCGGCCAGCGGAGAGGTCTCCACTGAGCCGGGTCAGGCCGCCACCTTCCCCGCCGGTGCCAACAAACCCTGTGGCTCCAGTTGCTCCAGAACCCTCCGGACCACTCCCGCTGTTGCCATGCCAGGTCTGCGGGCGTACTTTCGTGCCGATATCACTCGCCAAACATGTGAAGATATGTGAAAAGATGACAATCAAGAAGAGAAAGACGTTTGACTCTTCCAGGCAGAGACGTGAAGGTATAAACTTTTAAGTTATTACTAGGTATTGTTTCCATGAGCGAATATAGACTACGGTACTATTATATAGATTTCGCGACAAGTCTGGGTTGCTCAATATCAATCAAGAGAGATTTTGAATCATCCATGGGTGGCAATAAGTAAATCTCTCTTTATATAGAACCCGTATTTCAGATTCATAGACCATCACGGATAATTTACGCACGGTTGACAACTTTTAACATCAACTGCCAGGATGTAATAAATTTTAAACTAGTTCGTTTAAATTGTAATTTTTTTCGGCCTGCTCGTTTCTTTCTGAGTGTTCTGATGGGCATGAATGGGCAGAAAACGGAGTGTTCTTTGTGACTCATATCGAGTAGGTACCTTATACATTATAGACACGTGGATGTTAATGAATGATGAAATATTTAGTAACAATTTTATTAATAAGTGCAACTTTCGACTGACAGACGATATTTGTATCTTGATATAAACCAATTCGCTCATAGAAACATTGCCCTTTACCCCTTTACTTACACAACTCATTGTAGGTAATAAGAGCACCTTTTCATGAATTGGAGAATAAATATTCCACTATAGATTCCGGTGGTGGACTCAGGATATGGCATTGTCGGTATTACTAACATCGATGTTGCATTTTCATTATCATATTTACGTAGTTTATAAATAGCATTACCCATTATGGGCTCTTCGATTTGTTTGAAACAGATGTAGGTATTAGAAAGTTTTAATTTTGTAGTTTATATTGGCATGTTTTATACCATAGTTTTGTGTATATAATGATGAATATTATTGTTGTGGGTAAAAAGGGCTGCCTGCGGCCAACGGTGCCAAATCCGGTGAGTGGGTAAATTGTTTTTACTTACTATGCATTATTTAACATCGAGGTTTAATTGTATGTGAACGTCTTACTAACACGTCATGTGTCACTCATACCTTCGTTTCATCACATTACACAAAATGTCATCTTCGGCAAGTTATAAGCATCCTTATAGGTGGTACCAAGCTCTTCTTTGTTTAAGAGAAGTAGATAATGCATTTATTTTATATGTACCTGTATTTGTGCACACAGTGTGGGCGAATTAAATTAGTTTTAATATAGATTTGTACACATACGAAGTACCTATCTAATCTGTGCCTTAACTAACTGAAGTCAAAGACACTGATCCGGCGCAAGTGCATTTGTGACAAATCGACAACAGCGAAGCATAATGTAGCTCTTTCGTCTAATGTGCTCTATATTGCACATACCGAAGCAAATTGCCCGCTATGCGTGTAGGTTTTGTTCGATATAGCATCAATTTATAGCAATTAAAGACGAAATTGCATCGGCATATACCGATTAGGTCTACCCAGGAGTGATTCAATCGTGAATGGAATAAATTGGAACACAAGGATTTATCAGGCTCAATAAACAAAAGATAAGATTTGAGACATAAGTTACCCAAGCAGGATAAAAAATAACTAATGTGCGAATCTCTCAAAATGTGTGTTTAGTAGTTAGGATATCCAAACGAAATAACTCTCGATCATGAGACCGTCAGAATTCCAGGTAGCCTTTATGAGGTATGCTAATATTATTGCATTGTGTTGACAAAGTGTTACGTCTTATGACTACACTAACAAGGTCTATATTTGCATAAACATATACTAATCTTTTTGTATGTATATCATTCATTTGGCAACGTACACCCACTTGGTCCGCCTTTACCGATCATTATGATATGAACTCCATGGTTTATGATTTATAATTAAGTCTCTAAAAATGCATGGTGCTCTGTGTATCTGTTATGGTTTGTTACAAGACATGTGACGTTTGATTTTTGTTCCACAAATAAAACAAGTAGTTGTATGATATATGGTTTGTTTCGTCTATTAACTCTTAAAAATTTGATATTTAAAGGATGAATCGATTATGTCAGTTGAGACATTTTGTAAAGTCTCTACAATGTTTTTATATGGGTCGGGTCGTACTACAATGCGCTCGGCTCACCCTAACTACCCCTAACGAAAGTAAAAAATCAAGTGCGAGTCGGAGACGAGTACTAAGGGTTCCGTACACAATATACTTAGATTAAATCATGTACCAGATTACCTATTTTTAATTTTTTTTTGTTTAACAATAGTACTTTTTTTTAGATAGAAAAGAAAAACATTAGGAACCCTTCAGTTATTTGCACTGATAGAGCCTATAGTAAAGCGTCTTCTGTGAAAATTTCAACAAGGTTCCCTAGGTTGAAAAAGTACAACCTTGTGACAGACAGAGATGGACGTGGCGAACAATTAATATTTAATAGGGTTCCGGAGGCACCCTTTTGTTGCGCAACCTTAAATCTGCATGTTCTATCTCATGAACGTTTCTAAATGCAAAATTCATCTAAGAATGAGTTCTTTTCCTACCTGTTGTTACTTTCACAAAGAATACTGTCTCAGTAATAAGATCACATGGTCGGAACCTCACTGCACGTCAGGATGGTAATTTGAACTAGGGACTTATCATTATTATGTAAGCGGCGACACGATGTGCCTATATGCTTTAATTACAGGTACAGAATTGGAACAATATTTGCCAAAGAATTTCGGTCTTCCGGAAAACAGTCCTTTCCTCGAGAAGAGTCCGCCGCACACTGCCAAACCAACGCCGAAGATCAAGCCACAGACCGTTAGAACTGCTATTACAAAGGTACGCTAATCTCGGTATTTTTCATAAAAAAAAATCTTTTCTATTTTAAAACAATGTTTACTTCTGTACGTGGATTACGTAACTTTGTTGCAATCAGTTTAATTTTGAAATAGCCTCTAACTCGATGTCTGTGATTTTAGCCTACATAACATTTGCAAAACACTTGCAGTTACATATGCAGAGAGTGCTTGCTTTTTTACCAGAACGTAAGAATCACTATTTTGTCCGGTTTCATATTGAAACCAACTTGCTACAGAGCGCTATAGTGAAGAAATTCTCACTCACTATGTATGAACTTACAAAAGTCATACTTAGGTATATGATGTGAGATTTCATTTGAATAATTGGTCAGTTTATTGATAATTAGTATTTATTCTCAATACAAGTTTCCACCCACGTCCTAAATATAATAACATGCCAATTATCAGTGTCATCAACCTATGCGAGTTGGCATTATTAAAGCAAAAGCTAACCGTTCTCGACTTCAAAGTGTCTGTAGGACATCTGTCGTGGCTGCCCGTGCCTCATTCTCTCCTCGATCACTGATGCAAATGCGAGACCTTATTATTCGTCGACGTTAGTCACTTGTAATGTTAATTTTCCACTCATTATGATCGTACCATACTAAGTACGTATAAGATCTCGGTATTTTAACGCGTTCCGTGTGTTTTTTTAACGTGCGTTTTTTTTAAAGGATTTAGTATTAATTTAGTTGCAAGTTGATTATAACAAAACACTTCCGAGGTAGGTCTGTCTCCTTCATTATAGCGTTTACGATTGCAATGTTAAAAGATCTGTTATTAAAGTCTCTGACATACCTACTCATGTTAGTGTGTGCAGAACTGCAGACTGCTGAGACGCACCTCCGCGCTCCACCCTTTTTTTCACTGTTAGGAATATCTTCTTATTTAACTAAACTTATAACAGCCAACACCATTGGCATTATTTACGGTTTAAGTTCTTTACTATGTTCCAATTAGTTCGGTGATCGCTGCCACTTTCGTGCATGGCCGAACAGAAATCACTTGTGTGACATGCCTATATAGTATATATCCACCATCACCAGCCAATGGCGGACCTGCAGAAGTGTCCGCACTGCGGGCGCGCGTTCGGCGTGCGCGCGTTCGAGCGGCACGTGGAGTGGTGCGCGGACAAGGCGAAGATCCTGCCCGCCGCGCCCGCGCACCCGCCGCAACACATCGCCGACGCCAAGCACCGGCTCAATGCGCGCACGCACTATAAGGCACCCACTGTCAGGGGCCGCAAGTGAGTGCAATACGCTTTTGTAATTTGTACTGTGTTTTCTTTCAGGTACATTATCACACTATGGTGAGATTGTGGTGACACGCATGCCTCCCTCACAGTATTATATGCCTAATGGTAAAACTGTGCCTCCCTATTCAATAAATAAACAATGCCTAATAGATTTCCTTTACACGAAAATTTAATTGAATTGATCGCGCAAAATTTTCTAATGATTGCATCAGTTCTATATTCAAAGCGATCTTTGTCGATTTTCCTTGTCCGCAAAATACATATTCTGCCTCATCTCATTAAAATATCTTGTATCATGGGACTCGCGTTTGTTTGCCTATGAGAGTCAAGAACTGTCATTTAAAATAATGTGTATATGTAGGTCGTCACAAACGCGCGACAAAGCGTCTAACAGCCGATCGGCCTCCGTGGAATCGACTCGCGGCGTGTCGTCTCCGCTGCCGCGTGACTCCGGCGACTACAAACAGGGACGCGTCAGAGCTTCAGGTGACATTATTGCAAAGTTATCTCTCATCTTAGCATACTAGCTGTTCCCCGCATTCCCTGTAAAATCAAAGATGTCTTAATTCTTTACCTTTTAATATAAACTTTTACAGAATCCGGTTCTAGTAATGATTGTCATGAAGAGACATCACTGCACGTACCAGTCATTAGAAACACCAGAAATTCATTAAATAATTCATCAGGCGACGCCAATGTCAAAGCAAGGCAAGCGAGACTCGCCAGAGATCTGAGCAGTACCAGGTATGTATAGAATTTACTTTAAATAAGATTTTAAGGCAGTAGTTTAGTTACATAGCAAATAAGGGGAAAGGAAGTTTTATTTTTCATTCTTTACCGTTTTCTTTGTTTAACGTTTTATTTTTTACCGTTCCTGTCTCCTTGTTTGGTATAAAATTAGTCGAATTCCTAACTTCCCTTCCTTTCCCCTTCCATAGAACTCCTCGGGAACCACATCCAACCTCAGTCCAACAAAGTAATACTGACCCACATATCAAAAAACCTGCACCGCAATACAAACCGAAAAATAATTTGAGTGTAAGAAAACAACAACAATTGAAAAAACTAGAAGAGATCGCTAATAAATATAGTGAAAAGAATGAAAAATCTAAACTAAATAAAAAAGAAGATATTAAAAAACACGAAAAAAGTCAAATTCCTAGAAAACAGAAGAATGTTACAGGAAAAGTTAAACAGGAATCACCAGATTGTCAAATAAAGACTGATGTTAATTTAAATCGTAAGGATAACAAAGCGACAAAATCACCAAAGCCTAAAATAAATAACAATACAGATCCATTGAAAACTCCATCCGAAGTATGTTTGAGTGCCAAGAGCGAGACAGATAAAGATAAGAAATCTAAGGTACAAAGAACTACAATGAAAATAGTAAAAGAAAATAGCATGAGCTTAGATAGCCTAGAAGATCGTTCTCCAAAATTAGTTAGCGACAGAAATTGTCAATCAATAGGCATAAATACTGAACTTCTCTGCATACCTTGTGTTATACATGAGAGCACAGATCAAAAAAAGATCTTAAGAAAAAGGGACACATACATACATGATCAAAGTACCGGTAAAGATTTTGATAGCGATGTTTCAGAACCAAAAATAGAGCTATTATATAAAAACCTGACTATGGTCAGCTCCTGTGATATACAAACTAAAGAGACTATTGAATTTAGCCCAGATGCCAAGGAAGATATATCCAATTTTAATTGCAATCACTCTTTGATGACGACAAGTAACTCTGATAATCTTTTTTCGGATAATATTGAATCAACAGCAAATTTCAAATTTAAAACACTTGAAAGTGTGACCAATTTTCGAAATTCATGTGTAGAAAATGATGAAAACAATAAAATCAGCACTGATGATGAAAAATTATGTGATGAAGTCAATAATTTATCTGGTGAGAACTTTGAAGAAAATCATGAATACGATCTAAGCAATGAAATATTTGATGACTCCATAGAAAATCGGTTTGAAGACGATAATGAAGGAAATGACATTGAATGTCGTCATGGAAGTGGCGAGACGTATACAAAATTTTCCGAAAATATTGACGATTTAGAAGAATTCATTAGTTTAACTGATAAAATGATGGATAATCAAAACGCAAACAAAGAAAGTGCTCAAATGGACAAACATATTGCTGACTTTCATACCCCAAAAACAAATTCGATTGAAAATATAGACAAAAATGAAAATTTAGAACGTAATTATAACTTTTCTGATACTTTCAAAGAATTAAAAAGTAATTTAAAAGAATTGTTAAAAGGTGCCGGTGACGAAGCTAAAGAAATTGTAGAAAATACTACTAATCTTACTGACGATACATTAGAGAGGAACGAAATAAACATGGAACACATTACAGTGTATGGTATGAAATTTTATGAACAAAAAATAATCGAACAAAAGAGTGACCTAAATGATGATCCACAGGAATTAAAATTGCCTTCTATAACAGTAACAAATAAACCTGACCGAATAGTACCGTGTAACAATAAAAGAATGCAAAGGATTTACAAACCAAATAAGAAGTATAAAATGTTAGGTGAACAAACCCGTCAAAATAAAGAGTACCAAACTTTTATTGTAAAACAAAATCTGGATGATAACAGTGATGGTCAATCAATATCATCCGAGGCGCCTCCTTTAAAGCTTCCGCGTATAGAAAATAAAAGGTTAGATTACTTTGTTTCCCTTACCCAACTTCTCATTTGACTTTTAGGTGATGATCTCTCGTATAGCACGCCAAATCACGCAGGTTTTATATCTATATATCATAGGGGACCACACAAAACTATAGAATTTCTCGATAATTTCATGAATATCTTGTTTATTTTACAGGATCGACGACAATTACGACCCCTTTGCATCAGCTGCTAGGCAAATGAAGGAACTTATGTCCTCCGAAAATAGCATTCCTAAAAAGTTACAAAACTCATCCAAAGACCTAAATAGAACCCTTCCTTTATTACGTCCCGCCAAAGAAAAAGGCACTTCCCTTCATCTTCGTTCAGATAACTCCAAAACAATGAAAGACACGATCAATAAAACTTACCAAAAGACACCAACTTTACAAAGAATGAAATCTTTCGGAAGTTCGAACAACGACAACAAAAATAACACTTTCGGTGGTAGATGTAGCTCATTTAGGATTAATAGGAACGATAAAAAACCCACACAAAAATTAAACACAACATTTACAAAATCCAGCAAAGAGAACATAAGCACAGCAGATAAAACTTTCTTTAATCGTAATAATAACCTTAATAGATCATTCTCTAGTTATTCATCGTCTAGCTATAGCACACCAAAACTAAAAGATAAAATCCCAAAAATTGCCACGTCCATGTATCACAGTTTCCAAAGAACCACAATAAAGCAACCTTTAAAGCTTGATAAGATAAAGCGTGATGATGAAAAGAAAATTTTTGTCAATTTAGACATAATTCTAACAGACGATAACTCATCTATGACCGACAGTAACTATATAGATCCCAGACTTATAAATGAAAACGATAACTTACCCATCAACGTCAATACAATATTAAATAACCCTGATATTATTAGTAGTATGGAATCATTACTTACCACTGAGAATTTGCCTTCTAAATTTGATTCATTTAGTTCTAGTAATAAGAATCAAAACTACAAAGTTTTAAATGGTCTCACTGAAAGCCTTATAATTGACAAAATAGAAGCAAATAATAATAAAAACAATACCCCTAATGTTGATGATTTAAGTGCGCAGTATGATAAAATTATGTCATCGTTAGAACAAAGCATAACTTCAAAGACCTCAGTAAGAGATGACGATTCTCTCTGCGAGGACTTTGATATTGAAGAGTTTATGACTTCGTTTGATGATGAAGTACATAAGCAAAAGACAGAAAGCAAACGCACCTGTAGTTCGACAACTAGAGTAGTAAAGCATTCAGACCTTACTGACAGCAATAGGAATTCAGAATTAAATAGTATTAGTTCTTCACCTAAATTAATAAATGGTCTATTACCAGTTAACAAATCGATGTCTCTTAATTTTAGCAGTAACAATAACGTGAACGAAAATTTTTACCCATCCTACGTGAAAAGATCCACATCCCTTCTTGATTCCATTCAGAAGAAAAGCGTTCAAAAAGTTGAAAGCTCGAAGAATCGTCAAAAAGTTGATCAGCTCGAACAAGATATAATGCAATCGCTCAAAGATTTCGACAAATTGTATGAGTCTGAAAAGACGGAAACTTTTCAATCTAATAAAGGGATAATCAACTACAATATGCAAGTACACAACGGTACGGCTAAACGAGACACTCGGGTTAGATCTGAAAGGAAGAGCCAGAGAAACGAAAATTTCACCAATGGGAATAACACACCCAGTGGAAAACAAAGCAATGACTCGGCATATAGCAGGTTAGTCAGGTAATAATTTTACTGCAACATAGATATTTATGAAAAATCTCGAGACCACAGTTAAGCTGTTCACAGGATAAACTTAAAACCTATTAATTCCATTAACAAAAAGTCCTTTAAAAATACTTATAAAAAATGTTTCAGCTTGAATAGAATATCACCTTCAAAACTGTCAATAAGTAACGCAAAGGAGTCTAACGGCCTTGCATCGTTGGAGAAAATTCCCGCGGGGTCAGATTCTGGAAGTCATAAGGAAGACGTGCGATCAATTTCGAGCGACGAGTTCTTGGCAATGGAGCGATCGGCGGAACTTGTCGACACTTTACCACAGCCTGAAATGCATACTTCTTATAAGGAGCTAGACAGTCAAGTGAATAATGGTAAGGCTTTTGACTATACATTGTAATTGTTTGATTCTAAATTAACACGACTTGAATAGCACGTTTCTAGACCGACTGTAGTAAGAAAGAAATACTACGATGTCGGTAAACAAGCATACGGCTCGCCAGATAGTAAGCGGTTACCGTAGTCATATGGGCGCTTGCAACACACGAGGTAACAGTCGCGCGTTACCGACCCTTCCCCCTTCCCCAATGAGCTCTGGCGACCTTACTCACGCGCAGGCACACAATATAAAGTTATTTGGCTGCGGTATACTGTAAGGTAGAGGTATTTCCCCAGTCGAGCTGCTCTTAAAGCGTATAAACTCTATATGGTCTACCGTCTCTCAAATCGTTTAAATGGGAAAATTACCAGGAAGTAAATAAAGTAAATATATAATATCTACAAAAGAAGACTGATACCAAGAATGTCCAAAAAATACTAAATGTCCCTTGAGAGACAGTAAGTAATAAGACTACACTTTTTATCACAGAAAAGCGTGTCAGTTCCCGCGCGTCGTCCCGCCGCAGCCCGAGCTGGCGGGCGGCGGGCGAGCTCAGCACGAGCGGCTCCGAGGTGTCGCTGTGCCGACCTCGGCGGCCGGAGAAGGGTCCCGCCCCCGCCCCTGTCTCCCCCGCCGCCACCACCTCCCCCGGCCCCAGACTCTCCCGCTTCTGCCACGAGTGCGGCAGCAAGTTCCCAGTCGACACCGCCAAGTTCTGCATCGAATGCGGAGTCAAGAGGCTCCTCGTTTAAAACACCCAGTGAACACTTTTTCTAGTCTGATAAGTAGGTCGTTGCGTATAGGTACACCTACATCGGTGATTAGTTTGTAATCAAACTCTTCATCTGCTTATGTTACCTGTTAAAGTCGTCTCAGATATTTCTGATCGCAATTTTACAAACTGCTTTGACGTTATACCGCTGAGGTATTGAAGATTAATAATATAGATTAATATATTGTTGATGAACGAACTACCATTTTCGTACAATTTATTCCTTCGCTACTGTTAGCGATCTTTTTCAATTGTAGGTATGGTAGAGGCACGTGTGTCGTATTCTATTGTGATTTGTACGCGTAACTGATCTGAAGGGAAAACAAATTACATGCATTTTTGATGATGTAACTTTAGTCATACATAAATCATAATCGATCTTAAAATGTGTAATGGCTAACTAACATACACGTTAACTTTTAATCCAAGTACATTCTAGACTAGAATTTATCTTATATGTGAACCTCCTATACTGCAAGTATTCGCACAAATTGATAATCTTGGACCACTTGTTTAGGTGAGTTTTGTAAGCTTCTCTCCGAATAAATATATTTAAATGAGTATAGCATACTATAAACTATAGTAGCAAATAATAATTATCGTCCTTATTTTAAAAAATGTTACCAAAATGCTATAATTTATTAACTAATTTGTGCCTTCTCGAGTAGCTAGATTAAATCGATATTATTTTGTTGTGTTAAAGCCATTATTTTTATTTGCGACATGCACACCATTTTAAAAAACACGGGCTAGGGTAGCCTTTGAAATTATGAAATCTGTGATAATGTGGAAAAATTATGGTAAATCAAGTGTCTTCATGAAAAATGGTCGAATGAATTTTAAAATAACCTTAAGTGCCAATTTCTTTGTTTGGTTTTGAATGGAATTTTGTGTACATTTTTAATTTTTGTTTTGGAGTTGAGGACTGTTTAATTTTATATAATTATTACTTACCTTTCCAAGGATTTCCAATCAATGTCTCTTGTCCACAACATAGTTGGCCATTTTTAACAAGACTGATTTTGTTTCAAAGTTTTCAAACTATGAATAATAATCCTTAGTTACTGTTGTATATTGATTTTAATAAAATAACAATTTATCATGTAATAAATTAACATTTTAATAATATTTTTTTTCATTGTAAAAACTTACTTCAGGTAACCTAATAAATAGCTATTGCTATGGTTTGCCCTTTATTTGAGACTGGGATTAATTTTACAACATCAAGCAGGTATTTCGTACAAAAAGAGGAAATACATGAAAATAATATCTAATCTCGAAGGCTACATACAGTTTTCTTTCTGGCATGATCAATAAGAAATTTAGTGCTAAAAAAATATAGTAACTATAAAAACATACAAAACGAGTTATTGCTTCAAATTAACATATTATCATAAAAGTAGGTGCATGTAAAAACGACAATTATTAATACAACAATATCCATGCTAAATTCTAAACACACTCCGGTAATTTTTCCTAGTTGGTAGAGCACCTCTCACTCGTAGCCTCCTTAGTGCTTCTCTCAAATGTTTAGGTTGTAATGGGCCAGGTTCACCAGAATTCTCCAATACTTCAAGAGCTAAAATGCAAATAGACAATAGAAATATGAGTTTAAATGTTTGTATTGTACCTCAATCATGCTTCAATAACTCAACAGATTTGCATGTTTGGCACACAGATAGAATATGTTTTGGATTAACACATCGGATATATTTTTATCCTAGGAAAGCAATATACCCCTCATGTACACGATGAAAACTAGTAGTATTAGAAATGCAAAATTACTAATGGCTAATTGTATCCCAGGAATTTGAGTGAAGCCTTGAAGTTATTTTTAATAATTTGCCACTGAAGAAACTACTTTAAAGGCAGCTAAGAATAACAGTAATTATGTTTATCAAAGGTCATGCAGATTAACTATATATCTGATCATAATTACAACAAATATGTATGTACAATTACAATATAAACTAAACTAAAACTACATAAAAATTATAAAGGCAATATATACATTGAAATAATTATAAATAAAAAACTGATGGAAAAAAAAACTTTCTGATCATGGAAAAAATATATTTTATAATTTGGCACAAAATTGTGATATAATAAATATAATTTTACCTTCTTCAACTACCTCTCCAACAAATACTTTGGCAATACCAGACATGGCTATGACAACATTCTGTCCAACAGAGCACCCAGTGATGGTCTGCATCAACCTCTTCACAGCTGCCTTGGGAAATGCAGCTCGTCGGTACATCTCATATCTATCCAATTGCTCTTCAGTAAAGTTAGACACAAGAACTCTGGAATGAATTAATATTTTCATGAATCTAAAATGGTTAAAAACCTTGGATTATTATGAATGAGGATAAAATTAACCAAAAAAGAGTAAGAGTGATGAGATATTTCCCACCAAGATCAATCAACTGTAATGGTTACATGATGGTACATGAGCAGGGCCTCTGTGATGATCTTCGCTGTTTCTTATTCCTGGCTTAGGGTTGGCTTAACCAACAACATGCTCATGAAGATTGGTCTAACCGCGACACCAATGTGCAAGTTGTGTGGGGAACATACAGAATGAATGGAGCACCTTCTGTGCACATGTGATGCGCTGGCTGGTAAATGAAAGGGTCTCTTAGGGATTGGATATCCAAAACCAGAACGTCGTACATAACCTATGTCCTCCATACCATAGGCTATGTACGACTGTATTTCAGAACTTCGAAATTTGAAACATCAATCAACTGTACTGCAAATGTTCATGAGTTCGAAAAACGTTGATTTGCATGTATGCTATTGCGATAACTCTAGCTCGAATGTTCATGACCTCGAAATACGTTAGTGTGAAAGTATGCTATTGCGAAAAACTTTAGTTCGAATGATTTCCATCGCGACGACGTATATGGTAGGTAAAAAAAAATATGAAACAATGAAAGATTATATGCTTGAATTACGTATGCATTCACCAGTACTTGAGGTACTTGAATATAAGAACACATTGACAATTTTTTCTTTTTAATATATGTTGCGATGACACCCATTTGAAACTAAGGTTTTCACAATGGTATACTTTCTAAAAAACATACTTCGCAATGAAAAACATTTGAACTAAATTTTTTCATATTAAAATACTTTTGCACTATCGTATTTCAAAGTCATGCACATTCGAACTAGAGTTTTTAGCAATAGCATGAAGAAACATATACTCAGGGACATTTGCAATACAATCGATCAATGTTTAGAATACAGTTGCTATCTACATGCCAAATTTCATGATGAAAATGTTACAAACAAACAAAATCACATTTGCATCTTAGAAAGTTAGGATAAGGTAAGCTATTGTGTATTTCACAATTTTCAAAATCATATATATTACTTACTGCATTTTTTCACGTTCTTCCTCCTCCAATTCCCTTTTACTTTTTTTCTCTCTTTCCCTTTCATTCATAAGCATTTCTTCAGTTTGAGATTCATAATTATCAGTTTCACTCTGTTGAAATTCATTAATATCTGGAACGATAGTGCTATCCTTGTTTTCAATATCCAGTTTCTCTTCCTCAATAGTTGTTGAATTACGTTCAATAAGATGGGAATTTTCAAATGAATATTCATTGATATAGGATTCATATTGATCCGTCACATCTGTGAGTACATCTGGCTGGGAACTCAGGAATGTGTCTGAGTTTTCAGTGTAAATATTGCCAAGTCCATCTGCTTTGTGAACTGTTTCGACATTCTGTGAGCTGTCAGAATATGTTTCAACAACTTCATTCTCTGTACTAGTGTTCTGTATGCTCTCACTGTAATTCATGAGGGTGGTATCTGAAAATATTGTAACATAAACTATAAATAACACAATAAGTAAGCATACATTTTTTTTTAATTATGTTTTGTTTTAAATGAGTGCCATTAGGGCGAGGGGTTTCTGAAACTCACATTCCGGTTCATCTTTCAGCAGCTTTTCTTCTATCTCCATGGATATCTCTTGTGAATCATCTTCATTCGAGTCACTGTGGTCTAATTCTCGAGCTAATTCTTCTTCTGAAAAAAAAATTAACTTAAATGAGGATTATTATGTAATTGATGAGCCTATATTAAATGCTAATAAAATAAAATACAATAATTACCTACCTCTCAATCTCTCAGCCTGAGTCAGGCCGTCGGCCCTTGGATGTTCAGCCATTTCAAAAAATATTCTATGTTACTAAATTTAACCTCTAAGATTATTTATAACACATTTTAATAATATTACTACAAATACACAATATGTTCACTATGCTTGAGAAAAATTTAATACCTTTATGTTGACTGTAATCAATTTTTAATTATAAACAAAACATCACCACAGTTTATGAGAATTATGAGAGAAAGAGATGGTAATCACAGACAGACATATTCCGAAAAAATATCGCTCACCAGTGCTGCCAACTCTTCTAACCAAAAAGGAGCTGCCGGTCCCTTGAAAAAGCGCTAGATCGAGCTAAATACTGTTGAGACGATAAATAAATGTCAAAAATAGACCGCAGTTGGGAAAAAACCCTAAATTCAGCACCAAATTCAAACTGTAACTTAGCACCCAATAAATTGAAGTGACTACCATACATTGTTTTATAATATTTCGTATGAGTTAGCACGACTGAGATAAAAAAATAACAAAGTAAACATACTTTAAAAAATAAAACAGAAGAGGTAGTTGACGTATTTTTTATTTCATCATCATCTGATTTTTGGGACTTCTTCAATAGCCTGTGATATGATTTCATTTGCTCCAAATGTAGCAGATAGTCGAACTGTGTCAGTTTTCGACGCAATATTGGATTGTGGAAAAAGCGCTAGATTTAGCGCTAGGCGGTAAAAGGAGCTGTACATAAAAAAAACCGCTAGATCTGGCGCCGAAAGCGCTAAGTTGGCAGCACTGTCGCTCACACACAGTGCTCACAGCAATAATTTGCGTACCGAGTTAGATATCACGATATTGAAAGCTGAGAACTGTTAACAATTCGGAACGCCTGTTATCGCGCTCACAGTATTCAAAACATATCATATTCAAATTTAATTAAAATCTGATTTAACAATGCGCTAGGACTCCTTATATCTTTTTTAATTTGACTCGCAAAAAGGAATATTCGCGTTCTTTATTACTTTTCTCTCATAAAATCATAGTTTTCTTAAGATACTTTATCTTTGCCAAATAGAAAACCAAGAATCTTAATAGACTTTCTGCCGAAAACACAATAATTAAGCGTCACTTTTGACAGCGCTCACGGTGATATCTGTTTAGGGCATGGTCGGTGTGAGCACAGTATTACTATCTACTTAGTACACTATGGATAATGTTTAAATAATAAGATAAACATGAATGCGTCTTCCTTCCGCGGACGATCCTGTAAACTAAGCGTGATGGCAGGACGCGGTCGCGTCGCCCCGACACCCCGCGAGTTCCCCTCCGTCTCTCTGCGTAAGTACATTCGTTGCGCAACTGTATGCAATAGTAAAACTGTGGTGTGAGCCATGTGTGAGCGCAATATGTCGGATATCATGACGTCTCATCCGTTTCACGGGACATCGTAATCTGTCATTATTCAATTCGGTACGGGTTTAAGCACGCTCAAATCGATTACAGCGATTATATAATTAATTCGGAATGCAGTAGTGTGTAACTCAGCTCTGAACCAGCTCAATGAATCAGATCACACGGGTTTGAGCCACAAACGTTTGAGCCGATGAGCTACAGCTCAACAACAAAATGAGTCTCACCGATTTTACGCACGACACGGCAACGGCAACGTCGTCAGTCAACGATACGAACGATACGTTAAGTGAGTGACGTCGTCAAGCGAGTGAGTGAGTGACTGACTGACAGACAAGCAGCAAACGAATTTTAGTAGTTGCGTGAATGTGATTTTTATTTTAATAAATTAAAATTATTGTGCTCTAGGTGCGGATAGAGAGTTCCATCATGAGTGCATTAATGAAAGCCGCCGTTTTACGAAGCCCGGCGTCACTGGTAGGTTTATATTGTGTACTTTCTATGCATTATAAATAAGTTATGTAATAAGCGAACTGTTTTACAAAATGTTTTGGATAAAACATTAATGTATTTGGCTTACGTATAACCAGGCGACAATTATATTTAATATTTGTGTAGCAGGTAATAATAATAAAAATATGTAGGTACCTCCTAATGCAAAAGCAATTTGATGTGAGGTTACACATTGATCGTTATAATACCTTTTAAAAACACGTCTTACATAGAAACTAATGGAAAAAGAAATGGAAATATTTCTCACAAATTTCCGTCCATAGCCGTTTGTCCCATGATAAATGATCCTATTTCTTATTCCAGGCTGTGATCGATTTATGTGACAAATTTCAGCCAAACCCTTTCAGCCATCATGTATTGAGTAAAAAACACTAATGTAACATGTGCAATGCATTTATAATATTGTTTAAATACCTATAAATATTATGAATAAAAAATAACAGACTACCCACAATGCTTTTAACGCATCATACCTATGTATTATGGATTAATATTGATTACAGGATATAGTCTACCCCTGACGCATTAAGCTGTAACAGAATGAATGGGGAATAAATAAAGAAGATAATTTTTTTATGTTTGTTTATCCAAAATATCCTTTTACAGGCTTCATATGTGTATAGAAATCTCCATCTATCTGTTGGTGGTGCCACTCCAGCTAAAGAAGCCTCTTCTAACAGTAACATATCAAAAGGCTACACAGTTATAGACCACAAGCATGATGCTTTGGTTATTGGAGCTGGAGGAGCAGGCCTCAGGGCGGCTTTTGGCCTTGTCCAAGAAGGTTTTAAGACGGCTGTTGTTACAAAATTGTTCCCAACAAGATCACATACCGTAGCAGCACAGGGCGGAATTAATGCAGCTCTAGGTAAATATAAAAAAATACACTATGCCTTCCTTAAATTGAAACTCTTGATCAATTGAAAATTGAAAGATCTAATCTATAAATTAATGTTTTACTACTTGTTCAGCTAGTTTTGAGATTTTTTTCTAATGTTTAAACAACTTATCATAAATTTTTGTCTATGATCAAATTAATATTTTTGTTTACATTGCTATATATACCTACATCAATTTGTTTATTACTTTTAAAGAATCAGTCATCCATTTGAAGGACAAACACTTTAATTGACTTGTAATAGGAAAGTTTGTACTGGCATCTAATGAAGGTTATCTGTTTGAATTGAACCATGGTAAAAAGACCCTGCACTTAATGTTGCTGCATGCTTACTTGATGGCTTTCCCTTTGGACATTTATTTTATCAGTATAGCCAATGATTATCAGTCTGTATAAGTATTAAATTAAAACCAACAACTTCATACAGAGACATGGGGAAATGTAACACAAAATGCAATATTATACTTAGAAGATATGATACTAAAAATGTGTAAAAACAATCTTTATTATTAATGTTGGAGTGGCCATATCTTCAATAATAATAATAATTGTATTGTATTGTTGGAAATCAGTCAAATTCAACTAATCCCTTTTCTCAAACTTCTGGTGCAGAATACTTTACCTAATTCATATTAAATAATGAGACAGTAAAATAATATACAGTAAAACTTGGTTAAGTGGGACCTGGATAAGTGGATAAGAAGAGAAACCTCCATAGCTGGAACTCATGCTGAGGTCCCGACACTTCAGCACTGAATTACATCTGTTATAGGGAAAAAACAAAACCTTATATCTGAGATTAGTTCTTTTGATTTTATAGTCATAATAACCTCTATAATTGAGACCGTGAGTGTATTTTACCTCTTTTACTGAGACTATATTTTAAAGAATATATGAGACAAATTTGCAGGTCCATTGAGATCCGAGTTATCCAGGTTTTACTGTATAATATGATGAATTTGAACACAATATTGAGTTGATATGGATTGATACCAATAATATTTTCAGGTAACATGGAAGATGACAACTGGCTTTGGCACATGTATGACACAGTAAAGGGTTCCGATTGGCTTGGAGATCAGGTATCTAATATTATCAAACTTTCCACATTCTTTAATATAATATTTTCCATATGTTTTCATTGTGGATTTTTATATTGACATTCAATGTCATTTGTTGTTTGAACTCCAATTAGCACATTTCACAGTGTTAACGTCTATTCTAATATTGGCAAAGCAAATTGGGTGTTGTGTATTGTGAATACCAAAATTATACAGGCAAATATGAATTCTCAAGTACATACCACATATATAGACATTTGAATGATTTTTTGATACCTTTTATTTGCCATACATGATTACGCTTGACATTATTTATTTTCTATGCTGCTATTTTCATTGAGGTTGTGTGTAAATAATATCTGCCAATGATGCTTCATGATCTTTTTACCCGACTGTCCTGTAAGGGGGGTTATTCGGTATGGTACTTCCTCCTCCTCTAATATCTAAAATATTTTATTTTAGCTACTATTTATCAATTGACATGACTGTAGATACATACATAAATCACAATTTAATTTAAATTGTGCTCATTCATGTGTTAGACCGTAGGCACTTTACATCCAACGAGAGTTGTTAAAAAATATGCCCAGCCTTAGTTCAGAATTCATGATATAACTAGCATACACGGCGCCGCTCGCGTGTGGATTCATATCTCTGGCTTGTTTAACCAACCTTTTGCTGCTCACAGAGTTGATCCCTTTGCCCACAGTCTCGTACGGGTCTTCACACACCCTTCCCAAACGGGGGGTGGGGGAGCAAAACCGGGGTCTTAAGGACCCCTTGATTGCGGTTTCACTACGCTGCACACTAATATGTGCAGGTCAATGTATTCAGACTTAAAAGCCTTGTAGTTAGGTTTTGACTGTTTGTTCTAGTCATATGTATTAGAGCTGCACCGCTCAGAGCGCGAGACTTGCCGTCCTGGGCGTGCCCGGTCGGCGCTCAACTATCGAGCGGTACCACCCTACCCACCCTTTGCCCACAGTACAATGATATATGGCTTAAATACTTTCTCAAGGACGACATCTTGTAAAATGGAAGGTGTGTTTAATAATAGTACATTATGATACATGTGTGCAAAGTTGGTAATTACAGACGAGGCGGTATTAAGCCCGAGAGTGTAATGATCAATGCACACGCGTGTCATACGTCGTTTTTCAACACACTTGTGAAGAAAAAAACAGACTTGTATTTCTTGGAGTAGATTTTTGATAATAATCCACCACACGATGAAAACGTTAACAAATATGGCGCACAGGTTTTTTTTTCTGACATCTATGCTCTGTCAAACTGTTTTACCCGTTTACATTAAGAATGCTTCGTTTAATTATGCGCTACTTTTGCCCGCGATTTCACCCGCTTGCCGGAGATAAAAAATATCATAGGTTTCCTTCTCCATCCTTCACCTTCTCCATGGTAATAGAACGACTGCGTTCCAAATTTTGTCACAGTTGGTTGTGTCCAGCATTAGGTAACAAAACAAAAAAAGGATTATTCCCTTAGCATAGTTAGAATTAGGATAATGTGGTCAAGATTGTTCGGAACCATCCAGGAATTGTTCGATGTTCGGAATAATACGTAGATTGCCAACCAGCTTGCTAAACCAGTTCATTAGTTAAACTTTACTGATACATGATATGAATAGAATACGTATTGCATCATAATTTCGTCGGATACCGAGACGAAGGTCCCGGGTTCGAATCCTACAATGAGCTTGAGCTTTCGGTGAAGGAAAACATCGTGAGGAAACCATAGCACGGTGGTAGGGTACTTTGTAGTACCCGTCTGGCTGGCTACCACCCTCAAGTTGGAAATCTGTCGCCAAGCACCTATCGGTGTGTTCCGACAGCTGCACTTGAGAGCCAGTTCCTTCTAGGCTGTGTGTGCTTACCACCTTCGACCACATAATCAACTACCATAGTGAGATTGTGGTAAAACACAGGCCTATACACAGTAAAAAATAAATAAAAAATAAATAAATAGTTCTTATAATTATTAATCTGTGAAAGAAACTCTTGAGCTTTTTGTAAAAAAAAATATTTTGCTTACAGGAAACGTTACACACAAAATTCATAGTTACAGATTTATTTTAAATGATAATGGCGCATAATATTCCACTACATCAAAACACACACAGCTGTGTAATTTCTTGCACAATTCAAGCTGACAAAAAATCATTGTAACCTTGTATTTATCAGGTTCATTCATTGTTATGTATTTGTAAATTGAATGGTGAATTTTCTTACTGAAAACTTGAACAAACATTCTTATATTATATTTTGTACTTGCATGGCATACATATAAAATTAAATTTCGGTTGAAATGGGACGTTTCGCGACTACCGGATAATGGAGCTGATTCTGTTGTTTACAACTAAACTAATTTAGTCTCACTATGTCTCTTTCTAACAAATAACATGAGAAAATGATGTAAATGCAATGTAAATGTTTTTCAAATAAATGATTTGATTTGTAACAAATTTAGTCATGTCTTAGTCAAATGCTTGTTATCAATATAAATGTAGTCGCCATCTATTGCGGTTACGTCTGAATACTCGCAAATGAAGAGGGCTAAGACTAATTTGATAGCTTTAAATATATGTTCTATCCTTTTTCAATAATGTTTTGTAAGAAAGAGATGTAATGTGACTAAAGTTAGTTTAGTGCGATTTACAACAGAATCGGCACCAATGTTCTATTTTATTATTATACTAGCTGCCCGGCGCGACTTCGTTCGCGTAATACCCTACCCTACCCTTCATTTAAACCTTCCCCGGACTTCCACGAATAGTTCAAACCCAAAATTAGCCAAATCGGTCCAGCCATTCTCGAGTTTTAGCGAGACTAACGAACAGTAATTCATTTTTATATATATAGATTATAACACGGATTAGTACAAATTGGGACTAGAGATTTTATAAGAAAAACGATTACTAGATCCTGTTTGATACTGTTACGACATCGCGACATCAGGAATAAATTGCTACCAGTAATGCCATCTGTTATTGAATAGCGGTACTATTAGTAACACCATCTGTTATTGTATAGGAGTAAACATCTATCAAGCAACGCCATCTATCGCCGAATAGCTACCGGCTTCTGGAATATTCCCGATAGCACTGTAGGCTTGTAGAATACGCGGGTAAATTGTGGAATGTTCCAGATGCCGTTTATGAAGTATAAATACGGGACAATGCACAGAGGAGTTTGAGTTTGGTTTTGTATAACAGTGAGTAAACATCGAAGTGAAATACAGTTAAGTGCTAGTGAACTATTTAATTCTGAGTGTTTTAATTAGAGTTTTAATAAAAGTGTGACCAGTGTTTTGGTAAATTCGTGTACCATTATTTATCCTGAACCCCAGCTCGTAACAATTGGTGTCAGAAGTAGTAGGATAAATAATGCCGGTTATGCCAAAGGAAGTCACTGAGGGTGTCCGTACAAGGGGCCAGCGGCAGCAGGAGATGGATGAAAGGAGGTTTGGAGGTTCTCCGTCGCAGACTTCGGGTGGCCAGCAACCAACTGGCTCTTTGCCAGTTGCCGACCCACCTGAAGTCAGAGCAGTACCTGCAACCCCTGATCTTGGCGCTTTGATGGTAATGCTACAGGAGCAGGCTCGCCGACTGGAGGAACAGCTACAGCGGGATAAGGAGGAGCAGGCTCGCCGTCAGGAGGAGCAGGCTCGCCGTCAGGAGGAGCAGGCTCGCCGACTGGAGGAACAGCTACAGCGGGATAAGGAGGAGCAGGCTCGCCGTCAGGAAGAGCCGGCTCGCCGACTGGAGGAACAGCTACAGCGGGATAAGGAGGAGCAGGCTCGCCGCCAAGAGGAACAGATGGTTTTATTAGAAAATTTACAAGTAACTCTTGGCAAGGATCTCAAGGTGGTGAAGGAACAGCTTCAGCATCATGAGTCCCGTATCTCGGAATCCGAAAATCGTATGTCCAAGGCCGAAGTACAGATAGAAGACGTGAAGAAGGCCCTCGTTGGACTCAAGGTTGGAACTGTTACTTCTTTACCTGTGGCTTCTTCACGTGGTTTCAAGGTACCGCCATTTGATGGCACCTCGTCATGGTCAGCCTATAGAATCCAGTTCGAAGCTGTCATGAAGGCGAATGGTTGGACTAGTGCACAGGCGATGACAGCACTCACTTTGGGTCTTCGCGACCAGGCCCTCACTATACTGGAGGCCCTCGGGAAGGACGTGACGTATGAGCAACTGTTGGAAGCTCTAGAATCTAGATACGGGGACGCACACCTGGAACACGTATTCCGTGCCCAACTCAAGGACCGTGTGCAACGGAGCGCTGAAACTATACAACAGTGGGCTCTAGAGGTAGAAAAGCTGGTCCGTAAAGCATATCAGTCTGCACCAGCGATGATCAACGGTAATCTAGTGCAAGCGTTCGTGGATGGTATACGCGACTTGGAAGTTAGAGCTGCCGTGAGATTAGGGCACCACGAGTCGCTGAAAGACGCTTTAGCCCATGCCTTAGAAGTGGAGGCTGTGCGACGCGATGACCGACCTCACCGCATCAGGGAAGTGGCCTCGCCCCGTTGCTACAACTGTGGAGAAAAGGGCCACCTTCGGATGAGTTGCCCGAAGTGGAGAAACTATAGAAAAGAAGAAAATCGACCCCGGGAAGAAAATGCAGCGGTGACTGGTGGCACTGCTCAGCAACAGGGAAACGAGTAAACGCCAGGACCGTGGGGCGGGTGCTGGCTGGTGTTCGAAGAGCCCCAAGGATCTCGATCTCACAAGCCCATAACGGGAACAGTCTGATCATTATAGGTGAAATTAATGGCAAGCCATGTAAGGTAACGTTGGATACTGGAGCATCTCGCACGATCGTCAGTTCCCAACTAGCAAGTCGGTTTCTTGGGGACTACTTCAAAGACTACAAGCAAATTGAATTGGTAACAGCTACCGGCCAGCAGATAACCGTCGAAGGCGAGAAGGAGGTAGAATTAAAATTGGGCAACCAAAGCTACCGTCACAAAGTAATAGTGGCCGACATTATGGATGACTGTATCCTGGGATTAGACTTCATGAGGAAACATCACTGTGAGATCGACGTCAATCACGGAGTATTAAAATGTGCTTCGGAAGAAGTCTTCATAGAAGGCGCATCGTCGGGCCAAGTGTATTGCTTGAAGAAGAGTGTTCTCTCTCCCATGTCTGAAACAATCGTGCCGGTAATCTTACCAGAAAATTCAGGTCATAGAAATCGTTGCATCCTTATAGAGAAACTGGACAGTGATCTTCCATGGAAGATGGCAAGAACGTTAGTTAAAGCTAACAACGTCTCGGCAGTACGTGTACTAAATTTAAGTGAGCATGAACAAGTACTCAAGAAGGGGACATTGATGGGCACTTGTGAAGAAGTTGCTTGGATGCGTAGATGTCAAGACCAGCCTACGGGGTCTGTTGGGGGAAATGTGCAGTTCAACGTGACAACGCTATTGGAAGACTGTAGTGATAATCTGTCGAAGGAAGAGATGGGTAAGGCTAAGAAGATGTTGCTCCGTTACGCTGATATTTTCTCAGTTGGTGATACTGATATAGGGAAGACTGGATTAGTTCAGCACAAAATAAATACGGGTGATGAGTTACCAATCCGCCAACGACCAAGAAGGTTACCTATAGCACGGGAACAGGAAGTAGATGCCATGATTCAGGGAATGGTAAAAGGTGGTGTTATAGAGCCCTCATCTAGTCCATGGTGTTCCCCCGTAGTATTGGTGAAAAAGAAGGATGGTAGCATGCGCTTTTGTGTTGACTATCGTCGGTTGAATGACATTACGAAGAAGGACAGTTACCCACTACCAAGGATTGACGACACGCTAGATACGCTGACAAGAACGAGGTGGTTTACCACGCTGGACCTGAAAAGTGGCTACTGGCAAGTTGAAATAGACCCAAAGGACAAGGAAAAGACTGCATTCTCTACAGGAAAAGGACTATGGCAATTTAACGTCATGCCATTTGGACTATGCAATGCGCCTGCTACTTTTGAACGGCTAATGGAGCTAGTACTAAGTGGATTAATTGGAGACGCCTGCCTTGTTTATTTGGATGACATCATTATCGTGGGACGAACATTCGAAGATCATCTCCAAAACTTGGAACAAGTACTCGCGAAAATACGTGGAGCCAACCTGAAATTGAGCCCAAAGAAGTGCTCATTTTTTAGACGACAAGCAAACTTTTTAGGACACATAGTCTCAGAAGAAGGAGTTCAGACAGATCCTGAGAAAATAGCTGCTGTCAATGATTGGCCAGTTCCAAGAGATAAAACGCAGGTCAGGGCATTCTTGGGCTTGTGCTCCTATTATCGACGTTTTGTGAAAAATTTTGCTGACCTTGCTAGACCTCTACATAAGTTGACAGAGGAAAAATCACAATTCTTTTGGGACAAAGCATGTGATGTGGCATTCCAAGAATTAAAGAAACGGCTGTGTAGCTCACCTATTTTGGGCTATCCTGATACTGAAAAAGAATTCATAGTAGATACTGATGCGAGTAATAATGGAATTGGTGGCGTGTTATCGCAAAGAAAAGGAGATCAAGAGGTTGTGATAGCTTATTTTAGCAAGTCCTTGTCGAAACCGGAGAGAAACTACTGTGTTACAAGAAAAGAATTACTTGCTGTTGTGAAAACGTTGCAGCATTTTAGCAAGTATTTGATAGGGAGGAAATTTCATCTCCGCACTGACCATGCCGCATTGAAGTGGCTATTGCAATTCAAAAATCCAGAAGGACAAGTCGCTAGATGGATTGAACTGTTACAAGAGTTTGACTTTGTAACTGAACATCGCAGTGGGAGGTTGCATGGCAACGCAGATGCCTTATCAAGAAGACCTTGTCCTGAAAATTGTAAGCACTGTGTTAGGCAAGAAGATAAGGAAGTTATAACGGTAAAGATGCTAAGGACTGACCTAAGTGAAGAGTGGATAGAAACCCTAAAGCAGGCTCAGCAAGATGACACGGACATCAAGCCGATTCGCGACTGGATTCAGGCTAGTGCCACTAAACCTAAGTGGTGTGACGTGGCAACGACGAGTTCAGTTACAAAAAGTTATTGGGCACAGTGGGAGAGCTTAGCTATACAGGATGGAATTTTATGCCGTAAATGGGAAAATGCCCGAGGGGACAGCTCTCACCTACAAATGGTTGTTCCGAAGGCAAGGATACCAGATATCTTGAAATTCTATCACAATGGATGTTCAGGAGGTCACATGGGAGTAAAACGAACCCTTTTAAAGATTCGTGAGCGATTTTACTGGATCCACTGCAGGGACGATGTGGAAGACTGGATACGAAAGTGCGTCAGTTGCGCAGCTGTAAAAGGACCACAAACACGCAGTAGAGGTGCGCTGAAGCTGTACAATGTTGGAGCTCCCTGGGAACGGATAGCCTTGGATGTCGCGGGGCCGTTTCCTGAAAGTGATAGTGGAAACAAGTACTTCCTGGTCGTCATGGATTACTTCACAAAGTGGCCAGAGGTCTTCGCGATACCGAATCAGGAAGCTTCTACTGTGGCAGATAAATTAGTCCATGAAGTCTTCTGTCGGTTTGGTGTACCACTAGAAATTCACAGCGATCAAGGAAGAAATTTCGAGTCTCAAATATTTCAGGAGGCATGTCGAGTAATGGGTATACACAAAACCAGGACCACATCTTATCACCCGCAATCGGACGGAATGGTTGAACGGTTCAACCAAACGTTGGAGAGATATCTGGCAAAAGTTGTGGACAGCCGGCAGAAGGATTGGGACAAACACATACAACCCTTTCTCCTGTCATATCGAAGTGCAACTCATGAAAGTACGACGGTGACGCCTGCTTTTGCAAACTTCGGTAGAGAATTGCGATTGCCTGCAGATTTGCTCACCGGTATTCCGCCTGACGATCCACGTAGTGTTACAGATTATGCGAACGACTTACGAAACAAAATGAATGACGTATATGAGCACGTCAGGCAGTATGGCCAACAAATGTCTGAACGAATGAAGACCCGTTACGATCGGAAAGCGAACAATAGAGTATTCGAAATGGGGTCCCTAGTATGGCTACATAACCCAGTGCGCAGGAAAGGAAAGTCCCCTAAACTGCAAGCAAAATGGGATGGACCATATCGTGTTGTTACGAAAATCAATGATGTCACCTACCGTATCCAGAAGGGGGCTCGAGGTAAACCGAAGATTGTCCATATAGACCGTTTGGCGCAATACCATGGAACTCACATTGCTCGGGACGAGCATGTCTAAGGAGGGGGTAGTGTTACGACATCGCGACATCAGGAATAAATTGCTACCAGTAATGCCATCTGTAGGCCTAGACAAAGTAACATTTTCGTTGCGTTTGCGCGAATAGAAACGTTACAAAATGTATGAGATTGACATAAGGATACGCTAGGTCACGTGATACTACGGCAACGAATAGAAAACTGGTAGACAATGTTCTTCGTCGCTTCATTCGTCAAACGAAACGTTAGTTGTCTATTCCATCAGTAGATCGTCTCATACAATTCGTAGTCAAGATGCAAGTTTGACAATAGATAACGCCGTCTATTCTATTCGTTTCAACGATAGCTTAGCGCACGCGGACACCTTGTAGATAACGAATAAAGTGTTTACATTTCGGTTTAGGTACTGTGATATTTTTGTATTTTATATCAAATTGTGCAACATGCATACGCTAAGGTTACTGTGGGCTGCCCATCATGAGCAAGTTTGGCTTCGGAGACAGAAGAGGATCGAAAATCGGCGGTCCTTAGAGAGTATCAAAGATATGCCCGATTTGCTCTTCATCGAACATTTTCGGCGGGATAAACAAACTTTTAAACAGCTATGTATGGACCTTCGTGCGCAAACTTCTCTACGAGGTACTATAGAGATTCCTCTTGAATTAAAGGTATGTACTTACAAGATTTTGATAATACTTAGGTTATGTTTCTTGTTAGGTTGTGATGGCTGTTTATTATTGGTGTTAATTAATTTTTGTATAATTTTCCAGGTGCTATGTACTCTGAGCTTTTTAGCGACGGGGTCTTACCAAAGAATAGTTGGCGTCTCACAGCATCTGCTGCAACGGACCACTAGCCGGTGCATTAGACAGGTTGTAGATGCAATGAATGAAGATGAGTTTATAAATAGGTGGATTGTGTTTCCACAAACACCACCAGAAAGGTCCATTATTAAACAAGAGTAAGTTGTCATGTAATTCACACTAATAACAAGCACATACCATACCTACCTTTAAAAATAGAAAATTACAAACAAAGAAGTGAGGATTCAAATTAATAACATCAGTGTACATTTGTTACAGTTTCCAAAGAAAATTTAATTTGCCCGGCATAATAGGGTGCATTGACTGTACCCATGTAGCCATTGTTAAGCCAAGTCACAATGAGCACATACATTTAAATAGAAAGGGATATCATTCTATAAATGTACAAATGGTAAGATAGTTTATTGAAGTATGGAAATAGAAATTGTGAATATTAAATATATTCCAAGAAAGAAATTTTAAATATTTTCTTTTCTTCACAGATTTGTGATAGCACCCTGCGCATTATTAATGTGAATGCCAAGTTCGGTGGTGCTACACATGACTCATTTATATGGGCATCAAGCGATATTGAGCCATATATGCGTGAGCTCCATCAAAGCGGAGAACAAGTCTGGCTACTAGGTGAGAATTAAAATAAAATTATGTTCATTTATGCATGCTAACATTATTATTGTTGTTCAATACATAAAAATATTGTAGATATTATTGATTACCAATTGGACTAGTAATAATAACTTTTTTTATACCAATATACCTAATAATATTTTTATGACAGCTGAATAATATCATTTTAAAATACCTAAATAAAATGCAATGTACTTGTTTCAGGTGACTCTGGATACCCACAGAGAGCATGGTTGATGACTCCTGTGCTTAATGCTGCTCCAGGAACCCAGGAGGAAATTTACACCAGGCGACATGTGCAAGCAAGGAACTGTGTTGAGAGGTGCTTTGGTGTGCTAAAATCACGGTGGAGATGTTTGCTTAGAGACCGAACACTTCATTATCATCCTCATGTTGCCAGCAAAATTATTCAAGCATGTTGTGTTCTCCACAACATTGCTTTGAAAGCAAGACTGCCGCCTCCACAAGAAACAATTGCAGATGAGAATGATGATGAGACTGTGTCACAAGTGAACATCTCCACTGGCAGCAGCCAAAGTGATCTAATTCAAGGCAGTGCTTAGTTGTCTTATTAGTAGACTATAGGATAACTAGCTGTCCCCTACAGTTTCACCCATGTGATGTGGACAGTATACTGAGAGTATATAAAATGATAAACTGATTGTTGATATATTAACGCATAGCCCAAACCGCTGGATCTAGAGATTTGAAATTATGCACACAGATACCTTATACAGTGGAGGCATCCACTAAGGAAGGAATTTCGGAAATTACACTCCTAAGAGGGTAAAATACTATTGTATGAAAGTCCGTCAGTTTTGAAGTTAGGATCTTCAAATTTTGTATTTAGGCTGACGTTTGAAATAAATAATAAACAAACTTATATATTTGGCTAGAAGAGGTTTATAAATCATTATGAACATTTTATTATAATTAAAACATTTATTCTTTTCATAATTGCTTTTTACTTTAATAAAAACCTATTATAACCTATATGACATGTTATTATAGTCATTGAGTCAACTACTCAGGTACTGGAAATCACATCTTTGATGATAATCTTACTAAGAATCAACAATGTTTAAATTAGAGAAAATAATAACAAATAAACACAACAACAAGTAAAATAATTTAAATATTAACATTCTTCAACACAATGCTATTATATGTTGACTACTCTTAATCATAAACATAAATAAATATCCTGGGACAAACATGGTCATCTGATCCTAGCAACTTTTTGATATTATTTTGTCACTGTTTATTAACTAACATTAATGCCTCGCTCCACAATCCCAACCTGTCCCTCAATGCTGGCCAACCCAATTATGGCAAGCACCCTCTCTTCCAAAGCTGTAAGCACTAGCTTACAACTTGGACCTCCACCAGTGCGACTTGCATCCTTTCGGATGATCAAGGCCTTTTTTTTCGTTTTAGTCTTCCAGTCAGCCCAAACCTTAATTAGTATGGAAAAAATATTATGGTTAGTGATAGATTAATGATTTAAAGTGATACAAAAACAGAAATGCATAAAATAAATAAGTAATATGTACCTTTTTCCAATTTTCTGTTGGTTTTTGAACACCACCACCAACAGAATTAATGGTTTGAGCCAACTCCTGCATAAGTTGTCGGCCCTTACACGACCCTGTGCACCTCATTGGGGTCTAGCTATGTCCCCATTTCTAAAATATAAAGACAAACAATTAAATTATTGTATATTACTTGACAAAGTCCCAACCAACAAAGCCCTCTAAAAATAAGTAAATTAGGTATTATACTGTATGTACCCTAACATAATAATGATATTTGAGAAAATGAAAATGTTATAAATGCAAACCTTTCCATGAATTCAATTAAAATTGCGAATTGCTCCGCACTTGCTCTCAACCTCGGTTCCATGGCTGAAAGTTAACAAAACAAAGATGAACTATGATTTCTACTACTGCATGCAGGTATTCTTCATCTCATATATTATTCTGCACGAATTAATTTCTTAAAAACTTACTTTTTAACACAAAATATATCTATCAAACTTTAAAGTATAATGCCGCGAAAAACACTTAACTGACGGGTTCATTTCAATTTGACACTTGCCAACGCTTACCATAGACATTTAGCGAATGAACGAAACGAATTAGCGTTCGCCGCGATTTGGTTACATTGTCTACCAATCTACTAACGCTAACGATGAATCGTAAGCATTCGGAGAAAGAGAATCGATAAAAAGCTATGTTACTTTGTCTAGGCCTACTGTTATTGAATAGCGGTACTATTAGTAACACCATCTGTTATTGTATAGGAGTAAACATCTATCAAGCAACGCCATCTATCGCCGAATAGCTACCGGCTTCTGGAATATTCCCGATAGCACTGTAGGCTTGTAGAATACGCGGGTAAATTGTGGAATGTTCCAGATGCCGTTTATGAAGTATAAATACGGGACAATGCACAGAGGAGTTTGAGTTTGGTTTTGTATAACAGTGAGTAAACATCGAAGTGAAATACAGTTAAGTGCTAGTGAACTATTTAATTCTGAGTGTTTTAATTAGAGTTTTAATAAAAGTGTGACCAGTGTTTTGGTAAATTCGTGTACCATTATTTATCCTGAACCCCAGCTCGTAACAATACCAACAATCAGCATATACAACAAAACGGCTTGCATTCCTTAGATAATAACTTAAAACAGTGAAGCCTTCAGATAAAGGTCAATGCATAATAACTGTTGACATTAGTGATGAGTTTAAGGCGATGATAGCTCAGTGGTAGTGACGTTGAATGCCGAGACGAAGGTTCGTCAGGCCCGGGTTCGAATACTACAATGAGCTTGAGCTTTCGGTGAAGGAAAACATCGTGAGGAAACCATGGAACGGTGGTATGTTACTTTGTAGTACCCATCTGGCTGGCTACCACGATCAAGTTGAAAATCTGTCGCCGAGCACCTATCAGTGTGTTCTGAGAGTTCCGACTACTGCACTGTGTTCCTTCTACTCATCATCACTTACCATGGTGAGATTGTAGTCAAACAAAACGCAGGCCTATACACAGTAAAGATTTTTTTTTTGTTGTAGGATGCCATCCACTACATGACGAGGGAGGCGCCACACGCTGTGATCGAGCTCGACAACTATGGTATGCCTTTCTCCCGCACACCAGAGGGCAGGATCTACCAGAGAGCGTTCGGTGGACAGTCTCTCAAGTTCGGCAAGGGAGGGCAGGCGCATAGGTGCTGTGCCGTAGCTGACAGGTATAATCATGCATTTATTCTGAACTTATCCTGTACAGTAAATATCACCATGTCACCATGATAGTAACATGCGGGAAACCGATCTTTCACCGAATGAGGAACTCACGAAAGAGACAGAATAGTCAATGTGTCAATTCTGCGTCGACTTTAAGCATCTGAGTGTATCTGACAAATCACCTTCTACTGATAGCCCAAGAGCCCACGACGATCTGACCTTCGTCATTTTATAAAACCTGAGAGTTTCTCTGTGTATGTACCTAATAGAGGTAAAACCCATCCCCGAATATGAAGTTTGGATCGCGGTGGCTTTGGAAGTTATCAGGTAGCAAAGGTGTCAAAAATTGCACCTCAAATTCGTTAAAGTATAAAGGTCAGTTTTTATATATTTTATTTGGACTAATATTAGAAATCACGTCGTCCATTGTCAGACACTTTGAATGGTGGAAACCCCCTGTCTGACACCCTTAAAGTATTAAAAAATATTATTCAACTTTCGTCATTTTATAAAAGCTGAAATTTATATATGTTACTTGGCGAACTATCAAAAGATGATTTCTCAGTTGTCAGACACTTTCGATGGTGGCTTTGCCGTGTCAGACACATTAAAGGTCTACCGTAGGTGTGAGCGCGAGGTATATTCAATGTGATTTTTTTTTACAAACGAAAAGAGATAGACACATTGTTATTTTGGAGAGTTTGTAGATTAAATCATGAAATTTAATAAATCATGCAAAAAAGTCTACATCAATGACCCAGTTTTAGAGTTACAGATCAAAATTCAAAAAAATCACATTTTTTTTGACCATTTTTTTATATAATATCGTTATTTTTATTAGGTTTTTGTTCCATATATTTTTTTTATTTCATCTTATCAACTAGATAAACTTTCTAGCTTTCAAATGACACTACTTTGAACAAAATACACCGATTACTTAAAAAGAAACAAGGAAAAACTAATATATGAGCATTACATTAAAAAAATAATTAATGCGCAAAACGCACTATTAAGGCACTATTTGTATTTATTTACTTGGAGTGTAAAGAATTAACGTTAATTCTTCCATAGGTACTAATTTATTGTAAACGCAAACGCGATAGGTAGTTTACTCACGTTAATTCTTTACACTCGGGGTACCTACTGAACCATATTTTCATTTACCACTATACCATATTTTCAAGGGTGTCAGTTTTTATATATTTTATTTGGAATAATATTAGAAATCACGTCGTCCATTGTCAGACACTTTGAACGGTGGAAACCCCCTGTCACACCCTTAAAGTATTAAAAAATATTATTCAACTTTCGTATTGTTTTTTTAGATTTTTGATCTGTAACTCTAAAACTGGGTCATTGATGTAGACTTTTTTGCATGATTTATTAAATTTCATGATTTAATCTACAAACTCTCCAAAATAACTATGGGTGTATAACTTTTCGTTTTAAAAATAAGAATCACATTGAATATACCTCGCGCTCGCACTTACGGTAGACCTTTAAGTGTCTGACATGGCAAAGCCATAATCGAAAGTGTCTGACAACTCAGAAATCATCTTTTGATAGTTCGTCAAGTAACATATATAAATGCCAGCTTTTATAAAATAACGAAAGTTGAATAATATTTTTTAATACTTTAAGGGTGTGACAGGGGGTTTCCACCGTTCAAAGTGTCTGACAATGGACGACGTGATTTCTAATGGTGCGTCGATGCTACGCAAATCGAGCACGAGCCGAGTCACGAACGAACCTACAACGAGCACGATGCGAATCCCTCTGTACGTGAAAAAACTGACAATCGCGCGAGGCTCGCAAGTCCGTCCACGCTACGCGAATCATGCTCGTTCGAGGCTCGGCTCGTGCTCGGTTCGCCAAGCATGGACGCACCATAATATTATTACAAATAAAATATATAAAAAATGACACCCTTGAAAATATGGTATAATAGTGGTAAATGAAAATATGGTTCAGTAGGTACCCCGAGTGTAAAGAATTTACGTGAGTAAACTAGCTATCGCGTTTGCGTTTATAATAAATTAGTACCTATGGAAGAATTAACGTTAATTCTTTACACTCCAAGTAAATAAATACAAATAGTGCCTTAAAAGTGCGTTTTGCGCATTAATTAATTTTTTAATGTAATGCTCATCTATTAGTTTTTCCTTGTTTCTTTTTAAGTAATGTCTACATGTCAAAAGTCTACATCAATGACCCAGTTTTAGAGTTACAGATCAAAAATCTAAAGAAACAATACGAAAGTTAAAAATAATATTTTTTAATACTTTAAGGGTGTGACAGGGGGTTTCCACCGTTCAAAGTGTCTGACAATGGATGACGTGATTTCTAATGTTATTCCAAATAAAATATATAAAAACAGACACCCTTGAAAATATGGTATAGTGGTAAATGAAAATATGGTTCAGTAGGTACCCCGAGTGTAAAGAATTAACGTGAGTAAACTACCTATCGCGTTTGCGTGTACAATAAATTAGTACCTATGGAAGAATTAACGTTAATTCTTTACACTCCAAGTAAATAAATACAAATAGTGCCTTAATAGTGCGTATTGCGCATTAATTATTTTTTTAATGTAATGCTCATCTATTAGTTTTTCCTTGTTTCTTTTTAAGTAATCGGTGTATTTTGTTCAAAGTAGTGTCATTTGAAAGCTAGAAAGTTTATCTAGTTGATAAGATGAAATAAAAAAAATATATGGAACAAAAACCTAATAAAAATAACGATATTATATAAAAAAATGGTCAAAAAAAATGTGATTTTTTTGAATTTTGATCTGTAACTCTAAAACTGGGTCATTGATGTAGACTTTTTTGCATGATTTATTAAATTTCATGATTTAATCTACAAACTCTCCAAAATAACAATGTGTCTATCTCTTTTCGTTTGTAAAAAAAAATCACATTGAATATACCTCGCGCTCACACCTACGGTAGACCTTTAATGTGTCTGACACGGTAAAGCCACCATCGAAAGTGTCTGACAACTGAGAAATCATCTTTTGATAGTTCGCCAAGTAACATATATAAATTTCAGCTTTTATAAAATGACGAAAGTTGAATAATATTTTTTAATACTTTAAGGGTGTCAGACAGGGGGTTTCCACCATTCAAAGTGTCTGACAATGGACGACGTGATTTCTAATATTAGTCCAAATAAAATATATAAAAACTGACCTTTATACTTTAACGAATTTGAGGTGCAATTTTTGACACCTTTGCTACCTGATAACTTCCAAAGCCACCGCGATCCAAACTTCATATTCGGGGATGGTTTTTATCTCTATTAGGGACATACACAGAGAAACTCTCAGGTTTTATAAAATGACGAAGGTCAGATCGTCGTGGGCTCTTCCTCTATGATGAATGTCATACACCAAAAGAAGGTGGGAAATTTTGCTTAAAAGTTAGCACTTTGTACCTAATGATTAGGTATAATCTTTTCATCGCCTTTTATATTACACTAGCGTCCAGGTGCGTGCTTCGCTACGTAGGTATATAGTGAAATAATAAAAATGTGATAAATGAAGAACCGCTCGACCGATTTTGTGCAAACTTCACATAAACCATCTACTAAATAGTGCGAACAAAGCCTAAACATTTGGTTTGGATAGGTGAGCCCGTTCTTGAGTTATAAAATTACAACAAAAAGTGGCATTGATTTTTATATATATTGATGATTATGAATGTTGCGATTTCTTATTCATTCTAGATACGTAACGTATCCGTTGTTATTACGAATCTTGTAAATTTCCATATCAATGAATGTCAAGATACAAAAATCACATGCGGAACTAAGTCGTTAACATTACAAATATGCTAATATTTTATCCACAGATTAAAGTGTATGTTTACGTAAACCTTACCTTCAAAATGTTGAAGAAATGTACGTACATATGTCATGAGTATTTTAAAGTATGTAGCATCCACGCTTTTAAATATTCAAAATTTAATGAAAAACCAATTTATTTATTTGGACAAGCAACAGAAACAAGTTAACAATTTTTTTAAAGTAGATAATGACAATGATAATGACAATTGACAGATAATGTTAACACCTCATTCTGTTTTTTTGTTTCATGGCAGGTCTCCATTCTATTAACATAAATTAAGGCTGTTGATGGGGCATGTCTATTGTTTTGTTATTGTTGAGTAGGCTCATACAGTTATTTAAAACTACATTGAGATGTACATAAATCATTAGCTTACCTTTTTAGTATTCCATTCTCATATACTTTCGGAACACTTGTGGATACACCTAGGTGTCTGTGTGTCTGTCATATTCCATTTTCTCGGAGACGTGAGCTTATTTCTGAATTATAAATAGCAAACGCAAAAAACCAAACCAAACCTATCCAATATATACCTACTTCATGAAAACATTATGAAATGTGTAACTAATAAGCAGTTAAAACACAATCTCTTGTTAGCAAATCAATGTACATTATACTTCAGATTTCACGTTCAATATTAAAAATTCAATATTATCAATGCCAATATTATTAATAGTTAATTAATTGGTATGTCAGTGAGCGATATACGCTTAATAGCTACGTAATATGATTGTATAGCTAACCGCTAAAGATTGCGTAAAGTAGCTAATACAATTAAGTCATTTATACTGACGCTTTTTTAACAATTACTTATGTTTTTTTCATGTTATGAAATATATGAAAAAATCATAAAGTCCAGTCTATGGATTTTTTGACATTATGATTTGGTGGGTAATATAGTTAATTTTTTTTTTAATTATATTTCTCATATTTTCCTACTGTTTCTTTGTGAAAAGTATTATTGTCATACAGTTTGTTATCCTGAATAAAATAAAATGATGTATTTATCAGAACCGGCCACTCCCTGCTTCACACACTGTACGGACAATCTCTACGGTACGACTGTGAATATTTCATCGAATACTTCGCGTTGGATCTACTCATGGAGGACGGAGTCTGCAAGGGATGCATTGCTCTCAACCTTGAAGACGGAACGTTGCATAGGTAATAAATACTTAAACTACTTAGTTCCGCCACTTCTGCTTATGTATTTAGATAGATAGTTAAAAATTAATACAAAACCATAGAATAAAACTAATAGTGAAAGAGTGACAATGTGCAGTCTTATCACTAAAAGTGACCTCTACCAAGCTCTCTAGTGACTGAAATAATGAGGAAACAAAACCTTTATTCCAAAAACTAAATTAAAAGTATTGAAGGATGTGCATTTACCCTCGTGATCAATAAATGTGAAAATCACATTTATATGATCACATGGCCCGCAAAAAAATATCAGTCATCGAGTTATTACTGTCTGATATTTGCGACTTTGTGTACAATAAAATTAACTCAAACCTGGCTTAACAAATCCAGAGATCCAGATCGTAGATCCTGAGATTAGCCCGTTAAAACAAACATAAAAACAGACAAACAAAAATCTCTTCCGATTTATTATATTAGTCGGGTTTGTTACTATGTAGTAGCCAGACGAATCTTTTTGATAGTGTAAATTAGCTCTTTACCTTTTCCAATAGTATAATACATGATCGTCAAAATCACGAATAAGTAAGTACGAGTAAGAATAATAATAGAGTGATAGCGTAATAATATTACCTTGTGCGAAGCGTAGCAGTTTGCATATAGATGCATTTATAGATGTAATTAATATAATTGTAAAATAGTACGTCAGAAAAAATTACGATATGAGTTCCTTGTCATTAGTTCCCGGTAAAAATTCAAAGAAAAATAGGCAAAAAGGCAAAATATCGGTAAAAAACTAGAAATTGGCATTCATTATGTATTATGTATTTAGTCATTCAAACGGAACACGCAGTTAGTTTCAAGACAGCGTTGATCATACCCGTGTCGTGGCACATACTCTAGTTCAACCGCTCTATTAATATTATATCTCTATGGTCACAATAGATTTATGTAAATAACACATTAAGATCTACTTCTAGACGCCATTCGTCATTATATTTATTTTTATGACTGTGTGATGTACAGTCGAGGACATAAATATGTATACAATTAGTAAAATTCAACAACGGTTTCCTCTTAAACTACTGACTGAAATTATGAGATATTATAAAGGCAGAATCTTCTAACATATACTATTATGATTTGTGTAATAGTTTAACACTTAAATGTTAAAAATGCGAGAAAATCGCATTTGAATTTCAAAAAGTGTATACATATTTATGTCCTCGACTGTACTATGATTTTTTCTAATATTGCTGAAAACTCATTCTAGGTGCGACAATTTAGGTGTTTTATCTACATGATATTTTGTTTTTTGAATTGGAGTCCTCTATTGTTTTGATGAGTTGCAGGAATTTAGAAATGGCGTGATGCTAGCCTGTCCCCCTAGACAAGATGGTTGTCGACAATCGTTATCGTTAGTAAACGATCAAACTTTGTATGGGATTGACATTTCAAATCGAAATACTACGTGATTTTTAACAATCTCTTATGTCAATCCCATACAAAGGTTCATCGTTCATTAACGTTAACGATTGTCGATAACCATCTTGTCTACTGTCCCTGCATGGTTAAATGTTCCGACGGCGAGTCGTTTGTCGATAGGTTCCAAGCTAAGAACACGATCCTAGCGACAGGCGGCACCGGGCGGTCCTACTTCAGCTGCACGTCGGCGCACACGTGCACCGGCGACGGAACCGCCATGGCGGCCCGAGCTGGCCTGCAGAACGAGGATATGGAGTTCGTGCAGTTCCATCCCACTGGTAACGTTTGTTTTAAATCTTTAGTGAAAGTGATAACGTGTATTTTGATAGCATTTATGTCAAAAAGTAGACAAGCAGGTAGATGGTCTACCTAATGGTAAGTTATTGCCCCCTATGATAGTTAAAGGGCATTGTCAAATTGCAGCCGACCTTGTGGAGCTCTTGTCGCGCCTTGCGTGTAAAATCGTAAAGGGGATATCACAATGGTCCGTAAAAGAAACGTCTGTCAACCGAAATTTTGTGATGAAAATAGACGTTGAATATTAGTGGTCACCTATCAAGCTCTCAACCAACCGTAATAGATTTTATAATTATGAAGAGAGATTCTATGGAAAAAATTGATCTCTAGCCCAATAATATACTTTAAATGTGATGGACAATTTCCGTTCCACAATTATATTCGCAAACAAACTAACACGATGTTGTATGTAAATGTTATGCATGTTTTTACGTATGGAATCATGAATATCGGTCACCACAGACGCGACTTGCGAAAATAAATAATTGCAAAAGTAATGAATGACTAAACACTACACACCTACGAACGCAAACATTGACGCCAGTTCACACCTTCTTTTGCGAAACATAACTTTTGTATAGACAGAGACATCTGTCGCTATACGACCTATGTTACTTATAGATAAGTATTGAAGTACGTTTTTTTAGGATAGGTATGTGATGTGCTTCAATTCATTACTGCTAGATGTCATTGGCATTATATTATAGTATTCTGATGCCCATGTGTCTGTTACAATAGATTTTCGCCTAAACAATAAGACAAAAAAATCCACAAAGATAGTTATTAATGACCTGATCACACTAGTTTAGTTCTGCCGTTGGATTTTACAAAGGTTTTAAAAATAGTTGAGTAATCTGTGCATTATTCGCAACGTGCAAAAGATGCAAGCGTCTATAGGCTACGGTTACCGCTAAGTTACGGTTACCGTTAAGGGCCATATGCTTGTTTGCCAACTTTGTTATATTAAAACAACTAAATATTATAATGATTTTGTATATATTTCCAGGTATTTATGGAGCTGGTTGCCTGATCACGGAGGGTTGCCGTGGCGAGGGCGGGTTCCTGGTGAACGCGAAGGGGGAGAGGTTCATGGAGCGGTACGCACCCGTTGCCAAGGACTTGGCCAGTCGTGACGTCGTCTCCAGGGCTATGACGGTTGAGATTATGGAAGGTAGGTTGGACAATCTTAATAATTATCATTCACTAGCTGCCTCCGTTGTTTCACCCGCGTTCCCACGGTTAAAAGTGTCCTTTATCCATGTCTGAGGCCCAAGTTACTGCAGCTCTGCAAATTTTCATAATAAATATTCTGATACATGTTGACTGTTAATTCTGTAATTAATGCAGTCGAGGACAAATTAGCTATTTTTTTCTAGCGTTTCATACCAGCTCTTATACTGGTTATAATTTTTTTTTTCTTTTGAGCTGTTTATTTTTAGTAGTACAGTCGAGGACATAAATATGTTACCTGTAAATGTATGAAATCTAGGAATTCTATACAATTCCTAGGAAATGTATAAAATGACGAGCCAGTTTAGGAAATGTTTAAAACACATATCTCCTAGGTAACGTATACATTTCCTAGGTGTTATATCCTAAATGGTGCTAGGAAATGTGTGAAATTTAACATAAATTATCCTTTTTATTGTGAAAAAATATGGATGGCCGGCTGCTGCCGCGGCACCGCTCGCGCGCGGTATTATCAAAGTTCTAACCTAACCTTACCCATCTGGTTGGTGTGGTAAAAATGTTTAAAAATGTAAGTTCTTCATCTCTTCACACTCTTTTTGAAGAACCCCATGCTGTACTCCATTGGGAAAACGTATGATGTAACGTAGGATGTAAGAAATTTTGTCCTGTCAAATTAGTCCAATGCTTGTTTTCAATATAAAATGAGTTTATAAAATAGTCTGAATCTATCGCGTTTACGTCTAAATAACCCGCAAATAAACGCGGAAATGACTAATTTGACAGATATAAGACTAATTTGAAATATGTTCTGTCCTTTTTCAATAATGTTTGTAAGATTATAGCAATTTTCTCGCACTGTATAGATTCAAATTTGAAAATATTACTCAAATCATAATGGTACATGTCAAAAGATTCTGCCCGCATAATATAATATCTTATAATTTCAACCAATAGTTTGAGAGAGAAAAGTAGTTGAATTATACTACGTGTATACATATTTATGTGATCGACTGTACCTTTGTTTTTTAATTACACGAAATGGAACACTGCTGTGTCTGTTATTTTAATTAGATGTGTGCGTATATAAATGTATATGTTTGCGTGTAGGTCGCGGGTGTGGTCCGGAGAAGGACCACGTGCACCTGCAGCTGCACCACCTGCCGCCCGACCAGCTGAGCCAGCGCCTGCCGGGCATCTCGGAGACGGCCATGATCTTCGCCGGCGTCGACGTCACCAAGGAGCCCATCCCTGTGCTGCCCACCGTGCACTACAACATGGGCGGCACACCTACCAACTTCCGCGGTGAGGTGTGTACCACATTACTGAACAGGAACACCTACTTAGTGCGCGGAATTTTCGGTGGAAGTTTGCATCGTAATGTACAGTCGAGGACATAAATATGTATACACTTAGTAAAATTCAGCAACGGTTTCCTCTTAAACTACTGATTGAAATTATGAGATATTATAAAGGCAGAATCTTCTAACATATAATATTATGATTTGTGTAATAGTTTAACACTTAAATGTTAAACATGCGAGAAAATTGCTTTTGAATTTCAAAAAGTGTATACATATTTATGTCCTCGACTGTACATCATATTTTTTTTTTAGTTTTATCATTCTCTTATTTTAGAAGTTACAGGGGCGGGGGGGCACATTTTACCACTTTGGAATTGTCTTTCGCGCAAACTATTCTGTTTAGAAAAAAATGATATTAGAAACCTCAATATAATTTTTGAAGACCTATCCATAGACCCCACACTTATGGGTTTTATTAAAAAAAAAATGAGTTTCAGTTCTAAGTATGGGGAACCCCCAAAATTTATTGTTTTTTTTTCTATTTTTGTTTGAAAATCTTAATGCGGTTCACAGAATACATCTACTTACCAAGTTTCAACATTATAGTTCTTATAGTTTCGGAAAAAAGTGGCTGTGACATACGGACGGACAGACAGACAGACATGACGAATCTATAAGGGTTCCGTTTTTTGCCATTTGTCTACGGAACCCTAAAAAGTAGGTAGATGTGAGTGGTTGATCCCGTTATAACGTTTGTGATGATGGCAGGTGATATCCCACTACGAGGGCAGCGACCGCGTGGTCCCCGGGCTGCTGGCGGCGGGCGAGGCGTCGTGCGCGTCGGTGCACGGCGCCAACCGGCTCGGCGCCAACTCGCTGCTCGACATCGTCGTGTTCGGACGCGCCTGCGCCATCACCATCGCCGACACATCCAAGCCGGGCGACGCTCAGGCACCACTCAACGATGTAACTACCATTAATCCTTCGGTTTTTTTTTCCACTTTATTAGGCCTTTGTGTGAGTGTTGACCACAATTTCCAACATGTTTAACTCCCTTGAAGACAGTGAGGCACCCTATACCTGGCAACCCCTTACGAAGCGTTAGGAACCATCTGCGGTAGGTCCTGCCGCTAGAGCATCCACTCTAGTACTCACTGTGAGAGTTACACCGTGATCACTCACAACCATATTATTTATGTTATGTTAACCATTTGTCCAGAATGGTACCGGGGGTTCTACCGCGTAACTTTGGTGGTAATCGTAACGAACAACATTAATGAATTTCATCCAATCAGGGCCCACGAATGGTTATCGTCACGTCATACCGCATGCGCGTCATTGGATGAAATAATTAATGGTGTTTGTTACGATTACCACCAAAGATACGCAATAGCCCGGCGGAGCGTTTAAGGTGATCTGTGTCAACATTTACACTTAAGCTTCTGAATATTCCCAATCAGTTATTAAACATTAATCAATATAACATTTTCAGTCGAGTGGTGAAGAGAGTGTTGCAAACTTGGATAAGGTAAGATACGCCAACGGGAGCATCACAACTGCTGACTTGCGTCTGCGGATGCAAAAGTGCATGCAGAAGAACGCCGCCGTCTTCAGACAGAAGAGTACGCTCGAAGAAGGTTTGTATACTACACCATCAACTTTATATCGATAGCAGGTCAAGTGAACTTTAAAATCGCATAACTTTTCCATAGAAAACGGTGATAGAAAAAAATAAAAATTTCGGTGGACAACGTATCGATCTAGAAGCCACAATTCATCATCATCAGCCTATAATGTCGCACTGCTGAACACAGGCCTCCTTTCACAAATGAAAGTGAAAGGGACTGGGCGATACTCCAGCACGCGTGCCCACTGCGGTTTGGTGGAGGTAGGCTAGTTGTCAACCTACTGTTGGAATTCTTCAAGCCGCCCAGGAGGCATCCAACTAGCTTAACGACTATCACAATTAAGTGATAACCGGCACCAATGGCTTTACGTGCCTTCTGAAGCACGGAAACCCTCGATTTGAAATCTTCAAGATCTAGATTTCCAGCCCAATATACATATATGCATAATAATATCCCATTTTTTTCCGGACTAGAGTTGTTAGCCTCAGGGTATTTTACCCTTACCCAGACAAAACCGAATGGGCACAATTCTATATTGTAAAGTTATAAAAACAAAGTTCTATATTGCATCGGTATCGGTATCTATCGGTAAAGTGCACGTCGCGTCTCGGTGTGAGCTGACCTTAAAGTAAAGTAAGGCTAACGAGACGTGATAAATAATATAAACAAAATTTCAGGGTTTCATTACATTTTTATTAAAGAAATTATATACAAATTTTAAACTTCCTATTCTAATCGTCGTCGTCTGTATAAAACGTAGATGATTCATCAGAAGAGTCCGAATCAGTTGTATTGATCACAAAACTATCTGTTATATTATCAATCATTCATCCAAGAACAAAGAATTTGTTTACAAAAATTGCGGAACAAATGTTGATAGCTGCTGTACCGACCGCTTTCCTGTATACCACGAATCACACAACGACAGCCTTTGTCGACCAACCGACGTGATTATTGCGTGCGAAAGAAAATAATCACTCGATATCGTAATATAACTCAGCAAAGGTCAGGTTGTTTACATATTTTATCTGGTCTCGTTGGCCTTGGTTTAGTGCGGTTATATGTAACCAGTAACATATCGGCAGGTCACAAGCAGATCCACGAGATCTACAAGCAGATAGGCGATGTGAAGGTATCGGACCGATCGCTGATCTGGAACAGCGACCTGGTGGAGACGCTGGAGCTGCAGAACCTGCTGCTGAACTCGGTGCAGATCGTGGAGGGCGCGCTGGCTCGCGAGGAGTCGCGCGGCGCGCACGCCAGGGAGGACTTCAAGACCAGGCGCGATGAACTTGACTATGCCAAGCCGCTTGAGGGACAGGTCATTTCTTTTTTCTTTTTTTTTTACACGACTAAGTCGGTAAAAAAGCTTACGGCCCGCCTGAAGGTAAGCGGTTACCGTAGCCATATGGATGCTTGCGAGACGCTGCTTCGCTCGCGTTACCGATCTTTCCCTATGAGCTCTGGCGACCGTACTCATGCGCAGGAACACAACTTTACACAATATAAAGTTATTTGGCTGCGGTATTCTGTATTTGCCATTGACTTTAAAATACTTTATAATATTTAATCTAATGATAGTTGGTTCAATATCACAGATACAGTAAGGGAGGTTGGCCAGGTTTAATCTTTTTTTTAACAGTTCAGAAGTTATGATCACTTTGTATCTTTTATTTATTTATTAAGAGTTTCAGTAAAAAATACATGAAATAATATGTTTAATATTATGATATAACTGCTCTTTGTTAATTGAAGATAATTCAATAACAATGATCCTAAATCCCTAATGTTCGTACGAATGTTGCAATAACATTTATTATAAATTAATGGATGTTTATCTATGGTATCAACAGACAAAACTTCCGTTCGAAAAACACTGGAGGAAGCACACGCTCGCGAAAACAGACCCTACGACCGGCGAGACCAAACTCACGTACCGACCCGTCATCGACGAGACCCTCAACCAGCAGGAGTGCAAGACTGTGCCGCCCGTCATCAGGACCTACTAAATCTTTAGGTGAGTCATCAGGACCTACTAGATCTTTAGGTGAGTCATCAGGACCTACTAGATCTTTAGGCGAGTCATCAGGACCTACTAGATCTTTAGGGGAGTAATCAGGACCAACTAGATCTTTAGGTGAGTCGTCAGGACCTACTAGATTTTTAGGTGAGTCATCAGGACCTACTAGATCTTTAGGCGAGTCATCAGGACCTACTAGATCTTTAGGTGAGTCATCAGGACCTACTAGATCTGTAGGTGAGCCACCAGGACCTACTAAATCTTTAGGTGAGTCATCAGGACCTACTACATTTTTAGTTGAGTCTGCTAGATCCATATATCAACTGAGACGATTTGGCGAGTTACGATAACCCTTAGGTTGTCTGGTTTGTATAGTTTGGGATGAGATTGCGTGTGAAGAATGTCCCAAGATATATTAAGGGTTAAAGTATGAAATTGCCGATTTGTACTGAAACGTACTTTTTTTTTAATTTAACTTATTTATTTAATCAAAATAATTACCATTATTATCTATACATTGCTGCCATCTAATAGGAAGGTCATTTATGCCTTTGCGATAGAACTCTGGTGATCTAGATTCGGCAAACTTTGTTAAAGCATTTTGTACTACCTTCTGAGAAGAAAACTTTTTATCACGTAGAAAATTGTCCAAATCACGAAAAATGGTAGTCCGTTGGTCTGGCGAATACGGAGGGTGACGAATGGTTTCTAATTGCAGTTCCTGTAGAGTTAAAACGGTTTCTCGTGCTGTATGAGGTCTCGCGTTATCATGGAGCAATAATGATGAAGATAGATTCATGAGTCGGGGCTGTTTCACTGCTAGTTTTGCTATCATTGTTCGGAGTTCGGCACAGTAGACATCTGCCGTTATTGCTTGACCAGATCGGAGAAAGCTATAGTGAATAACACTATGCTGAGACCACCAAACAGTTACCATTACATTTTTATTGGTAAGCTTTGCTTTAGGACACTGTTGCGGCGTTTGACCTGGGGTCAGCCATTGCATTTTTTGCTTACGGTTATCGTAAAGAATCCACTTTTAATCACATGTCACAATTAGATCCAATATTCCATCATTTCTGTATCGATTCAACAAGGCAACACAAGTTTCAACACGAATTTCTTTCTGCAGATCAGTCAAATCATGAGGCACCCATTTTTTATATTGTTTTATTTTATTGATTTGACGCAAATGAATCAATATTGTTGGTACGGTAACGTTAAACTATGCCGCTAATTCCCGGGTAGTTTGGCTCTGATCAGCTTCCACCATCTCTTTCAATTCATTGTTATTCACCTGTGTGGGCGGAATTCCACGTGGTTCGTTCTTCAAATCAAAGTTTCCATTACGAAAACGTTCAAACCAAAATCGCACGGTGCCTACATTAGCAGTCGCCTCTCCAAACGCAAAATCGATATTGTGAGCTGTTTCTGCCGCGTTTGTTCCGCGTCGGAACTCGTATTCAAAAATCACTCGAATTTTCGAAGTATCCATCTTTCTTGTCTAAGCTGAATAAAAAAAACAACTGAAAGTCGATAATCGAATGTTGCACATTTTAAATTCATAGGCATGTGAAAAAAGTTTCACTCAAAAATCTCAAACCTATGTCAGTAGTTTAAGAGGAAACCGTTGTTGAATTTTACTAAGTGTATACATATTTATGTCCTCGACTGTACCTATTACAATAAAACGGCAATTTCATACTTTAACCCTTTGATTAAGGATACATCCAGATAGAGTGTCGCAGCTGTGCCCGCGTCGATAAAATTGCCCCTAACTGTTAGGGCTAAATCAAATAAAAATAAACAAAATTGCAAAATCATGTTCAATATTTAAATTTCTCCCGATTTTAATTGGAATATTTCAACAACTACTATCATTATGAACGTCACTATGACAAACAGAATGACGCAGAGGGAGCGTAAAACGTAGCTGTTACGCGCAGCAGCCTATAAAAGTTGGCCTGTTTTATATATTCGTGTAGTATGGCGACGTTCTTTCTAGGTATATTTACTTCTTTGCTTTAACCCCTATTATTTCAACAGTTAAATGTCACGAATTCATTCTATTATTATCGGAAGAACGAAGTCAGTTTTGTGTAAACTGTTATTAATTATGTAATAAATAGTATATGCCTGGGCTCGTGACCGTTCGCAAACAATTTATGACCATAATATATATTATTAAAAAGTAGGTATGTGTGCAATTAACCCTAGATAGTGCATCGCGGCATCGCTGTCACTGGTACACTGAGGATATTGCACTACTTACTTTGTGATTTATGTTTATTTAACTTTTTTAATTGTCAGTTTAATAGTCATTAATATATTATGTCTACTTGTGCTCATAGTATGTATATGGTACTTGTTTCAGATAATTGTAATTTATCATAATGGGTGCTGACTGAGGTGGTCAAATATGGTACTGTGGTAAAATATGGTACAGCGCGGATCTCTGCCCAGACCACGAGCACCGAGCTCGTTTGAAAAGCCACTATTTATATCATTATTTATTTTTAGTTTAGCCTGATTAAGCGTAACAATTTACACCATCAAGAATACTCTCTAAATTAGAAAACTAACACCGAAACTGATTTCGAAGCCGTGATGTACAAATGTAATAGTGCCAGAAATAATGTTACCGTTTTTTAATTATTACTTTCCTTTTTGTGATCTCTGGTCACAAATAATCTGTAATATACTTTGTTAATAATATAAATAGCAGCATTTATTATGATTTTAAATATTTTTATAATTGCTTCAGCAGCACCGAGGTACTTAAATAAAGGATACGTAAGACTCCCTGTAAATGTATGAATCTTCTTTTGTTGATAACATTTCTACGTTAATATTAATTGATAAAGCCTGCAACCGTAACATTTCGAGCCCTATTTAATTAACATTGTTTTCTGAAGAATGTATCAAATTGTTTACTCCTAAAATACATACTACGTAAGAGAAATCCAAAGTAACCTCGAAATCCTCGAACAAGATCAAAAGGGTAAATCATGTTTTTTTTATGTGTATTCTTTGTTATGTATTCAGTATTACAATGAAATTAAATAAAATCATAGATAAATGTACAACATTGTGTAGTTTAAGGATACAGAGATGTAAAATACGTATATGAATATATTATGAACTGATACTTTCAATGTGTTTATTTTTTATTAAAATTATTTTATACAAATACCCACCCTCATGGTAAATTTCCTTTGTATTTTGTAATTCCTGATTAACGGTATCATATCAGTTTGCTGGAATATATTTTACCTAATTTCATTTGGTACTGTGGGGCGATTACGTAACTAAATTTCAATCATTTTCGAATTGATATCGGTTCAATATATCGGTTTTCTAATAACTTTTTTACGTTCTGATAATTGCAAATACAAAGTGGTTCATTAGAAATGGAACCATTTCCGATTTTGTAATATTTCTACCGATTCAGAGGTAATTTCAATCTGAATTTCTTTGCAATAAAGTTACGTAATCCACGTACAGGGATCTCAATGCCCTCGTTACCTCTGATAACGCCTCTCTCGGCAACATTAAAGCAGTTTTCACACGAGGCGATAACGATAACGTAAAAATGCAGTGACGATTAATGGCCGATTCCTATAATGAGGAATGTTACTAGGTATGCAAAATCGCTTGAAAGTTAGTCACAGTAGAGCAATTATGTATACAAATTCTAGTCATTGTTTCATTAAAAAAAAACAAGAAGTTATGAATTTACAGACATTTGAGATATCGAGGCCCACTAGCAGTCACGTGACCGGAGTGTGACGTGATTTTCCAACGCTCCGCTCACTTGCGTTAGTCCTTGCGCTATAATATTAGGGGAAAGTGTTTTGTTTCATCCGTGTATTATTCTACTGTTACGGTCATAGTTTGTGTATTCTTAATTAAGTTCAGTTCAGTACAATACAAAACAACCTTTATCAAATCATGAAGCATTCAATTAGATGGACTTATGGTTGCCCGTTAATTTATCGACTAATAGTGATTCCGTTGCCGCCGAAGAAAAGCGAGGAGTATGTAAGAATGCAAATGCTTAACTTCCTGTATGTCTATTTGTTTTTTTTTTTTTTTTGCATTATTTACCTAAAGTAATTAATTTTATAGCTGCAACACAACCTCCGAAACGGCTAAACCGATTTTTAGGAGACTATCACAGGTAGATAGCGTATGTTATAAGAAATAACTTAGGCTACTTTTACTTTAGAAAAATAATAATAAGGGGTTCCTCGCAAAAACTTCAAACTATACGCGCGGGTGAAACTGCGGCGGTACCAAAATGTCATGTGTAATAGCAGTCTCTCACTATACTGACGATATTCAAAACAATAAGCTTTGATTTTATCTCTAAACTAACACTCCGCCCCACCGTTTTAAACGCGCCTCCTGCTTTACCCACTGGATGGAAAGATGGAATTTTTAAAATCCTTTCTTAGGCTACAAAAGGAACCAATGTATTCAAAGTTTTGAGTTAATAGAGATATAGTAAATCCTCCCCTCAAAACATTATTACCCCTTTTTGCCCCACTAGGGGTCGATTTTCGTGAACCCCAAAAACACGTGTTTCTTTATTATCTATACGAAGTATTAAAACCGTCTTTCAAGTTAATCGGACCACGCGGTAGGTTTCTTACATACAAACTTTAACACCCTCTAAACCGCCTATTAAAGGTAGTTTTAAAAAACGAATAATAAGAAACTGTATTATTTGTTTACATAATAGTGCTAAGTTTCAAGGCCAGTAGACAAGATGGTTTTCGACAGTAAACGATCAGCCTTCATTTCTCGATCGAGACGGGCCGCGCGGGAATGTGCTACTACATCTAGTCACCATCAGATATATCGCAACATACAAGATGTTCAAATATATCTGAGCAGTAATACCTATTTAAAAAAAACTATACAGTACAAGTTACCATTAATATCTGAACATCTATTTTGTTATAACTATCTGAGCAGCGGATTTTCGATAATTACTTTACGACGACGTCTATAAAGTCAAATGCACTGTCAAATGTGCCTAAGCAGTCAGGGTGATCAGAAATATCTGAGCGATTGAGGAAAATTTACGTTATTCTTAAATATTCTTTTCAACACACTTGCTCGTCAAGTGACATTTATTGCACCGTTTTTTAGTATCTTTTACATTATCGCACATTTATGACAGGTAACCCAATTATGTTAAGTTTGTAATACCTTACTGTAAGTGTTGTAGGCCTACATGCCTGCCTACGTACGTGTGTTTAGCTAAAGATTAACCCCCTTACTCATAAAACGTTATTTAACATTATTCTGTTTAAAGGGTCACGTAAATAATGTCACGTTATTTGACAATGACAATAAAGTGACCTTATTTACGTGACCCTTTAAACAGTATATTAGTTAAATAACGTTTTATTATTTATTTATTCGGTATTCGTGTTGTATTCATTGTTTCAAGAATAATTATATTTATTACAAAGATTTTCATAGGGCATCGTGCCTCTAACCAGATGGATAATCCGCCTTACTAAAGCATGACATTTAATTTCACTCCGCTTGAGGGGCTCCCTGAGCAAATCGCTCTCAGTTCGTACTGCGCACGGCTGTCAAATACTGTCAATTCTGGCTTGTTTATTTCATGTTCCCATAGAGGCGACTATCCTTCTGGACGTTTTAAATTCTTTGATTTATTATTATAATGCTCAGGTTAGCTATTCGTGTAGGTAGTAAGTAAAGTAGGTACCTATGTATGAGAGAGCGAAAACTTACCAAGTCAACTAATCACAATTCATACTATTATAGTTCAATAACCTCATCCACGTTCTCCAATGTGTTGTGCACCGTTAATACCGTTATGCAACGGTGGTGCATAGACGAATATCTTCACATTGTACATCAGAGTCCTTACAATGACAATGAGGATGATAAAGGCCAGCATTGCCAGTTTTTTTCGGGCAAAGCGGGATTTCGTAACGTCTTGAGTAAAAAAACCGGGATTCTATCGCAGAAAGCAGGACATACCAAAAAAACCGGCTAAGTTCGAGTCGGACACGCGCAACGAGGGTTCCGTAGAAACTTGTAGCTTTGTAAATAGTTCATTCATCACGGGAATCGAGCTTCGAAGATTTTTGCCCTTTTTTTCGATTATTAAACAAAAAACGAAAAAAAAAAATTTTTTTTTATGTACCTAACTACGAAACGCTTTTCGGATTTCTTCCTTCACTTACTTACTTGTGCTACATGGAATTGCATCTTGCCAAATTTTATTATTCTAGGTCAACGGGAAGTAGGTACGTCAGAATATGCGGCATAATAATTATGTGACCGTATCTTTTGATTGCTTAGAAGTTTGATTTTTGTATGTCACAGTGACATTTAGCTCACTTTGGCGCGGTTCTCCTTAAACTCCACTACGGTATTTTAGACGCGTCACGGGAAAGCTGGTGCTATTTCTGTGCAGTGGTGTCTTTATAATTTCCACCCTCATTCGTCCAACGATGATTTCACCGTCGAATAAAGCTCTAGAATAATCCTCAAAAAGCGGGACTGAGCCAGTCCCGTGCGGGACATTAAATTTTGGGCTAAAAATCGGGACGTCTGGCAACGCTGAAAGGCCCCATACCACACGTAATTATTTGTAATAAGTTTCGCCCTGTGGTTTCGCCACACTCTAAGGTACAAGGTATACCTGGTACTTACTAACTGTTATTGTGCAAGTTGTGCAATAATAAAGAAATAAGTTAAGATTGGGAGACTTGACATGCATTAATTGAATTCGACTTCCTGTACGTAGGTATGCTGATATTCTCACGATGTTTTCAAAATCTAGTAAGGATTAGAAGGAATAAGAAGGATCTTTACAGTCGTACACTCCTGGCGGAGTGGTCGGGGTTATGGATCGTCTGATTAGTTTGCTGCGGCTTTTGCGAGACTTCTCAGTCTTTCTCTATTCTGCACTGCGAGTACATTCACTAAAGGAACACCTTGATGATTTTATGAGGTCTGTCCATCTTGTGGGTGATCAGCGGCGGGAACGTTGACCATCTATATTCTTATTTGTACTACTTATCGTTCCAATGAGCTCTCGCTGCCGATGATATGATTAGTAAGCATAGATAATTCAGTTAACCTAGTTAAATAATATTGTTCATCACATACAGTATATCTAATATACAGGTGTTTTTTTTCCAGCCAGTGAGGGCTACAGTGAGGTCATTTTGAAAAAATAAAAATGCCATAAAAAAAACAGATTTTTTTTATATATTTTTTTTTCTTTTTCTTCTTCTACGTCACAATACGAACAATATTATTTATGACTGCCATGACTATCTTTGTCACAAGTTGCTAGAAGTTATCAAAATTGACCCCTAATTGTTTATCAGAATGCTAAGAGCTAATTCTTTATGGCTAAACATAGTGAGATCCCTGCGAGATCTGCTCCAAGTCAAACTTTACGCAGTATAAAACCATGGTTAAGAAAAATATAAAATAATATTTTGGATAATTTCTAGCAAATTGTGAGCAAGATTGTCATCCATAATTTTGTTCATATTGTGACGTAGAAGCAGAATAATAATATGTTACCGTATTTTTCTGAAAACCGTTAGTTTATAATCTACCTAGCCAGATTATAAACTCCCCGATATATTGTGAACTGTACCATACTGCTTACAATATAACGTATTCATTTTCGATAGTTTATATAATCTAACGTTGTCAAACCATCATATTGTGAACTGTCCCTGATTGGTTAGCCTTGGCGGTAGTTCGTTCTGTATTCGTAGTTACAAAACAAACATTGTAGTTAAATAAAAGAAATGCACATTTAATTGTTTGAGATCAAAATTAAGTATGTTATTTTTTTTTCTTTTTTATGAAACAATAAAATAAAGAAAGAAAAAACATGTATTCCTCAAAAAACGACGCACATAACATAATATAGTTAAAATTAAAATAATAAAAACAAAAAACAAGCGCTCAAAGAATAATAGTTAATAATTAATAATAATAATAGTTAATAATAATAGTTAAAGATTAAAAAAAAACGGATTAGGGAAACTGTACGCCGCATTTCTGACAAATGAGGTTGACAACTCAGCACTTTGCTGCTATGGAAGTCAATTCCGTCATCATCATCATCTGAGTTAGTAATTTGCACATACAATTTTAAAAGCAATAGCAAAATTAAAGAGCTAAAATAATTGGTACATTACTGTTCTTAAAATATTTAAAAGGGGTGTGCACATATTTCACATTTTTTTTAAATTACAGCGAACTCGGCAGCAATATTCGTCATATCGGGAATGATATAAAATATTTATTTTAAAATATAATCACTCTTAAGGACATCAGTTAATTGTTATTTTTTACATCGTTACACTGTATTACTTACTTATGATCCTGTGTCCCCTAGATGGGGCAGAGGGCGTCCACAGAAACTCTCCAACCCGATCGGTCTTGAGCTTCGCGCTTGATCTCGCTCCAAGACTTCCCGATCTTCTTCGCTTCGTCAAGCACAGTGCGTCGCCAGGTTTGTTTGGGACGGGAACAAACAAACACTGTATTAACTAAGTGCAAATGGAAATTATGTGTAAAATTATGTATTCACATATTTTCATAAAGAATTAAACTAAAAATCTAAATTAAGATAACTTTCAAATTAAAGTTTATATACTGCAGAATATGTATGATTTGAAAAGTAAAATTCGTTACGATCATAACAAAAACTTCATTGTGTTTGTTTGTACGATTTTACCTGTTTAATAATATTTGAAATTAGTATTAAAAAACCAATAAAAGTGGTGTTACCGAAAGGATTTTTCCTCATTCCTAACATTTTACGTCTCATTTCTGTAATCATAACTTGCTGCTTTAATATTTTTCGATAAGCTTTTGTTGGTCTCTTTTACATTTTTTCTTCCGCGTTGTCTTTGCATCAAATTGCGAGAGGATGGAGGAAATAATCTAACGCATTATCTGCAGGCGGAGGCGTATTGCTGACTGCATTTGCTAATTCTCTTCTCATTCTTATCTTTTACTTGAAAAAAATATTTTTCTTTTCCCGACTTTTTACTCTTTTATGCTTTTTTCCATTGTTTTTTTTGCATTTTTTTTTTACGTTTAGTGATATCTGATATTTTATTTACCTTGTTTTACGCTTTCTTTTCTGGTAAAACTCACTATCTTTAGCTCGTTTAATTTCTTTTTGTCATATTGTACATCTAATAAAAATCTTTTTCTTGATTGGCTTTTTCTCTGTGGCGTAAATAAGCTAAACTATATCTTTAAAGTATTTTTAACCGATTTCAAAAAAAGGAGGAGGTTCAAATTCGGTTGTATGTTTATTTTTATTTTTTTCATGTTTGTTACCTCATAACTCCGTCATTTATTAACCGATTTAGAAAATTATTTTTTTGTTTGGAAGGGTACACTTCCCGTTTGGTCCCAGGTCAGGATCTGATTGCTTTTTAGTGTACTTTGAAGTCGGTAAAGTTTTTGTAAAACAGTTTTTTTAGATTTTTTCTTGTTCCCATCGTCATTTGAATAAACCCTATAAAAAGTCATAAATATACAAAAATATACGAAATACCGGGATCAACAAAGACATTTCGGTAACGTCATCATGTACGGGAACGTTCCCGTAATGACTGTTCCCAAAATGATGTTTTTGTAATGTCAATGTAACAACAAAGATAATTTTAAGAGGAAAGGATAAACAAAAATTTACTGAAAAGAAAAAAACAAGCTTTTTAATCTATAGAATTTTGAATAGGTATAACTTGAATTTTATAAGGGATTGCATTCGAGGATAAACAAATATTACAAAAAAAACATTTGTTATTGGTTTGTTAAAGTTTGTTTGTCCCCAACTGCAATAGGTACCTTATAAAATTCAAGTTATATACCAAATTCTATAGATTAAAGAGCTTGTTTTTCACTTTTCATTTAATTTTTGTTTTACGCAGTCGTGTTTTTTGTTTTTTTTTAATAATTTAATTTATTTCAGTCTTATTAGTTTTATTATTGACTGAGTTGTTCAGTTAAGTATTATTAATTAAATGAGCGGTACGATGAAGTAAAGTTTGAGTTACGTACGGTAACCGCTTAGTTGTTATTTAGGTACTAACATAAGTCAACTGATGGACCTTTGAGTAAAAGTGCTTTAACTTGTCCCATTGAATTTATGTTTAGATTTCATGGTTTTCCTTTCATTTATTTTATCATGTTTGTTAGATTGATCATTATGAATATGATTGACACTGTCGATTGATGCCATAAAAGTACAGGATGTTATTTTTTCGGGTTTTAGCTCGGTTCGATTCCCGAGTGTGGCAAGTGAATTTTCGAAAATCTTTAAATCCAATCTGCATTTAAAGATCAGAAAATCTTTAAAAGCAGATTAGTTTCTTTTTGAAAATAAAATTTCGCTTGAGTAAAATTTGCTATCTCCAGTATTTAGAGTACTTTCCCTCCTGCAGGGCTATTTTAAAACGCTCGGATTCGATATCGGAAACGGAGGCAATTTTCCGTAATTGCTATATTAATTTCCGAATTCGAATATTTTTGATGTTTCTCTACGGAAATATCAATTCGATTCATCGAAAAGTTTTCGGAAATTAAAATAGCAATTGCTGAAATTCGCCTCGGAAATTTTTGAATCCGTTTCCGATATCGAATCCGAAGTTTTAAAATAGCCCTGCAGGTGAGGTTTAAAAATTCCATTCTGTATGTGGAATGGGCTATTTACAAGCTTTCATTTGTTACCCATTATTATAATGACGAAATATTTGTTCATAATCCGGGGTTTGTCCCCGACTGCAATGACAACATAACCTTTGCTTATGATAGCTTCTCTATACGTAGTTATAATAGCTCAGTGGGTTAAAACTTTTTTTTAGGATCCAAAACACATCCAAAATGATATTAATCTAAATTTAGTTAAATGTGCGCGTCGTCAAGATCTATCACTATGCCAAATTTCAAGTTTCTACGTCGCTCGCTATGTGTCCGCCGAGTAAAACAAAACCTCTGTGACCCTGTGACAGACGGGCGAACGGACAATAGTGATCTTATAAGGGTTTTATCCCTAAAAATACCTATAGATTTTTTAATACATCGGCCTTAGAGCCCTCGTGTGAAATTTAAATGTTTTGGTGCCTACTTGCATCTTATCACCTACCTATGATCTACATTGAAGGCATGATGCAATGATAGGATACATTGTTTTACGATTTGCTGATTCTACGACATATTTTAAACTTGTCCTATTATTGTCTGACTTATATATAATTTGTGAACGAGCCTTTAATCTACTTCCACCAAGACACAGATTCCTCGTGTACGTACTGTCTAAGACCCACAGCGTTATCTCAAAAGAATGGACATAAATATTAAAACGTTACGTAGCTGACAACTGATAACACTGCAAGGGGTCATGTTTCGATCGCAGCCATTTTGAACAGTGGCTTTCCTGTCGCGTCTAACTGTACTTGTGTCTTCTCGCTTTCACCACTTTTCACATTGCTTACCGTTTTTGGATATCTAGATCTGTCTAACTGATTTCATGGTGGTCCCTGCCACATTCAGCATCACTAACGCATTCGGCGAAGGTACCTGCAGAGGTCCCATCAAAAACCTCAAAATTGAAGCGATCAACAATCTGACGCTCGGAAATATATTCCTCAAGCTGTGTAAAGGTACGTAATATTTCTTATATAAGCTACTTTCCTTTAGTACCGTCCCAAATATAGGCGTAACTTGTAGGTTCCATTTTGCTCAATCTGAAAGAGAATATTCATGAACAAAGTATTTTCTAATAGACAGTAGAGTGTTTATGGACACATATCTATTTGATAACACTTTCCGACGCGCGGTTTCCCAGTAAAGCAGGTGAAACGGCTGTCTCTCTCCATACCATATGCTACCTCCGTGTCAATTGTTTAAGCCGTCAAGAGGTAACAAAGAAACAAGGTCCCTTGTATACAAGCTTGTACTCAAAATAAATAATAGTCTAATCAATTGAATAGCAGTTTCTGGAATTCTGTTTTTTATATATACCTACTTAGAATTTGTTTTTTATATGTACGTCCTTTCCGCGAGCCACCGCCGGGTTAAGTCCCTCTACATACCATAGGCTATCTGCGTGCCAAATTTCATCGTAATCGGTTCAGAGGTTTGGTCGTAAATGGAAAAAACAGGCAGAATATTTCCGCAATAAGGAGGTACCTATTATTAGTGGGATATTTGTTAGCTTAAAATTCAGACTAGATCGTAATAAAAGAAGAGCATATTACCACAGTTTTACCATTACATTAGAAAAATTTGATATTACTATTATACTATTATTTATTCTATGCTATTATAATGGTATACCAAAAAACTACCTTTCTACTAATGAATTCTAACTTTGAAAATTAATCAAATATAAATAAATAAGAATAGGTAATTAAGTAAATATAAGTAGTACAAAAGTTATACCTAAATAAATAACACTTATGTGATTTATACTTACAAAGCATATCTACCTACTAATTATTCTCAGTGAAGATAAGTAGGTACCTATTTTGTAAGTAGGTTGGTTGATTACTTTCTTCTTGATACGCATCGACATAATTAACTTAAAAAAATGACAATAGGCTGAGGCAGTTGTGGGTGACCCAAAAGGTAAATTGTAGATGTTCCCAGTGGTTCCACCCGCTTTCCTCGGATACAAACAAACTGTCCTTTGTTTTTCTCAGTGATCGAAGCTACCTCTGACAAAATTCAATGAAATCGGTTCAATAACTTAATCGGCTTACTTACGGACTGAATTTAAGGAGGTTCTATATTCTATGCGTGTTTACCCAATTGATCCGGAAGGAGGGTTATTAGAGGTTCGTTCCGTACCCAAAGGTGCCATCGGGACCCTATTACTAATAGTAATCTGTGCTATTACTAATGCCCGGTTTCTATAAACAAAAACGAATCGTTTTGTTTACCAATGGTAGGTTTTTTTATTGCCATATAGATAACTGGGCATACAGATAATTTCGTAAGCTAATTTTACCTGTGATAGCTACTTCCACATGGGAGCGTCTGCTATGCCAAGCTTTGAGGTCATTGCTTCATTATTCGTAAAGATATAAGAGTCTTAATTTTAACCGATAACGGTCCGTAAATTATAGGACTTGGCCATTAGTGTCCGCTGTCAGGCTGTGCGTCTGTATGTCTGTCAGTGGGCTGTATCCATAGAGATAGATACTCTATGGCTGAATCTGTAATGAACTGATACCAAATATGAACAGTAAAGAGAGTAAAGTTACAGAGTGTGAAGAATTGACGTTGGTAAACGCTTAATAATGCGTTTGCTATAATGTATGGGAGGACAAACTTAGAACATATATGATTTACTCTGTAGCCGCTTCTTATACTAAATATTGTAGCTTGTTTTTACTTCGATATTTCAGTGCAACTTTCTTCAAAACTGCTCCAACGGTGTCAATTACACGTTTATGCGCAGGATATTTTTATTATTATATATCTTCTAAATCCACTTACGTTTAACATTTTCAGCTTGTCAAATAAAGACCATGTCTGCAATTCCGCCTTCCGCTTTTTCTGCTGCTCGTATCCGCGAGGCTCAGCGTGAGAACCGTGACATGAAGGTGTCTAACACAAGCAAAGGCAACGAGTCGACAAAATTTTTCAATACGGCTTGTAAGTATCCTTAATTGCGCTAGCGACGCTGCACAGAGTACTTAATTCGGGAAAAACAATTAATTATTACGATGCTATATCCTCAGCGAAAGAACTGCCATATCTTATAGGTACGCATCGCTTATACCTAACTAAAAATCGTCTTGATATTCAGTCTAGGGCTATTCACTGCTAAACTTTAATAAGAATAAAATAATTTAATTAATTTTGACGAATATGACATTGCAGTCTATATAATTGAATCAGTTAGGTATACGGTACGGTGCGTCCCACAGCAAAACATTGCCTAACAAAACTAAATCGTTTGTCATCAATTTGCCATATTGTCCGGCAAATTACCTACACTAATCAACACTAAAAAAATATCAGAATGAAATTATAGTGTATTCGGTAGATAGGATGCAACCATGCCCCGAATTTGAGAAAAATAACCATATATTTTTATCACGTATAGAAAAGGAGATTTTCTCGGGAAACTTTCTGGGAAATCATCAACCGCCCAATTTAAAAGTCTCGTGAAGCAATTGTTAAATGATTGTAAAGTATTGTGTTGCAATATATCGTTAAAGATACACTTTCTGTAAAATATATTAAAATCTATACGTGGCCAAGATGTTTTATTTACTGCCGTAAGTTGTCTATGCCTTGGTTATTCTGAAACACATAATCAGAACTGTTTTTTTGGTAAGCACCCAAATCCTAGTATGGAACTGGAACTCAAGTGCAGCTACAGAAACACACTGGTACTACTATAGTACGTCAAATCAATTTGTCGTTATATGGTTATCTCAGGATTTTTTGATTCACCGAAAACTCAGCTCATTGTAGGATTCGAACCCATGATCTTTGGTACAGCACACACAATTTCACTTTTATTAAGGTAAACAGAATATTATAGTAAAGTACCTACGTATATTTATTACATTTCAGTCATGGAACTATCTCCAATGAAGTATAACAGCAAACTAATGAACAGTATCTGGGGTCTCTACAACCGCTATTCACCACATAACGTTAAGAAAATCAACGATGCTCTCGTTTTCCATGCGGAGTCGCAGCAGTGAGTACTTTTTCAGTGATATAATTTCAATAAAAACCAAAACTGTGATTAAAGGTCAACTAAGGTCTGTTGCAAACAACATTATGAGACCTAATAGGTATAACTTAAAATCTAATTTACCTAGCCGGGAACTAAACCAGTTGATTTTATAAATATTAAACAGTCGATATTATTGCACTATCCGACAATAAGGATGAAATTCTAGTTTCAAAGGTGAAAATAAAGGAAAGTACAAAAACAGTAGGTACTATTTTCGGAGACGCGCGCCTACTTGTAAAATTCATCCAGTGCACACATGAATATTATGCACATAGGCAACTTTAATCTGTGACATAGGGTCGGTCACGCTTATTATAATAAAATAATAATTTTATGTTTAACTAGCTTCCATACTTTTTACCTGGATGGAATAACTGATTATATTAAATATTATGTAGTCATTATTATGCATGTCAGGCATAACACTGACTAATATACCTACATAATAATATTATCTCCGGCTACTTATAATATAAATAAATCAGCATATTTATTTATTATTTATGGACATTTCTTACACACGGTCATCTGATCCCAACCAAACTAAGCAGAGCTTGTACTATGGAAACCAAATCAGTTACTGATATAATACATAATATACTACTTTTTGTTCGTAAATACATACTTAATATGCATAATTACACCCAGAACCAATTTTGATGATATTATTACTTTACTACTATGGTAGCAAACAAGCATACCCACCATCCACTACCTGATTGTAAGCGGTTTCCGTACCCTTTGGAGGCTTGCAACACCAGGCTTATAAATCGCGCGGTGCCGAACCTGCAAAAATATCTTCACCCACTCTTCCTGAAGAACCTCATGCTCCCGAGGTAATGAAAACCAGTGGGCGGGAGCTCATTCCAACACATTTGACTTTGTTTTTATTAAGTTTACCACATTTCGACTCGAAATCTCGACCTCGACACTAGTATTCACCTGCATCATCCACCCACTTGCAAGTTTCTAAATGTCAATTGTCTCCATAAATATCAATTATCAACCTAAGATCGAATACTCTTCGATTACGACAGCGAGGCATTCTGAATGTGCCTTCGCCAAAGACCAAGTAGGTATAGGGCGTGGGAACCCGAGCGGCGGATCCTGGTCCAAGAGATCGGACGAAATCTCTCCCTGCCAGCAGTCGTGTCGGCGATGCTGAGCGGAGATACAGCGTGGGGAGCCGTAGCCTCCTTCTGTGAGACCGTAATGGTCCAGAAGGAGGCTGCTGAGCGGGACCGGGAGAGGGCCGATCCCACCCGGAGGCGAAGCCGCCGGGGCGCAAATGTGCCTCGTCGCGGCCCCCCAGCCCTGTAGCTCGGGTTTAGAATAACAGCTACGGTGTTCCCCTGCCTGTCGTAAAAGGCGACTAAACGGGGCCTTTGGGGTCGTGGGCAATCAGAGCGGGGGCTCTGTGCGCCCAGAAGCGACCCCAAGGAGAACGATGAGTCCATGTGGTCACGACTCATCGTGCGATAGCACAGCGAGGGTGCTGGGGGGAGGTATCACACTTCCCCCGGGACGAGCTATCTAAGAGCCGCGCGTGGAGGGGTGAGCAGGTACGCGTTCAACACGAGAACCCGCCCCCCTCTACAGCGCAGATGGCGACCACCGTGGGGTTTTAGCCGGTACAAGTCCGGCATAACCTGGCCGCTACCCCCGAGGCGGTCGGGTATCCTATGAGGATTTCCCCACGAAAAAAAAAAAAAGGTATAGGGCCAACACTTAGTTTTGCGCGCCTGCAACTCTTTAAACGAATTACCTAATGATATAGGTAGATTGTTTTGTTCAAGCACTGCATCAATTAAAAAACTCATATGTAATAACTCTTTGGTACTACTAAAACTAATGAAGACTGCTACAGTTTGAATTTGTTAGTTTCTCTTCGATATTGTATTGAACTGTTTTCATGTAAGTAGGTAATTCTTAGTCAAGTATTTATAGTCTGTTTTCTAACACAACTAACTTCTAATTGTTTGCATAAAAATATACATAATATCTTATATATAGGTGGAGATTTGTAAATGGCATAGGATCATCTATAGGTTTTCTTTATTGTAGAAATTAAGCTGTAAATCTTCCTAGGAGTAAATAAATAAATAAAAATATGTATGTCAACAATTCAAACATCTTGAACTCATATCCAAATAAAATAGCTTTGTTGTATTTACAACAAAGCAATACATTAAATTTCTTAAATAAGTAATAATGAGGCCAATAACAAGTATTCGCCAATATTTAACAAAATATGTAGTTGGACAGAGTAGCTTTTGAAATGATTAAATACTAACTAATAGACAAGATAATCATAATAATTTTAAGAAGAAAAGAAAGAATACATAGGTGAACGATTTTAAAACCTACTTTTAATTTAATTTACTTTACGATGTTTGAGAACCGAAGAATTCCGATACTAGTCTTAGCTTTATTGAATTTGAGCTATCAAAAAACGGGTCGAAGTCCATGTCGGAAAGAAGATTATTTATAACTCTGGGGACTTTACAAAAGAATGAGTTCTTTCTATAATTTGTGTTTGCAAAGGGGGCATATGAAATAACAAGTTTTTCCATCGCATTGATAACGGTGTTCTAACAAATATTTTGCTTACTAGCTCAGTACAATCCATTGCAACATGTAGAATATTCAAAAAATACGTAATATCTGCCATGTTTCGTCTAGTGTCTAACGGAAGGAGATGGTGACGACGACATCGCACATTATAACTATCATCCACAATACCGGTTCTGTATTGGAAGTATTTCAGGAACTTCTTTTGAATTCGTTCAGTCCTTGAGATGTAACACTCATACATAGGACTCCAAACTTGTGACCAATATTCTTAAATGTCTTGGATACTACGGACAAACGAACAGTACCTATTGCACCTTGAGTGTTTTAATATTTTCGAAGCAATATGATGTTCTTATAATAAAACCTAAGGCCTTATAAGCTATTGATACGATAAAATCAATATGCATATCATATAGTAGTTTACTGTCCTGTATGATCCCCAAGTCCATGATGTTAAATAGTTAATGACGATCCTTTCAACATATATGATGTTTGTAGGGGTTGATGCTTACATGAGGGAATTGCTTTTAGTATTACTGATAACTAAAAATTTCTTCTATTTACAGGGGACCTGCTAATGCGACCACAATAAACGAGGCGATGATAAGCCTGCCTTCAGCCAAACTCGATAATGTTTGGGCCGCCATCAATGTGACACAGTCTCATTGAATTGCTTATACGCATTAATCATGAATACTTTGTGGTTATCTGTAATTTTCCTTCAAATAAATTGTACTACCTACTACCCAGCTATTCCCCCTACGCACGTATTGACCACCATTGAGTAATATAAGCGCATGTTTCTTCGAAAGGAACGAAAGCTCCTTAATTTGTATTTTTAGCCTTCCACTTTCCCTATAGTTTGTCTGCCGATATAAAATTCTCAGCTGTTTTTATCAACAAATCTACAAGTTTTTTCAGTATATATTTGGAATTTTATGTAGATGGTGGAATTATGAGTCTTATTAAATCATTAATAACATTAGTTATTGATCCATGATATAAAGTTAAATCTACATTATTTTAGATTATGAGTTATGAGAGAAAAAAAGTCGTATTTTATTCATGAATGAACATTTTTACCAAAAATGTGACTTATTTTGGTAACTTGAATAACTCATTTTGAAACCTCCTGGTTCCTACTCATTTGTCCAAAGCAAGGAATTTTTATACTATAGGTACGTAACTAGAAGGTTCACTATACCAAAAAACGGTCCGAAAGAGACTTACTTTTTAGATGGTGTGTGTCTTTCGAAAAGAGCGACCATCATTATGAACTAGGCATGGCATAAATCACAAGTAGCAGGTGATAAAGAATATGATTCTGTTTTCATATGTCACATCTGCTACCGTCCATGACATAGCCTGTTACATGTTATAAAGAATATTTAAGAATATAAATAAAATGTATGCGACTGAAGGACTTTGTATCCATGGTCAAGAACAAATTTAAAAAAAAAAAAAAACTTTATCATTGATTAGCTTTTAAGAGTATTCAAAAATAAACCTTAAATCAAGTGACATAAAGTGTTAACTTCTTTAGCATGTTATGTAGCAGGATAGAAAAATAATTTTTTGCTACGAAAGTATATATAATTTGCATCAGTGATAATTTGACACTTGCGTGCGATACTCGCACATGATTTTGTTTTCCAATGAAAAATACCGTCGATCAGCATCGATGACGTAGGTTACAAATCATTGCAAATCATATATCGCTAGTGAAATCATGCTATAAAAAATAATAATATCATCAAATGAGAATTCCTTTAAAGTAGCAATAATTTCCATGCCTATTATGAACTAAGCAGGAACAATTTGTTGGAGTAAAAATAATTCTATTTCATTTGAATTATTTTTATACTGTCAGCAACTTAGAAAATATATAATGTCGTCAGCAATATACTTAAAGCGATAGGATAGATCAAGCTATACAATTCCAATATAGGCTGACCGGCTGACCTCTCATTTTACAGAAATCCTATACAATGCGAGATCAGCTTATATTGGAAATGTATACCTAGCTTGATGAGTAGCCGTGTGTACCTACCGAGCAAAATAATCACTGTTCGAAAGACACTGTAATATACCATTGAACCAGAGATAATATTGTTTTATTTATGAGCGGAAAGAGCTTTCTCTTGGTTGTTAGTCGCATTCACGGATAGGGAGTCAAATCATTAAGTACATTTTTATTTATCAAAGACAGTACTTTGATTAAATAAAATACATTGCTCATTTTTCTCAATCAATGTTAGATTATCATTTTAATTAAAGCTAAGATTCTTAATTCACTGTGATAAATGATACCTGCGAAAAAAAAAATCTTGTTAGTCCGTCAGTTACCAGATTATCAAAATATATTGGATAGTAGGTATTTTTTGCTTTACCCAGCTTTACCAACTTACAACATTGCCATTTTTTTCCATAGGACTTACACTTGGAAATCGAGATAAACCGTTTTTTACCCTTAAAACTACCCCCCTTCCACTTCCCGACCTCAGATCGCCCGTATTTTATTTTTCCTTTAATTTTTGTTATATTCTCTTCCTTCTCCAATGGGTTTCATCCTACTATTATATTTTTCGTTTTCAAAAATTATCGACTCTGGGCGAAAGCACGACGAGATTGTGCTTATGTGTGGTGAGACCGTCCTTGAAGATAAGACAAAATGAGCCCCTGAATTAATATTAAAACCACTTTTTGCTTTTTAGCGATTATTTTATTTAACACAATATAAAATATCAAACTTCATTTAATTAAATAAATATACTATACTTTGAATAAATTCTAAATGTGTACTTAGGTACCTACTATATCTAGATATCACAGAAATCATCTAAAACTTAGTAAATCAAGCAAAAAAATCTTCAACTAAATTAAATACGTCTATGACTCAATTTACATTGCCGCGGTACGGAATCGAAGGACTTTGCAACGAAATTGTGCATAATGAACCTTATGTCAATTGTGTAACGTACAAACTAGATACGAGGCAAGGCGCAGTCGCGATTCGCGGGCATTCCCGCAAATTCGCGTGCCTTCCCGCGTAACGAGGTGAAATTGACGCTTCAGTTCCATTCCATTCCGCGGCAATGTAAATTGGTCCCACTATTTTTTACACAAAATTGAACATTTGAGTTTCTTAATAGAGCGGCAGTACATTACAGTATTATACAGTATTACAGTATTATTTTTATAGTATTACAGTAGTACATTTTGACAAGTGATCGTAAAGTGTCTGCACATTATGGTAAATAAATATAGAAGGGAAAAATATTCAAAGTTTATTAAAATGAGTAACGATTTTAAAATCATCGTAAAATGCATAAAACTTGATAAATTCGAAAGATTAAATGAAAAAAAGTAGGCGGAAACATATTTGCAGACGGATCGGAAATGTAATCATCCCTTGCAGACGGGGTTGAAAAAGAAAATTTTTGTATTAAAAAAAAGTCATCGTAAAATGTCTGCAGTTGAGACTAAACATTATTTAAATTTGGATGTGATTTTTTTTTAAAACAAACAAATTACAATGCAATTTTTTTGGGTTTAAAAAAAGTGATCGAAATATGTCTGCATTTCAGACTAATGAGTTATTAATGAAAAAAATAGTAGCAGGCGATCCGGAGCTGCAATGAAGTTTGCTGACGAAGTGGAAGTTGCATATATTATATCACTAATAAATGAAGTCATAGTAAAATTTTTACGTAGTATTTATATACTCTGAGGTAAAATGTAAGCAATTCAGGCTTATGATAAATTTTTGATGAGGTACTAATGAAAAAAAAATTTGCAGACGATGTTGACGTGCAACAGTATTTTATTTAAACAAATTAAGTTGCAAATTTTTTTCATAGTTTCAAAGTCATAGTAAAATGTCTGCAGGTAAGACTAATGATTAATTTTTCATAAGTTATTGATGAAAATAAAAAATGCAGAAGATATTGGACGTGTAGGTATAAGTTTATTAAGAAAACGGTAAACGTCGACATATAATAGGTAAGTTATCATGAAGTTTGTTTTACTAAATATTCCTTCTATCGAATTTAACAAGTTTTATACATTTTACGACTTTATAATCGACATTTTTTTTGCTAATAAATTAATTTGTTAAAATATGTACATCAAATATGTACAAACGGGTGGACCTTGTGACTATTTTTTCCCTTCTATATCCTAACTAATATTATAAATCCGAAAGTGAGTTTGTATGTTTGTTTTTTACGCTTTCACGCCTCAACAAACCTCAACTACTCAAAGGATCATTATGAAAGGCATGCAGATAGCCTATGGTATGGAGAAGGACATATGCTACTTTTTATCCCGGGAACGCGGGTGAAACCGCGGGGGACAGCTAGTTTACCATAAACTAACAAGTAGTATGATTTGCAGAAACTTTACTATCACTTGTCAAAATTTACCTATTGGGCTGCCGCTCTATAATGCCAGTTTCTGAAAGCCAAATCAAAGTAAATCACTTTTTGAAAGTATGCATTCCAGAATACCGAAATCTCAGAAAAAAAACCGATATTTCAATTCCGGAATTGAGAGGATTATATCGTAATTTTGGTATTCATCAATTTTGATTAAAGTTAATATTAAGAAGAAACATAAAATATGATTGTTTTTTAATCATAATATATTATGGCGGCATATTGTATAAATCGGCATTTTACAAATTGCCTCGGCATTTCATGAACGCTCGCTGTTTTGCAAAATGCCGAAGGCAAATTATAAAATGCCTCGTCATTTTGTAAAATGCCCTGTAACATTGAATTATTACGCTTAGAAGCGAAGTATCGAACAAAAATCCTCGCGACTCGTAAGCCACTTGACAACCAATGTATGCGTGAGTACCATATAATTACACTCGCTGACACGCACACAAGCGCACGAGTAATGTTGCAAGCTAAACGAAATTTTTCGGTAAAATTAACCTTCCGATTTCGCCTACTAGTGAAATTGGAAGTAAGTATTCATAAAATAATTAAATAGTTTAAAAAGTTCTGCGTCTTAGATAATTTATTATAGACACAGGCCTGTTATTTATTTATTACTAGTTGTTTCATAGTACTTATTTCGGGTATTTTAACATAATAAACCAAGATAATGTGCAGTGCTATGAACGATCGTACAATTTGTAGCTTTCCTTGGTAATGATAGGTTTCAGATATGATAGGTTGTATAGAAAAAGAAGATTAAGTAGTATCTAGGTATTTAATTTTCATTAACAAAATTGAAATTTTAAAAGCTTGTTAGTTGAATTTGTTTCCGGAACAACTGCCGCTTTGACAATATTTTCCTAGCTATGTTCTCTTTTTTCTACCAGTCTGATTCGAAATTATTTCACTAATATGAAGCTACATTATCCCAAGTATTATAAACTACTTATCCCAAGAACGCAGCTGAAACCGCGGGGGACAGCTAGTCGGTTATAATAGCTATAAGTAAAAGAAACAACTTATCGGACTCAATTACTTTATTAATAACAAAATCAGTATCAATTACGTAAAACAACGCAAATTCGCACAAAAAACAGCTGGCAACACTTTGCTCGAAATAAGAGTGAAGTATTTTTATTTTTGAATTTTGTTATTTTAGATGAATTACACAATAAAATTAGTGGCTTGCCTGTGGAATGTTACATCAGAATTCTTATCTTTCTTCCCACATGAATTATGACACAATTTTACTACACAAACCGTCATATTTATTATTTTTCTCAGAGCTGCACTCACTAAAACGTCACTCAGTACACTGACAGCGCGGCGGTCATTTGGAGCCATTATGGCTCCAATTGAATGGATTGTTTTTCGCGCGTGTACTTTGCTTCTATGTGTAATAATTCAATGCCCTGTAACCTAAATGACAATTCGAACGCATTTTTACAAAATGTCCGGCAAATTGCAACAACAAGTTATATTTTCTATCAACTGTGGTTCTGTTCGTCAAAACAATAAAAATGGCGTCGAGAAGTGCAAATATTTGTGCAAAAAAAGGGTGAAAAAACATGTTTTTCGCATGAACCAAATACCTTAAAACACATTAACTATACAAAATTAAATAATTTTTACGATTCTCAAGCGCGAACTGTGAAAAAGCCTTGGAAACGTGAAAAAGAGCAATTTTATTTCACGTAAATGAAATGACTGATATAATAGTTAATGGCTTGTTTAACGAACCACCATATTTAGTAAAATATTACGGTAAAAATCACTTTATATTGCCAAAAATAGTAAATTATCACCAACAGTAAATACCCATTTTAGCGTGAAATTAGGACCAGAAATTTAACAATTTGCGATCCTACTTAAAGCAACGAACTCCAATTTATTATTGGTATTGTCACAGTTCTAACCTAACCTAACCAACTGTATTTGGTGTGCCCCGAGTCGGTTCTGGTAATAGGTTCCAATCTGATATCTGTTTAGATTAAACATTACATAATAAAAAAAAAACATATCGCACATCTATTTAATTTGACCTTAAATTATGGTCACTCTAACGTAAGACTTTGGCAAATTGAATACGATGAAAAGCATCATCAATTTGCCTTCGGCATTTTGCAAAACAGCGAGCGGCAAGGGCCATTCTCTCTCCATCTTCCATCTTCTCCATTCTGGCCTTTCTATGGCCACTCTACCCCATGTTATTCCCGCGACTTGTCTGATGTCGTCGCCCCACCATCTTTGTGGTCTACCTCTCTTTCTCTTTCTCTTTCCATCTTTTGGGTACCATTGCGTGATTATTTTATTCCATTTTTCTTTTCCCCTGATCATATGGCCTGCCCATTTCCACTTTTGTCTCCTTACTTTCAAAGTTATCTCCTCGACCTTAAGTCTTGCTTCTGATGCTGCTACTCTTTATTTAGTATTTTCTTTGATCCCAGTTATCAGTTTACTTCATTTGATTTCATATTATTTCCAAGTATGTACTTTTAAATCTTCGGTTGATGTATAATAAGTTAAGTTTATGTCACTTCCTTCATAATGACAATTTTAAGACTTGAGTCAGACTAACACCCATTTTCTAAGACGTTTCCTCGAAAATTCCTTGATTCCACTCAACGTTACTTAAGGAAATCGATTCAGTATTCATAATCGCAAAAATATGGTCAATATAAAAATACCGCCGTGGTTTTCCCAATGGACTACAGCATGGGATTCTTCAAAAAAGGCGTTAAGAGATTTCTTCAGGGTCGGCAACGCGCGAGTGATACCCCTGGTGTTCCAAGCGTCCATACCATAGGCTACGGTAACTGCTTACCATCAGGCGGGCCGTATGCTTGTTTGCCACCTTAATGGTATACAAAAAAAACGATTAGGTGTCTACTATAGGATCTCAGTTCCGGAATTGAAAACCTTCCGATATTGCAAAATGATATTGTCTGAAATGAAAAAAACACTAACAGTTTTGATTAACTAATTACTTTGATTTATAACTGGCTCTGGCTTTCAGAAACTACAAGTTAGACATACCTAGACTACAAATAAATATTTTTTATTATATGTATGAATCATCATTTCCAGCCCATCACATCACACTGTATGCTGTTGACGTAAATCTTTTACTGACCAGAGGGCGCTGCAACTGATTCGACTGATGAGTGGATACCCTAAAACAGAACAGAGTCAATAAAAAGTGATGCTTATAACAGAAAAGTGATACAGGTTGATTTGTTGAGATAGGTGGCAATGGCAATAAAAGCATGTCTATGTTGTTGGTACTGGCTGTTATAATCTATGATAATTGTTATTGAACATGGAAAACTGGAAAATGTTAAATAAAATACAGGTTCTAGCACTTCTAGCACATACAAGGATTTTTACTGTATTATTTATCTATAGGTATATGCAGTCTGTCGCGACTTAGAAGAAGAAAAAAGTCAATGAAAATTGGTAGAACTTTGGTAGAACCAAAAGCGGGTAGAACTTTTATGGTGCCCTCTCATTTCCGTAGTCTGCCTCGCTCTATGATTAAACGTCATCTGTCACTTGTTGTCCCTCCAGTTTTAAATAAATGAAAACATTTTGATCAGTTGAGAATATTATATTATATTACAGAATATTATACAGGATAGTGGTTAATATAATTGCTAAGTAGAATAATAAGTGTTTTTCTTACGAAACCGTTTCTTTTTTAATTAAGAATGAAGTATAGAATATGTGAAGTGTGCGGATTAAGCCCATCACACACGTAGCTATAATATATATTAATATGCCGAGCTCTCAGGCCGAGCTATAATATAAATGCCAGTACAAGTTGGTGAAGTAACAGAAATATATATTATAGCTGCGTGTGCGGTCACTCAAAGATTAGTATTGAAAATATATCGTAATATGCTTTGCTATGATTCATATTAATATATATTATAGCTACGTCTGTGATGGGCTTTAAGATCGGAAAGGAAAGATGTTAAAAAACGTGTTTTTGTGGCCAAATTTCCCCTGGATGGAGTTCGGTAAGTAAAATATCATATTATTTATGAGTTCTATAATTCATTTAATAAAAACATCTAAATAGTATCTTAAGGTATATACCATAATAAGAAAATAGAGTTGTGCAACATTTATTATCGAATTCGATATCGATATTTTTATATTTTTAGGTGCCGAAAATGGGTGAAAATGACAGGCAACGAGGACTTGGCTTACATTCCAATAGAGAAACTAAATGAATTAAAATATATTTGCGGAAACCATTTTGTTGAGAAGGACTTTCAGAAAAAAAAACACGGCTAAAGAAGACTGCAGTTCCATCCATAAGAATCTCAGCTCTCTAAAGAAAAACTTAAGGCGCAGACTCCTCTCCAGCAGATTTCAGTTTTCACCCTTGCGCCACATTTTCACATAATATTAGCGGAAATTACCGGAACTAAGCAAACAAAAAATACTAGCTCCCTCTATTTAGAAGTGCGTCATTGCAAGCAAACAATAAAACGTGACAAACCGCCATCTATACATTTCCGCGAGAACGAAGCTGTTTGAATTGGACACAGTAAAAATGTTAACAGTAGACAAACTGTAGACAAACATTTAAAAATATAAATTCTGAAATACCTTAAAAAAAACTTTTGACGGGCCAGTTGGTGTAGTTTGTTAAGATTCCACGACGCCGCCGATTGTATGTTCAATTCCCACCGAGGATATGCATCTGTGTGCATGAACACGTTTGCATGCCCCGAGTCAGGGTGGAATTATGTATATTAAGTACTAGCGACCCGCCCCGGCTTCGCACGGGTACAATGTCATAATGTGGTGACAGTGGAGCGATTTGCGCGGCAGCCCACCCGGTCACGGTATCGCGTATAAAAAGTGTGGCCGAATGGCCTCACTTTAACGGAACATAGTTGTGACGTATGGCGTCTTTTCTATGCGTAGTAATAATTTTCTATCTGATGGTTAAAACTGCATCGAAATACATTGCGTGGTTTAGAGTTAGCGGATAAACAGAGACACAAGCTGACGCGGAAAACGAATTCGGAGATTACAGGCTGTGACAAATGGACAGACAGGAGAGGACCTCAATCGAGATATTAGATGTTATTTGACAAATAAACAGGTTTTCTTCCACCACTTTTTACAATAATTGTAGAATTTCTCCATAAAATGCCCTCTACTTTACCTACCATTTTTATTCATCATTATCATATGAGCCTAAGGATATCCACTGCTGAACATAGGCCTCCCCTATTAACTTCCACTTCAAGCGGTTTCGGCCGCTTGAATCCAGCAGCGCCCAGTAACTCTGACCAGGTCGACGGTCCACCTGGTGGGACATCCACGTACGGTGTCCCCTTCCAGTACGTGGCCGCTCTCGAGAACCTTCCATCCCCATCGGTTATCGGTTCTTCGAGCGATTTGGCCTGCCCATTGCCACATCAACATACTAACTCTACGAGCTATATTAGCGATGGGCGACTGTTAAAAAAAAAGTTATCGAAAGAATCGACAATTGTAAAACTTTACATTCGATTGTCGATTCATTCGTTCTAAGTATAAGTATAAGTATAAGTATTTATTTGTAAAAATTTGGGTTACAAAAAGATGTTACAATTTTTTTTTTTTAGGACCATTCCAAATTCTGCCTTTCCAAGCACATACACAGTACACAGTATTTTACACGTTCAATTAACACAAATGATTACACAAAATTAATCTCAATCAACGACAATATGATTAACAATAAAAATAATACTTAGCCAGTGACATGATAATCATAATATTTACCAAATGTATATTTAAACTTGAAAAATGTCCAATAAAAATTTTAGTCACAAAAAAAAAAAAAAAAAAAAAAATATGCATTGAAAATTATTAAATGTCGACATTTAATATATGAGTCCTATAGAATCAAAGCCGGCTAACTGACGTTTTTGGTAAAAATGAACTCTGAATAAGGCAACACGCAAAATTTTAAGTACTTTCTAACGAATTATAATCTCCATATCAGAGATGACTATCTTCCATAGAAAATCAACTCAAAAGAACAGATTAGTAACAAATCCGGCCTTCTGTAAAGATTCAAAATCAAATATGGCAAACTGCTCGCTCGACCAATCACAGGCGTCCATTATGTTTGCGTGGTGAACGTGTTTTAATTATTTTTTACTGTTTGATTTTATTGATTTATTAAAGTTTCTGCTGCTGAAGTTAAACAGATTATGTGAAATTATAATCCTGAATTGTTACCCAACACATGTGAATAATTGTTTTGGCCGAAAAAGCCAAAAGAATCCGGATAAATAGAAAATAAATATAGCTAAATGAATGAGGTGTGTACCTTGTCTAGGGTTCGCACTTTATTCTATATATTTTATTTTTGTTTATCTCGCATTTATTTATTTGTATTTATGCATTTGTTTAGTTAATATTATTTTTGTTTCGTTTCAGTAGTGAACTGCTAAGATATAATTTTGAAGATAAACATATTTATTTAAACAATACCGACTCTTCATTGTAGGGAGATTATGATTATTACCACTCCCACAGTTTAGACGAATCTAACGACACCTCATATGTTCAAATCCATGAAGCCATTTAGGCTGCAGAGCGTGCCAAAGAAATAGACATACATACATACATTCGAAAAACAAAACCCTCCTTCCGGGTCAGTCGGGTAAATACTTTTATGTTTGGGATGGCCTTAAACCCCGATTTTCGTTAGTAATTTTAATAAAACATAATAATTAAAAAATTTTTTGTTTTCGACAACCCTTGTTTTACCTCTAGTTTGTTTAGAATCAAATACTGCGATCTGACGTTTAGTTGGGATCAAATATGGATATCTGCAATAGACTTAAAATCAAATATGGCCATCTTCAATGTTTAGAATCAAAACCGGAAATCTGTAAAAAAGATTCGTCACTTGTCTCTTTGATGTTGACTCCACATCGTGTTTTGTGTTTTTTCTATTATTATTAATAATAAAAGATACATAAACAAACAATTATTATTTAAAAAATGCCATATAATGAAGTACAAACTTTTTTCGTTAATTGCCAACATTTTGTAAAAAATCAGATATCCGCTTTTGATTCTATAGGACTCATATATAATAATCATCATTTCATCACGATATAATAACACTTACTTATAATTAAAATATTCCTGAATACTATAAAAACATTTGTCATTTAGCCAGTTAACTAATATTTTTCTAAATTTATGAAGTGGTAAATCTTTAAAAATGTCTGGTAGTTTATTAAATATTTTTATTGCCATTATGAAGCTATTATTCGATGCTACTGTTAATTTGGTAAAAGGTCTATACAGATTATTTTTATTTCGTAGTCTTGTATTATATGGCATTGTCTGTCCATTTTGTTGGAAAAGATTTTTATTTTTTTGTACAAACAAGCAAACATCAAATATATAGATACTTGGTACCGTTAGAATTTCACAGTTTCTGAACAATGTCCTACACGATTCACTTTGTTTTAAGCCAAAAATCGATCGAATGCAGCGTTTTTGCATGATGAAAACTCTGTCAATCGCCGATGAACGTCCCCATATTATAATGCCATATCGTAACAAAGAGTAGACATATCCATAATATGCACTAATTGCAGCTTTTTTAGAAATGAGTAAACTGATACGCCTCAATGCAAATATAAAAGAATTTATGCGTGAAGATATATTTTCGATATGCTCCTTCCAATTACAGTAGCAATCTATAGTAATACCAAGAAATTTGGCTGAGAGAACTTCTTCAATTTTCTTCCCCTTGTATGATATAACTAAATTTTGAGATCTACTTTGAGGTGTTCGAAATTGCATGAATTTAGTCTTTTTAATATTTACTTTTAAATTATTTATCATTAGCCAATTTATTACTAGGTCAAGGGTATTATTTATTTCTTTTTCATATGTCAATATATCAATTCCTTTGATGACAACAGTTGCGTCGTCTGCAAATAAAATACAATCATGGCTAATTACATTTGGTAAGTCGTTAATATATAACAGGAATAATAAAGGACCCAAAACGCTTCCTTGTGGCACTCCATATCTATTTACCTTATAAGAAGATTTATATGTTTCTATGGTATTGCTACTTTTACAGTATTTTTTAATCTCAACACACTGTGTCCTGCTACTAAGATAAGACTTAATCCAATCATAAGCTGGTCCGCGTATTCCATACATATATAATTTGTGTAGTAGCCGCTTATGACAAACAAAATCAAATGCCTTACTCATGTCCATATATAATACTGTTACAGGAATTTTAGTATCTAAACAATCTGTTATATTTTTAATTAATTGAAATATTGCCAGGGATGTGCTCTTATTCTTGCGAAAACCATTTTGTTCATCTTTTAAAATATTATGTGATTCAACAAAGTTACTGATTCTAGAGTACATAACTTTTTCAAAAAATTTTGAAAATATCGGTATTAACGTGACCGGTCTATAATTATCCATATTACATTTTTTCCCTTTTTTATGTAATGGTCTTACCACAGATTTTTTAAGATCGCTAGGAAAGACACCCTGTGATAATGATAAATTTATTATATGTGTCAAAGGACCAACAATTACGTTCACACACATCTTAATTATATTTGTACATATTTCATCATATCCAACAGCACTAGTGTTGTTTAGTGACATTATAATTTTTGATAACTCGGCAACAGATATACGTGAAACAAATATACTTTGCTCTGATGAGTCAACATTGTAATAATTTGTATTTAAATAAGGAGTACAATTACCTTCTACATAATTAATAAAATATTCATTAAATTGATTAGAAATTATTTCTGGATCTTCAAAATTTATACCATTAATATTAATATTACCTATTGACTTATCCGGTGCATTATCATTAGTATATTCTTTAATTACATTCCATACAGCCTTACATTTATTTTTAGCATTACTTATATATTTAGATTTAACTTTTTTCTGCGAATATGTTATACATTTTCTTAATGTTCTGGAATATTTTGTATAATATTGCTTCTTCCTAAAATCATTCCTACTATTACGGTAATTTATGTATAGATACCTTTTTGTCTTACAACATTTTTTTAAACCTTTTGTCAACCATGGATGATTATTGTTTTTGATTTTAAATTTAATCCGTATTACTGGGAAGCATAATGTATAGAACAAACAGAATAAACTATAGAAGGTTTCAAAAGCATCTGCTGTGGTTTCCTTTTCGTAGACTTCATTAAAATATAGGGCACTAATGCACTCTAAAAACTTACGCTTATTGTCCTCTGAATAGTCTCTTTTGTAATAAAACCACCATTCCCTCTTGGAGGGTCGCCCGCGAGTGACCGGTAATGTGTAGGTTTGCGCTGTATGATCGGACAGCCCCAGATTGTGTACACAAGCCTTACCACCGATTGCATTTGTAGCAATTTGATCTATGCAGGTTTTTGATGTTGCAGTTACTCTCGTTGGGTCATCAATCAAAATTGTCAAATTAAAGTTTTCCATTAGACGTTTAAATTCTATGGTCCCATTTGAATTTTTCATAAGGTCAATGTTAAAGTCTCCGCAAAGAACAATTTTTTTCCGAATGTTGCAACAAACCGCGTAGAGGCAATCACTGAGTTTGTTCAGGAAATCATTGATGTTGGATGATGGGGTTCTATAAATGCACAGTACAATCATATCGCAATTTAAGATTTCAATCCCACAACATTCAAAAACAAAAGTTTTACTCATAGCATTAATTTCTGACATTGATACATAATCTAGGTCTTTATGTAATAGAATTGCTACACCTCCTCTCTTCGATCTTTTTCTGCTGTATGTAACGAATAAACAATCGAATAACAATAGACCTTTCGAATGAAAATTGACGCACGCCACGCAGGTTGCAATAGTATGCACAATCGACGGGTGAGCGCGGGGGCGAATAGATTCATTCATTCGGCGGGTGGACAGCCAGCTCACGGCACAGGCCACGCGCGGTGCCGCACGAAGCGTATTATGAACAATCGAAAGAAGTCAATTGTTATTCGAATGATTCGAATTAATTGGACAATCGAATAATTCGATTGTTTTTAGTAACAATCGCCCATCGCTAAGCTTTATCGAGAATTTTTGTTCTCCTACATACTTAAGTCCTCGTTTCGGATCCTGTTTCGTAGTGAAATTCCGAGCATAGCTCATTCCATAGCTTGCTGAGTGACTCTGAGCGTATTTATTAGACCAGCAGTGAAAGACCACGTCCGTGTTCCGTATTTCATCACTGGTAACACGCACTGATTGTAAACCTCTGAGGTATTCTGGACTTGAAGATATGGCGTAGCTTCCCGAACGCTGTTTTTTTTATTTTATACAACTTAGTCGGTAAACAAGCATAATTGTGCCTCGAAGAGGGGGCCTAGCAGCGAGCTCTGCGCCGAAGTGGGGACTGATCTCTCGCTGCCGAGCATGGTTAGCGCTGTGGTTGAAAGCGAGAGATCGTGGGACGCACTCCACTCCTTTTGCGAGCGAGTTATGCTCGCTAAGGAGGCGGCGGAACGTGACAGGGACACTACCACCCTGGCTATCCGCCGCAGGAGGACCGGGCGTCGGAGGGCGGCTTTTTTAAGCCACCTTCCCCCAACCCTGGGCCCAAGGGTGGCGGAATCGGGGGAGTCTGCCGCCCATCAACATCGCGCCCGAGTAGTGGAGCTACTCAGGAGGAGACAAGAGCTCCGGTCTCTGCCGTCGACGAAGAGGCGGCCTCCGATCAGGCCCTTAACCTTAACCATCATAACCCTTCCAGTTCAAGAGATTGAACACATCCTCCATTGCAGTGGTAAAGAGTTTCGGGGAAATTACGTCACCCTGTCTTTCATCCTTCTGCAACTGGATTGGTCTCGTACTCTCGTCCTGTACTCTGATTGACATAGTGGCTTTGCTGTACAAAGACCTTCAACAATTCGATTATAGCGATAGTCGATTTAGCACCGCTGTAGACTCTGTAATATCGCCAATGTCTCAACTAAATCGAAGGCTTTTTCATAGTCCACATACACCAGGCATAACGGCCGATTATACTCATCAGTCTTCTGTATAATTTGGCGAAGTATATGTAGGTGATCTATGGTACTAAAGCCTTCACGGAAACCAGCTTGTTCGGGAGGCTGGAAGTATTCAAACCTACGTGCAAGACCATTCGTAATGACTCCCGAAAACAACTTATAAACGTGGCTTAGGAAGGATATCGGGCGGTAGTTCTTCAATAGGGCCTTATCGCCTTTTTTGAAGAAGAGCACCACCATATTTCCTCTCCATACTTCTGGTGTTATAACTACAGGGCATGAATCTCGGTATATCGGATCATCGCTATATCGGAATTCTGATATTACAATTTACAATCCGATACTGAGTGATCCAATTATATCGTAATATCGGAATCAGTAAAAAAAAATCTATTTGGGTTTTAAAATAAAGCTATTGAGCTATTTATTAATTATAATTATGTGCAGTTTATAAGGAATATGTGCAATTTATAATGAACATTTCTAATTCTGCTATTGAGATCCAATATTGAAAATCAATATCGGAATTAAAAACCTACCGATATTACATACACATACCCTAGTTGTACCTTCCTGTATAACGGAATTAAATAGCTTCTGGAGGACTACAAGTCACGGGTTTCCACCCGCTTTCAGAAAATCTGTTGTATTTCCGATTTTACTACTTCGTTATTCTACATCGTATTATCTTTCAAATAGTAAAAATATCGCGTTTATAACTAAATCTGAACATTTCCTATCAACTGTTAAAGAATGACAACAAAAGTTATTCTAATTTTATTACTACAAAACTGTGCCTGGCCGCTGATTGGCTGAAAAAGCTAAGCTACCGGTGGTTAGGGCTGCAGAAATAGGAACCTCCTCCCAATGCGAGCCGTATCGAGGATTACTGCCGAGAGGCTCGAGGCTTTCGGCCATCAGGCCATTGGCCGATACGACAATCGGCACAATGATAGCCGAGCTCACTAATAGTAATTGTAAATTTACGATGGGTTCACATTCCAACTAACCGATTCAGTAAGTAGTAGAACTAGGGTTGGGTTTCTTCCCGGGAATAAACCCAACTTCGAGTAAATTTCCAATTTAGTGGGAAAGAACCCGGGAATTTTCCCATTGGGTGGGAAAATACTCAAATGGTCATATTTAGTAGATTTTGCGTATATAGCGAGAAATACCTTTACCAAATCGTTTGAATAACATTTAACATGATTTCTATTAGGGTCATACTCATATCATACAATAAAAAAAACATATTTTTTTTTTTTGCGTTGTTTTTAAAGAAAGCGACGTTTTGGGGTGTAAGGGTTGTGGTGGACAGTCGGTGGACAGTCGGACAGACGGTCTCGTGCAGAAAGAGCACGTGCACATGTACGACGCTTATATAGCCCGTCCCGGGTCCCGAGGGAGGTGTTGCAAGCGTCCATAGGATACGGTAACCGCTTACCAACAGGCGGGCCGTATGCTTGTTTGCTACCTAGGTAGTATAAAAAAAAATTGTGATAACTTCCTCCAAGGTCCGCGTAGGTCCGCGCGTAGGTGATGTAGGTACATACAACAGCGAGTATGATTAAAATAACAATCAAAAGCATCAACAAATATGTTTTTTGAGGAACATAAAGCCATTTGAGTATTTTCCCGCCGTTTGGGAATTTTCCCGTATTTTTCCATTCTTTTCCGTATTTTCCCGTATTTTTCTTTTCTTCCCAATATTTTTCTTTCCCTGCCCATCCCTAAGTAGAACATCGAACAATTCACCCAAAGAAGCGTAATGACGTTGATTTTGCTTGCAATATATTCCGCCAATTTGCCACCATTGACAATGCGCTCTGATTGGCCAAGTCAAGAACACACGATGAAGTGATTGATCCTTACAGTTCAAAATCAGTGACAAATCACGACTAGTTTCGGAATCAGATTGCTCGGTATAAATTCTGTAAGGGTTGTTCCTCGATGTAGTAGAAACTTAGTCAACGTAAGATGTGTAATATTTTCCTTACTGGTACTAATTTTACTGTGCCATTGACACTTCACGACTAAGCGACTGGACCACAATAATACAATGAATATAAAGGTATATCGGCTCGACTCGATGACTACAGATGACTCGATGACCGCAGTAGTGACTGGCACGCCCGCCCCGACTTCGGGGCACCTACTGTTACCAGTATCAGTCAACCTACCTTCAATACCTTTTCTTTGATCTCAAAATAAACAACATTGAATGAGGTGTTATTTAATCAGGTAAGGAACTAAATAGATAATTGCTCATTAAAAATAATATATATTGCTGATTTTTCATTTTGTATGATTTGAAATTAAAAAAAAACTTTCCGGGATTTGAATCATCACTTCCTTCAGTCGGAGCCTACATTAATAACCCGCACTTTAGCCCCCTAGACAACCCAAGCCATACCCTTCATAGACGAAAATAAGTATTAGTCTCTGTCAGTACCACGACATGGCTCGATGACAATTTTCAAAAGTATCAATCATAACAGATTTTATTTTATATATTTTTATTCATAACAAGCAAATAAAAGGCTCAATTGCCTTCATTTGACTAGCATGCATTTCCAGTGCCTTCTGAAGATATTTGATATGATTTTTTACTCATTTGAGAGGGTTTTATTTTTGTGAAAATTCTGAAAGAAAATGACACAGGTCCATCTAGCAACGCGGATCGCCGCGGAATGCGAGTGAGCGCGAAGCAAAATACGCGAGTTGCAGGACAATAGAGTGCGGTATGAGGTTGATGGTGCTCGGATTGAATTTGACGTAAGCGACTTTTTTAAAAATCATTATTATGAAAAACTGAATAGCTAATTCAAAAAACTAAATCGGGCGTTTATTTTCTTATGATATGTACTATATCGATGAAAAAAATCGTATCAAAATACCTTCAGGCGTTGGATATATTTGGGAATTTCTTGATTTTCAGAGGTATGTTTGACATTTTTTTTTATCGAGGCTTTTAATTGAAATCGTGTTTTCGGCTCGGGCGATGTGTTTGTTATATCCTTAAGTATCATATATTTAAATTTCAACACCGTAGAGTTAGCAGGTTTCATATAATTTGGGCAGCAATGTAGTGTATTTTGCCCAAGTCTGCGCCTTAAGGGATTTCCCTGCTACCTTTATAAAGAACAGCGTGCATCAGGTCAGTAACATACATATTTAAAATCAATACAAATAAAACGATAATTTATTATATAAATTTTAAATATTTTTATTTTCATCTAGATTATCCATTTACTTCTTCGAGCCCCAAATGCTTCTTTGGATATTGAACAATCCATAAATTTAAATGATAATTGTCCACGCGCGGGATGCGGGGACAAGCAGCGGCGAGGAGGGGGCGGACGGCACGTAGCCGATATCGACACTTCAGCAACGAGCGGCATTCACGACGCCCGCGTCCGATTTAATTTGAACCACTTAACTTCTCTAAATCAGTCTAATAAACTTAATATACCTACAGTCCGCTTATCATTCGAAGACCTAAGAACCCAAACAATAATTTATCAGTAAATTGCAATGAAATTTATAGCGAGTATGATATTCCAGTAGAATAGAGGTGAGCCATACAAGTGAGCAGCTGCAAGGTATATAGCCACTTTTTGATTTTATTTCACAAGACTTTATAAAATCTATTTGATACAAAATAATGATCATCTTCTATTCCAGATATTTCGCATATTCATGCTGTTCCTGCTAGCGGTAGAGCTAAATAGAGCAGGTAGAGCGGGTCATTGGGGAAAATGTTGTTAAGTGTAAAGCGTTGAAAGGTTCGGTCTTTAAGGGTCAGTTCACACCGAGACGAGACGCGACGAGACGTGTCGCAACTAAACCTGGAAAGGATAAAATATACGACTATATCCCACTAAGGGAATGGTGAAAGGATACACTATCTCTTACGTACCCGACTCTGGATCTATGTAAAACTGTTGATTCATGTGTTTCTGTGTTTGAGCATAATGTAAGAGAAAATCATCACTCTATCAATATTGGCAAATATTGCCAGTTAATGATGATGACAGACGTAATTTATCATGGCTGTATGAGAAGCACATTAAAAATGTATCTGAGGCTTTGCTGTCTCGATTGGCAGCTTTATTAATCAGAAATGAATGTCGTAAAGTTAATGCTTCCGTTAGTGACACAGAACAGTTTAATGCAGACAAAAATAAAATTTCTCAATTAACGTGTTCATCTAAATAATATTACTGTGCTTATCTAAAATGTAACATAACATACAATTTAGGATTCTTCTTATGGCTAATCCTAGTTTAGGACTCTTATCTAGCCAATCCTATTATTAAGGTTACGTTGTGGGCAGAGTCAACAAAATTCCAAACTTGCAAATATTATGTAGTTTTAATTAAACTCCAATCACAAACCTTACTGTATATTAATATAATGTGTATTGTATTAGTTAGTTCTTTGTCTCGATTTTTTACGGTTTTCTTAAATAACCCGGTCTGTGATCCACCGGAAAAAATGGAGAATTTCTAGGATATTCCGAAATTTTACCCCTTAGGGGTTGAAAAACGGGGGCAAAGTTTGTATGGGACAACGTGATTCCTTGGTCCGATCTACTTAAAATTTTGCAAAAACATTCCTTAACAGAATTAATGGAAAACGTGTTTCGTAATTTAAGTACTAACGGGGTCAAAAAGGGGTAGAAAGTTAATTTAGGGGTGATTTGCATCGAAGATGATATAATACTCCTTAGTACTTTTGATAACATTTTATTTTGACCACATTTTAACACATGTTTGAAAACTCGACTTCCAGAGGGAAGGCTGCCGATGAAATCGAACTTAGCCCTGGCAATCATTTGCTTACTGAACCTGGAGGCAGCGTTAAATTTGCGTTTCGCATCAGAGATGTTAGGGTCCTGATTAGTTCGGGCCGTGGTCCAAGCCTCATACAAGGTCTGCTTATTTTGTCTAGCATCTTTGCAGGGCCGATTAAACCCCGGTCGTTTCTTCACCCCAGCAGCCACTAAACCCTAGTTGACAATGAAGAATTAAGTGATCGTGGAAGCGGATCCATCGCAAGACACGTCTGAGTTAGTGGCAGGCTTTGGTGTGAGCGATAAAACAATTTGCATTCACTTGAAACAAATTGGAAAAGTGAAAAATCCCGAGAAATGGGTCCGCACTACTCCGCACTCCGCATGAATTGAGTGAAGCACACCAACAAACACGCGTCGAGTGCTGCGTTACGTTACTCAACCGATAAATAAAGAGGCGATTTTGAACCGTATCGTTACATTGTGATGAAAAAGGGACTCGATACGATAATTGCATATAACATCTACTACATACCCACCACAATCTATAAGAATAAACAAAACTAATTTCTATCCCAATCCATCTAGGATTCCAGTAGCAGTCTCCAAGAACCATCATCAGGTCAGTTCAGTCTGTCTTGTTGTAAGCTCTCAACACTACTAACAAAAGGAGCCCAAACACGATATATCCATCCAATATACAATCAATCCTATAAAGTTTGCCAGAAGAAATAAAAACATTTGAAGTGTTTTTAGACGTTTGTTGTGTTTGTATGATGATTACATTTTAGCTATTAGAAGTACTTTGAAAAGGCCGAAAGTGTTTTTGAAGCGATCTCAAAAATATGTTTTATATTGTAGATTATATAAATAAAGCTGATAAAGGAATGTCAAGTTTGCTTCGAGATGCTGTAGAAGAGGCTAAGAAAGGAAAGAGGAGGTGTAAAGGAGTCTCTACGTAGTATTTCAAATGTATTCCTGAACGCCAGTGAAATTTCTGCGCAGGAGGCGATATATTGTATATCAGGTCTTCCATTGTCACGAGCTAGTGAAGCAGAAATATATTTGAACACTAGTTTGCCCCAAGAAAGACTACATATTTTAAAGAGTATGCAAGAAATTAGAAACATGGATGAAGATTCATCTGACATTTTCCAAAATAGTTTCATCGATTATTACGCTAAACGACCTGTTGCTTTAGAAGACATTAGTTTAGCTTATTTTGCAGCTTATTTCGTTTATTCGAAACGTCGTCCACGTATATCAGTAACACAACCAAATAATAGTCCAGATAGTAACTGTTTTCAAAACCAAACAGATGAAATAATTGGTAACTGGTGGCCATTAAAAGACAATCTAGGATTTATAAGATGAAAACCAAGACCAAGGATAATTCGTTTCAGACGTTTCGGTTTTTTAGGCGATCCAGATAATTTTTATAGAGAACAGCTTATGCTGTATATTTCATGGCGAAACGAAGAAGAAGATTTAACTAATCCAGACCTAAATATAAAGGACAAATTTATAGAAATGAAGGAAAAAATAAAACTTGAGAGCGAACAATTTAATAAATTAGGAGGACCAGAGCAATTCGAAACTTTATTGTTAGCTATAAGAAATACAGAGCTTATTGAAGAAAGTGAAGAAGAAGTTATCGGAAGGGGACTTAATGAAAATCCTTTTAATGACTTTGAATTTGACACCCAGGAAGGAGACGTCGATGAAGACATGATACCAGGTGGTAATCCAGGACCACAGCAATTCGGTGACAGTTGCAACTATATAGCTTTACCTCCACAATTAACTGAAGATGAAGTATTAACTTTAAACAGAAAGCTTAATTCTGACCAAAGAGACTTTGTTTCACGTTACTGACAAAATATCTAATTCGTCTTCTCCTATTTATCTGTTTGTGAGCGGTGGAGCTGGAGTAGGCAAAAGCGTTTTAATAAGAGCTTTGTTTCAAACATTGACGCTTAGTTTTAATAGAGAACCTGGTTCTAACCCAGATGACTTAAAGATATTACTTACAGCTTTTACTGGAAAAGCTGCTTTTGGCATAGGTGGCCAAACTGTTCACAGTGCATTAGGTTTACCAATTTCACAAGCAGGAAGTATTTTACCAGAACTTTCAACAAGTGTTGCCAATACACTTGCAACAAAATTATCAAAATTGCGATTAATCATTATTGACGAAATTTCAATGCGTGGGTCTAGAACTTTTCACCAAATAAACCGCCGGTTGCAGCAAATTTTTCATACATCAGTTTTATTTGCTGGAATATCAGTTATAGTTGTAGGTGACTTAAGACAATTACCACCAGTTGGTGATAATTGGGTGTTCCAACCTAATTCACGAAATCCTCTTGCCGAAATTTCGGTGACACCTATTTGGGATCTATTTCTACTTACTGAGTTAAACCAAATAATACGGCGACGTTGCCTTTGCTACGGCTTTAAATAATTTAGCAAGTGGAACCATGACGAGTGACGACATAGAACTGTTTAGAAGTCATTGTTTTAGTCATTCTACTTTGGTAATAGGTGAGTTACCAAATTAACTCCAGTCAGAGTGGATTCTTCCGGGGTGTATAAATGATGCAATAAGTTCCTTGCAATTCTTATATTGGTTATACACGTACACATAAACAGCAAAACAGATAATCACAGATGAATAACAACAAATAATAATAAGCGTAGGCATGTATAGCTACTACGTGAGTGAGGCGGTTAGCTGCGCGAGAGCGAGTTACATACGTGCGTAAGTAAGTGTAGCTACAAGGCAACTGCTGTGTTGGTAACAGCGCGCGGGGTGCGCGTGCGCGGGCGCGGGCGCGGGCGCGGGTCGCCGCGCGCCGCCGCTCGCCGGCCGCAGATGCGAGAACAAAGGAGCGCGCGTCATAGTGCGTTTTACAGTATGTTCGATACAGGCTGGTCCGACGACGTCACATTCATTAGGCGATGTGTCGGAAATAATATAGTGTAAGATGAATAAGTGTAGATGTTGCTGTATGATTGTTATGTATGAATAAGGGTGTATGTATATTAGTTTATAAGTAGTAATAAGTTAGATGTAAGTAAGTAATGTAGTTTACATCATGGATTAGGATGTAAGTTAGTTTATAAGTAGTAGTAAGTTAGATGTAAGTAGGTAATGTGGGAAAGTAGCCCACACTACGTTACCAGATGATGCTCGAGGCGTTGTCAATTTTTACGCTAGCAACCGAGAAGTAGACCACCATAACAGTAGAGTTTTGTCGACTATGGGTAGTGAAGGTGCTTTGTCATTAGCAATCGATTCTGTCTCAGGAGAACCAAATGTCACTATGAAGGAGAAAGCCTTAGAAACTGTTTCTAGGTTGTCAACTCAACAAACATATGGACTTCCTAAAAGTTTAATATTGAAGGTAGGGGCAAAATATATGTTGACAATCAAAGAATTTAAAGCGTCCAGAAGGATAGTCGCCTCTATGGCAACATGAAATAAACAAGCCAGAATTGACAGTATTTGACAGCCGTGCGCAGTACGAACTTTCTTTGGTACGAACTGAGAGCGATTTGCTCAGGGAGCCCCTCAAGCGGAGTGAAATTAAATGTCATGCTTTAGTAAGGCGGATTATCCATCTGGGTAGAGGCACGATGCTCTATGAAAATCTTTGTTGACAATTAACATAGACACTACTGATGGTCTCACTAACGGTTCTACTGGAGTATTAACAGCTATTGATTTTGCTATTAACAAAAAATCTGGTGAAAAACGGCCGTTGCGGATTTGGTTGAACTTCGATGAAGCTATTATTGGTAAAATTAAAAGAAATAAGGCTGCTAGTTCACTAAGTCGATATAAAAATAGATTAAATAGAAAATGGACTCCGATAGAACCGGCCACATACACAATAAAAAGATATAAATCATCACATTTACAAATTCGCAGAATTCAATACCCATTAGTTCCAGCAGAAGCCATCACCATTCACAAAAGTCAGGGTACAACATTAGAACGAGTTGTTGTCCATTTAAAACCTACGATTCAAAGGTCTATGATATACGTCGCTTGTTCTCGTGCAACTACAGCGCAAGGTCTATTTATAGTGACTGAATCATTCAAAGCACCCCGCCCTCCAACTAGTAAAGATGCTATTGTAAAAGAAATGGCAAAGTTACGTGAGAAACCAATAGTACCAATTTTTAAAATTCTTAGAGAGCGCTATAATTTCACACAGATTATGTACCATAATGTACAGTCTTTGAAAAAACACATACCGGATATAGCCAGTGACCCACAATTATTAGCATCAGACATACATTTTACATCAGAAACTTGGAGTTGCACTGAGGATTCATTCTCTCTACCAGATTTCTTTATTACAGTCTTTGAAAAAACACATACCGGATATAGCCAGTGACCCACAATTATTAGCATCAGACATACATTTTACATCAGAAACTTGGAGTTGCACTGAGGATTCATTCTCTCTACCAGATTTCTTTATTACAGTCTTTGAAAAAACACATACCGGATATAGCCAGTGACCCACAATTATTAGCATCAGACATACATTTTACATCAGAAACTTGGAGTTGCACTGAGGATTCATTCTCTCTACCAGATTTCGTAGAAATCGTTAGAACCAATGGGCCTAATACAGCGGCCTCTAATCCTGGTTTCGGAATATCAGCGTGGGTCAAACAAGACTTACACATCACGTCTCCCAGAAGCTACATCCAGCAATCCAGTACTTTTGGTCACGTTGAAGCAGTTTCATTTGAATATAATAATCATAGAATATTTGCATTATACAAATCGCCGAGGTGTACAAACAAAACTTTCATGGAGTTCATAAACAAAAATGTTTTTTACAACAACAATATGCCAACATTAATTTTTGGAGACTTCAATGAAGATTTTTTAAAAGACAATTTTGTACTGTCATTCATGCAGAACGCTGGATACAAGACATTGTTACCACTTTGTCCAACTACGCGAGGAGGCACACAAATTGATAATATTTTTGGAAATATTGTTTGCCAAACTGGGATATATATTAACTTGTTTAGCTATCACAAGCAAGCCTATATGGGCTCGCATATTCCATTCCATTCGAAAAAAAATATTCAAAATCATTGTTTAAATAGTAATTTATTAAATATCCTGGGACATTCCTCACACACGGTCATCTGATCCCAAACTAAGCAGAACTTGTACTATGGAAACCAGATAACTGATATAATACATATACTACTTTTTGTTTGTACATACTTAATATACATAATTACACCCAAACACAGGACATACATACATGTTCATGCACAGAAATGCATGTCCTGTGTGGGAATCGACCCACGACCTGCGGCGTGCCAGCTGGCCCGTCAACAATAAAAATGTGTGTCCCCCCCCCTGTAACTTCTAAAATAAGAGAATGATAAAACTAAAAAATATATGATGCACCGAAAATTGGTTTGAACTATGAACGAGATCTAGTAAGTAGATTTTTTTAATACGTCATAAATTGAAATTCATATCAAATACTCAGGTCTATACTACCATTTACTTATATACCTACAGGTTTGTACGGAACCCTCGGTGCGCGAGTCTGACTCGCACTTGGCCGGTTTTTAATAAATGGGTCATCTGTTGTTACTTGCCGGGGTTAGTGTAGTATTTTTTTAAAACTATGACGTTCATCATATTGCTTTTATTTTATCTTTTAATAACTTATGTGACATGTTTTTTTTTCTTTTGCTTACCAGAGCTGATATAAACTAGTCTTTCACCCAGTATCCATTTGACGTTGAGTAGGTATCGGGACTTTCACTAAAAATGGCAGTATTTTCTTAGTATGCCTAAGAAAATACTTGAAAGTCCCTAGAATATCAATCAAAGATTAACCGTTTCTGTGATTAGCCCATTATTTAGGTGTCAGAAACGCATTTTATCAGCAGCCGCAGTGTAACTAACGTTCGTGTTTAGTTTAATACATCATACCTACCTGGAAGAAACAAATAATTATAAGATTCCTAAAGAATCCATTGATATACTTTACTTACAGATAAGTCAGTTCTTAACATTAAGCTACGATCACATACTTAACTATGCGAAATAGAGAAAAATATGGTCAAAGGAGTTAAGGGCTCTAATTCTGAGAGAATACACTAAACATTTTCGAATTATTTTTTTTAATATCCTTTGGATCGCGGTTAATAAAATAACAATGAATTATAGGACTTATACATAGAAATAATATATACCTAGAAATAACGTCGCCATACTACCCGAATATATAAAACAGGCCAACTTTTATAGGCTGCCGCGCGTAACAGCTACGTTTTACGCTCCCTCTGCGTCATTCTGCTTGTCATAGTGACGTTCATAAAGATAGCAGTTGTTGAAATATTCCAATTAAAATCGGGAGAAATTTAAATATTGATCATTATTTTGCATTTTTATTTATTTTTATTTGATTTACGCCCTAACAGTTAGAGCGTATTTTTATCGACGCGTGCACAGTTGCGACACTCTATCTGGATGTATCCTTAATCAAAGGACTTATATTATATTCATATTATATTATTATATGACATTATAGGTCATTATAGAATTTCTCATTTTGAATTTGTTTTTATGCACTATTTCAATCACTTATTTACCTAGCAGCACTGGCTTAGCGGAGCGAGATTTTTGTACATACAAAACAAGCGAGAAATGCGTGCGAGTTATGTGTGCGAGTAATGTGTGCAAGGAATGTATGCTAGGAATGTGTGTCAATAGATGGTGTTTGGTAGAGGTCATATCCGAAAAGAGTCCGGTACCCACAGATTACAGAATAAGGCGCAGCCTAATGATGAGAAATTCAACTAATAATATTCTTATGTTGCAAATAAAGTTTAAATGGTAAATCAAAGGCCATTTACCTGTTCTGCTGAGTTTTATCTACAAATAGCTGAGAGTGAACATACCCTTTAATCAATTTTTATAGAAAAGCTCGCACCACAAGAGCAACCTAATTCAGCATTAGGATTTTGTATTACTCTAAAAGCAGATCTTATTAACTCCGTGTGATAATCAATGGTTGATCCTTTTATATAATCTAGTGAAGTTTCATCAATCACTACTTTAACTCCATCCCGTTGAAATATTCTGTAACAAGAGAATGACAAATAAATACAAACATTCAAAATAAAATAATCATGGAAACATACTTTACCATACCCACCTGTACATGTACAACCTTACAAGGATATTTTATTTATCTGTTATCATGGTAAATTGACAAGTACCTAAAATGTGTTCCTGCAGATGCACTTGTGAGCCCGTTTCTTCCTAGGCCTTGCGGGCTTACCACCTTCAACCACATCACCACCACCTTCAGTCATATCACAAACCATGGTAAGATTTTGGTCTATATGTTCCCAAACCAAAGTTTCATCCGATTGTGATGAAACTTTGGTGGGTTGTTCTGAGTACATCTGTGACGGTCCCTGGCGCAATCATGTATATCGGGTATACAGAGTGGAAATTTTAGACGGGTCAGTAAGGCCAGCTACCTTAAGGGTTGAAGCCATTCGAATATGGTCTTAAGTAACTGTCCTTTAATTTTTGATTAATTACAATCGGCATTTACAGATTTAAAAAAAAAGGTACAGTCAGCGAGAAAACGGCTATATAAATGTTTTTATTAGCTTATTCGATCCTGTCTGCGGCAAGGATCAAAAACTCTGTGACACCAAGTTAGGTTAGGGTACTACAAATGTCACAAATGGAAAAAAACTTTTCCCATACATTTTGTTAAGAAATTAAACTAGCGTACTGTAGTGACATAGTAGAAAGTAAATAAAGAACATATTTGAAATTTCTGACATTTCTAGTACCCTAATACTAGAAATGTCAGAAATTTCAAAAATCTTTTCGCATACATTTTGCAAGCAATGCAAACTGCCCAACAAACACGTTACGAATTTTAAATTTATCCTAGTACTTTATTAGCTGCTACAAAATCATTTATTTACTAAACTTTGGTACACAATACAGTTTATAGCTATATAAACAACACAATAATAATACATGATTCACAAAAATGGTTTTTTTTAGAGTCGAGTTTGACACAACCCAATGAAAATACCATACACAAAAAATACTGTGGACAGACAAGGGTCTGAAGAAAAATGTTAACCGAATAGAATAGTGAAAAGTGGTTTGTATTCCCCACAAAAAAATCATAAACTAGTGCATAAAATTAAACTTTGGCGTCGAAATTATCGGTACTTACAGCGACAACAACAAAAAAAAATTAAGAATATGTTATATACTGCATTATATTGAAATTTTAACCGGATAATATTCAATTTAATGAGTATTTTCTGTATAATATAAAGAAAACGCAAAAATAAATATCCAAGCGGCAACTAGTCATATACTCAACACAAATATGATTTACAATTTTCAACCCTATTCAACGCCGTCTAAATGTAGCAATTAGCTTACGCGGTTGTTCTTAAGTCGTCGGGCAACGCTAGACCTGCATGGTTGGTACCGGTAATATAAATATCTGCGGCGAGTCTCCAAAGTGTTTTAAATGTATTTAATTAAATTTATTTTGTAGGACCTATATTCACGCCCCATGTTGCATCTAAAAGCAATGGCATCGTTTTTGAATTCGCTCAATACGATCAGTGTGAATCTGGTGGAAAGGGGACCATACGACAGAGTTATACCTGTGGTTATACTCCAATTTACTTCTGACAAGTGTGATATATAATAATAATATGATAAATAAAGCTATTTTAATTTTTAAAGTCTTTAGTCGATCTCGAAATAAAGCCTAGCAACTGGGAACCTCTATTTACAATATATTCGTAGTGTGAATGGAATGTTAGCTTATTATCAAAGAGTACGCCATCTATGGCACGCTATCTTTGGCAACAGTTCTTCGAGTAAGAGTATGACCTTTGAGATTATAGTTTTCTGTACGTATGTATATTAATTTTTCGAGTAAATGACTCTACCAAAACATTTAGAGACATGTAATTTAGTTCACACCAAGCAACAATGGCATCCAAATCACTCTGGAGGCTTTGAGCATCACATGCATTTTTCACTGTTTTGAAAACTTTGTCATCTGCATACAATAACACATGATATATTATCCACTAGGTCATTGATAAATATTATAAACAGAAGGGGTCCCAGGTGCGATCCCTGTGGTAGTCCTGAGGTGACTATTATCGGGTCGGATAGGTATCCCTTTATAGCTACCAACTGACTTCGCTTTGTTATCATCATCGTAGCAAATTACCATGAATTCCGTCAGCACCTAGCTTCTGACAGAGGATATAATTGTTAACCCTATCGAATGCCTTAGAGAAGTCAGTGTAGATAGTATCTACTTGTCACGTCTGGCTAGCTTCAAGCTTTGTATTGGACAAAATGGAGAAAATTTCGAACACTCCATATCGCGATCGTTGTGTAGGTACTTCCAAACCTAGGTACCTACTACCTACTACCTTGCTTTATCATTTCTATTGTTCCTTTTTTTAAATTTAGGTCCTTCTTATTAAAAAAACGTTTTTAAAATAGTGTTGATATCTTCTTTATTTACTTTCTACTATGTCACTACAGTACGCTAGTTTAATTTCTTAACAAAATGTATGGGAAAAGTTTTTTTTCCATTTGTGACATTTGTAGTACCCTAACCTAACTTGGTCCCATAGAGCCTTTTGATCCTTGTTGGAGAAAAGATTGATTAAGCTAATAAAAACTTTTTCAAAAATCTGTAAATGCCGATTGTAATTAATCAAAAATTAAAGGACAGTCACTTAACACAATATATAGTAATAGAAAATATAGAATAGTAAGCTGCCCTTATTTTGCACTATCTTTGCCTGCCTAATAGCATCTCAGCTAATACCTCCTCGTGTGTAATGATCAACTTAGCACTATGTACTATTATAGAAATATTAAAGAAAAGTGGGTGAAACCTCGGACACTAGCTGTCCGAGGTTTCACCCATGTTCCTGGGATAAAAAGTAGCCTATAATACTTGGGCATAATGTAGTTTCCTATTAGTGAAAGAATTGTTCCAACCCGGCTGGTTGTTCCAGATATTAGCGAGTTTCAACAAACAAACAAAACAACTCTTCTGCTTTATTACATTATTAGTATTATACTAGTTTAGATGAAAATACTCATTGAGTAGAAAAAAAATCCACAGCACTTTGTGGTTTCATTGAAACTTCAAAAATCGAAACTGGATGGATGTGTAGGGTTTTTGGGGGCGAAAAATACCTACAAAAATGCGTTTTGAAAATTTCTCTTTTTATGTGTGAATTTTTATATCTTTGAAACCTAATACTTGTTGTATGAGCTATGACTATTTTCAAATATGGGTAATATGAGCATTTCAATAAAGTCACATCTCACTTTATAACAACATTCAATTTTTTAATTTTAATAACACTAACTTAACAGACAATATAAATGCGGGAAAATCGTTTTTAAGTAAACCAGAATCTTGTATGGCCCTCTTGTCATCCACTAAAACATCAAAAAGAACTTCTAAACTATTGACCCAAAATATATGAAGAATCAATAAAAACTTCTCTGAATTTGAGGTAGGTACATCAGCAAAGAAAATTGGAACTCTAAGACAGTGAATTTTCCATCCTTAACTAATTATAACACTCACTATACTAAAACCAACCATAACCAAAATCATGGAATTTTTGCATACACAAAACAGGGATCTAACTGGTATGTAGAGGAAATATTCGTATTTGATGCTACTTGCTTAGTTATTAAGTAATAGCTGTCTCACGCGTTTTCACCCGCATTCCCAAAGGATCATATGTTTTCCTGGGATAAAAAAGTCATATATGTTAATCCAGAACATATTCTATTTGTATGCCAAATTTCATCTAAATCCGTTCAGTAGTTTTTGCATGAAAGAGGGTAAAACTTTCTGAGACAGGACACGGGGCATGGGGGAGGGGGGTGTGCAAGGGGCAGCGGGGGGATGGCTTTCCCTCAAACTTGAAGTAAGCTCATTATTCATGGTTGAAGTTTGAGGTTTTTTGACATAAATTCACTTCTGCATCGTCTCCAGCGGGATACGGGGCAGGGGGGGGACGCCCTTCCCCCAGTACCCCCCAAACCTGAACCAAACTCATGGTTTCCGTGATATGTAATGTACGAGGTTTTTTGGAATAAATTCACTTCTGCATCGGCTCTGGTGCTGCGGGAAGTGCAACCCCTTCACTCTTGCGTAAAGAAGAGCAGGCACCCATACTCACCTACGCAGCTTGGGCTTACTGGTCGCCTGAGGCGGCCAGCCTCAGCCGCTCCGGCTCACAGGATTGCCTGCTCTTTGTTACGACGGGCGGGGGCGGCTCTCCCTCCGCGCCGCCGGCTTTTTATATAGGTACACTCTAGGGGTAGTAGCCACAAGACTACAAAGAGTTGGGGTGTGCTGAGTCGGGTTTTGAAGAGCCATTGCTGTCCGAGGCCGCCTTCAGTAACTTTTTAAATATAATTGTAAAGAACGAACCTGTCATCTTCGGCTATTTTATTATCTAAGTCGAATTTGTACTGAAATCCTGAACATCCACCACTTTCAACACAGAGTCTCAAAAACGAATCCTGGCCTTCGCATAATTGCTTTAATTTCATGACACAAGTATCACTGATAGCAATCCCGTCTGTGGAAACCGATTCCATTTTTTGGTTGTAATACGCGATAGTTTTCCATTCTGAGATAAACCTATGCCGTAATAGTCGACTTGATTTGCGAAACATTTTATTCAATTCAATTATATCTCAGTATTACTACCAGTGCTGCCAACTCTTCTAACCAAAAAGGAGCTGCTGAGCAGTCCCTTGAAAAAGCGCTAGATCGAACTAAATACTAAATACTGTTTAGACGATAAATAAATGACAAAAATAGACCGCAGATGGGAAAAACCCTAAATTCAAGACCAAATTCAAACTGTAACTTAGAATCCAATTAATAGAAGTGACTACAATGCATTTTTTTTAAATAATTCGCATGAGTTAGCACAACTGATATAAAAAAATAACAAAGTAAACAAACTTTTTTTTAATATTTCAAGAAGAAGGTGGTTAATGAATTTGTAATTTCATCATCATCTGATTCTTGAACTTCTTCATTAGCCTGTGATACGATTTCATTTGCTCCAAATGGAAAAAGCGCTAGATTTTGCGCTAGGCGCTAAAAGGAGCTATACAAAAAAAGTCATAGGGCGAGATCGGTAGAGTTGCCAGCTAAAATCGGTATATTTCCTAATCCTCAATCTACGTTTGTATCTAAACAAAATCGCTATTTGACAAAAAAAAATACTACAAAAAAATTGAATTCGGATAGTGCTTTTCGCACTACCTTCAACCCAAATCCGTTATTCAGACGTAATTTTACGCAAAACCACAGTAGAGCGTTAACATCGTTGATTATTGGGTCCTTTCAATAGGCGTCAACTTTCGGCAATGCTATTGTACGTAAAAAATAAAAGCTGTTGTACGTACGAAGACATTATTAACATTAACATAAAAAGTATTAAATTAACTATTTATTAACCACGCCCCGGCCGAATATTTAATCTTATACAATCAATACCTAAGCAGGCTGCGGTCAAAACGTGGTTGACGTGGTCACAACGTCACAACAACTCATAAAAAAAGTCTTCTAGTCCTTATGTCTCTTAAGGTCTTAATTAAAGTATACTTCATCAATCCCGTGTTTTATTTTGACTTCTATGAAGTTATAACAGTATCATCTGCCCCCCTAGACAAGATGGTTGTCGACAATCGTCATCGTTAGTAAACGATCAACCTTTGTATGGGATTGACACCTGCCACACCCATTGTATAGTAAAACCAAAATACCAGTTTACCCACATAATGGGGTAAACGTGTAAATATGGCAGTATTAATTGTATGTAGCTTTCTTCTTCGCCATTCGCTGACAGCATATCTACCTAATCCTCAATCTACGGTCAAATCAAAATATTCTGTCACATACCTTTAGTGTTGCCACTTAGGCCAACAACGGAAGGTTACGGACCTTTTTATTAATTTCAAATCGACTATGTAAAATATTTTTTTTTTGAGTAGTTATTGATATTAATAGCAAACATGAAAATGATTAAACGAAAGCAAATTACATAGGAGCAAAACTTAATTTTCGTTGTTCGTTTGTGGTAACTGCCTGTTTTTTTCGCCGAAATTAGTAATAAGAGCCGGCAAGACTAGTTTTGTTGTGGAAGTCACGCTTGTGTGTGGCTGTCACAGACTTAAAAGAGATGCTAACGCATCAGACGGGGCACTCCCATAGTAAAAATATCGCATTACGAATGGCATGACTAATGATTATGACAGTTTTTTTTTTTTTCGGCGTCTTGAGTAGTGTATAGAACCCGGAACAATAGTCTTTTTGCCTTCGTAAATTTTAGTGCCTATATACTTGTATTTCTATAATCATTATAACCGTAAAGTAGCCAATTTGGCTACTTGACAGTTATAATGAAAAAATATGAAATATGTTAGATATGATAGCTAATAGGTTAACAATAATTACACAATATGTTTTTTGCATAATCATAATTTTTTAATATTTTATTTTAGGAAATAAAAAGTGAGTTTTTTTATCTGTGGATTACAAGAACCGAAACGCGGGCGGCCGGGATTGAGCATATATGGTTTGTTTGTGAGGTTTGTGACGTCAAATTTAACTAGAGGTGTGAAACTCATCAAAAATATAGGTACAAATTGAGCTGATCTGCGAGCTGAGTCATTGAACCGGCTCACACACCTGAGCCGTGAGCTGTTATGCAGCTCGCGTATTTTTGTTTAGTTACACACCTCTAGTTTTGTTTATAGAGACGTGACGTCACACCTGACAAATGTCACGTGACCGGGTGTTTTTGCGCGAATTTCAAACGAAATGTAAAAAAATATTTTTTTTCCTTGTAATTAACATTTTTTTGATAAAAAGATAATTGTAAGAGGTATAAAATACACGTATGTAAATTTTAAAATATGTTTCCGGAAACTGTCAAGTAGCCAATTTTATCGTCAGGAATGAGGAAGTCGATGTAAAAATAAAATACCTTGTTATTTATTGATCCTTTTATTTTTTAATTTACTATTTATATTTATTTATTTTAGTGCTTTTTGTTGCATTGAGGTAACATTTTATCTATCCACCTAAACACATCTGTTCTATTCATAATTTTGATATTATTATTCCAACTGCTTCCGAGATAGGCGTCGGTGAGTTTTTCTATAAAATAATACTCGGTTACATTTTTCCTACCGACTTTGTAGGTGTAGAGGAAACTCAATCTGAAAATTAAAAAAATATATATATGAATGGTGTCCTTATCATAGTTATACACATGTTGTAACTAAAATGTACAGTTTAAGTCATATTTAAATGGATGAAAGCGTTTAGGTATTCCTCAATATAAACAACTCTCAAAAATATAAGGTGACCGTAATAAAGTTATGTGCAGATTGCAATATCAATTTTATGAATATAATGGTACACGAAAAAGTATAAAGAAATAATTTAATAAAAGAGACTATGTAGTACTATAATCTAATAATAAACTAATATAAATTTCTAGCTGTGTCACGCGATTTCACCCTTGTTTCCGGAATAAATAGTGTCCTATGTCTCAATCCAGGACCTAACGAAACAAATTACAAACTTTCATGAAAATTAAACAGATATTCATCAAAATTTGTAAGTAGTTCTGATGCTGACTGGTCACAAACATATAGGGTGACTGGTAATTAGTAAACGATACTTAGACACATAATTGTAATGTAATGTAATGTATATGATAACAAACAACTTACCCAAAGAAACAAATAGGAATAAATAACTAAATTAAATAAAAGCTGATGGTGTATTCTTATTCTTGTTAGGTACTAAATATTATGGGCTTATGTGCTAAGTAAATAAATAAAAAATAAATTCTAAAATTTCTAAGGGAAAGTTGTTTGTTATCATGACTACAATCATGTATCTAAGTATCGTTTACTAATTACAAGTCTCCCTAGTATACACACAAAATCTTTCGCACAATAAGATTAAGTAGGATTGCATTACCTCTTCTTGTTTTTTCTAAGGTATTATTACCATTGCCTGAAGTAGAAGGTGAGAGCCATCAACGTTTTTCCAATGTAAAGGTGGAATCCATGTCTGAAAATTAAAAAATATTGCATATCAATTACCTACTTAAAAGCATGATTTATAATAATGCAATAACAATATTATTATGAACTTCACCTTTTGCGATTGCTTTTATTATTGTATTGTATCCGTGGCCTGAAATGGTAGGCGAAATCATGCCCTCTATGTTTTTCCCATCTAAAGGAGCAGCTGGCATAGCATCCATTCCTGAAAATTTAATATAATTACATGTTAATTTATTTGTATTTCAAATATAGTATCATTTTACAACTTGATGGCTACTATTGATGTACATAGTTACTTCAATTGGAACCAGAGTTACAAAATAGTATACTGATAAGATGGAATCCTTAAGCTCCATATCTGTCAGGATTCTTATAATTTTAGACTTTCAAATGATCAAGGTACTGTACAAGGTATCAAGGTCAATCCATTAAATTGTTTTGTGGAAAAGGTAAAACAACCTTCCAGGGTACTTCATATAAAAACATAAGTAGTTGTGGGATTTTACCTGTTTCAGTCCGATTCTTGACAACTTCTATTTTGCAGTAGGTGTGCGTCCTTAGCCATTAGCCCAGATAACTATATATTAGTCGGAGAGCCATTAGCGCCCTTTCGCCAAGTTTCGACTACAAGCACAATTCACGATACAACACTTGTTGCACATTTTGTATTCTCACCCTAACTGTTATTATTACAAGAACAAAATTGAGATATCCTATCATTATTTTAGCTACATAAATAAAGCAAAACAACGCAAAATATTACTCGAGACCATATTTGAAACAATCATTTGGTTTGACTTTGATTGAACTACAAACAAACATGGCGTCGATTTTAATGGTGACACCAGCGTTGCCATTTGTACGGCAATTGCCGTTTCGTACGGCAATCAGGCTCTTTTAAGACAAATTGTACGGCATACGGCAGAGTGGTCATTGCCGTACGCTAAAATACGGCAATCAGGCAGGCAATCTTAGCATAAGGAAGTATTGGCAGTAAGATTTACCTTAAACGAAAACAAATGAATTTGCGTAAAAGTGAACGCATCTCTACATTATGGTATTGTCTTTGGTATTCGGGGAATTCCCTAACCCTTATCGGTATAGAGCAGTTACTATAATAACCTTAATTCATTTTGCTTTGCTCGCCGCTCGTCACTACTTTTTATTTTAAACCAAATAGAACTTATTTTTAAGCTTTTGAAACAGTGTTTGGCAGTGCAGTGACCGGTATTATTTACAAAATGTCCTCGGATTTGGAAGAAGATGGCACGGGTCCTTCAACACCTAAGAAATGTAAGAAATCAAAACACAGAGCCCAAATGTATAGGACCCAATGGGAATCAGAAGCCGAATTTAAAGATTGGATTATGAATGGAGACATAGATGATGGATGGAGACTTCTACCGGAAACAGTTCTTCCCGAAGACTCATTCCTTGATTTAGACAAAATGACAGCTGATGAGTTTTGGAGCAAGATATTACATTTATCGGAACCGCAATTTCAGAATTTGGCGAAATTTGTTCTTGAAGTTCTCTCCTTGCCACATGCAAATGCCGATTCAGAAAGAATCTTTAGCGCTGTAAACTTAATTAAAACAAAACAAAGAAACCGTCTCTTAACATCTACTATAAATTCAACATTATTAGCAAAAGAGTGCATTTCCAGAAAACTTTCGAATTGTACGAGGTTCAAGCCAACTCCCGAAATGATAGCGAAAATAAAAAACCCGTCTGATTATGAAAAGAATGCCACTGAAGATGTCTTATTAGATGAAGTTGTGGATTTGATGGGAGGAGAGGAGTGATCTGTAGTGCCTTTTTCTATTTCGAATCTATATATTCAGTGGCATCTTCATAAACAGGTTTTTTATTTGTTTGACATCGATGACTATATTTTCTTTTTCATGTAACTATTAAAATAAAACAATGTACGGCAATTTTTGTTTCAATACGGTAATTTCATCTTTTGCGTACGGTAACCCTGTAAATGACCAGCGGCAACACTGGGTGACACAGGAAAGAAGTACGGAGGAAGTGGGGAGGGAAACAGTCACTTTCATTAGTTTTCCCACAGAAAATCTAAAAACGTAAGGCGAGGATTTGATCTATGGAGACTAACAGCCGTGGTAGCTGTGGATTATTTGTTTAACATTGGTGCCGATTCTGTTGGCACAAACTAAACTATTCTTAACTAAAATTTAGTTAAGTCCTGTCAAATCGACGTTTCCTATTCAGTTGGCGTACGATTAAACTAAATTTTAGTTTGACAGCACTAATATCATTTTAGTTACTCAATTTAGTTTAGTGTGCAATTTTTCTATTCTGTTGGTCACGTTTTACGTCAAATTATGTCTAAAATTAGAAATGTCAAACTAAAATTAGTCGTCACCTAAATAGATGTGGATTAAATATAGTCTTAGAGAAATAGTGTTGGAAAGTGGATATTTTGATCTGGATTATTCATAATTCTAAATATTTGCATAGAATAAGGACAAAGCAAGATAGGGATATGTTACATACGTACACTGGACTACAAAATTATGTGAAAATCGTAGTTTTATTTTAATTGTTTTCACTTCCAATGATATACCAATATAGTGCCACAAGCTTATTTGGCCCGGTGAGAGAGTCGCTGTTATCAAATTTGGTGGAGCAAACAACCAATGAACGTAGAGTTCATATTCTCTTTGATCAATGGCGATTAACATTTCGAAATGACTGATGAATTCCTCTTTTGACCACCGGGTCCGATAAGTTTGTAGGACTATAAGTAGATTGTAAAATGGGTTTCAATGAAATCACAAATTCACAAAGAATGGACAAAAAAAATGGACTTAAAACTTACTTTATAATATAACTCGACACTGGCAGAAATAAGTCCTAATTTGGATTTGATTGCCAAACTTAAAATTAAGAATAAGAAACAACGAAAACTCGACCACCATACAGTCCAAATCGACAAGATCGAATATTCAAAGATATAACATCATATGAAAAGGCTGTATGGTTGAATAACCCTTGCCTATCATTTTAAGGATTAAAAAACTACATACTAGGTACTAAACTCGCCAGGTTAAAAATATATTTATTATGCCTGTATACCACAGGTAATCAAGATATTCAACTGACTTTATTACGCGTTATTGGAAAATAACACAAATATATACTCATTTCTGGACATAATTATATATTTTTTAATGATATTTATGAACTAAATGTTTATTTTTAATTATTTTTCCATTAAAATGTATATCATTCGTTCATTATTTTTATTTGATGGTAACACCCATCAGTTCAATTTAGGAGCTGTCAAAATCAAAATTAATCCTGTCATTTCTAAATTTAAATTTAGTTCGATGTGACAACAGAATAGCGTTTAGAAAATCCTTAACTAAAATAAGTAAAATTTTAATTTAGTTTAGTTTAGTCTGATGCACAACAGAATCGGCACCATTGGTGCCGATTCTGTTGGCACAAACTAAACTATTCTTAACTAAAGTCCTGTCAAATCGACGTTTCCTATTCAGTTGGCGTACGATTAAACTAAATTTTAGTTTGACAGCACTAATATCGTTTTAGTTACTCAATTTAGTTAAGTGTGCAATTTTCCTATTCTGTTGGTCACGTTTAACGTCAAATTATGTCTAAAATTAGAAATGTCAAATTAAAATTAGTCGTCACCTAATTAGATGTGGATTAAATTTAGTCCTATAGAAATAGTGTTGGAAAGTGGACATTTTGTAGGAAAAATAGACGACTAGACTGTTTTAATAGTTTTATTGAAGTGCATTTAAATCAAATGACATGGAACATGGACTATTTTCATTATAAAGAAAACTATAAAAATAGGTTTTACAACATTCCCCCCATAATGGAAATAGTAATAATAAAGACAAAAACATAACAAAATACTAAATTACTAATAACACAAAATATAACTTCATATACAGATATAATTAATTTATTAAACCTAACTGTTTAGTGCACCTAAGGTGTGCAGTAGACCTTAAAGGCTTAGTCAAAATATCTGCTGTCATTTTATCAGTTTGCAAATATACTATGTCTATGAGACCATCAACAATTTTTTCTCTAATAAAGTGATATTTCGTGTCTATGTGTTTTGTCCTATTGTGATGGATTGGATTGAGAGCAATTTTTTGTGCACTCTGACTATCACTATACAGGGTTACCTTATCAGCGTTATCAGTAATGTCGAAAAGAAATCTCCTAAGAAAAATCGCTTCCTTCGCGGCACTAGTCAACGCCATGTACTCAGCCTCTGTCGAAGACAAAGCAACTGTCGGTTGCTTCTTGCATTCCCAACTTATAGGACCGCCAGCTAGCATATAGCAGTATCCGGTATAGGAACGTCTATCATTTATGCAATTCGCCCAATCCGCATCCGTGTAGCCACACAAGGGTCTACCAGTCTTTCTGTAAACAATACAATAATCCATAGTACCTTTCAAATACTGTAATACTCTTTTGGCCGCCAACCAATGACTTTTATTGTAACAATTATTGAATTGGCTTAAATAGCTTATGGCATACGCTATATCAGGCCTTGAATTTACCGCCAAGTACATCAGACATCCGATTAAATTTTGGTAAGGGTAAATGCAATCTTGTTCACCTTTTAGAAGCTTGTTGTTCTCTAATGGTGTAGACTTCTCTTTACAATCTTGCATATTAAACCGTTCTAAAATCATTTGAGTATAAGTCTTCTGGTTAACAAATATTTTGTTATCGTCACACTTTATATTCATACCAAGACAATAGCTCAAAGAACCTAAATCTTTTAATGAAAAATGATTTTTCAAGTCATTTTTGACAATGTCAAGTGATGTTTTTTCTTTATAAAATAAGATAATGTCATCGACATATACAGCCAGAATGATAGTTTCACTACCAAAACATTTTATATATACACATGGTTCCGAAACGGTTCTTTTGAAACCAATAATGGACAATGTTTTATTTAATTTTATATTCCAGGCTCGAGCAGCTTGTTTCAAACCATAAATAGATTTTTTGAGCAAACAAACTTTATCTTCTGCGCCTTGCTCGGAAAATCCTTCAGGCTGTTGCATATAAACCATCTCTTCCAAATCACCGTTCAGAAATGCTGTATCTATGTCTAAATGATGCATTTTCAATCCTTTTTCTGCTGCCAATGCCAAAAGTGTACGCAAAGATGAATTGCGAACTACTGGCGAAAAGGTTTCATAGTAGTCAATTCCACAGACTTGATTAAAACCTTTGGCAACCAGTCTTGCTTTATACTTCACTATTGAACCTTCAGCATCTCTTTTTAACTTGAACACCCATTTACATGGTATTACCCTTTTATTTGGCTTTTCCACCAACATCCAAGTGTTATTTTTCATCAACGATTTGTATTCGTCATCCATTGCAGATTTCCACCGCAAATTATCTACTGCCTCTACTGCTTCTTTATAACATTGAGGTTCATCAGAATAGCCAGTTTGAGTAATGAGATTGGCATCAAATCTTTTGGCAAGTCTATTTCTGAGTGGATATCTATGTTCAGGAATAACTGTATCTTCTTCATCAGTAGTACTTTCAACCACCGGTTCCGGTTCTGCAGTACTATCTACAACAACTTCACTAACAGTGTTTTCTTTTGATATTGACGGACTGCATTCAAAATTCAGAACAGTATCCAACACAGATGCATCAAAAGAGTTTAATGAATCAGTATGTTTCTTATCTGGAACTTTTAAATTTGAATAATTGGACTGTTTTACAAAAAACTTAAACCGACTTCAAAGTACACTAAGAAGTAATCAAATCCTGATCTGAAGACAATGGGACCAAACGGGAAGTGTACCCTTCCAGTCAAAAAAAGAATTATCCAAATCGGTTAATAAATGACGGAGTTATGAGGTAACAAACATAAAAAAAAAAAAAAAAAAAAAAAAAAAAAAAACATACAACCGAATTGAGAACCTCCTCCTTTTTTTGAAGTCGGTTAAAAAGATTCTTCAAAGAAAACAACGTCTCTCGCCTTTACCAACCTTCTTGGACAATTTGGTTCACGGAAATAATAGCTTCGTGGATCTTTTGAGTATCCGACAAAAATATATTCCTTCGCTTTAGGATCTAACTTTCTTCTCATACTATCTGGGATCTTGACCATTGCACGACAACCAAAAACCTTTAAATGAGACAAATCTGGTTTCTCACCATGCCATTCTTCAAGTGGCGTTTTACCGTTGAGACTCCGGTGAGGACATCTATTCTTTAAATAAACAGCTGTCTCTACCGCATCTTGCCAGTATCCTTTTGAAAGAGAACTATCAGAAAGCATGCATCGCGCTTTTTCTATAATCGACCTATTCGTTCTTTCAGATACCCCGTTCTGTTGAGGACTGAACGGAACCGTCGTTTGGTGCTTAATGCCTTCACTGTCTAGGTAGTCAGAAAATTCTTTATTGACATATTCAGTCCCATTATCTGACCGCAAAGTTTTAATTTTTAAACCTGTCTCTCTTTCTACCATGGCTTTAAAAACACAGAACTTATTCTTTACATCATTTTTAGAAGAAAGAAAATATACAAAAATCATACGTGTAAAATCATCTATAAAAATTAGAGTATATTTATTACCCTGAAAAGAGTTCTCTGACATTGGACCGCAAAGATCCGAATGAATCAGCTCTAATTTAGATGACGCTTTGTGGTAAGGTATCTTCTTGAAAGGTTTTCGAGCTTGTTTACCTTCTATACATGCTATACAGGGCTCTTTATCAACATCTTTGTACGCTACGCCTAGATTACCTCTGCTAAGTGTATGTAATCCTATACGACATAAGTGACCAAGTCGTTTGTGCCATAAACGATAACTTGATACATCACACTGTACTTCGAACGCTGATAAGGGTTTGGGTAGAGTTACTGTGCAATCTAAAGTGTACAATCCACCACAACAGGACCCGTGCAACAGAGCATCACCTGTATAAGAAAAATTAGAAGCATCAAAAAATGTACAACCTTTCGTATCAAAAAGAACAATAAAACCATTTTGAGTGGCTTTCTTTACAGAAATCAAATTAGTGTTTAAACTAGGGACTAACACCACATCTGAAATGTTCTTAACATCTTTACCACATTCAGTTTCAAAATTATTTACAATAGGAACATTACCTATTCCTGCACTGAGTAAGATATCTCCATTTGCAATTGTAACCTTAGTAGTAGGAAAATCTCTGACATTTTCCATCCAATCAGACCTTCCAGACATATGCGCACTAGCGCCAGAATCTACGTACCATTTTTCTGAGTTGATTTCTCCAGCAGTGTTTAAAGCACTAAATAAATTTGAAATGCTGCTACTGTCCCGGTTAGAACTGCTAACCTTTGAATTTTTGTTCAATGGACATTCTGGTATTTTATGGCCAGGTTTCTTACAGTTGTAGCAAACTATTTTTCGAATCTTTTTAGTCTTCTTGCAACTTGCCTTTAAAACTACACTTGATGTAGACGTCTCAGGATCAGACCTAGAAAATTCTGTCAATAACTTGCTTTTTACGAGTTCACTAGATATCTGTACTGTAGAATTCTCTAATGCCATGATCAATGGATCAAAACGAGTTGTCAATCCTCCTAGTAGGATCGCAGCTAAAGAAGAGTCCTCAATAACCTTTCCAATGTCTTCCAAATCTTGCGCTGTCGTCATTACAGCATTTATGTACTTCTCCATACAATCATATTCGCTCAAATTGTACCTGTACAGTTTGCGTTCCAAAGCTAATTTACGACCCATGGACTTATCCTCGTAAGTTGCTGCTAAAGCACTCCAGGCTTCCTTTGCGTTCTTACAGTTCCTAACATGTGTAATAGCTGGACTATCCAACGTTAAGCAAATCTTGGCAAGGGTTATTTCATCATTCCTCTCCTTAACTATAATGGAAGTCTCATCACCATCAGGGTATCCAACTATACTATGCCATAAATTATCATGTATTAGATACATCTTTATTTTGAATTTCCAAGTAGAATAGTTTTCTTTACCTTTTAAAAGAATTCCCGCTAGTGATTGCAGACTTAATGCAGATTTTCTGTGATCGCCTGACATGTTCAGAACTTTTGTTTTTCTCTCCTGTCAGCGTATTTATTTTATTTCACCTTTTATATTGTGAATTTACAAATATCACATAAATCACGTTTGTTGACTACAATTTAAAACCATGAAAATATACTTATTTCAAGCATTTTCATTAAAATTCGTGCTGATAACGAATGTAGGAAAAATAGACGACTAGTCTGTTTTAATAGTTTTATTGAAGTGCATTTAAATCAAATGACATGGAACATGGACTATTTTCATTATAAAGAAAACTATAAAAATAGGTTTTACAACACATTTTGATCTGGATTATTCATAATTCTAAATATTTGCATAGAATAAGGACAAAGCAAGATAGGGATATGTTACATACGTACACTGGACTACAAAATTATGTGAAAACCGTAGTTTTATTTTATTTGTTTTCACTTCCAATGATATACCAATATAGTGCCACATGCATGCATTGAGCATAGTAATGGCTAATGGTAACAAAAGCCATATCAAAGAAAAAAACGACACTTAAAAATGAAATCCCTATGTCTTCGAAAGCTGATTTTCGATCCACAGTGCGGCACCTATAAGATATAGTGATTGGCAGTGCTAATAATTGATTTTTGCCAGAATAAAGCTTGAATTAAAAAATAATTTGATATTAAAAGTCAGAAAGTACAGTGATTGGCATAAGTGCCAATGATTATATTGTCAAACAAAATAAAAGATAGTCATTGGCATTAATAAAAAAGCCGATGCATCTTTTTCACAGCGCTAAAATAACGTTTATTACTCTTTAATTAAGTGAATGTATATATTTAGGTAGAAACATGCATATAAACACTTACCCAAAAGTCACTTTTTTTCATCGAAATCTTAGCCACCAAAGTACACTTTTTGTTAAATTTTTGTTGACAAGATGACACATATTTTTAAAACTGCCGCCAAATAAAGGTGGTTGATTTTTGTGAGTCAGTGAAAGAATCTGTATGTTCTACCAATATTTGTGTTACGATAACATAAAAAGTAGAAAACATTCTTAGGACACAGAATAAACTTGCAAAGTGCCAATCATTGAGGGGGTGCCAACATTGATACTGTTTACCCTATATCAAATTTCAGAATAAAAATTATAATTTTCGCTTCCCGTTTGAACTTTTCAAAACTTATCTGTCAGATTGTCAGAAATGTCTTCAGCACTCGGCCGACACACAGACTCTAACTAAACCTTGTTTATAAGGCCATATGCCAATCTGTTTTACTGTATTGTATCACTGCTTGGGGCGGGGCTGCTAAGACTAATATGATTTGCTTGGAAAGAGCCCAACGAGCCGTACTTAAGTTATTCTTTTTGGCCTATCATTCGAAATGTCCATCAGGTGAGCCTTGAAACGACAGCCGTAACGCATTGTCGATGTTGGTTCCAGAAAGTTAATAAAATAATTGGACTGTTTACAAAAAACTTAAACCGACATCAAAGTACACTAAGAAGTAATCAAATCCTGATATGATGACCTTTGACTAATGATATATCAAGACTGAACTACGAAGCTGTTTACGTGTAGATAAAAATGTCCTCTAACTGTTAGGGCGCAAATCATTTTCCCGCCCTCAGTGTCAGTCGAGACGTCACTGGGACACAACCAAATTCACCAAAAGTGTATTGTTCCAGAATGTCTTTTTGTGTGATAAAAGTGTGCAGAAACTACATAGGTCGATCTAAATCAAAAAAAAAACTCAGCTATCATCAGTAAGTAACAATATTTCCTATTAGTTCCTGCAATATAAGCCATTGAAATTTTTCGAAAATAAATTATTTTGAGTAAGCGCCATATTTATGTATTGCCTGTCCTGTCAGTTTATGAACTCGAAACTCTTTTTGTAAAAATCTCGAATTGGTCGTATTCGAGTATCATAACCTGTAAAAGGTGGCTAAGAATGCTTTTTTCTTAAGTGTTGAACTTAAGAAAACATAAAGAATTTTAAAATGGCGGTCTTTTTTTTTTAATGACTGATGTCATTCTCGACAGTGGATGTCACGTTTTTAAATTGTTTTTTTAGTTGATAATGAGACTTTTTTTACAGAATACCAATTGATCCAATTTTAAGAAGCCAATGGATAGACATCATTCGGAAAAGCCGTAGTGAAGATCTCTGGAAACCAGCCAAAAAATCTGTTCTTTGCTCTGACCATTTCAATAAAAATTACATGTATTTTGTAAATAAGCAGGGACGCCGGAGATTAAAAAAGGTAGCAGTGCCTTGCAAGGCAAGTATTTTTTACAAGCTTTCATTTTACTTGCAATGTTTGTATGTTTTCGGACCAAATCTTGCAAGTCGAATGTCACCCACTTCCAGTGATCAGATTGACTTGATGTTTGGTATATTAGGTTAAAATTTTTTTTTTAAAATTTTAATCTGTTTATTTCAAGAAAAAAATACACTAGTTTATTAAGGTACATAAGGGTACTAAAATCTTCATAAGCAAAGATTGTTGACCCTTAAGGAGTCGTTACATAATATAGTTACATTTAAGTTGAATCTGGAATCGCATATCTGCCCACCACGAAATACCTTTTCATAATGTTTTTAACTTGTTTATGAGTTTTACCATTTAGACATTCAACCAAATGTTTTGGTAGTTGGTTGAGAGTGTGGGGTAATATACGATCCCAGACTCGTTTTCCATATACGTTAATATATGAAGGCATCACATATACAGGCAAATACGATATGGATCTCAGGTTATCAGGTCTTTTTGTTTTGGCAAGTGAGTCTATATGGCTACTATATTCGGATACAATTGCAAGTTTTACTTTATCATATACGTTTATAACTTTACAATATTCAAACAATTTATCATAGTTATTTTTATGTTTACATTTTATTTTGAAAGGTACTATTGTTTTCAGCAATCTTATTTGTAGATCGTATATTTTTTGTAGGTACGTCTTAAACGTCCTACCATAACTAGAGATTCCATAGTTAATTATGGAGTCTGCCAATGCCATGTATAACAGTCTCAAAGTGTTATATGGTAGTCTACACTTAAGAATGCTCAATTTAGCCAATATTACTCTCAATCTATCACATACGCTATCTATATGGGGACCCCAACAGAATTTATGGTCGACCAGTAGACCCAGATACATGTGATTAGTTACAGTCTCTAGACCCTTACACTGGCAGTGTAAAAGTCCAGGGTCCGCCGAGAGTGCTCGTCTATGCATGCACTGGTGGTCATGGGCCACCACCTCAGGCACAATATTAGTTTTTAAGTGTGGGGAGTGAATGTGCATCAGCCTGGTCTTCTGGTAATTAATTGACAAACCTAGATCGTGAGCCCATGAGCACAGCGCATTAAAGTTTTCTTGCATCATATTTATAGCTATTTTGATGTCACGATGCGCTGTTATGAGGCATGTATCATCAGCAAACAAATAAACGGTACCATTTTTGAATATATTACACATGTCATTTACATATATCAAATATTCAGTTGGGCCCAGGATAGAACCTTGAGCCGTACCATGGTGTGTGTAAATCATATCACTTAGTTCACCCCCAATGCTAATGGCTGTATGTCTATTCAAATGATAATTCTTGAACCAATCCAACATCGGACCTTGTATGCCGTTCTGTTCCATTTTAACAAAAAGAGTGTTATAATCCAATGTATCAAATGCTTTACTAAAATCAACCATAACCGCAAGAACATGTTTTTTATCATTTAAATATCCATTCACCTCATCACTGAACAACTTCAGCAGTTGAGTAGTACTTTTGCCACGTTGAAATCCATATTGCTTTTCATGTATAATGCCATTAACCGATAAAAAGTTATTTAATTGTTGTCCCATATATCTTTCTATTAATTTATCTAGACAAGGTAGAATAGTTATAGGTCTGTAATTATTTGTGTCAGTATAGCTACCTTTTTTGTGCACAGGCCTAATGAGTCCCAACTTTAGGCAATCTGGGTATTTAGAGTTTGTGATACAAGAATTGATTAAGTGAGTAATTATTGGAGATATTTCATGCGATATTGACTTAATATCCCTGGCACGAATCATGTCAACCCCTGGACTCTTATTATCATTGAGACTTTGAATAATCTTGTTTGATTGTGCATTGCTTATTTTATTTATCCTGAATGAAACAGTAGGATTATTGATATAATTACTCTCATCAGTCAATGGCACCGAACACGAAAAACGGACCCTGTCAACATTGGCTTTGAAATCTTCTGCAAATTTGTTACATAACATTTTAGGCTTTAGTTTAAAATATCGAATTAATATACTGTCAATGGACTTGATAATTTTCCCAGTTAACCTATTGATAATTTCCCACATTTTCTTTTTATTTTTAAAGTTATTACAAATATCCCTTTTTATTGATCTATTTCTTGCTTGTTTTATACATTTATTAGTTTTATTCCTGTATTTATTGTATATTAACTTATTTTGTTTATTACTAACATCACTTAACCATATATTTAAAAGTTCCTTCTTTTTATTGGACATGTATATTAGTTTATCAGAAATCCATGTACATTTTTTCTTTTTATAATTGTTATTTATCACCAAATCACACCTGCATTGAGCATACACCTCCGAGAACTTGTCGGTTATACATTTAGTTATTTCATTTGGATCAGAGTAATCGTAAATCGCGCTCCAATCAACTTTACGTAGCCGTTCCCGTACTTTGTTATTGTCTAGTTTAGCTAATGTCACGTGATTCGATATCGAGTCATAGTCACAGCTGGTTAGAACAAAGCCAGTTATAAAATGGTCGGCGAGCGGATCCCGAACTACAGCGGAGCGGACCGAGTGACTCGACGATCGACCCCCACCACCGGCCCCGCGCCCGCGCAAACTCACGTCACCACCCGAGTGAATGTCACGGAAGAATATATGATCAATGCAGGTTTTGGATGTGCCTTTTTTGCTTTTATCTATTCTAGTATATTGGTTTATATAAGAATCAAATCCGAGTTCACACAGCGAATTTAAATAGGAGTTCACTGTATTGTTACCCTTTTTAATGTCAATGTTTATGTCACCAACGAGTAAGCAGTTACTCTTATCACCGTATCTCACTATTAAACGCGATAATTCACTTATAAGGTATTTTGGTATATAGGTGGTAATTCCAATATACCAATATATTGGACCTACAACAAAAAGTACAGTCACCAAAATTAGTTTGTATTAAAATGAAATATTATAAAAAACTTCCGCGGACGCTCGGACTGTGGAATGAGCTCCCCGCCGTGGTTTTCCTAATGGAGTGAAGCATGGGGTTCTTCAAAAAAGGTGTGAAGAGATTTCTTCAGGGTCGGCAACGCGCGAGTGATACCCCTGGTGTTGCAAGCGTCCATAGGCTACGGTAACTGCTTACCATCAGGCGGGCCGTATGCTTGTTTATCGACTAAGTTGTATATATATAGAAAAAATTGCTCGATTTGACTTGATTTGGCTCGATTTGACTTGATTTGCTCGATTTGACTTGGTTTGACTCGGTTTGACATGATTTGACTCGATTTGCTTGTTTTGACTCAATTTCACTTGATTTGACTTGATTTGCTTCATTTGACTTGGTTTGACTCGGTTTGACATGATTTGACTTGATTTGAATCGATTTGACTCAATTTCACTCGATTTGACTCGGTTTGACTGGATTTGCTCGATTTGACTTGGTTTGACATGATTTGACTCGATTTGATTGTTTTGACTCAATTTCACTTGATTTGACTCAATTTCACTTGATTTGACTCGATTTGACTTGATTTGCTTGATTTGACTTGGTTTGACTCGGTTTGACATGATTAGACATGATTTGACTTGATTTGAATCGATTTGACTCAATTTCACTCGATTTGACTTGTTTTGATTGGATTTGGTTTGATTTGACTTGATTTGGCTCGATTTACTCGATTTGACTTGGTTTGACTCGGTTTGACATGATTTGACTTGATTTGACTCGATTTGCTTGTTTTGACTCAATTTCACTTGATTTGACTCGATTTGACTTGATTTGCTTGATTTGGCTTGTTTTGATTGGATTTGACTCCATTTGACTTGATTTGACTAGAATTAACTTGATTTGCTTGATTCGACTTGGTTTGACTCGGTTTGACATGATTTTCGTTTTTCTGAGTTGATTTCTCCAGCAGTGTTTAAAGCACTAAATAAATTTGAAATGCTGCTACTGTCCCGGTTAGAACTGCTAACCTTTGAATTTTTGTTCAATGGACATTCTGGTATTTTATGGCCAGGTTTCTTACAGTTGTAGCAAACTATTTTTCGAATCTTTTTAGTCTTCTTGCAACTTGCCTTTAAAACTACACTTGATGTAGACGTCTCAGGATCAGACCTAGAAAATTCTGTCAATAACTTGCTTTTTACGAGTTCACTAGATATCTGTACTGTAGAATTCTCTAATGCCATGATCAATGGATCAAAACGAGTTGTCAATCCTCCTAGTAGGATCGCAGCTAAAGAAGAGTCCTCAATAACCTTTCCAATGTCTTCCAAATCTTGCGCTGTCGTCATTACAGCATTTATGTACTTCTCCATACAATCATATTCGCTCAAATTGTACCTGTACAGTTTGCGTTCCAAAGCTAATTTACGACCCATGGACTTATCCTCGTAAGTTGCTGCTAAAGCACTCCAGGCTTCCTTTGCGTTCTTACAGTTCCTAACATGTGTAATAGCTGGACTATCCAACGTTAAGCAAATCTTGGCAAGGGTTATTTCATCATTCCTCTCCTTAACTATAATGGAAGTCTCATCACCATCAGGGTATCCAACTATACTATGCCATAAATTATCATGTATTAGATACATCTTTATTTTGAATTTCCAAGTAGAATAGTTTTCTTTACCTTTTAAAAGAATTCCCGCTAGTGATTGCAGACTTAATGCAGATTTTCTGTGATCGCCTGACATGTTCAGAACTTTTGTTTTTCTCTCCTGTCAGCGTATTTATTTTATTTCACCTTTTATATTGTGAATTTACAAATATCACATAAATCACGTTTGTTGACTACAATTTAAAACCATGAAAATATACTTATTTCAAGCATTTTCATTAAAATTCGTGCTGATAACGAATGTAGGAAAAATAGACGACTAGTCTGTTTTAATAGTTTTATTGAAGTGCATTTAAATCAAATGACATGGAACATGGACTATTTTCATTATAAAGAAAACTATAAAAATAGGTTTTACAACACATTTTGATCTGGATTATTCATAATTCTAAATATTTGCATAGAATAAGGACAAAGCAAGATAGGGATATGTTACATACGTACACTGGACTACAAAATTATGTGAAAACCGTAGTTTTATTTTATTTGTTTTCACTTCCAATGATATACCAATATAGTGCCACATGCATGCATTGAGCATAGTAATGGCTAATGGTAACAAAAGCCATATCAAAGAAAAAAACGACACTTAAAAATGAAATCCCTATGTCTTCGAAAGCTGATTTTCGATCCACAGTGCGGCACCTATAAGATATAGTGATTGGCAGTGCTAATAATTGATTTTTGCCAGAATAAAGCTTGAATTAAAAAATAATTTGATATTAAAAGTCAGAAAGTACAGTGATTGGCATAAGTGCCAATGATTATATTGTCAAACAAAATAAAAGATAGTCATTGGCATTAATAAAAAAGCCGATGCATCTTTTTCACAGCGCTAAAATAACGTTTATTACTCTTTAATTAAGTGAATGTATATATTTAGGTAGAAACATGCATATAAACACTTACCCAAAAGTCACTTTTTTTCATCGAAATCTTAGCCACCAAAGTACACTTTTTGTTAAATTTTTGTTGACAAGATGACACATATTTTTAAAACTGCCGCCAAATAAAGGTGGTTGATTTTTGTGAGTCAGTGAAAGAATCTGTATGTTCTACCAATATTTGTGTTACGATAACATAAAAAGTAGAAAACATTCTTAGGACACAGAATAAACTTGCAAAGTGCCAATCATTGAGGGGGTGCCAACATTGATACTGTTTACCCTATATCAAATTTCAGAATAAAAATTATAATTTTCGCTTCCCGTTTGAACTTTTCAAAACTTATCTGTCAGATTGTCAGAAATGTCTTCAGCACTCGGCCGACACACAGACTCTAACTAAACCTTGTTTATAAGGCCATATGCCAATCTGTTTTACTGTATTGTATCACTGCTTGGGGCGGGGCTGCTAAGACTAATATGATTTGCTTGGAAAGAGCCCAACGAGCCGTACTTAAGTTATTCTTTTTGGCCTATCATTCGAAATGTCCATCAGGTGAGCCTTGAAACGACAGCCGTAACGCATTGTCGATGTTGGTTCCAGAAAGTTAATAAAATAATTGGACTGTTTACAAAAAACTTAAACCGACATCAAAGTACACTAAGAAGTAATCAAATCCTGATATGATGACCTTTGACTAATGATATATCAAGACTGAACTACGAAGCTGTTTACGTGTAGATAAAAATGTCCTCTAACTGTTAGGGCGCAAATCATTTTCCCGCCCTCAGTGTCAGTCGAGACGTCACTGGGACACAACCAAATTCACCAAAAGTGTATTGTTCCAGAATGTCTTTTTGTGTGATAAAAGTGTGCAGAAACTACATAGGTCGATCTAAATCAAAAAAAAAACTCAGCTATCATCAGTAAGTAACAATATTTCCTATTAGTTCCTGCAATATAAGCCATTGAAATTTTTCGAAAATAAATTATTTTGAGTAAGCGCCATATTTATGTATTGCCTGTCCTGTCAGTTTATGAACTCGAAACTCTTTTTGTAAAAATCTCGAATTGGTCGTATTCGAGTATCATAACCTGTAAAAGGTGGCTAAGAATGCTTTTTTCTTAAGTGTTGAACTTAAGAAAACATAAAGAATTTTAAAATGGCGGTCTTTTTTTTTTAATGACTGATGTCATTCTCGACAGTGGATGTCACGTTTTTAAATTGTTTTTTTAGTTGATAATGAGACTTTTTTTACAGAATACCAATTGATCCAATTTTAAGAAGCCAATGGATAGACATCATTCGGAAAAGCCGTAGTGAAGATCTCTGGAAACCAGCCAAAAAATCTGTTCTTTGCTCTGACCATTTCAATAAAAATTACATGTATTTTGTAAATAAGCAGGGACGCCGGAGATTAAAAAAGGTAGCAGTGCCTTGCAAGGCAAGTATTTTTTACAAGCTTTCATTTTACTTGCAATGTTTGTATGTTTTCGGACCAAATCTTGCAAGTCGAATGTCACCCACTTCCAGTGATCAGATTGACTTGATGTTTGGTATATTAGGTTAAAATTTTTTTTTTAAAATTTTAATCTGTTTATTTCAAGAAAAAAATACACTAGTTTATTAAGGTACATAAGGGTACTAAAATCTTCATAAGCAAAGATTGTTGACCCTTAAGGAGTCGTTACATAATATAGTTACATTTAAGTTGAATCTGGAATCGCATATCTGCCCACCACGAAATACCTTTTCATAATGTTTTTAACTTGTTTATGAGTTTTACCATTTAGACATTCAACCAAATGTTTTGGTAGTTGGTTGAGAGTGTGGGGTAATATACGATCCCAGACTCGTTTTCCATATACGTTAATATATGAAGGCATCACATATACAGGCAAATACGATATGGATCTCAGGTTATCAGGTCTTTTTGTTTTGGCAAGTGAGTCTATATGGCTACTATATTCGGATACAATTGCAAGTTTTACTTTATCATATACGTTTATAACTTTACAATATTCAAACAATTTATCATAGTTATTTTTATGTTTACATTTTATTTTGAAAGGTACTATTGTTTTCAGCAATCTTATTTGTAGATCGTATATTTTTTGTAGGTACGTCTTAAACGTCCTACCATAACTAGAGATTCCATAGTTAATTATGGAGTCTGCCAATGCCATGTATAACAGTCTCAAAGTGTTATATGGTAGTCTACACTTAAGAATGCTCAATTTAGCCAATATTACTCTCAATCTATCACATACGCTATCTATATGGGGACCCCAACAGAATTTATGGTCGACCAGTAGACCCAGATACATGTGATTAGTTACAGTCTCTAGACCCTTACACTGGCAGTGTAAAAGTCCAGGGTCCGCCGAGAGTGCTCGTCTATGCATGCACTGGTGGTCATGGGCCACCACCTCAGGCACAATATTAGTTTTTAAGTGTGGGGAGTGAATGTGCATCAGCCTGGTCTTCTGGTAATTAATTGACAAACCTAGATCGTGAGCCCATGAGCACAGCGCATTAAAGTTTTCTTGCATCATATTTATAGCTATTTTGATGTCACGATGCGCTGTTATGAGGCATGTATCATCAGCAAACAAATAAACGGTACCATTTTTGAATATATTACACATGTCATTTACATATATCAAATATTCAGTTGGGCCCAGGATAGAACCTTGAGCCGTACCATGGTGTGTGTAAATCATATCACTTAGTTCACCCCCAATGCTAATGGCTGTATGTCTATTCAAATGATAATTCTTGAACCAATCCAACATCGGACCTTGTATGCCGTTCTGTTCCATTTTAACAAAAAGAGTGTTATAATCCAATGTATCAAATGCTTTACTAAAATCAACCATAACCGCAAGAACATGTTTTTTATCATTTAAATATCCATTCACCTCATCACTGAACAACTTCAGCAGTTGAGTAGTACTTTTGCCACGTTGAAATCCATATTGCTTTTCATGTATAATGCCATTAACCGATAAAAAGTTATTTAATTGTTGTCCCATATATCTTTCTATTAATTTATCTAGACAAGGTAGAATAGTTATAGGTCTGTAATTATTTGTGTCAGTATAGCTACCTTTTTTGTGCACAGGCCTAATGAGTCCCAACTTTAGGCAATCTGGGTATTTAGAGTTTGTGATACAAGAATTGATTAAGTGAGTAATTATTGGAGATATTTCATGCGATATTGACTTAATATCCCTGGCACGAATCATGTCAACCCCTGGACTCTTATTATCATTGAGACTTTGAATAATCTTGTTTGATTGTGCATTGCTTATTTTATTTATCCTGAATGAAACAGTAGGATTATTGATATAATTACTCTCATCAGTCAATGGCACCGAACACGAAAAACGGACCCTGTCAACATTGGCTTTGAAATCTTCTGCAAATTTGTTACATAACATTTTAGGCTTTAGTTTAAAATATCGAATTAATATACTGTCAATGGACTTGATAATTTTCCCAGTTAACCTATTGATAATTTCCCACATTTTCTTTTTATTTTTAAAGTTATTACAAATATCCCTTTTTATTGATCTATTTCTTGCTTGTTTTATACATTTATTAGTTTTATTCCTGTATTTATTGTATATTAACTTATTTTGTTTATTACTAACATCACTTAACCATATATTTAAAAGTTCCTTCTTTTTATTGGACATGTATATTAGTTTATCAGAAATCCATGTACATTTTTTCTTTTTATAATTGTTATTTATCACCAAATCACACCTGCATTGAGCATACACCTCCGAGAACTTGTCGGTTATACATTTAGTTATTTCATTTGGATCAGAGTAATCGTAAATCGCGCTCCAATCAACTTTACGTAGCCGTTCCCGTACTTTGTTATTGTCTAGTTTAGCTAATGTCACGTGATTCGATATCGAGTCATAGTCACAGCTGGTTAGAACAAAGCCAGTTATAAAATGGTCGGCGAGCGGATCCCGAACTACAGCGGAGCGGACCGAGTGACTCGACGATCGACCCCCACCACCGGCCCCGCGCCCGCGCAAACTCACGTCACCACCCGAGTGAATGTCACGGAAGAATATATGATCAATGCAGGTTTTGGATGTGCCTTTTTTGCTTTTATCTATTCTAGTATATTGGTTTATATAAGAATCAAATCCGAGTTCACACAGCGAATTTAAATAGGAGTTCACTGTATTGTTACCCTTTTTAATGTCAATGTTTATGTCACCAACGAGTAAGCAGTTACTCTTATCACCGTATCTCACTATTAAACGCGATAATTCACTTATAAGGTATTTTGGTATATAGGTGGTAATTCCAATATACCAATATATTGGACCTACAACAAAAAGTACAGTCACCAAAATTAGTTTGTATTAAAATGAAATATTATAAAAAACTTCCGCGGACGCTCGGACTGTGGAATGAGCTCCCCGCCGTGGTTTTCCTAATGGAGTGAAGCATGGGGTTCTTCAAAAAAGGTGTGAAGAGATTTCTTCAGGGTCGGCAACGCGCGAGTGATACCCCTGGTGTTGCAAGCGTCCATAGGCTACGGTAACTGCTTACCATCAGGCGGGCCGTATGCTTGTTTATCGACTAAGTTGTATATATATAGAAAAAATTGCTCGATTTGACTTGATTTGGCTCGATTTGACTTGATTTGCTCGATTTGACTTGGTTTGACTCGGTTTGACATGATTTGACTCGATTTGCTTGTTTTGACTCAATTTCACTTGATTTGACTTGATTTGCTTCATTTGACTTGGTTTGACTCGGTTTGACATGATTTGACTTGATTTGAATCGATTTGACTCAATTTCACTCGATTTGACTCGGTTTGACTGGATTTGCTCGATTTGACTTGGTTTGACATGATTTGACTCGATTTGATTGTTTTGACTCAATTTCACTTGATTTGACTCAATTTCACTTGATTTGACTCGATTTGACTTGATTTGCTTGATTTGACTTGGTTTGACTCGGTTTGACATGATTAGACATGATTTGACTTGATTTGAATCGATTTGACTCAATTTCACTCGATTTGACTTGTTTTGATTGGATTTGGCTCGATTTGACTTGATTTGGCTCGATTTACTCGATTTGACTTGGTTTGACTCGGTTTGACATGATTTGACTTGATTTGACTCGATTTGCTTGTTTTGACTCAATTTCACTTGATTTGACTCGATTTGACTTGATTTGCTTGATTTGGCTTGTTTTGATTGGATTTGACTCCATTTGACTTGATTTGACTAGAATTAACTTGATTTGCTTGATTCGACTTGGTTTGACTCGGTTTGACATGATTTTCGTTTTTCTGAGTTGATTTCTCCAGCAGTGTTTAAAGCACTAAATAAATTTGAAATGCTGCTACTGTCCCGGTTAGAACTGCTAACCTTTGAATTTTTGTTCAATGGACATTCTGGTATTTTATGGCCAGGTTTCTTACAGTTGTAGCAAACTATTTTTCGAATCTTTTTAGTCTTCTTGCAACTTGCCTTTAAAACTACACTTGATGTAGACGTCTCAGGATCAGACCTAGAAAATTCTGTCAATAACTTGCTTTTTACGAGTTCACTAGATATCTGTACTGTAGAATTCTCTAATGCCATGATCAATGGATCAAAACGAGTTGTCAATCCTCCTAGTAGGATCGCAGCTAAAGAAGAGTCCTCAATAACCTTTCCAATGTCTTCCAAATCTTGCGCTGTCGTCATTACAGCATTTATGTACTTCTCCATACAATCATATTCGCTCAAATTGTACCTGTACAGTTTGCGTTCCAAAGCTAATTTACGACCCATGGACTTATCCTCGTAAGTTGCTGCTAAAGCACTCCAGGCTTCCTTTGCGTTCTTACAGTTCCTAACATGTGTAATAGCTGGACTATCCAACGTTAAGCAAATCTTGGCAAGGGTTATTTCATCATTCCTCTCCTTAACTATAATGGAAGTCTCATCACCATCAGGGTATCCAACTATACTATGCCATAAATTATCATGTATTAGATACATCTTTATTTTGAATTTCCAAGTAGAATAGTTTTCTTTACCTTTTAAAAGAATTCCCGCTAGTGATTGCAGACTTAATGCAGATTTTCTGTGATCGCCTGACATGTTCAGAACTTTTGTTTTTCTCTCCTGTCAGCGTATTTATTTTATTTCACCTTTTATATTGTGAATTTACAAATATCACATAAATCACGTTTGTTGACTACAATTTAAAACCATGAAAATATACTTATTTCAAGCATTTTCATTAAAATTCGTGCTGATAACGAATGTAGGAAAAATAGACGACTAGTCTGTTTTAATAGTTTTATTGAAGTGCATTTAAATCAAATGACATGGAACATGGACTATTTTCATTATAAAGAAAACTATAAAAATAGGTTTTACAACACATTTTGATCTGGATTATTCATAATTCTAAATATTTGCATAGAATAAGGACAAAGCAAGATAGGGATATGTTACATACGTACACTGGACTACAAAATTATGTGAAAACCGTAGTTTTATTTTATTTGTTTTCACTTCCAATGATATACCAATATAGTGCCACATGCATGCATTGAGCATAGTAATGGCTAATGGTAACAAAAGCCATATCAAAGAAAAAAACGACACTTAAAAATGAAATCCCTATGTCTTCGAAAGCTGATTTTCGATCCACAGTGCGGCACCTATAAGATATAGTGATTGGCAGTGCTAATAATTGATTTTTGCCAGAATAAAGCTTGAATTAAAAAATAATTTGATATTAAAAGTCAGAAAGTACAGTGATTGGCATAAGTGCCAATGATTATATTGTCAAACAAAATAAAAGATAGTCATTGGCATTAATAAAAAAGCCGATGCATCTTTTTCACAGCGCTAAAATAACGTTTATTACTCTTTAATTAAGTGAATGTATATATTTAGGTAGAAACATGCATATAAACACTTACCCAAAAGTCACTTTTTTTCATCGAAATCTTAGCCACCAAAGTACACTTTTTGTTAAATTTTTGTTGACAAGATGACACATATTTTTAAAACTGCCGCCAAATAAAGGTGGTTGATTTTTGTGAGTCAGTGAAAGAATCTGTATGTTCTACCAATATTTGTGTTACGATAACATAAAAAGTAGAAAACATTCTTAGGACACAGAATAAACTTGCAAAGTGCCAATCATTGAGGGGGTGCCAACATTGATACTGTTTACCCTATATCAAATTTCAGAATAAAAATTATAATTTTCGCTTCCCGTTTGAACTTTTCAAAACTTATCTGTCAGATTGTCAGAAATGTCTTCAGCACTCGGCCGACACACAGACTCTAACTAAACCTTGTTTATAAGGCCATATGCCAATCTGTTTTACTGTATTGTATCACTGCTTGGGGCGGGGCTGCTAAGACTAATATGATTTGCTTGGAAAGAGCCCAACGAGCCGTACTTAAGTTATTCTTTTTGGCCTATCATTCGAAATGTCCATCAGGTGAGCCTTGAAACGACAGCCGTAACGCATTGTCGATGTTGGTTCCAGAAAGTTAATAAAATAATTGGACTGTTTACAAAAAACTTAAACCGACATCAAAGTACACTAAGAAGTAATCAAATCCTGATATGATGACCTTTGACTAATGATATATCAAGACTGAACTACGAAGCTGTTTACGTGTAGATAAAAATGTCCTCTAACTGTTAGGGCGCAAATCATTTTCCCGCCCTCAGTGTCAGTCGAGACGTCACTGGGACACAACCAAATTCACCAAAAGTGTATTGTTCCAGAATGTCTTTTTGTGTGATAAAAGTGTGCAGAAACTACATAGGTCGATCTAAATCAAAAAAAAAACTCAGCTATCATCAGTAAGTAACAATATTTCCTATTAGTTCCTGCAATATAAGCCATTGAAATTTTTCGAAAATAAATTATTTTGAGTAAGCGCCATATTTATGTATTGCCTGTCCTGTCAGTTTATGAACTCGAAACTCTTTTTGTAAAAATCTCGAATTGGTCGTATTCGAGTATCATAACCTGTAAAAGGTGGCTAAGAATGCTTTTTTCTTAAGTGTTGAACTTAAGAAAACATAAAGAATTTTAAAATGGCGGTCTTTTTTTTTTAATGACTGATGTCATTCTCGACAGTGGATGTCACGTTTTTAAATTGTTTTTTTAGTTGATAATGAGACTTTTTTTACAGAATACCAATTGATCCAATTTTAAGAAGCCAATGGATAGACATCATTCGGAAAAGCCGTAGTGAAGATCTCTGGAAACCAGCCAAAAAATCTGTTCTTTGCTCTGACCATTTCAATAAAAATTACATGTATTTTGTAAATAAGCAGGGACGCCGGAGATTAAAAAAGGTAGCAGTGCCTTGCAAGGCAAGTATTTTTTACAAGCTTTCATTTTACTTGCAATGTTTGTATGTTTTCGGACCAAATCTTGCAAGTCGAATGTCACCCACTTCCAGTGATCAGATTGACTTGATGTTTGGTATATTAGGTTAAAATTTTTTTTTTAAAATTTTAATCTGTTTATTTCAAGAAAAAAATACACTAGTTTATTAAGGTACATAAGGGTACTAAAATCTTCATAAGCAAAGATTGTTGACCCTTAAGGAGTCGTTACATAATATAGTTACATTTAAGTTGAATCTGGAATCGCATATCTGCCCACCACGAAATACCTTTTCATAATGTTTTTAACTTGTTTATGAGTTTTACCATTTAGACATTCAACCAAATGTTTTGGTAGTTGGTTGAGAGTGTGGGGTAATATACGATCCCAGACTCGTTTTCCATATACGTTAATATATGAAGGCATCACATATACAGGCAAATACGATATGGATCTCAGGTTATCAGGTCTTTTTGTTTTGGCAAGTGAGTCTATATGGCTACTATATTCGGATACAATTGCAAGTTTTACTTTATCATATACGTTTATAACTTTACAATATTCAAACAATTTATCATAGTTATTTTTATGTTTACATTTTATTTTGAAAGGTACTATTGTTTTCAGCAATCTTATTTGTAGATCGTATATTTTTTGTAGGTACGTCTTAAACGTCCTACCATAACTAGAGATTCCATAGTTAATTATGGAGTCTGCCAATGCCATGTATAACAGTCTCAAAGTGTTATATGGTAGTCTACACTTAAGAATGCTCAATTTAGCCAATATTACTCTCAATCTATCACATACGCTATCTATATGGGGACCCCAACAGAATTTATGGTCGACCAGTAGACCCAGATACATGTGATTAGTTACAGTCTCTAGACCCTTACACTGGCAGTGTAAAAGTCCAGGGTCCGCCGAGAGTGCTCGTCTATGCATGCACTGGTGGTCATGGGCCACCACCTCAGGCACAATATTAGTTTTTAAGTGTGGGGAGTGAATGTGCATCAGCCTGGTCTTCTGGTAATTAATTGACAAACCTAGATCGTGAGCCCATGAGCACAGCGCATTAAAGTTTTCTTGCATCATATTTATAGCTATTTTGATGTCACGATGCGCTGTTATGAGGCATGTATCATCAGCAAACAAATAAACGGTACCATTTTTGAATATATTACACATGTCATTTACATATATCAAATATTCAGTTGGGCCCAGGATAGAACCTTGAGCCGTACCATGGTGTGTGTAAATCATATCACTTAGTTCACCCCCAATGCTAATGGCTGTATGTCTATTCAAATGATAATTCTTGAACCAATCCAACATCGGACCTTGTATGCCGTTCTGTTCCATTTTAACAAAAAGAGTGTTATAATCCAATGTATCAAATGCTTTACTAAAATCAACCATAACCGCAAGAACATGTTTTTTATCATTTAAATATCCATTCACCTCATCACTGAACAACTTCAGCAGTTGAGTAGTACTTTTGCCACGTTGAAATCCATATTGCTTTTCATGTATAATGCCATTAACCGATAAAAAGTTATTTAATTGTTGTCCCATATATCTTTCTATTAATTTATCTAGACAAGGTAGAATAGTTATAGGTCTGTAATTATTTGTGTCAGTATAGCTACCTTTTTTGTGCACAGGCCTAATGAGTCCCAACTTTAGGCAATCTGGGTATTTAGAGTTTGTGATACAAGAATTGATTAAGTGAGTAATTATTGGAGATATTTCATGCGATATTGACTTAATATCCCTGGCACGAATCATGTCAACCCCTGGACTCTTATTATCATTGAGACTTTGAATAATCTTGTTTGATTGTGCATTGCTTATTTTATTTATCCTGAATGAAACAGTAGGATTATTGATATAATTACTCTCATCAGTCAATGGCACCGAACACGAAAAACGGACCCTGTCAACATTGGCTTTGAAATCTTCTGCAAATTTGTTACATAACATTTTAGGCTTTAGTTTAAAATATCGAATTAATATACTGTCAATGGACTTGATAATTTTCCCAGTTAACCTATTGATAATTTCCCACATTTTCTTTTTATTTTTAAAGTTATTACAAATATCCCTTTTTATTGATCTATTTCTTGCTTGTTTTATACATTTATTAGTTTTATTCCTGTATTTATTGTATATTAACTTATTTTGTTTATTACTAACATCACTTAACCATATATTTAAAAGTTCCTTCTTTTTATTGGACATGTATATTAGTTTATCAGAAATCCATGTACATTTTTTCTTTTTATAATTGTTATTTATCACCAAATCACACCTGCATTGAGCATACACCTCCGAGAACTTGTCGGTTATACATTTAGTTATTTCATTTGGATCAGAGTAATCGTAAATCGCGCTCCAATCAACTTTACGTAGCCGTTCCCGTACTTTGTTATTGTCTAGTTTAGCTAATGTCACGTGATTCGATATCGAGTCATAGTCACAGCTGGTTAGAACAAAGCCAGTTATAAAATGGTCGGCGAGCGGATCCCGAACTACAGCGGAGCGGACCGAGTGACTCGACGATCGACCCCCACCACCGGCCCCGCGCCCGCGCAAACTCACGTCACCACCCGAGTGAATGTCACGGAAGAATATATGATCAATGCAGGTTTTGGATGTGCCTTTTTTGCTTTTATCTATTCTAGTATATTGGTTTATATAAGAATCAAATCCGAGTTCACACAGCGAATTTAAATAGGAGTTCACTGTATTGTTACCCTTTTTAATGTCAATGTTTATGTCACCAACGAGTAAGCAGTTACTCTTATCACCGTATCTCACTATTAAACGCGATAATTCACTTATAAGGTATTTTGGTATATAGGTGGTAATTCCAATATACCAATATATTGGACCTACAACAAAAAGTACAGTCACCAAAATTAGTTTGTATTAAAATGAAATATTATAAAAAACTTCCGCGGACGCTCGGACTGTGGAATGAGCTCCCCGCCGTGGTTTTCCTAATGGAGTGAAGCATGGGGTTCTTCAAAAAAGGTGTGAAGAGATTTCTTCAGGGTCGGCAACGCGCGAGTGATACCCCTGGTGTTGCAAGCGTCCATAGGCTACGGTAACTGCTTACCATCAGGCGGGCCGTATGCTTGTTTATCGACTAAGTTGTATATATATAGAAAAAATTGCTCGATTTGACTTGATTTGGCTCGATTTGACTTGATTTGCTCGATTTGACTTGGTTTGACTCGGTTTGACATGATTTGACTCGATTTGCTTGTTTTGACTCAATTTCACTTGATTTGACTTGATTTGCTTCATTTGACTTGGTTTGACTCGGTTTGACATGATTTGACTTGATTTGAATCGATTTGACTCAATTTCACTCGATTTGACTCGGTTTGACTGGATTTGCTCGATTTGACTTGGTTTGACATGATTTGACTCGATTTGATTGTTTTGACTCAATTTCACTTGATTTGACTCAATTTCACTTGATTTGACTCGATTTGACTTGATTTGCTTGATTTGACTTGGTTTGACTCGGTTTGACATGATTAGACATGATTTGACTTGATTTGAATCGATTTGACTCAATTTCACTCGATTTGACTTGTTTTGATTGGATTTGGCTCGATTTGACTTGATTTGGCTCGATTTACTCGATTTGACTTGGTTTGACTCGGTTTGACATGATTTGACTTGATTTGACTCGATTTGCTTGTTTTGACTCAATTTCACTTGATTTGACTCGATTTGACTTGATTTGCTTGATTTGGCTTGTTTTGATTGGATTTGACTCCATTTGACTTGATTTGACTAGAATTAACTTGATTTGCTTGATTCGACTTGGTTTGACTCGGTTTGACATGATTTGACTCAATTTCACTCGGTTTGACTCGATTTGACTTGGTTTGACTGGATTTGGCTCGATTTGACTTGATTTGGCTCGATTTGACTAGATTTGCTCGATTTGACTTCATTTGACTTGGTTTGACTCGGTTTGACATGATTTGACTCGAGTTGACTCGATTTGCTTGTTTGACTCAATTTGACTTGATTTGCTTGTTTTGACTTGTTTTGACTCGGTTTGACTCGATTTTTCTGGATTTAACTTGATTTGACTCGTGTTGACTCGATTTCACTCGATAGTAAGATAAGTAAAAATAATAAGTATTAAATTAATATCGGCGCCATTAATCTTATTTATATTATGTATTATCCCGATTCAACTTTTATTTTCGTAGTTTACAAAGATATCGAAAACGTAATATATTTTTCCCCATTTTATAGGATTTTTTCAACAACTGGTAACATTATAAACTTCACTATGACAAGCAGAATGACGTACCGCGAGCATAAGACGTAGCAAACACAACACGTGACATATCAAGTTAAATCCAGACAAATCGAGTGAAATTGAGTCAAATCAAGTGAAATCGAGTCAAACCGAGTCAAAACAAGTCAAATCAAGTCAAATCGAGTCAAATCAAGTGAAATTGAGTCAAAACAAGCAAATCGAGTCAACTCGAGTCAAATCAAGTCAAATCGAGCTAAATCCAGTCAAACCAAGTCAAATCTAGTCAAACCGAGTGAAATTGAGTCAAATCGATTCAAATCATGTTAAACCGAGTCAAACCAAGCCAAATCAAGCAAATCTAGTCAAATCAAGCAAATCAAGTCAAATCGAGTCAAATCCAGTCAAAACAAGTCAAATCAAGTCAAATCGAGTCAAATCAAGTGAAATTGAGTCTAAACAAGCAAATCGAGTCAAATCAAGTGAAATCATGTCAAACCGAGTCAAACCAAGTCAAATCGAGTAAATCAAGACAAATCGAGCCAAATGAAGTCAAATCGAGCCATTTTTTTTATATATATACAACTTAGTCGATAAACAAGCATACGGCCCGCCTGATAGTAAACAGTTACCGTAGCCTTTGGACGCTTGCAACACCAGGGGTAACACTCGCGCGTTGCCGACCCTGAAGAAATCTCTTCACACCCTATTTGAAGAACCCCATGCTGCACTCCACTGGGAAAACCACGTCGGGGAGCTCATGCCACAGTCCGAGCGTCCGCGGAAGTTTTTTTTAATATTTCATTTTAATACAAACTTATTTTGGTATATTGGAATTACCACCTATATACCAAAATAAATAGTATACCAGACATCAAGTCAATCTGACCACTGGAAGTGGGTGAAATTCGACTTGCAAGATTTGGTCCAAAAACATACAAATATTGCAAGTAAAATCAAAGCTTGTAAAAAATACTTGCCTTGCAAGGCACTGCTCCCTTTTTAGGGTTCCGTAGCCAAATGGCAAAAAACGGAACCCTTATAGATTCGTCATGTCTGTCTGTCTGTCTGTCCGTATGTCACAGTCATTTATTTCCGAAACTATAAGAACTATAATGTTGAAACTTGGTAAGTAGATGTATTCTGTGAACCGCATTAAGATTTTCACACAAAAATAGAAAAAAAAACAATAAATTTTGGGGGTTCCCCATACTTAGAACTGAAACTCAAAAATTTTTTTTTCATCAAACCCATAAGTGTTGGGTGTCTATGGATAGGTCTTCAAAAATGATATTGAGGTTTCAGATATAATTTTTTTCTAAACTGAATAGTTTGCGCGAGAGACACTTCCAAAGTGGTAAAATGTGTGTCCCCCCCCCTGTAACTTCTAAAATAAGAGAATGATAAATCTATAAAAAATATATGATGTACAAACTTCCAACGAAAATTGGTTTGAACGAGATCTAGTAAGTAGTTTTTTTTAATACGTCATAAATTTAAATTAATATCAAATACTCTGGTCTATACTACCATTTACTTATATCCCTACAGGTTTGTACGGAACCCTCGGTGCGTGAGTCTGACTCGCACTTGGCCGGTTTTTTAATCTCCGGCGTCCCTGCTTATTTACAAAAAACATTTATTATACAATTTATTGAAATGGTCAGAACAAAGAACTGATTTTTTGGCTGGTTTCCAGAGATCTTCACTACGGCTTTTCCGAATGATGTCTATCCATTGGCTTCTTAAAATTGGATCAATTGGTATTCTGTAAAAAAAGTCTCATTATCAACTAAAAAAACAATTTAAAAACGTGACATCCAATGTCGAGAATGACATGAGACATTAAAAAAAAGACCGCCATTTTAAAATTCTATATGTATGTTGAACTTAAGAAAAAAACATTTTTAGCCGCCTTTTACAGGTTATGATACTTCGCACACGTCACCGTCGCTTTTGATATTTAAGTATCTAAATACACTTATTTAACTATTGACTGATATTACCATGGGAGTTTCGAGTTCATAAACTGGCAGGACAGGCAATACATAAATATGGCGCTTACTCAAAATAATTTATCTTCGAAAAATTTCAATGGCTTATAATGCAGGAACTAATAGGAAATATTGTTACTTACTGATGATAGCTGAGTTTTTTATTTGATCTTGATCGACCTATGTAGTTTCTGCACACTTTTATCACACAAAAATACATTTTGGAACAATACACTTTTGGTGAATTTGGTTGTGTTGTGTCCCAGTGACGTCTCGACTGACACTGAGGGCGGGAAAATGATTTGCGCCCTAACAGTTAGAGGACATTTTTATCTACGCGTAAACAGCTTCGTAGTTCAGTCTTGATATATCATCAGTCAAAGGATTTGTGCACAAAAATTAGGATGAGGCTTAGGATTAGGATGTCAAAAAATACATTCCTTTACTTCTTTCCAAAGTATTATTTGAATGAAAATTGTGTGATTTTTATTAAAACAATGGGTGTACGTCAGTCAAACTGACCTAGTAAATTAACGCTTTTTCGTTTCTTGACCACGTGGTCGGGAAACAACAACTGTGGGAAACAACTGTTTCAGGATGGTTTCAGGCCTATTATGTTTTTGGATTTTCTACCTACCTATATACTGAATGATACGGCACGCAGTACTTTGCGATTTGTATTCTTTATGATATGGCTGTGATATGGTTTATTTACACGTTAATAAAGAAAATATAAAAAAAATCCCCAGGAGTGAGGGCAAACATTTTTCGCGCGCTCTAAGTATCTGCCTTTTGTTCTGCAATCTGTGCCGTTTTTTTTTACAAAATACAATCTATATATAGAAAAATTCCTCAAGCCTGCCGCTGCTTCCGATTAACGGCAAGGTTCCCAGAAGGCTGGCAGCGTTTCCTCTTTGGATAGCCAATCCGTCCAATCGATGCAAATTTTTTGAATTTTGAATTTTCCGCACTAGCAGCCGCTGCCCCTGCAGCTTTACAAGTCGCCGGTAAGTGAGATGGCGCGAGTGTATCGACACATGTGGCATCCCACACCAGCGACTTGCCGACACTCCAAGGGATCAAAGACATACCATCCGGTCTCTTGCCATCGCCCCGCGCAATACCGACTGGTTCCAGTACGGAAGGCACGTTAGCGACAACAAGAGCCCTGCGGATAATGTAATTAATAGCTGAGTGTCGTGATATTCGACCAGCACTAAGGGAGCACGAAAGCCCATGGTGGCCGAGCTCATTAACGAGATCTCCGCAGCGGCAGCGATGAGGCTAATTGGTCCTGCAACCAAGACGAAGCCAAATACACAGACTTAATGTTATACGGTCTAACATTGTCCCGGTATTTGTGGATGGAATAGCTTGTAGCCAGTGACCTGAGTCACTCTGAGAGACAGCTAACAAGCGCGCGCGGTCTGTATCTATTGAAACGTTTGAAAATAAATGTTGCCAAGTTTTTTCACAAAGAGGCTTGTCCCACGCTCTCTGAGAGTGACTCAAGGTCGGAATATTTGTGCCTGGACAAGCTGCCTGCCAGGCGTCTCTAGCATCGGACAGGTAAGAAACCTCAACAGATCCAATAGAAGGGTCCAAAACAGATCTGACGAGGCTGCCCACACTGTATTCCGAGGATAGAAACGCCGGTACTGATATGCTTGAAATTTTCCGCAATCCTAAGCCACCATAACACACGAGTAGGGTGGCCTGAGACCACACTCTGTTTTCACAAAAACTGCAATTTAGAATTTTGGAAAGAGACGTTTTGATCATATTATCCAAAGTATCTAATATGTGAAAGAATTTAAATAAGTGCGTACTGCGGAGCAAATAGGTAAACTTAGGCACGAAAAGGCAGAGTCGAACAACATTAATTTCATAAAGTCTATTTGAAGAGTCATTAAAATTTTGAATCTTTTTCTCAAAGAAACTAGGTATGGATTCGTCTAAGACTGGGGCTCCGAGAAGATGAAGTGACTCCTTTGACAGTAATTTAATATTGGGAGCCAAAACATTAAAATTTTGAACTAATTCTGGTTTTTCGGATTCTGGGAAAGAATCTAAAATAAGGAGCTCACATTTGGAGATATTGAATTCTAGTCCAATCTTTAAAAATTTCTGTCAATGTTTTAAAATCACTGAGAACGGAAGCCGCATCACCCCCCAGCGTACCGTCGTCTAGATACCATACATTAAATTTAGATTGTAACCCAGAAATAATTGAATGGATGGCCAAACTGAAGATAGCTGGACCGAGAGGGTCGCCCTGTTGACAACCTATGGCGGAAATATAAAATAATGATAACAAATATCCTGGGACATTCCTCACACACGGTCATCTGATCCCAAACTAAGCAGAGCTTGTACTATGGAAACCAGATAACTGATATAATACATATACCTTTGATTAAGGATACATCCAGATTGAGTGTTGAAGCTGTGCACGCGTCGATAAAAATAGGCCCTAACTGTTAGAGGCTAAATCAAATAAAAATAAATAAAAATGCTAAATAATGTTTAATATTTAAATTTCTCCCGATTTTAATGGGAATATTTCAACAACTGCTATGATTATGAACGTCACTATGACAAGCAGAATGACGCAGAGGGAGCGTAAAACGTAGCTATTACGCGCAGCAGCCTGTAAAAGTTGGCCTGTTTTATATATTCGTGTAGTATGGCGACGTTCTTTCTAGGTATATTTATTTCTATGACATATACAATACATACATACTTTTTGTTTGTAAATACATACTTTATTATACATAATTACACCCAGACTCAGGACATACAGACATGTTCATGCACACAAATGCATGTCCTGTGTTGGAATCGAACCCACGACCTGCGGCGCGTAATGTGAACCTTAACCAACTGCGCCAACTGGCCCGTCAAATAAGTGGGTGTTCTCTGAAAAAAAGTTTTGATGGATGCCCATAGCATTGCCAAAGGTAAGGTATTCTTTGATTAAGGATACATCCAGATAGAGTGTCGCAGCTGTGCACGCGTCGATAAAAATACGCTCTAACTGTTAGGGGCTAAATCAAATAAAAATAAATAAAAATGCAAAATCATGATCAATATTTAAATTTCTCCCGATTTTAATTAATATTTTAACAACTACTATCATTATGAACGTCATTATGACAAGCAGAATGACGCAGAGGGAGCGTAAAACGTAGCTGTTACGCGCAGCAGCCTATAAAATTTGGCCTGTTTTGTGACTGTATTTCAGCACTTCGAAATTTGAAACATCGATCGACTGTACTGCGAATGTTCGTGAGTTCGAAAAACGTTGGTTCGAATGTATATAATAATGTATGGCCACGGAAAATTATATTTCTTTTCTCTGTGAGTATGGCGACGTTCTTTCTAGGTATACCTATTTTTTTCTATGGTAAGGACAAAGATTTTCATAGGGCATCGTGCCTCTACCCAGATGGATAATCCGCCTTACTAAAGCATGACATTTAATTTCACTCCGCTTGAGGGGCTCTGAGCAAATCGCTCTCAGTTGGTATTGCGCACGGCTGTCAAATACTGTCAATTCTGGCTTGTTTATTTCATGTTCCCATAGAGGCGACTATCCTTCTGGACGTTTTAAATTCTTTGGGCAAGGATATATGTCAGGGCAGATATCCCGAATTTGGGTCAATAAAGCGGTATCGACAGAGTTAAATGCATTTTTTTATGTCAACTAAACGATTTTATTAAAAAAAAAAAAACCTACAATGCAATACTCTTTAAAATTGGAATTTCAAATGTAAAAGAATATTTAAATCTAAATATCCCTTCTTTTTCTATATATCTATATATCAATCTAATCTTTTTGACCCCGTTAGGCACGTTAGGGAGATGTGTTTCAATAGAATACGAAACATGTCTTCCATCAAACAACAAAATTTTATTTATCGAAATGTGCTTTGATGGATACAATGGATATTTTGAATTACTAAATTTTACCATTCCACTGCGTAATTTTACTTAACTGCAACACATTTGGTACAAGCCGTAAGCCAGAACGAGAAAGAAATATGCTCTGTTATGTGAGACAGCCTATATATACGGGAAAGTTGGCCAGCGGACCGCAAAATTTTAGGAAAACCAATAAATTATTTTTCAATTTTTATTGAATTGTCACAAGAAGTATAATGTGTAATGTAATGGAAATTACAAACATCTATAAAAAGCAATTTTTTAAGCATACTGAAATAGTTAATAAAAAAATATTTTGAAAAAATCTGCCAGGTAATTTGAATCATATTGAACATAAGCAGAATATATAAGAAATAAAAACACACTCACAGCTAAGCTAGTAAAGTTATTTTTCTGTTTGTCGAAGTATTGTATTTACAACGTATTTTTAAGAGTGTTGCTGGAAGCCCTACTCCACTTTGCGCGGCAGCGGTCAGAAGGCGGAGCTTATCGGCAAACTCGCGTCGAGGCTGACTTCACTGTCAATTCGAGAGCTGCGGAGAGTACGCTCGCGTTTATTACGTGGTGTGTTTATAGTGAAGTGGATTTTGTGATGAAAGATTATCGAATGTCGTGAAGTGAAAGATAGTGTTGTTATTATTAAAAAGTGTATCTAATGTGGATGAAACAATGTTTATGGTATTAAGCAAGTGATCTGTCAAAATGTGTGAAGCACAGTTGTGTGCAAAATTGATTTTTGCCACGTAGTGATGCGAACGGGTAATGATTCCTAATGTGGAGTTCGAAACAAGATGGTTAGAGAGACTCGGCACCTGTGGGTTGGAAATTTACCCGATAATATTCGAGACGATCGAATAAGGGAGCACTTCAAACGGTAATTATGTTTTAATTTATAATTATCAAATAAGATAGGTAGGTTCTACATAAAGAAAATAAAGTTTTTTTTTTAAATAAACTGCTATGGTTGAATTATTTACCTGTGCTTTGGTAGGTGACATTTAGGTGGCATGAAATGATGAGTACCTAATACATATGTACGTTGTAATCAATCATACATATGTGCATGTGCATAATACAAAATTATAAAAATTTAAATGTGTTAAACTTAAAATAAGTACCATCGTGAGGTAATTTAAATGAACATGACTTACCTATATTTAATTTTTGTCAGTCACATCCTCCTCACATTGGGGTCTTTGATATCTTTAGTTAAAATTGTAAAACTTGGTTGAGAAAATAAAACATCCATTGAGCTATTAGGCGCCGATCCCACAGAAGAGTTGAGAGTTGGTTCCGAGTTCTGAGTTCCGCGTTCACTGTAATCTATGTGGCGCCTTTGATCATTGCACACAGAGAACTCGTCGTTCAGGAGAACGCGAGTTCTGTCGGAATTCCATTTTATAAAGCTGGCAGTTGAGGTGACATGTCTGTGCGTTCACTGTCTTATTTACTGAGTGATACAAGGCAGAAAGGACAATGGGCATTCTGGCTCATGAGCGGTCACTAATGAAACTTAAGTAAGGCAAATGAGACGAGATAAAGAATGCAAACAAGCTTTTGCTTGTTGTATGTATATAATTACACCTTTTGGTACGGAATACTAATTACATTTAATGCAGTTGCATTGCAGTTGCAAGCATGAAAGGCTGGACCGATTTCGCTACTTCTTTTTTGTTGTGTTTGTTATTGTCAGGAGAAGGTTCATTACATCACAAAAAAATTTTGAATTTTGAATATCGGAATTCCGATATTAATATCGGAATTAGACTTTTTTATTAAAAATTGCACATATTCCTTCTAAATAGCACATATTTCTTATAAACTTTACATAATTATCTATCTATACTAACATTATAAAGGGGAAGAGTTTTTTGTTTGGTTAAACTGGCTAATCTGTGGAACTGCCGGTCAGATTCGTTTTTTTTTTCCACTTTTAGGAAGCTACTTTCTCTCCGAGTATTATAGGCTACTTTTGATCCCGAGATCGCGGGTGAAACCTCGGGGACAACTAGTTCATTATAAAGTTGGATTGAAAACATCTTCTGCTCAGTCGAGCACTCCTGTCAAAGTGGTCGTGGTTGCAATAGATAGTGTACATGGTGGATCTTCAATGTTCTCCTTGAGTAGGGTTACAGCTTTCGTACCGTTGCGAGTACACTCTCCCACCCTGGACAATAAGACTCTTCATCGAGTGTTCGTTTCTACAGATGTAACCAAATAACTTCAGAATTCGAAGCTGCATAGTCGATGAAAGAATATCTGTTAGTCTAAGCTCCCGCAGGATCGAGTTATTGGTGTGAAAGGCCGTCAACGGAATTTTCAATCTCCAGTGCGTAAATTTTCCGGCGATCTTGCAGGCTTAAGGACCAAGTTTCAGCTCCTTAGAGAAAGATCGGAAAGACCAGGCATCTCATAAGTCGAATCTTTGTTTTCCTGGTTAGGATAACCAGGAAAACAAAGATACGAATGTCCTCATTTCGGACCCTGTCACGTAGAGACTGTGGAGAGAGTGGTACCGATTTTGTTGTAAATCGCACTAAATTAATTTTAGTAAAATCACATCTCTTTCTTACAAACATTATTAAATGATAGAACATATTTAAAGCTATGAAATTAGTATTTACCGTCTTCATTTGCGTGTATTTAGACGTAAGACGTAACCGATAGATGGCGACTAAATTTGTGTTGATAACAAGTATTGGATTAAATTGACAGGACTCAATTTCTTACATCCTTTTGTTATGTTTGTTAGAAAGAGATATAGTGAGACTAAATTATTTTAGTTGTAAACAACAGAATCAGCACCATTTTATGTTTATTTTTTAAACGCTCGTTTTTCTTGCTAATACTTTCCTAAAAACAAAGCGTCAGGCATTTTTATGGATAAAGAACATCGTATTTTGTTGAAAAAATACGCTCGCTTGCAACACTGGTAGGCAAAATTGATGTACGATACGTTAATTTTATAGCTCTAGGTGACCATACCTTGTGGCGCGCTTAAAAGCTTTATTTAAAAACTCAAATAGAAAAAATATCCGATTCCGATATTACGATATTGGATCACTCAATTCCGATATTGTAATATCGGAAAAAACGGTCCGAGATTCCGATATTACGAGATTCCGAGATTCATGCCCTAGACACCACGCGAACGAAGTCGTGCCGGGCAGCTAGTTTTACATAAAAATTATTGCTGTACGCCAATGGGACCAGCAATCCATACAAATTTGCCCATTTACCTTGAGAACTCTAGATTGCTCGCTCGCTGTGTGTACAGTACCTAGTGAACTGTGAACTCTAGAACTCTTTACCTTACCTATTACTACGTAGACACATCACAGATTAATATAAATAAATACATATCCTGGGACACAGGATTTACAGTAATTACACTTAGCCTACCTATTAGGAATTATTGTTAGACTACTGGTCTGGGTATCATTACGTACCTAAGAAGAACTACTCAGCTGTTTTTCCGTACCCCTTGAGGTCAAACGTAAAAAAAGTTGTTACAAACGGGTACAAACTACGTTGAATCCAACCCAGCTTGCAGATGTGGACTATCTCAAAAAATGCCCGATTTGCCGATATTAGGGAACAGTTTTTTGAAAGTCTTTCCGAACCCCATCAGGTACAAACGAAAAGAAAGATGGTACCTACAAACGACGGTGAATCAAATCCTGCTTGCAGATTTTGATAATCTTAAAAATGCCCGAGTTACCGATATTAAGAAACAGGTTTTTGAAAGTCCTGTAGTTCTGAACCCCTTGAGGTAAAAACGTAAAAAAACGTTGGTACAAACAACGGTGAATCCAACCCTGCTTGCAGATTTTGATTATCATAAAAAATGGCCGAGTTACAGATATAGGTAGGCTACCTATTAGGGAACAAATTTTTGAAAGTCCTGTATTTCCGAACCCCTTGAGGTATAAACGAAAAGAAGGATGGTGCAATCGGGTACAAACGACGGTGAATCCAACCCTGCTTGCAGATTTTGATTATCTCAAAAAATGCCCGAGTTACCGATATTAGGGAACAGTTTTTTTTAAGTTATGTAGTATTTCCGAACCCCTTTAGGTACAAAGGAGAAGAAAGATGGTGCAAACGGGTACAAACGACGGTGAACCTAACCCTGCTTGCAGATTTTGATTATCTGAAAAAAATGCCCGAGTTACGGATATATGGGAACAGGTTTTTGAAAGTCCTGTATTTCCGAACCCCTTGAGGTACAAACGAAAAAAAAGTTGGTTCAAACAGGTACATACGGCGTACGTGCGTACTAACTAACATATGCAAAAAAAAAACTTCAAGTCGGGTCCAGGTTTACAGAGGTTATGGAACAGTGAATGTTTCACTAATTATACTGGCTGTGGATAGGCTATCCGCAGTTTAGCCACTCCAAAGGAGATGAACCCAGTATTCCTTTTTACGATATTTTCTTCATTTCATGAGTTAGCATAATAATGACCGTCTCTTCGAATTCCATATCGGCAAATGAACACTTTATTTCAAAAAAGTTTCGTGACTGTCACCCTACGTGAGCGATGTGAGTGAACTTAGCAGATCATTGTCAAGCAGATCAACATTAAATGTGAGTTCTTTTCGCATGCAGGTGAGTTCTATAGTTCCTGATACTTTTTAAAAATAGTTCTGGTGTTTTTACCTCGAAAAATGTCAATTAACGAAATGATCTGCTAACTTCCCGTAGCAGATCATTGTCCAGCAGATCAAAATTAAATGTGAGTTCTTTTCGCATGCAGCTGAGTTTTGCAGTTCCTGATACTTTTTAAAAATAGTTCTGGTGTTTTTACCTCGAAAAATGACAATTAACGAAATGATCTGCTAACTTCCCGTAGCAGATCAGTTTGCAGCAGATCGAAAACAAATGTGAGTTCGTTTCGCATGCAGCTGAGTTCTGCAGTTCCCTATACTTTTCAAATATAGTTCTGAACCGACGTCCAAGTGCCAGCAGATCATGTCAGAATATTTAAATAAAGAAAATAAACACGATTTTCATCCTTAAAATAAATAAATCAATTAAAATGATTAAGAAAGACTTGAAATATTCCGATTTTCACATATGCGTATGAGAACTGCAATCGGCAATTCGATTCAAGTCCAGAACTCTCGTCCCAGAGCCAGCAGATCATGCGAGAACGTTCAAAAAGTCGAATAATATAATTTTCGGCAATTTAAACAATCCTCAAAGGCTGGAACTATTTCTCTTTTCACGTATTCGTATGAGAACTGTAATGTAGAACCCGATTGGAGTCCAGAACTCACGTTCGAGTGTCAGCAGATCACGTGAAAACGTTTAAAAAGTCGAAAAATGTAATTTTAATCGGTTCAAACAATTTTCAAGGCTAGAACTCTTTCGTCTTTCATTGACCCGTAGCAAAACTGCAATGTAGAACTCGATTGACGTCCAGAACTCCCGTCCCAGTACCAGCAGATAATATGAGAACCTTCAAAAACTCGAAAAATATAATTTTCATTGTTCCAAACAATCGCCGAAGGCTGGAACTCTTTCGTTTTACACAGATCCGTTGCAGAACTGCAATGTAGAACGCGATTCGAGTCTAGAACTTACGTCCCAGTACCAGCAGATCATGTGAAAACGTTCAAAAACTCGAAAAAAATCATTTTCGACGGTTCAAACAACTCTGAACTCACGTCCCGGTACCAGCAGATCATGCGAGAAAGTCCAAATAGTCAAAAAATATCGTTTTTATCGTATCAAACGAATCTTAGGGCTGGAACTATTTTGCTTTAAACATATTCTTATGAGAACTACAATGTAGAACTCGATCGGAGTCCAGAACGCACGTTCGAGTGTCAGCAGATCATGTGAAAACGTTTGAAAAGTCGAAAAATATCATTTTCATAGGTTCAAACAGTCCTTAGAGGCTAGAACTCTTTCGTTTTTCACCGATTCGTAGCAAATTTGCAATCTAGAACTCGATTAGAGTCCAGAACTCACGTTCGAGTGTCAGCAAATCATGTGAGAACGTTTAAAAAGTCGAAAAATATCATTTTCGTCGGTTCAAACAGTCCTTAGAGGCTAGAACTCTTTCGTTTTTCACCGATTCGTAGCAAAACTGCAATCTAGAACTCGATTCGAGTCCAGAACTCTCGTCCCAGTGCCAGCAGATCATCTGAGAACGTTTAAAAATTCGAAAAACATACTTTTCATCGGTTCAAAAGAATCTTAGGGCTGCAACTATTTCGCTTTTATCATATTCTTATGGGAACTGCAATTCAGAACTCGATTGGAGTCGAGAACTCGCGTTCGAGTGCCAGCAGATCATTTTCGACTTTTTAAACGTTCTCACATGATCTGCTGGTACTGGGACGTGAGTTCCGGACTCGAAGCGAATTGTAAATTGCAGATCTCATATGAATACGTGAAAAGCTAAATATTTCCAGCCTTCAAAATTCGATTGAAACTATAAAAATTGAATTTTTCGACTTTTTAAACGTTTTCACATGATCTGTTGGCACTGGGGCGAGAGTTCTCGACTCAGATCGAGTTCTGCTACAGATCGATGAAATACGAAAGAGTTCTAGCCTTTGAAATTTGTTTGAACCAATTAAAATGATATTTTTCGACATTTTAAACGTTTTCACATTATCTGCTGGCACTCGAACGTGAGTTCCGGACTCCAATCGAGTTCTACATTGCAGTTCTCATAAGAATATGTTAAAAGTGAAATAGTTCCACCGCTAAAATTCGTTTGAAACGATAAAAGTGATATTTTTCGACTTTTTGGACGTTCTCGCATTATCTGCTGGTACTGGGACGTGAGTTCTGGACTTCAATCGATTTCTACATTGCAGTTCTGCAACGGATCTGTGTAAAACGAAAGAGTTCTAGCCTCTAAGGACTGTTTGAACCGATGAAAATGATATTTTTCGACTTTTTAAACGTTTTCACATGATCTGCTGGCACTCGAACGCGAGTTCTGGACTCCGATCGAGTTCTACATTGTAGTTCTCATAAGAATATGTTTAAAGCAAAATAGTTCCAGACTAAGATTCGTTTGAAACGATAAAAACGATATTTTTTGACTATTTGGACGTTCTCGCATGATCTGCTGGCACTTGGACGTCGGTTCAGAACTATATTTGAAAAGGGAACTGCAGAACTCAGCTGCATGCGAAAAGAACTCACATTTGTTTTCGATCTGCTGCAAACTGATCTGCTACGGGAAGTTAGCAGATCATTTCGTTAATTGACATTTTTCGAGGTTAAAACACCAGAACTATTTTTAAAAAGTATCAGGAACTATAGAACTCAGCTGTATGCGAAAAGAACTCACATTTGTTTTCGATCTGCTGCAAACTGATCTGCTACGGGAAGTTAGCAGATCATTTCGTGAATTGACATTTTTCGAGGTAAAAACACCAGAACTATTTTTAAAAAGTATCAGGAACTATAGAACTCAGCTGCATGCGAAAAGAACTCACATTTAATTTTGATCTGCTGGACAATGATCTGCTAAGTTCACACACATCCTGTTGGACTACCTAAAGGCGTTTTTACAGATTTTACTGCTATCTTGCCGTTTATGCAGGACCTCATGCCCGGTTTCAATAAACAAAAACGAATCGTTTTGCTTACCAATGGTAGGACTTTTATTGCCAAACTAGGCATATAGATCATTTCGTAAGCTAATTTTACCTGTGATAGCTACTTCCATATGGGAGGGTCTGCTATGCAAAGCTTTGAGGTATTTTTTCCTTCATTATTAGTAAAGATATAAGAGTCTTAATTTTAATAAATCTTAACCGATAACGGTCCGTAAATTTATTTTATTTATTTATTTATTTATCTACTTTTACAGGGATTCCCTAATACAGTAGTGTAGAACTAACTTAGAACTAACTTCACAATTTATTAAATTACCATTTCCGTGTAGCACAAAATTTGGATTGCTATCCTTGTGAATTCACTCAGAGTACAGTGGAATATGTCAGTGGAAATTATTGAAACCATACATCGGGGCAGTAGTGTGGCAGTAGCAACAAAATCCTAGGTAAATGCGGAATTTTTACTGCCCGCTTTATAAAGCTTTAATCCAATACCACCAGGACATAACTAATTATAATTGGACTGTTTTACAAAAAACTTATACCGACTTCAAACTACACTAAGAAGTAATCCAATCCTGATCTGATGACAATGGGACCAAACGGGAAGTGTACCCTTCCAGATAAAAAAAGAATTTTCCAAATCGGTTCATAAATGACGGCGTTATGAGGTAACAAACATAAAAAAAATAAAAAACACAACCGAATTGAGAACCTCCTCCTTTTTTGAAGTCGGTTAAAAAACCATCGCTAAACGTGAATATAGGCAATCAAAGTCAAAGCCATTTATTCAATTTAGGCCCTAGAAGGGCACCTATGAAGGTCAAAGCTACTGAAGTTACCGTCAGTTCGTAAGTCGGCCTTCAACTGTGAAGAACAGGCAAGAAACTCAGCAAGGTTACATTTTTAATTTTTTTTTTTTTTTTTTAACAATCTGACTATATATTGGCTATTTTTTCCAAAACATTTTGGTTTTGTAGGTATACATACATACTTTTTATTTTACAAAATAAAATACACAATCATCAAAACGAATAAACATAAAAAAAAAAAAAAAAAAAAACCAACATACAAAATAAATAAAAAATACCTGCACTGGTTCATAATAAAATCATGTAGGTAATCTACTGGATTTTGTACAATGTGCACTTGTGCAGAGTGAAGCTATTTCCAGACATCTTTATCTTCTATATAATGGGCTACCTTGTAATAAGCTCGTGCTTTCAAGACTTTTTTTACGTGAGATTTGAACTTAAAATCAGTAATTTTGGTTACCGAAGGTGGGATTTTGTTATAAAAACGTACACTATTTCCAAGAAATGACTTTTGAACTTTCGCTAATCTAAAATACGGAACAACTAATTTGTCTTTTTGTCTAGTATTGATATTGTGAACTTCACTTTTTGTTTTAAACGTTATATTTTCATAAATGTAAAGTGAACGTGTAAGTGTTAAACAATTCCTTCAATGATTCACGAGGTCCCATACTATAAATTGCACGAATGGCCCTTTTTTGTAATATAAAAATAGTCTCAATATCTGCTGCAGCTCCCCATAATAATATGCCATACGATAAAAGGCTGTCGTCAATTGTTTGATTTTTCTAACAGCAAATGCAGCAGAACTTAATTTACCAGATAAAGATTCGACCTGAGGACCCCATTGTAATTTATTATCTAATGTTATACCTAAGAATACAGTTTTGTTCACTAGTTCCAAACTGCTACCATCTATTAATATCTGACTGTCTACATGCGCTACATTTGGGAGAGAGAATCTTAAACATTTAGTTTTCTTCGAGTTTAGTAAAAGATTGTTAACAGTGAACCATTTGGAAACTATTGACATGGTGTCATTTTCTTTATTGAGTTCTTTGTCTTTTCTATCTACTTTGAAAATGAACGAAGTATCGTCAGCAAACAAGACTATATCTGAGAGACCATTTACAACTGATGGTAAATCATTAATATATACTAGAAACAGGAAAGGCCCTAGTATTGAACCCTGTGGTACCCCCATTTTGACTAAAGAGCCCTTGGATGTTGTACCACTAATTCCTACCCTTTGTTGACGATTACTAAGATAAGATAAAACAAGATCATGAGCAGTTCCACGAATACCATAAAATCCAAGCTTAAGGAGCAGAGTATGGTGGTCAACGCAGTCAAAAGCCTTAGATAGATCACAGAAAATGCCAATTGCATCATAGATGTGCTTTAATAATTTTGCTGCTGCATCTGATGTAGGTAGATCTCCCCTTCGTGAAACCAAACTGATGACTATGCAGTATCTCATATTTATTAAAGTGACCAAACATTTGATTATGTAAGCAAGAACGCACTTTTATAGTTTTTCCCTGAAAAGTATGGATGTGGATTTAGTTGAGTGAGACGGAGAATACGATGAAAAACGACACATTGATACCATTAGACACTGTTAATGACTTTTAAGTCACAGACTCTCGCGACAGGAAGAGTAGGGATAACATGTATTATCTTTACCATCAGAGATCTTACAATAGTAATGAAAACTTTCATACATATATTAGGAACTATTCCAAATTATTTAAACAGGTATGCATTCGAGCAAAGGCCATCTACATAGGCAATAGGGTAAATAATTCTAATAATAAAATTAAAACAGGGTGGTAGATTATTAATACAGAGACTGGTAAAAATAAAATCAAAGATAATACTTTTTGTCTTAAAATTAATGATAAACTAATATCAGAAAAATTGGAAGTAGAATCTGCTTTTGAAACTTTTTTCTCAAATATACCTATGGAGGCTACTAAATATCTTGCTTCGTCTTCTACGTTAGCAGAATCGATTTTACAGAAGACTTTTCAAAAAAACATTCCAGACTTCGCATTCACCTAGGTTAGTGACTATGACATTATCACGGCTTTCAAGTCACTAAATATGAAAAATACAGAAGACTTATGGGGTTTGTCAGTTAAGGTTATACAGTCAATTATTTTTAATATTGCCCCTATTTTAGCCCTAATTTTTAACCAATGTGTCGAACATCGTTTAACTCGAATGAGTTTATGTTATACCTTAATAATGTATCATGATAGTTTTAAGTTTTGGAATAAATAAATAAATAAAAAAATAAAAAAAAACAGGGCAACTTTCCTGATTTAATGAAATACAGTAAAATTGTTCCGATCTTTAAATCGGGATGTAAAAACAATCCCTCAGATTACAGACCTGCCTCAGTACTTCCTGCATTAAGTAAGATTTTTGAAAAGATTGTGCTAAACCAAATGTTAAGGCATTTTAATAACCACAAGATACTCCATGATGATCAGTTCTGTTTTACAAGAGGTAAGTCCACTACGGATGCGGGAGCTAAACTTATTAAGCATATTTTTCAGGCCTGGGAGTGCTCACACGATGCTATTGGTATCTTTTGTGATCTCTCCAAGGCATTTGATTGCGTAGATCACCAAACGCTAGCTCTTTAACTTAAGTTATACGGAATTCGCGGAGTGGCCCTCGATCTTGTGGTTTCCTATCTTTCAGGGCGCCAACAAAAAGTAGGAATCAATGGTAGTGTGTCATCGGGCTCCTTAGTCAAATTAGGCGTATCTCAAGGCTCGATTTTAGGCCTATTTCTGTTTCTAGTTTATATAAATGACCTACCTTATATGGTGAAAGAACTATCAGATGTCGTTTTATTTGCAGATGATACGTCTCTGATATTTAAAGTAGATAGAAAAGACAAAGACCTTTTAAAAGTTAACTACGCTCTGAAGACTGTGTCTCAATGGTTTGCTGCCAACAATCTCATGTTAAACTCTAAAAAAACAAAATGTATAAGATTTTCATTACCAAATGTACCAAAAGTTGATACCAGTGTTATTGTGGATGGTAATAAACTTAATGTTGTAGATAAGACTGTTTTTCTTGGTATGACCATAGACTTTAGATTGCAGTGGGGTGCTCACCTAGAAGCCTTAGGTGGTAAACTGAGCTCCGCTGCTTTTGCAGTCAGCAAAATAAGGCAACTGACGGACATTAATACAGCCAGATTAATTTATTTTGCATATTTTCATAGTCTTATGTCTTACGGCCTTTTGCTGTGGGGCTCTGCCGCAGACTTGGAATCAATTTTTGTTTTACAAAAAAGGGCAATTCGCGCCATCTACTGTTTGGGTTCTCGCGAGTCTCTACGAAATGTATTTCCGTATATTAATATATTAACTTTGCCCTCTCAGTACATTTTTGGAAATATTAAGTATGTTCGCAAGAACATTAATTTGCTTCCAGTCAATAGTGACTATCATGATAGAAACACTAGAAACAAAGACAAAATAACCGTACCTAGATTTAGATTAACTAAAGTAAATAAGTCCTTTCTTGGGAATAGTATCCAATTTTACAATAAAATTCCTCATAGCGTGACCAGTATGTCCTTTTTTAAATTTAAGGAACATATCAAAAAGCAGCTGTTGAGTAGGGCCTATTATAAAGTGTCTCATTATATTGACGACAAGGATGTATGGAAGTAGCTTCTCTCTGCACCTGCCTCACTGAGCAGCTAGTTCAAGGTCCATTTTAATTCAAAGTATGCTATTATTATTATAAGTTATGTTTTTTAGATTATTACTTAGTGTAATTAAATTAATTCAATTCAATGTTATTCATTTATTTATTTGGATATAAATGCATCGATATATTATGTCTGTCTAATTGTTATATTTTCTATTTTGTGATATTTAGTCTAATCTTGTCAATAGTCACAGTGATAACAAATTGTGTGTTTCCGTTTAGTTATTTTTTATTTCTAAGGCAGACTTAAGTAAGTCATGCTCACTTTAAGGCTTTTGCTTGCGGCGGCGTCGTGTGACGGGTCGCTCACTTCCCTCCAATATGGCGAGGAGGGCGATGGCTGCCACACGCGTCATACTTGTGAACAGGTGCTGCTTGTGGGGGCTGGTCTGCTTAAGTTTGCTATTTATTTACTTATTAAATATTTATTCAGTCTTCTTTGTAATTTTGCCGCCGCGCCGGGGCACGCAATTGTTTTCAGTGCGATTAGAATGTAAATATTATGTAATGAATCTAAGCTTGTTTTGAAAAGAGTAATTGCTGAGTTTATTGCCGGCTCTTCTCAGCAAATGCAACCTTCCGAACCGGTATTAGAGTATTAGAGTCAGACTTTTCATAAGTGCCTGCGAAGGTCTATTTGAATAAATGATTTTTGAATTTTGAATTTGAATTTATTCTCGCTAAGTAAGACTAATGACCGTGTTCAATAAACAAAAACAAATCGTTTTGCTTACCAATGGTAGGTTTTTTATTACCAAACTGGGCATATAGATCATTTCGTAAGCTAATTTTACCTGTGATAGCTACTTCCATATGGGAGCGTCTGCTATGCAAAGCTTTGAGGTATTTGCTTCATTATTAGTAAAGATATAAGAGTCTTAATTTTAATAAATCTTAACCGATAACAGTCCGTAAATTATTGAAAACGGGCATTAACTGACGAAACGTAACGGGAACGGGGCGGTGGCTATTTATGTACAGTCGAGGACATAAATATGTATACACTTTTTGAAATTCATAAGCAATTTTCTCGCATGTTTAACATTTAAGTGTTAAACTATTACACAAATCATAATAGTATATGTTAGAAGATTCTACCTTTATATTATCTCTTAATTTCAATCAGTAGTTTAAGAGGAAACCGTTGTTGAATTTTACTAAGTGTATACATATTTATGTCCTCGACTGTATGTGTGTGATGAGAACTTATTAATTAAATGTGTGATTATTAATTTACCTATGAAACATGATGCCTGGTTTTTTTTTCTCCGGTCACTACGGTAACACCATTTTACTACACAAGGCATGCTGTATTATATTTATTAGATCCATGGCTGTATTTTAATATATTTTTGTTAGACGTTTACCCGTGTAATGGCTGACTAATGTGTGAATGTGTGCGTGCCGGCTTGTACGTACAGCGAGGTGGCCGACTCTCATAGAAAAAAAACCTTTTAAATCTCTATTATTATCATTTTTTATCTCTTTAGTTTGATTTTAAGTTATAATAATTTCACTACACCATTGCACAATAGCGGTAAATAGATAAAGCCGGGATAACGCCTAACTTACGAATTTCATCTTATTTTATTATTTATTTATTTGACGGATGGCTTGTCTAATTTGTATCTTGAAAGTTTCCAATATTTAGTATTTATTTCATTATTAGTTGGTGTATTGACATTAAGTTTGTGAATGATATTACATGCATTTGTATATGGTTTTGGTATGGCGACTCAACGGGAGAGGATTAGGGACCTTCGTGGGATGAGGCGAGATGGCGATGGGGCCCTGGCCGATGGCGTGAACTAGGTTTTGTAACATTATTATGCAACGCGAAAGATGCTAGCTATAGTGACGAATCCAAGGGGTGAGGATGAAGGCAACACCCCGTACGATACACAGTATTACATTGCTCAGCCCCACCCACGCCCCTCGCTCTATCGACCTGCGCGGGTAATGTGGTCGTTCCTCGCAGGCTCGGCGACCGACCCGACCGAATTATACCTCGCACTCACTACCCGCCCCGGTCTGCTTCATGGTATCATATTGACTTCATGGAATATCGCATTACCCCTGGCTCCAAAGTAAAAAATAAACACATACATGTAGCTCTCAAACTGCCTTTAGATTATTGGCGATTGGTCAATGGAAAGTTACGAGTTTAAGATCTTACGCAAGTGTGTCCTGGCCTGGCAAAGTGTTGACCTGGCGAGTGCCAGATCCAATGTTCATTAAATGTTGCATAAGACGCTACGGCTGAATATTATTCAGGCCGCTAGTGGAATGGCGCCATTGAGTAAAAAGGCTAGGCTGTACATATATCCTGTATATACAGGTGCTTTTTTTTCTAGCCAGTAAGGGCAAGTTCTGAACTACAGGTCTTAGATAAAAACGCTGAAAGGAACCATGAGATGAATTTTGAAGGAAATTATCCTTACTATCCTCACAGAGGATTCAAGGGAACAGAGTACAAGCTTCTAAGGAGCTTTCTTTATTTTTATTTATTTTATTAATCACAAAACAGGTGATTCACAATCATGATTGCTTTATCATATTATGAAAAAGTTACTGGATCTAAATGTAACGCAAAACATGTGTTCCAGAAAGAAAACTTTTTTTTTTTTTTTTATACAACTTAGTCGATAAACAAGCATACGGCCCGCCTGATGGTAAGCGGTTACCGTAGCCATATGGACGCTTGCAACACACGAAGCATCGCTCACGCGTTACCGACCTTTCCCCCCTCCCCAATGAGCTGCGGTATTCTGTAAGGTGGAGGTACTTCCCCAGTCGAGCTGCTCTTTGAGCGAATAAACGCTATGCTCTACCTCTCTTCTCTCTTCTCTCTTTTGTACGAACTTTAAGTACTTAAAACTAATCATGCAGTGATTATGAACCCAAAAAAGCTTTAGACATTATGAATTTTTGACGATATTACAGATTTGTCTCTTATAAATATTGAAGTTAGCGTTATACAAATCTAGTGAGGGGTTGTCTTTAATTAGCCCATTGAATTTCCGGCACATACGATAAGATATATTACTGCGAAAAACATTAAGAGAGAAAACATTAGGTTTGCGAGACCTATAATTTGTATTCATATTTAAAAAAATATACCTATTTCATTATTTCAAAAATTATACCTTTTTTGGTAGAGTTAGGTTAGGAGGATGATAAAATAGCAATTAAAGTAAAATTAAATAAATAAAAATGTATACCTATCAGCTTTCTCGTGATGATAGAATATTTCTATTTACATATTATATTCATAGACACAAAAAAATCAAGACGGAGTGTCACCTTATAAGAAAGTGAAGCAAATTTCCTACAAAAAAAAAACCCATGTGTGCGTGAGTAAAATCAGTACTGGCCCAAGCAGGCACAAATGGTACTGAGCCTTATTGTCACTGGCAACGTCTCTATACGGAATGACAAACGATCTGCTTCCTATGTTCTATATATGTTGTGTGAGACCATGTATTTACAAGAACGCCGGCTTCCTATTACTTGCGTCACTTAAGAACACAGACCGTTCCGTCTTTCATTTTTTCTTGGTCTGAGATTATATTACTACAGATTATTACGAAAGGGTACTAAAACTAAAATGAAAATCTAGTTTTGACGCTGACCATACATGGGTGACTAAGATTTGCTCGCAAACTCGGCAGATCGCGTTGTCCCAGAGATGAAATCTAGCTAGATCACTTTCGCCCCAATAACCCCCATATAGCAAATTTCATCGAAATCGTTAATGCCGTTTTCGAGATCTCAAAACTCAAAACATAGGTACATGCTCGTGAAATAGGATAGGTAGGTAGGTAGGTACACCTACGTATTTGAAATCATAAACACCAATCATGCCATGCCATTAATTTACGAGAAACGAGACAATATAAAAACAATTTACCATTAATAATTTATTTATTTTTTATACCATCTACCTATTATATGCAAGATACTAAAAGAAAACTTATTCATTCTTTTGTTCATAGACTCAGTACAGTCAACCATATTTACAAATTTTTATATTAAAATTCTATTATTAAAATCTAAACGTAAGCAAACACGATGCGCGACTGCCCTGAGTTTGAACACTGGCCGAGCCAGTATAAACCGGTTTCCCCTCGTGACGAGCCGCCAGCACAGAGGATTGAAGGGAACAGAGTACAAACTTCTAAGGAGCGTTCAAAAATTATACCTATTTTGGTAGGGTTAGCACAGGAGAATAACATTAAATGAATACATAAAAATGTATACCTATCACAGCTTTTTCGTGATGATAGAATATTGCTATTCACATATTACAGATTAGGAAAGGGTACTAAAATGCAAATCTAGTTTTGATGCTGACCATACCTGTGTGACTAAGATTTGCTCGCAAACTCGGGAGATCGCGTTGTCCCAGAGATGAAATCTAGCTGAATCACTTTATCGCCCCTAAAAACCGCCATATAGCAAATTTTATCGAAATCGAGATCTCAAAACATACATGCTCGTTAAATAGGATAGGTAGGTAGTAGGGCATGAATCTCGGAATCTCGTAATATCGGAATCTCGGACCGTTTTTTCCGATATTACAATATCGGAATTGAGTGATCCAATATCGTAATATCGGAATCGGATATTTTTTCTATTTGAGTTTTTAAATAAAGCTTTTAAGCGCGCCACAAGGTATGGTCACCTAGAGCTATAAAATTAACGTATCGTACATCAATTTTGCCTACCAGTGTTGCAAGTGAGCGTATTTTTTCAACAAAAAATACAACCGAACCTTTTTTTGAAGTCGGTTAAAAATACGATGTTCATTATCCATAAAAATGCTTGACGCTTTGTTTTTAGGAAAATATAGCAAGAAAAACGAGCGTTTAAAAAACAAACATAAAATGGTGCTGGTTCTGTTGTTTACAACTAAAATAATTTAGTCTGACTATATCTCTTTCTAACAAACATAACAAAATGATGTAAGAAATTTAGTCCTATTAAAAAACATTATGTGACAAAAATTATGTCCAATGTTCATATTCCGCCAATGCCGGCCATTGTTGGGAGGACCGTTCTCGAAGTTATAGACGAGTATGTTTACCTAGGACAGATTGTCCAACTAGGTAGGTCGAACTTCGACAAAGAGCTTCTTCGACAGAGAGTTATTTGGTTACATCTGCAGAAACGAAAACTCGATGAAGAGTCTTATTGTCCAGGGTTTCCTTGTCTGTAAATCTGTAAACCTAGTCAAGGAGAACATTGAAGACCCACCATGTACACTATCTATTGCAACCACGACCACTCTGACAGGAGTGCTTGACTGAGCAGAAGATGTTTTCAATCCAACTTTATAACGAACTAGTTGTCCCCGAGGTTTCACCCGCGTTCCCGGGATCAAAAGTAGCCTATAATACTCGGGGAGAATGTAGCTTCCTATAAGTGGAAAAAAAACGAATCTGACCGGCAGTTCCACATATTAGCCAATTTAACCAAACAAAAAACTCTTCCCCTTTATAATATTAGTATAGATAGATAATTATGTGAAGTTTATAAGGAATATGTGCTATTTATAAGGAATATGTGCAATTTATAATAAAAAAAATCCAATTCCGATATTAATATCGGAATTCCGATATTGAGATCCAATATCGGAAATCAATATCGGAATTGAAAAACATTCCGATATTACATGCCCTAGTAGGTAGGTACACCTACGTATTTGAAATCATAAACACCCATCATGCCATTAATTTACGAGAAAAGAGACAATATAAAAACAATTTACCAGAAAGCTAATACCTACCTACCTATTATATTCAAGATACTAATAGAAAACTAATAGAAGCCTGGTCTCTGTCCCCTTCAATCCTCTGTGCCGCCAGTGCTCTGCTCACACACACACGCGCCTCATGCTTGTAGTTATGTACCTACCGTAGCGCGGTTTTATGAAGCTTGGTCTCTGTCCTCTTTATTTACTTTGTGCTATCCTTTCTAATATTATAAACGCGAGAGTTTGTATGTATGGATGTTTATTACTATATCACGTAGAAACTACCGAACGGATTTGGATTTAAGGATCATGGCGGAAAAATAAAGACTTTTAGAGACGTTCGAATGACGTTATAATTGATCGTTGGTGCCTTAGGAACAACTTGAGCCATTTAAAATATTTTTAGAACCCCGGGAAAAAATGCGAATTTCTATGGCATGCCGGCGAATCGCGACTATTCAAGACCATTATGTTGTTGTTATGTTTTGCGGGGTTTATAAAATATTTCATGTAGGCCTTGGGTAATGTAATCTCAACATTGGAAGCACTCCTTTCTTATTTACATCATCTTTCTAACGATCTATCTATCTCTTTTTCGGTCTTCCTCTTCCCGTATATATCCATCCACTTCCATATTCATAACTCATCTCATCCTCATAACATATTTTTTCATTTAACACCACGAGCGCTTCTCTATATTTAGTAATAATAGCTCAATGATTGCAAATGATTGAAATTAAAAAAAATGTGTAATATTATTATTTTCTTTGCAAAGGCTGGAATGATGGGGTACCGGAATTTAAAAGTAAGCTGTTTATTTTTTTTATATGTTTCATAGTTTTTTACTTATGATAAAAAATTACAATAAAATATACATTCCCTCCTCAGATTCCCTCCTTATTTATCTTCGAAATTCGATATGCAATAAATCAAAAATAATTACTGTTGATAAACATTGCTACAAAATCTGAAATAATTACCTACTGTTGATAAACAATAAACATTGATGTAAATATTACAGGAAAAATAGAACGATGTTTGTAACTCATGTACGTTCGTTTACAAACAAACCTAGTTACGCGGTTTGTTTTTACCGACCGACTGACCCGGAAGGAGGGTTATGTTTTTCGAGTGTATGTATGTATGTATGTCTATTTCTTTGGCACGCTCTGCAGCCTAAACGGCTTGATGGATTTAAGCATATGAGGTGTCGTTAGATTCGTCTAAACTGTGGGAGTGTCATATTATTTTTATATGGCGTGTACGGATAAGAAAAGAAGGGGGTATTAAAAACAAAAATTTCGTTATTGTAACAATATGGGTATCCAAATGAAAGCTTGTGAACGGCCCATTCCATATATGTATATATTGTAATACTTTTGTGCTACCATTTTGACGTAAACTGCAAAAAAACATGTTTAATGCAAGGACAGTAGGTATAGGACTATGAGCGGTTACCGTACGTAACTCACAGAATTGCGATGGTTGTTAGCGTTACTTTACCTTACCGCTCATTTACTTACTAATACTTACAAATCATTATGTATAGAACTAAGAAGTCTGAAATAAATTAAATTATTAAAAGAAACAAAAATCCCGACTCGTAAAACAAATATTAACTGTTTTTTTTTTTTCCCAAAATTGAATGTCCCGCGCGTGAAAGGTTCTGTCCCGCTTTTCGAGGATTACTCGACGGTGAAATCATCGTTGGACGTAGAAATCGGAAATTATAAAGACACCACTGCACAGAAATGGCACCAGCTTTCCCGTGACGCGTCTTAAATAATTGTTGTGTAATTGGTTGTAAAAACCGTAGTTAACGAAATTATCCAAACATAACCTTTCATCGGTCAGTAGTTTTTTTTACTGATACAGTAAGTAAATCAAAGGATTACTATACTCAAGTGTATTTTCTGTCAATATCATGCAAATTGTACAGATAAATTCGTCTAAATACGATAAAAATTAAAATGAAAAATGTAAATATTTTATTGCTGCAAAATACAACACAATGGTGCCGATTCTGTTGTACATCGCACTAAACTAATTTTAGTCACATCTCATCTCTTTCTTACGAACATTATTTAAAAAGGATAGAACATATTTGAAGCTGTCAAATTATTCTTTGCCGTCTTATTTTGCGTGTATTTAGGCGTAACCGCGATAGATGGCGACTAAATTTATATTGATAACAAGCATTGGACTAATTTGACAGGACTAAATTTCTTACATCCTTTTCTTATGTTCTTTGTTAGAAAGAGACATAGCGAGATTAAAATTAGTTTAGTTGTGAACAACAGAATCAGGGCCAGTACCTACAAATGATACACATAAAGAATAAATCTTAACAAACTATATAAAAATAATAATAATAATAACATCATTGCATAATTCAATGAATAACATAATATTGTATTAAGCAGATACAATTCCTGAAATGGATATCATCAAGGATTCCTCACTAGGCAAGCCTGTATCGAGGAAACCTGAGTTTTAAAACAGATTAACATTATTTATTGACCTCAGGTAGTGGACATAGACAAGTACTTATTACATAATAATTAGGTTACTTTTAAAGGAATATACATAAATGACTAATTAATAGCTACTACAGAATAAAATGCAAATAAAAGTGAATTAGAAAAAGCCATGAATTATAACAGTATAACATAAATAATATTTAATCCTAACGTTTAATGTTCAATAATTCTTCGGTTTTTTCGTATGTTAAAGAAGAAAGCCATTTGAACATAATACTTTTTGTTTCAAACACGGTTTTGTTTCTTACGTCGATTAACTACTATATCTAATACTAATCCAAATATATATGTAATTATGTCGAACTATCGCTATCTTCTTCGCTATACGCTGACAGCCTATCTACCTACAATTCTCTATCTACGCATTGCACCAAGCTTTAGGCTTATTCCTAAAATCCCCCCTGAAAATCCCCCCTAAGGGGGAAAAGTGGAATCTATAAAAAAAAGTCTATAATTCCCCCCTGATAATCCCCCTTAGGGGGGAAAACTGGACTCGAAAAAATATATTTCCACAATTCCCCCCTGAAATTCCGCCGTAAGGGGGAAAAGTGGAATCTAAAAAAATAAAGTCCAGAATTCCCCCCTAATAATCCCCCTTAGGGGGGAAAACTGGAATCGAAAAAAAGCAATGTCCACAAATCCCCCTTGAGGTAATTAAAGTTGAGATAGTGCCTCTGCTACCAGCGCCTATTTGGTTGCCGGTACTGGTTGACAAAATATTTACTGTGGGCTCCGGCAGATATTTTACTTAGGTAAAGGTAACCTAATTGCGGGATAGCGAACGAGTTCGGGAATAATATTGACCATTGAAGCCATTAGGTCATTAGGGTCGGGCGAGTGATGCCCCTGGTGTTGCAAGCGTATAGGCTACGGTAACCGCTTACCATCAGGTGGGCCATAAGCTTGTTTGCCACCTAAGTTGTATAAAAAAAACAAAACAGGAGCTCCGCTAGTAGACCGGGAGATACTGGCACAAATTTCCCGGTCATTTGTACCAGTATGGCGACCCTTCAGGGGTCTAATTACATAATGACGAAAAGGAAATGATGGTCATAGCGCTGGTTGGTACCGTCGGCCCAACCACGTGGGCGTAAAAATAACGTGTAGGATAAATTACGAGTTTCGAACGATTTGTTCCACAACATTTTTGTATTTTCCGATAGTCGAAGAAAAGGAAATAGGTGGTTGCGCGTATTAAAATTAAATGTTGTAGACTTAAGCTAGTTATTAAGTTGGTTTGAATAAAGTATTATTATTATTATATTATTTGTAGCAGGCTAATTTTTGCATAGCTAATCATCCATCGTCGAGTAGTCATTCATGAAAATCACTATGCCCCTTTTCCGACGATTCAAAATGGCCGCCATACCACCGCAAACGTGCGATTAACGCCCATGCGATTGAGCCGCCGGTACCAGCGTTATGAGTATGACCATCATTTTCTTTTCGTTATTACGTAATTAGACACCTGAAGGATGGCCATATTGATACAAATGACCAGGAAATTTGTGCCAGTATCTCCCGGTATTCTAGGCCAAAGAAGCGCAATGACGTTCATTTTGCTTACAATCTATTCCGTCAATTTCCCACAATCGACAATGCGCTCTGATTGGCAAAGTCAAGAACACAAGATGCAGTGATTGGTCTTAACTGTTCAAAATCAGTGACAAATCACTCACTAGTTTCGGAATCGGATTGCTCGGTATTGCACTCTAAGGGATTGTTCCTCGATGTTTTTACTCTTCATCACATTTCATTATTACAAAATTCTGTGAAAAAAATAACCTCTTTTTTATATTATCGTTTTTTGTTATAACATTTAATAGAATCTGTATTTAATCACATCTTTTTATTTATATAAAGAGCTTAGAAATTAATGTTTGTAATAGGGGGGAAAAGTGGAATAAAATTAAATGAAAAGGGGGATTTCTAGACTTTTTTATATAAGGGTTCACTTTTCCCCCCTGAGCGAGATTCTCTCAGGGGGGAAAAGTGGAATAAGTCGAAATGAAAAGGGGGATTTCTGGATCATTTTTACATTAGAGTTCAGTTTTCCCCCTTGAGGGGGATTCTGTCAGGGGGGATTTTAGGAATAAGCCCAAGCTTTAATGTGAGTCTGAGTTTTTTTTTTTTTTAATAAAATCGGATTGAGTTTTTAAACATTTTTTATCTGTCTGTTCCGGTTTATAGTTAATGTTATAAAGGACTACTTTTATTTTTGAAAAATAATTAGTGTTCCGCGCGAAAAAAAAACAAACCGTTCGCGGGTGAAACCGTGGGGGTCTGCTAGTTTTTATATATATGTACATATATACTAGCTGTTACCCGCATTCCGCATTTATGTGAAATTGAGTATAATAATAGATAGATAACTCTTTATTGTACACCAGAAAAACTGAAAGAAAAGAACATAATATTAATAACTGTACAATGGGCGGTCTTATCGCTAATAAAGAGCGATCTCTTCCAGACAACCTCCTAAGGATGGAGAGGAATAATAATATAATATATACATACATTTTTGTATACTTTTTTTTACCATCTTTCGCTAAGATGTAAGCATTTTGTAGGCAGTTGCATCATCATCAGCCTATAATGTCCCACTGCTGAGAACAGGCCTCCTTCCACAAAATGAGGGTGAAAGGGACTGGGCGATACTCCACCACGCGTGCCCACTGCGGATTGGTGGAGGTAGGCTAGTGGTCAACCTACTGTTGGAATTTTTCAAGCTGCCTAGGAGGCATCCAACTAGCTTAACGACTATCACAATTAAGTGATAACCGGGACCAACGGCTTTACGTGCCTTCCGAAGCACGGAAACGCTCGATTTGAAATACCACTAGGCGGTCACCCATCCAGGTACCGACCACGACAGACGTAGCTTAACTTTTCCGATCGATTAAGAACGGCTAATCATGCTACGCCACGAGCGCTTCGTTTCTGTACCTCTACCATGAGTTTTCTACACTAAAGTAATCTACACACGCTAGCGACTACGGTGAATATTTTGTAAAGCGAGCACCGCCTCTAGTGGACACTTTTGGAAGCATTTCATACACAATGTGTCACCGTAGTCGCTAGCGACTGTAGATTACGTTAGTGTAGAAAACTCATGGTAGAGGCACAGGCAGTTGCATACGTGTACTGAACTACTGACTGTACTGGATAAGGCGCTGCGTGAGCCTCTCATCCCGCACCAATTCTTAGCCCTATAAGCGCGAGCGTTTTAATTTCTAAATATCTCTAAAACTATGCATTTTGAGAGAGGTAGAGCGTAGGCGTTTATTCGCTCAAGGAGCAGCTCGACTGGGGAAGTACCTCCACTTTACAGAATACCGCAGCCAAATAAATTTATGTTGTGTAAAGTTGTGTTCCTGCGCGTGAGTAAGGTCACCAGGGCCAGTAGACAATATGGCTATCGACAATCGTCATCGAACGACAGTAAACGATCAACCTTTTTATGGGATTGACATTTAAAATCGAAATATCACGTGATTTTTAACAATCTCTTAAGTCAATCCCATACAAAGGTTGATCGTTTACTAACGATGACGATTGTCGACAATCATCTTGTCTAGGGGGGCTGAGCTCATTGGGGAGGGGGGAAAGGTCGGTAACGCGTGAGCGATGCTTCGTGTGTCGCAAGCGTCCATATGGCATGGCTACGGTAACCGCTTACCATCAGGCGGGCTGTATGCTTGTTTACAAATTAAGTCGTATAAAAAAATAAAAAACAATTATGCATGTGTCAACAATTAAGTTAACTGCAAAAAAGAAATAAGCAAATGGTTTAAATAGTATATTATAGAATATATAGTATAGCATATTACAGTAGCGTATTATAGTATATAGTATAGGTATAGTAATATAGTATAGATCCAAGGAGATACAATTTATTTATTCAAGGTGTACTGTACCCTATTTCTTGTCGCATAAAATCTCTTTGTTAGTATTAAATTAAAATAAACTATGGATCCAACTTGTATGATATAATTGTATTGATGTAAACGGCAAATATATAAAACTACTAGCTGTCTCCCGCGGTTTCACCCGCGTTTCCGGGATAAAAAGTAACCTATGTCCTTCTCCATACTATAGGCTATATGCCAAATTTCATCGTGATCTGTTGAGTAGCTAAAGCGTGAAAGCGTAACAAAGAAATAAACAAACAAACTCACTTTCGCATTTATATTAGCTAGGATTCCAATTTGAAACAGTACTTATTGCATTACACCAAGTTTTTTGAATAAAATAGGATTCAGTTTTCAAACATGTGTCTAAATAAAATGTAATTTAAATCAAAAGCACTAAGGAGTATTGATATCAACTTCGATGCAAATCACACCTAAAATAACCTACCCCTTATTGACCCCTAAAATACGAAACACTTCTTCCATTAATTCTGTTAAGGAATGTTTATGCAAAGTTTGAAGTAGATCGGACCAAGGAATCACGTTGTCCCATACAAACTTTGCACCCGTTTTTCACACCCTTGGGGGTAGAATTTCGGAAAATCCTTTATCGGATGCCTACGTCATACAAAGAACACCCTCCAAGTTTTAGTTCAATGGTTTTCGTTACGATTACCACCAGTTACGCGGTAGAGCCCCAAGTCTCTACGATCAGTGGTTTAGGATGTGCGTTGATTCTCAGTCAGTCATTCAGGACAAAGCATTTTATATGTATAGATTATTATTATTTTAAAAGGTAACATACCCATTCAAATTTTTAACCCCTATTTCACCTCCTCAAGATATTTTTTTGAGACAAAAGATAGCATATCTACCAAATTTCTTTACGATCCGTTCAGCCGTTTAGTCGTGAAAAAGTAACACACCCATGTAGAGTGTCAACCCCTATATTATCACCCCTGTTAAGATTATTTTTGGGGAAAAAAGATAGCCTAGGATATAATCTATCTCCTTGCCAAATTTCTTTACGATCCGTTCAGCCGTTTAGTCTTTTAAAGGTAACATACCTGTACAAATTTTCAACCCCTATTTCACCCCCTTCAAGATTATTTTTTGAGACAAAAGATAGCATATGTCCTTCCCCAGAATATAATCTATCTCCTTGTCAAATTTCATTACGATCCGTTCAGCCGTTTAGTCGTGAAAAGAAAAAAAACAAACAGAGTTACTTTCACATTTATCTCTCTCTAGGCTCTTTAGGCATCTACCAACTTAAAAATAATTCTAACACATTGAATTATTACACATAGAAACAAAGTACACGCGCGAAAAATAATCCAATCAATTGGAGCCATAATGGCTCCAAATGACCGCCGCGCTGTCAGTGTACTGAGTGACGTTTTAGTGAGTGCAGCTCTGAGAAAAATAATAAATATGACGGTTTGTGCAGTAAAATTGTGTCATAATTCACCAGGGAAGAAAGATAAGAATTCTTATGTAACATTCCACAGGCAAGCCACTAATTTTATTGTGTAATTCATATAAAATAACAAAATTCAAAAATAAAAATACTTCACTCAGATTTCGAGCAAAGTGTTGCCAGATGTTTTTTGTGCGAATTTGCGTTGTTTTACGTAATTAATACTGATTTTGTTATTAATAAAGTAGTTGAGTCCGATAAGTTGTTTCTTTTACTTATAGCTATTATAACCGACTAGCTGTCCCCCGCAGTTTCACCCGCGTTCTTGGGATAAGTAGTCTATAATACTTGGGATAATGTAGCTTCATATTAGTGAAATAATTTCGAATCAGACTGGTAGAAAAAAGAGAATATAGCTTGGAAAATATTGTCAAAGCGGCAGTTGTTCCGGAAACAAATTCAACTTATAGACTTTTAAAATTTCAATTTTGTTAATGAAAATTAAATACCTAATTACTACTTAATCTTCTTTTTCTATACAACCTATCATATATGAAACCTATTATTACCAAGGATCATAGCACTGCACATTGTCTTGGTTTATTAGTCTATGATAAATTATCTTAGACGCAGAACTTTTGAAACTATTTAATTATTTTTATGAATACTTACTTACAATTTCACTAGTAGGCGAAATCGGAAGGTTAATTTGACCGAAAAATTTCGTTTAGCTTGCAACATTACTCGTGCGCTTGTGTGCGTGTCAGCGAGTGTAATTATATGGTACTCACGCATACATTGGTTGTCAAGTGGCTTACGTGTCGCGAGGATTTTTGTTCGATACTTCGCTTCTAAGCGTAATAATTCAATGTTCTAACATCAATTTATTATTAGGTATTTTTCCTTAATTTTTAACTCAATACGCTAGAGCATTTATATCCAACCAATGCCAATGCATTGGTTGGATAGAAATGTACGACCTGCGTATAAATAGGTATTTTGAAGCGAGTGTTAAATCAAACAAAGCCAACAAATGTTAAAATGTACTGCTGCGTTGTATCGTATAGCGTCCGCGTCGTGCAACACAAATCGATGTAGCTATTCAAATTCAGAAAGCAGATGACGTCATCGAGCCGGTATCTCCCTCTCCCTTGCGTTCTACCTACCGCTCGCTCGGTTTGCCTTGCCTCGCTGTGCGCGAAGAGCCTGTCGCCCCGCGCCGCCGCCGCGCCGACCGACTAGCGCCCGCTGCCCCGCCGCCCCGCCGCGGCACTCACCTCACCACCCCCCGCGACATCGGCGCATAGCGCCTGCTTCCCCGCTTCATCACAACCGCACTCCGCAGCCTGCAACCGCGCCGCCCGCCGCTGTTCCCCGCCCGCACCACCCGCCTCGCGTCGGCCTGCCAGCACACTCACGCAGTTGGTCGAGTTGAATCGAGTTTCACACGGAAACCGGGTACATCGAACGCGGCCATGTTGTAAGAACATAAAACTGGCAACGTCGCATCAGACCAGACATCGACCGATTTAATCATTATTTTGTAGCGTTGTTAATAAAACTTGTGTGTCTAATTTATTTAGGTTTATCTATACTAATAATACCTATAACTAATATTATAAAGAGGAAAGATTTGATTGTTTGTTTGTTTGCATTGAATAGGGTCCGAAAGTACTGAACCGATTTGAAAAATGCTTTCACTGTTGGGAAGCTACACTATCCCCGGGTGACAGGATATAGGTATTATATTTTCAAAAAAATTAGGGATCCTTACTAAAACTCCAATAATGTAACCCAAGGTGGAAAAAAATACCTAAAATAGGTAGTATTCTTTAAATCGCGTGCGCTGCGAAAACTATTGATGATAGAATAAAATAATGTAGGTAGGACTTTGCAGAACACATCATTTTAAAAAAATATTGAAATGCCGCCGCTAGAAAAGGCTCTTTATTTGTATCTTGGTATTAATCCTTATCAAAATAAATTACGTCATATTCAAAACTGCTTCAATACCTTTATATGAGTGTTTGAATTATTCAATTCGGACATTCCATTCGAAAGATACCACTAGACTATCACATATCATCAGTTTAAAAATGTAAGTAGCAGAAAAAACACGTCACTGAGGTACGGGCCGTACGGGAGGGAAGTCAATGTCAAGAAATGAAGTGCACGCATAATTCTAGCGTAGCGTTATTATTCTCTTTGCGTGTGGTTCAGTGTTTGTAAAAAATCTGCCCCGAAACGGCTTGACCGATTCTTATGAAATTTTGTGTGTATTTTCAGTTGGTCTGAGAATAGGACGAAAACTATTTTTCATACGTAGGGTAGGGTATCACCACAGGGTAGGGTAGCACCACGCGAACAAAGTCGCGCCGGGTAGCTAGTTAAACATAAAGTCAGACACTTATTGAATACTTATTACTTACTTATGAAATAAATAAAAAGCAAGTGTGCAAATAAAACATAGATTAAATAATTTGCTAATTAAGTATAAGTAAATTAAAAACAGCAAAATTAAATGTAAATTAATTAAGTACAGCACTTATTAAATAATATATCGGGGATGAATAGGGTGAATATGCCAGTTCGCCGACCACCACCGGTTCACGACCACTTTAACGATAACTATTATAAATAGTCAAACTGAAGAGCGTTAAAGCGACTTTTTATTTCTGAATGTATCATCAGCCTTCCCCCTTCCCCTCGCAATACCGTTTTTTGACCTATGATTCGAAATGTCCTTCAGGTGAGCCTTGGAAGTTTGGAACGACAGCCGCTACGCATTGTCGATGTTTGTTCCAGAATGTTAATAAAAAAAAAACAATACAAAAAAAAACTTTTTAGTTCTATACATAATGATTTGTAAGTATTAGCACAGTCTATTAATCCATACAGTCGTCCGACGCCTTTGATCTCGTGAAAAATGCCGACAACGTCTAGACAGTATCGCGACGGCCAGGGTTGTCACAATTAAACAATATTTATAAAATGATTTATTTATTGCAGATAACAATAAAACATTGTTAGCATTATTATAATTTAAACAATATTATAATAACTACTTCATCATCAGACCCTGAAAACCATACATGGTCAAAGTTCATCTCACGACAATTCCAACAACCCCAAACGTGGCTAGGATACGATGTTCGACTATGGAGTTCTAGTGCTTACCCTCCTACTCCATCATCAGACCCTGAAAACCATACATGGTCAAAGTTCATCTCACGACAATTCCAACAAACCCAAACATGGCTAGGATACGATGTTCGACTATGGAGTTCTAGTGCTTACCCTCCTTCTCCATCATCAGACCCTGAAAACCATACATAGTCAAAGTTCATCTCACGACAATTCCAACAACTCCAAACATGGCTAGAATACGACGTTCCACTATGGAGTTCTAGTGCTTACCCTCCTACTCCATCATCAGATCTTGAAAACCATACATGGTCAAAGTTCATCTCATGACAATTCCAACAACCCCAAACACGGCTAGGATACGATGTTCCACTATGGAGTTCCAGTGCTTACCCTCCTACTCCATCAACAGACCCTGAAACCATACATGGTTAAAGTTCATCTCACGACAATTCCAACAACCCCAAACACGGCTAGGATACGAAGTTCCGCTATGGAGTTCCAGTGCTTACCCTCCTACTCCATCATCAGACCCTGAAAACCATACATGGTCAAAGTTCATCTCACGACAATTCCAACAAACCCAAACACGGCTAGGATACGATGTTCCACTATGGAGTTCCATCCAAAAAAAAAAAAAACCAAACGCTCATGCCCTGTGCCTGTTACCTATACCTGTGTACCGATTAGATATTTTACCGTCCGCCATTCGCCATTTTGTTGGCGTTATTACCGTGACACGACATGACAAATATAAAATTATTATTGTATGCACTCTACGATAACAAACCATGATTATTTACCTTTCGTCTGTGTGTGGAAGCTGATGAAACCAAACCGCAGAACATTATTTAAATAGGATGAAGACTTGCAGTCTCTCAGAGCACACGTCGTTTTCACCATTTTATAAATAAATAAATTAATATAAAATAATTACAGACACAAACACGCGTTAGCCCTGAATGCTGTTTACCGAGCTACTAACATCGTTTTGTTAGCAGGTCGGTAACGGCTTTCCCGCGTCTCGTCCCTCACACCCCGCACGATTGCCCTGTCTAGACGGCTTCGTCGACCGACTGTATGGTTTAATAGACTGTGGTATTAGTAAGTAAATGAGCGGTAAGGTAAAGTAACGCTAACAACAATCGCAACTCTGTGAGTTACGTACGGTAACCGCTCATATAAACCATCATCAGACCTATAGAAAAAAAAAAAAAAAAAAAACCAAACGCTCATGCCCTGTGCCTGTTACCTATACCTGTGTACCGATTAGATATTTTACCGTCCGCCATTCGCCATTTTGTTGGCGTTATTACCGTGACACGACATGACAAATATAAAATTATTATTGTATGCACTCTACGATAACAAACCATGATTATTTACCTTTCGTCTGTGTGTGGAAGCTGATGAAACCAAACCGCAGAACATTATTTAAATAGGATGAAGACTTGCAGTCTCTCAGAGCACACGTCGTTTTCACCATTTTATAAATAAATAAATTAATATAAAATAATTACAGACACAAACACGCGTTAGCCCTGAATGCTGTTTACCGAGCTACTAACATCGTTTTGTTAGCAGGTCGGTAACGGCTTTCCCGCGTCTCGTCCCTCACACCCCGCACGATTGCCCTGTCTAGACGGCTTCGTCGACCGACTGTATGGTTTAATAGACTGTGGTATTAGTAAGTAAATGAGCGGTAAGGTAAAGTAACGCTAACAACAATCGCAACTCTGTGAGTTACGTACGGTAACCGCTCATATAATAGTCCTATACCTACTGTCCTTGGATTATACATTGTTTTTTGCAGTTTACGTCAAAATGGTAGCACAAAAGTATTACAATATTATAAATATGCATATATGGAATCGGCTGTTCACAAGCTTTCATTTGATACCCATATTGTTACGATAACGAAAATTTTGTTTTTAATACCCCCCTCTTTTCTTATCCGTACACGCCATATAAAAATAATATACCCTATGACAATCCCACAGTCCAGACGAATCTAACGACACCTCATATGCTTAAATCCATCAAGCCGTTAGGCTGCAGAGCGTGCCAAAGAAATAGACATACATACATACATACACTCGAAAAACATAACCCTCCTTCCGGGTCAGTCGGGTAAAAAGAGCGAGCAAGCACTTTATAAAACGTAAATATAAAAGGATTTTAATCAGATTTGTGCATAAAAATTAGGCTTAGGATGTCAAAAATTATTTCTCATACATATACATGTATTTCTCTCCAAAGTATTATTTGTATGAAAATTGTGTGACAATGGGTGTTCGCCAAAATGACCTACTAAATTATAGCTTTTTCGTTTCTCGATCACGTGTCGGGAAACAACTGTTTCAGGCCTATTTTGTTTTTAGATTTTCTACCTATTTACTGAATGCGTTCTTTGCAATTTGTATTCTTTATGACATGGTTTATATACACGTTAGATTGCGACCAGCAAAATGTATTGGTAAAATTGAGATAAAGGCACGTTTCGATAAATAAAATAAATAGTTTGGTGGTCGAGAACTAACTATTTCTCTTCCATATTATTATCGTATGAGTTGATTATAAAACTAAAAATGAATTATGCCTATTATGCCTATTCTTCGTCCACAAGAAACTGGTCGAGAATTGCAGTGCTTTTAATACAAAATATACTGCAACGCATTTGCGACTGTTTGCGTTCTGAGTGCGTTTCCGAAATCGAGGCGCGTAGTATGAATCGCGTTCCGACCGTTTGTATGAAGATAAAATATATATTTGTACCGTGCTTGTAGGGAGCTGTTGCCACATAGGATTGTAAGTTATCTGTGCTATTGCTCTTTACAATACTCTTGCTTGAGGGCTGTACTCTTTTTACATATGAAAGCAAGGGCAAGTTTTCCAGCGATGATAGACGTGTAGTGACAGAGCTGGGAGCCAATTCTCAACCAATCGAATTCATCACTGGTTCGAAATATAAGATCGAACTCGCAATTTTTTCTAGTGAAAATCATGTTAGGATGTGGTTAGGCTATTCTGACAATTTCGAAGCCGCCATTTTCTCTCATTTTTCAAGGGCTAGCGCTCGCACTGCTTCGACTGGTTGGGACCGGTCGAAACGTATTTCGAATACGAACTATCAAACGTAAAACAGTTAGGTTCTCAATTGTTTTTTTTTTATTTAGGTTCGCAAACTGGTCGTTATAGCAATTACATATAAAATTAAATACTACTAAGACATGGTTGACTGAACGGCCTTCTAGGAGCGAACAGCGAACACAACATGCACACTAATATCACAGTATTACCACAGTAGATATAACAAACAGTAAAGTGTCTCGACCCTTTTCTTGATTATAATTGCCTACAGCTTCACGGTACGTGAAAACGCGATAGGGCTGCCCACCTACAGTATTTTAATTTCATCTACCTACTTGTCTAGTTTTGTGATTGTATATAATTATATTTTTTATTTGATTAAATGATTTTTTTTGTGAATGAAATAGGCAGTGTTCAATAAAATGCAAGAAACAGACGAGTAATATATATTTTTTCTTGACCCCATTACCTACAGCACGGAGATACTCGAATACTCTATACTCTAAATCGAAATAACATTTTTTTTGGTCACCCATCCGAGGTCGAACCGTTGCAAACGTTACTTAATATCAACCATCTCATCGCGTGTGACTTACCTGCAGCAATCAAAACCCTACTACAAAATCTTACTTAAAAAGTAAATTATAATGTAAATCTTACTAGGTACAGGTACCTACCATTTATTACTCTCACAATCATTTCATAATAATATTTCGTCTAATTCAATAATATATGTAAATAGCTAAGTACATACGTAAGTAGAAAGCCTAGCCTAGGAACTACCTACAACTTTTTTTTAACCTGACCGTAGGTAGTCACTTTTTTCACCCAAGCCACTTATTTATTTATGAATCCAGGTAGGTATTATTTTATTGACGCAAGCAAAAACAGCACAATATACTCTACTCAAAGATTTTCATAGGGCATCGTGCCTCTACCCAGATGGATAATCCGCCTTACTAAAGCATGACATTTAATTTCACTCCGCTTGAGAGGCTCCCTGAGCAAATCGCTCTCAGTTCGTACTGCGCACGGCTGTCAAATACTGTCAATTCTGGCTTGTTTATTTCATGTTCCCATAGAGGCGACTATCCTTCTGGACGTTTTAAATTCTTTGAGTCTACTATAATTTCTCTTTGTCATATTAAGTAATTGTACTTACTTGTAATTATTTCAATGAATATTTGTCATAAATCGCACGCTTACTGCATACAAACCCATCACACCGTTCGTTCGTCACTGCAGCGCATTCGCGACTGTTTGCGAACTGAGTGCGAACCGAAATCGTGGCGCGTAGGTATGACTCGCGTTCCGGCCGTTTGTATGAAGAGCGATTACTGTTTGATATATCTACTGTGGTATTACCACGTATTACTATCTCCCAGTAGGGAAACGCCTTTGATGTCGGGCCGTGCCGCCGTCCGTGTGAGTACCAACGCTGTCACGAGCAGATACGCAAGGGTTGTCACAAAATGTAAAATAAAATAATTATATTGTTATGATAATGTCATCATTTATTTATGAGTAATAAACGTTTACATGTGTAGCACTGGACTTATCTAAGCGCACGGCAGTGCGCAGGCCAAGTTCCTACAACAACGCCGCACGCACACCGTGCACTACTTACACGAAAAATTTCTTAGTAAAGTTCAGTGCGCTAGTTCTACTCGCACTTCAATCAGCATAGACTATAAACTGCCTCACTGCCGGCGGGGCACAGGCCTACCTTCTATACAAGGCCAAATGGGACATCCATAGTGATCCCAAGGGTCCAATGCAGGTTAGTGACTTACTTCACACCCTTAAGGAATACTACTTTATACTTCACAAACACCTTAAAAAAGCTTCCAAGGCTTGTGCAAATTATTTAATCTAATACATTTCTTGATTAAAATAACCGGCCAAGTGCGAGTCGGACTCGCGCACCGAGGGTTCCATAGAAACTTGTTGGTAGGTAGGTATGTACAAACTAAACATTGCCGTTGGAAAACTGTTTTCCCATACCTCGCAATAGGTCGCACTACAAATTTACGGTTTTCGGATTGTTTCCTTCATTTGTGCTATAAGACCTTGCTTCATGCACCCTCTATACAGCTGAAGTAATTGGCTACTTGACAGTTTTCGGAAACATATTTTAAAATTTACATACGTGTATTTTATACCTCTTACAATTATCTTTTTATCAAAAAAAAATTATTTACAAGGAAAAAAAAATATTTTTTAACATTTCATTTGAAATTCGCGCAAAAACACCCGGTCACGTGACATTTGTCAGGTGTGACGTCACGTCTCTATAAACAAAACTAGAGGTGTGTAACTAAACAAAAATACGCGAGCTGCATAACAGCTCACGGCTCAGGTGTGTGAGCCGGTTCAATGACTCAGCTCGCAGATCAGCTCAATTTGTACCTATAGTCCTCGATGTAACGCGTACCGCGCCTCGAATCGAGCCGATACGCAGTGAGCGTGCGCGCTTATCGTGTACTATAGGCACAGAGGATTGAAGGGAACAGAGACCAAGCTTCATACAAACGCGCTACGGTAGGTACACAACTACAAGCTTGAGGCGCGTGTGTGCGTGTGCACAGGCGGCTCGTCACGTACGAGGGGAAACCGGTTTATACTGGCTCGGCCTTTGCTCAAACTCAGGGCACTCGCGCATCGTGTTTGTTTACGTTTAGATTTTAATAATAGAATTTTAATATCCAAATGTGTAAATATGGTTTACTTTACTGAGTCTATGAACAATAATATAATGAATAAGTTTTCTATTAGTATCTTGCATATAATAGGTAGGTAGGTATTAGCTTTCTGGTAAATTGTTTTTATATTGTCTCTTTTCTCGTAAATTAATGGCATGATGGGTGTTCATGATTTCAAATACCTACGTAGTACCTATCCTATTTAACGAGCATGTATGTTTTGAGATCTCGAAAACGGCTTTAACGATTTCGATGAAATTTGCTATATGGGGGTTTTTGGGGGCCATAAAGTGATTCAGCTAGATTTCATCTCTGGAACAACGCGATCTGCCGAGTTTGCGAGCAAATCTTAGTCACACAGGTATAGGTCAAAACTAGATTTGCATTTTAGTACCCTTTCCTAATAATCTGTAATATGTGATATCAATATTCTATCATCACGAAAAAGCTGATAGGTATACATTTTTATGTATTCATTTAATGTTATTCTCCTGTGCTAACCCTACCAAAATAGGTATAATTTTTGAACGCTCCTTAGAAGCTTGTACTCTGTTCCCTTCAATCCTCTGTGCTATAGGTACAAATTGAGCTGATCTGCGAGCTGAGTCATTGAACCAGCTCACACACCTGAGCCGTGAGCTGTTATGCAGCTCGCGTATTTTTGATGAGTTTCACACCTCTAGTTAAATTTGACGTCACAAATCTCACAAACAAACCATAGATCCTCAATCCCGGCCGCCGCGTTTCGGTTCTTGTAATCCACAGATAAAAAAACTCACTTTTTATTTCCTAAAATAAAATATTAAAAAATTATTATTATGCAAAAAACATATTGTGTAATTATTGTTAACCTATTAGCTATCATATCTAACATATTTCATATTTTTTCATTATAACTGTCAAGTAGCCAATTATTAACTTTGATTTCTATACTTAAGTACCTAGCATGAGATATGATTGTTTGATTATTGTTTTGTATTTTTTGTTATTATTGTAAAAGAATTGATTATTACTAAAAATGATTTGTAACCGGTTTGACAAGTCTAATCTTTCAAGTGTATGGCTATGTTTTACTACAAGGCTGTATTTCAAAGCAAAGTTATGACAATAAATGATTCGTCGCAATCTAACGTGTACATAAACCATATCATAAAGACTCATAAAGAATACAAATCGCAAAGAACGGCCTTACCATGCAGTATATAACTATATACAAAGCTATATACCTATATTAGAAAATCTAAAAACAAAATAGGCCTGAAACAGTTGTTTCCCGACCGCGTGGTCCAGAAACGAAAAAGCTTTAATTTCGTAGGTCAGTTTGGCGAACACCCATTGCTTTTAATAAACAACACACAATTTTCATTCAAATAATACTTTGGAGAGAAGAACATGTATTTTTTGACATCCTAAGTCTAATTTTTATGCACAAGTAGGTATTTACGTTTTAAAAAGTGCTTGCTCACTCTTTTTTTATTAACTTTCTGGAACCAACATCGACAATGCGTTACGGCTGTCGTTCCAAGGCTCACCTAAGGGACATTTCAAATCATAGGCCAAAAAACGGTATAGCGAGGGGAAGGGAGAAGGAAGACTGATGATGAATTCAGAAATAAAATGTTACTTTATCGCTCTTCAGTTTGACTATTTATAATACATAGTTATCATTAAAGTGGTCGTGAACCGGTGGTGGTCGACAAACTGGCATATTCACCCTAGGTGTTTAATACAGTAAGCAATTTCAAAACATAAACATTATAATAATTATGTATAGGTATATTAGAGAGCTCGTCAACCGGACAAGCAACGCGCAGCGATGCGCGTCGGCGTCATGCGAGCGAGAGTGAGTGAGATAGCATGAGTAGTAAGTAGTGCGTGGTAGTGCGCAGTTGCCGTGTTGATCGCAGCCACAGCGCAGCCATGAAATGAGCCAGCATAATTATTATTATCAGACAAACTAAACATGCGCAGTTGCCACTCCGCCGCGCCTTCCATTTTCTACTAAATCTTATATCTACATCAAGTAGGTATGTGCGTATTTTATAACAGTCAGTAGGTATACCGTCACAGCATCTAATTATTTTTTTAACCTTTTGGGGCATTGTATACCTACCGACTTTATTAGTTGCTGTGCATAGAGTAAACTAAATACTCTAAAGTTGCTGTGCAATGAATTAAATTCATAATAATTAAGAATAACTATCGACGTGCTAACCAGTGGAGTTCAGTAGACCCAAGCAAAATCGTAAAATACACCAAATATCTAAGGCATGTATTTAACGCAGTGACAAATTAATTTGGGATTTATAAAAAAATAAAGGAGCTAGGTAGGTACTAAAAATAATAGGTTGGCAGCTAAAGTGAAGGATCATTTTAAGTAGAAAGAAGCAGCTAAATAAGCTTTGTTTTAATTTAAACTGGCATTGATTTTTTTGTTTTGGTAACTGAATTTATTGTTAGGCGAAGACTTGACGGCGGATGGATATAAAGTAGAAAATAGGCTTTCTTAAATTATACAATGAGGTTGTATATAAAACCACAGACGTATGAATAGTACAAACAGACTAAGCATTCGCAAAAAAATTTGAAGCCAATTACACCTACAAAGAAAGTGTAGCTGTTACAGAGCCGAACTAAGGCCGGTTAAGATATTTACGTCTATGATTGAGGGGCGGCGGCAGCGGGCGGATATAATCCATAATAATATTATAAATGCCAAAGTAGCTCTGTTTGTTTGTTTGTTACGGTTTCACGCCTCTTCTACTCAACCGATCATCATGAAATTTGGTATACAGATAGCCTGGTATGAAGAAGGACGGTTTCAAGGTCAACCCGCGGGGGACATCTAGTAGTCTGTTTTGCACATATTTTCACGAAAATGAAAGAAAAGTATAATTTAGTAAAGGTTTTATTGAAAGAAAATCAATTCACTCAAAAAATTCAATTCACAATAGACCTTCGCAGGCACTTATGAAAAGTCTGACTCTAATTCTCTAATACCGGCACCGGTTCGGAAGGTTACATTTGCTGAGAAGAGCCGACTATAAGCTCAGCAATAACTCCCTATTTCTTCTGGTCACGCTATAACCTGAGAACGGCTATACCGTTCTTTTTTTTAAATACTTTCTAATACTTGCTTCCTAGAAGGTACGTAGATTAAAAATTTAAGAAAGTTGAAAATAACAATGAGGGCAGGAGGAAGCATGGGTGCCTGCTCTTCGTTACGCAAGGGCGAAGGGGCTGCGCTGCCCGCAGCGCCAGAGCCAATGCAGAAGTGAATTTATGCCAAAAAAACCTCATCCTCATACCTCAACGATGAATATCACGGAAACCATGAGCTTGCTTCAAGTTTGGGGATACCGGGGGGAAGGGTATCATAACATTAAATAAATAAAAATGTATACCTATCAGCTTTTTCGTGATGATAGAATATTTCTATTTACATATTACATTATTACAGATCTGTCTGTCACAGATTACAGAATAGATTCTGTAATCTGTGACAGATTATTACAAAATGGTACTAAAATGCAAGTCTAGTTTTGTCTCAGACCATACCTGGGTGACAAAGATTTGCTCGAAAACTCAGCAGATCGCTTCCTACCCAGAGATGAAATCTAGCTAGATCACTTTGTCGCCCCCAAAAACCTCAAAATTCGTCGAAATTGTTAAAGCCGTTTTCGAGATCTCAAAACATACATGCTCGTTAAATAGGATAGGTAGTAGGTAGGTACACCTACGTATTTGAAATCATAAACACCAATCATGCCATTAATTTACGAGAAATTACACAATATAATAATAATAATTTACCAGAAAGCTAATACCCACTGTTAAGTCGAGTTTGTCACAGAACTAGCTCGACTCTCGCATCAGCGTGTCACGTCACTAAAGGACTATAAAGAGCAGTCTGACGCAAGTAGGAACAGATGGTTTGATGTATGGAATTAAGTTAGCAATTTATGGTGTATACTGCCATCTCTCTCTCTCTCAATGCTTTCCTACTCTTTTTTGACAATATTTGAAGCGGCGCCATTGTTGTCATTTATTGTTAATTTGTTGGAGTTTAAAAATTTCAGTTTGGTGATAATTCGTATTTTCCGTGAGTGGAAGGATAATAGTGAGTTACAAAGTCGCCAATTATCTTTGGTCACCAAATCATTTGCATTCAAAATGCCACCGGTCCGGTCTTTTAGAAAATGTGAGATATGTGGAGTACGTGGGAATGTTAAAGAAAAATGAAAATTTACGGCACGACTTCCCTTGGATGAAACCCGAAAAATTAATAGAAGGAAACAAAATATGCGTTCTAATGTTTAATGAAATAGCACTTAAAAGAAGACTAATTTATAATATTGTTTCCGACAAAGTTGATGGTTACGTAGATTTTGGAGATGAAGAAGGTAGGATAAACGAAACGGCTGACCATGCCTTGGTTTTTATGCTTCAAGGTATATGAAAAAAGTTTAAGCAACCAGCAAATTACTTCGAAAAAGGTACTATTTCGACACAAAAATTCAATAGCAGTGATTATAAAAAAAAATATTCGGTCGGTAAGAACTGTTATACTGTCGGATAACCTATGTTTTTATGAACTTACTGGCGAACAAAATATTATTAGATATTGTGTGTATTATATTAGGTATTTATTTACTAGTGCCAAACACAAGATCTCAAAGAATAATACATTATGTAGTCTTAAGAATATTGTGAACACAATTTAAATACTCAATAAATTAAATTATTAAAAGAAACAAAAAACCCGACTGCGTAATACAAAAATTAACTGAAAAGACAAAAACAAGCTCTTTAATCGAGAGTTTTGAATATAACTTGAATGTTATAAGGTATTGTAGTTGGTGAACCGAATGCATCGAACATATAATATAAAGTTTCACTCTATTGATATATTTAATGAAAACAAAAATGTGTTTAAGAAGAAAATTTTGAAAGTTTTGTGTGATTGATGGGTGATGAGTTGGATGCCTTCTTCAAAACTTACTGAATCGCTCACACATACCCATACATACATACATACACGTACACATAGACACACTCGCGCTCACACCACACCACACACTCACACCACACAAACCCACACGACACAAACCCACACCAACTTCTACACACCACACATAATAATATTCTCATTTTTATTTAATGGCATACAGGATACGTCAAAATATCAAAATTTAAATCCGTAATTGGCTGTAAGTGTTGTAATTAGGTATGTACATTTTTTGTGACTAAGAGCTGTGGATTTTGTATTAATAAAAATAAAATAAAAATAAAAATACATTTTATCGATATCGATAAAACAACCCCATACTTGCCAACACCACTATTTTCTCCGTTTGCTCTGTTACGTTGGTATTAGGTACTTTTGACAGTGAAATGACTCTTGACAGTGTCGTTGCCTAAAAATGCAGACTAAATAAATTCCATTCAGTTCATTCAGTTCTTAGGGAGCCCCGCCTCTTCTTAGCGTAGCGCCTCTTCTTAGCGTAGCGTTATATTCTCTTTGATAAAGAGTTTTGACAGATCGAAACAAGATGGTTCCCCGTGTGTGTGCAGAAGTTTTACTATGTATCTTTTATATTATTTGTAGGGCTTGTTTGATGTAAATAAGCTCTAACACTACCTACCAAGATAATGCAAGATACTAAGAGAAAACTTATTAATCGACTTAAAAAAACCGGCCAAGTGCGAGTCAGACTCGCGCACCGAGGGTTCCGTACAAACCTGTAGGTATATAAGTAAATGGTAGTATATCTGATATAGATGATATAGGTAGTAGATCTGAGTATTTGATATGAATTTCAATTTAAGACGTATTAAAAAAAAACTACTTACTAGACCTCGTTCAAACCAATTTTCGGTGGAAGTTTGCATCGTAATGTATGTACATCATATATTTTTTATAGATTTATCATTCTCTTATTTTAGAAGTTACAGGGGGGGGGACACACATTTTACCACTTTGGAAGTGTTTCTCGCGCAAACTATTCAGTTTAGAAAAAAATTATATTAGAATCCTCAATATTATTTTTGAAGACCTATCCATAGACACCCCACACTTATGGGTTTTATTAAAAAAAAAAAATGAGTTTCAGTTCTAAGTATGGGGAACCCCCAAAATTTATTGTTATTTCCTATTTTTGTGTGAAAATCTTAATGTGGTTCACAGAATACATCTACTTACCAAGTTTCAACATTATAGTTCTTATAGTTTCGGAAATAAGTGGGTGTGACATACGGACGGACAGACAGACAGACAGACAGACAGACATGACGAATCTATAAGGGTACCGATTTTTGCCATTTGGCTACGGAACCCTAAAAAAGGAAGTTATCAATTCGACACGTATGTATGTAATATTATTGGAACTGCATTATATTCACATTAGGGGTTCGGGAACCGGTCTCTTTTTTGAGAACCGGGAATTTCGGGATTAATGTTTAAAGGAACCGGGATTTCCCGGTTTTTTCGGTATTTTCGGTTTTTGGTATCCACCGCACCGAGGCAACCATCTCAAACAGAAATAAACTAATAAGAAATAAACTAATAATTTGTAGCGATAGCGATACATTCAATATTTATTCAGTGACTAAGTATATTTATTTACATTAAAAGAACATAACATTTCCGTTCTGTTACAGCTATGGCCGAGTCCAGAATGTCAAACTGTTGGGTCGAACAGAAACTACTGGCAGTACGACTGCTGCGGGACCAAGTGGCGTGTGTGCTACTGTTGCCTTTATGGATATCAAGTCCGCATCGAAAGCACACAACGCAGAGCACGTTTTGGATGAACGCACTCTTACCACCGAATATTATGAGCCAGCTGCGATACCATCGGCGGCGGGAGCGCCCTCGGCTGGATCATCACCTGCCGGCTCTGGCTATTCGGGGTCTTCGTCCTCCGTGAATTCGGCCCCTGCACCCACTTCCGTCACGCGCTACCTCCTGTCGTAAGTTAATGTTTTATATCGTTTCGTACGTCTATTTGTATTATTCTTGGGATTATGATGAAATGAAATTTGAACTTATACAAATGAACAAGAGAAGGAATCCTGATAATACATTTAGGCGAAATTGGGACACTCATAGCATGTATTATGAGATTCACAGCATTATCGATGGCGATAAGGTTTATTCCTATAATCATTGCATCGTTTGTGTTTCTCTTTGAATTGTAACTGCAAACTGCTTTCTATGTATAACCTTGTGTAATTTCACTGTAACCTGGACCGAATAGCATGTATGTACACCCTTAGTACTAGCACATATCGGTGCCGCCGCCGCTAAGCCATTGATATCCGTCATGGATTGCAGTGATTTTCTTGGATTGCAGTGCGGAATACTCCGGATTAGTGACTAAGTGTAGTGATAAATATGTGACAGTGCGTACCAACTTGTGTTTATATAATGGAGTGCAGTGAACAAGGATTAGCAGTACGGTTTGTTGAAGATTTTAATTTGCTGTCGCTGGCGGCGGCCCGTATTTGATTTACTTTGCACCTTGTTATTAACTATTGTGTTTTATCATGCATTTAAAATGGTTGCTGTGTACTCCTATGTGTGAAATGGTCTCCTATTTTATCACATATGAATCTAATATCGGCTCGGAAGGTTCATTACTGCGAAGAGCCGGCAATAAACTCGGATAATTACTCCATTTTTTATTTCAGTATAAGCTCAGTTTAATTTCTCAACATTTACATACTAGCTTCATGGGTTTTGTCCTCATTTTAAAAACTGCAGGTAGATAATTGAAAACTTCCACTAAGGGTTTTTCAAAATTCTACCCTTTATGGGGAATAAAAGGGGATTTATACACGATGGAAATTTTAGACCGCTCAGTAAGGGCAGCTACCTTGTCACAACGTAGGCGTTATCTGCCTTCAACCGGAGCATTAGACATAATAAATAATTTAGATGAAGATAATGAAGCATATGACTGTCTTCCATAAAGTTTATTCGGAAGAACTGTAACAATGATAAGTAAAATATATACTAATATTATAAAGCTGAAGAGTTTGTTTGTTTTAACGCGCTAATCTCAGGAACTACAAGTTCGAATTGAAAAACATGATAGTCCATTTATCGGGGAAGGCTTTCGGCTATATAACATCACGCTGCGACTAATAGGAGCGAAGCATCAGTGAAAAATGTTGCTAAAACGGGGAAAATTATTCATTCATATAGGGTAGGGTAGGGTGGGGTATCACCACAGGGTGGGGTATCACCCCAGGGTAGGGTAGCACCACGCGAACGAAGTCGCGCCGGGCAGCTAGTATGATATTTAAAACACTTGTAAGAAAGAATTCTAAAAAGTTAGATGTTAATACTGAGAGACAAAATTTGGGACACAGGGATGTGTTGATATGAAACTAAGGAACTTAACTCAGCTGGGTTCTAAAGCCCATCACAGACGTAGCTATAATATATATTAATATGCCGAGCTATAATATAAATTACAGTGCAAGTCGGCGATGTAACAGAAATATATATTATAGCTGCGTGTGCGGTCACTCGAAGATTAGTATTGAAAATATATCGTAATATACCTTGCTATGATTTATATTAATATATATTATAGCTAGGTCTGTGATGGGCTTAATATGTAAATTTTTATATAGTTGCACAGGTACAATCAAACAGGCATCAAATTGACAATAATAAACTATGTAGTAACTCAATATAGGTAAGTATTTTCAATGACATTTGTGTGCTTAAGACGCGTGGCGGGCTGCGACTGCGATTAATACAATATACTTTGTATGTTGTAATATACAATATAATTTGTAAATTCCATACAAATGTAATCCCCCTTTTCTTCTTTAATAATGCCTCTAGAGCAATTTTTTTCATATAGTCAAGGTCTGCTTTGGACGCGTCCCTGTTATTTCCTATTTTTCAGCAACTAATTAGTAAAGAAAATATGACCCTTAATATGACCTTTAATATTGCGGCTAAGTCCTGTAAAAAGGCCCTCAAGAGAGCTCGCTCCGACCAAATTGGCCGAATTAGCATCAATCTTTCTTCTTACCCATCTGGGAGTAAAGTTTTTTGGTCGCATGCCAAGTCGGTCGAGGCGATTTTTTGCCGCCAATCGCTTCCGCTGTTGCTGAAACCTGACGGTTCTCTGACCCACACAGCCGTGGAGAAGGCAAGTATATTTGCCACTCTATTTGCGGGGAACTCACATCTGGATCTGGATCTGGATGCGGGTAGCCAATCACATCCAAAACTACCCTCTTGCGACCTTCAAAGTTACTACACAATCTGTATGTGAATAAAGCCAGTGGCCCTGATGGTATTCCAGCCATTGTCCTTTAGGTCTCCTCCTAGGTTACCTCCAGATACCTACTTAGTTACCTACACGTTAAGCTAATAAAAGCTTATTAAACAACTGGCACATCAGTATAATATTAGCGAGGAAGTAATTTTAATTTTCATTTTGCCATTCACCACATACCTTGGAATTTTTAGTTAAGTCTCAATCGTAAAACACAAATTCCGAGTGAACAATTCAATTAATTATTAAAACCGAATAATTACATTAATATTGAGGTATACTATTAACATTCCATTATAAAAATAATACATTTAGTTCTCAATAGGCCCACACGTTTTTTATGAACTATTAGAATATTTATCGACTGCAGTATCCGTCGCGCTACATCACTAGTCGCGGCGCGGCAGCGCGGGAGGCCAAATCGTGCCCGCCCCTTGCGTCTATTTCACCCCCGAGACGCGTAATTACTTGTTAGTAATGCATCAATATTTGGACTTACCCATGAAAAGTGACATTAGATTTAACCTTTGAGTGTATCCTACTATCATTACTGCACATTTAACCATTTTTATAGTTAAAAACAAATAAAAACATCCGAACAATTCACACCTGACGCGCACAGCTAGTACCTACTCGACAACGACTACTAGCGCTTGCGGTGGGATCGTTGCCTTGCTTGATTACTGCCGCTCTAGGTACTTAATTATTTCTATGAATATATTATTTTGTGTAGGTACTAGGGAATGCAAAACCGTGGCAAAATGAAAACCGGTTTTTGTTTCGGTTATTGAGAGGTAAAACCGGTTAACCGGTTTTAAATCGGTTTTTTTTTCACGTTATTTCTATAGCTCAAATTATAGATAATAACCGTGCCGTTGATTAAAAAATCGCAAACTGAGGAATTATAGTCAGTTAAAGTTAATGAAGTGAGTATAAAAGTGCCTTGTTCCCAATCATTTGGGGTCGGCGCTATATGTACGCTTTTTCCATTCGTCTCTTCTATCCGTTATACCAACATTCTCTCCTTTCTTACCAATATCATCTTTCACACAATCCATCCATCTCTTTTTCATCAAATTGATGGAAATAATAGTTTATTTAATTCTGTAGATTCATCTTCATCAGCGACTCGTTTATATAGACTACACGGTTCCTTTCCTTTTGATTTTATTTTAAACGAATGAAATCATTAAAACATATCACGTTTGCTTGGTTTTTAATTGCTATGAGATATGACGACTTTATGTACATTTATTGAATTATGTTTCGTACGTTATAATATTAATTTCACACGTAATATTATGAACATATCATATTGTAACGGCACAGCAACTTGCGTGTACACAAAAACGTGATTATTATTATACGAATGTTTTACTTAGGTATACTCTCTATTGCTAGCATTCATTGCTATGCAGATGAAATTACAGGGGACGCTCATTACACGAGCCGTGCTAGTATCCCTCGTTCTATATTGGAGGAAAGGCGCAAAGGACTTGTCTTAAATCGAGAGTACACAAACTAGTGATTGGGGTCGACTAAACTACACTAAGTCACACGCAAACCTGCGCATTCACCGTTGCGAAAAGTCTATTTTCTGTGGCTCCTCATTTCTAGAACATGTCCCTCAACATCACGAAAAGCATTGTGATCCTTCGCGTTAATATTTGTAGCGACATTCTGTTCCAAAATCATCTACAAGGTATCCAAAAAACTCGGTGTGATTAATAGAGCGAAGTAGTACTTCTTATCGAGACAAAGACTGCAACTATATATATAAGTCGCAAGTCCGGCCCAAATGAATTGTTGCTGTCTTCTGTGGGCATCTGGATACCAGCTTTGGTATTAAGACTCAGTTCAGCGAAGTGCTGTTATAATTGTCGACGATCCCGAGCTCACAAGTTTTTAAAGCCCCTTAGTCTGAGGAGAGACTGCCTTCTTATGTGTGTTCTACCGCTTTTCCAAAGGACAGTGTTCTGAAGAATTGTTTGACCTGATGCCCAGTCACCTTCTACCATCGTAGTTACCGATGGAGAGTCCATCCTCACACATTGGAACCAAAATGGTCACGTACAGTGTGGTTTCAAAGAAGCTTCCTATCGCGAACGCTCAGGCTGTGGAATGAGCTCCCCGCTTCAAAAAGTTTGAGGGTTGGCAACGTGCGAGTGATAACCGTTATGTTGCAAGCGTCCATAGGCTACGGTAACTGGTTATCATTAGGCGGGCCGTACGCTTCTTTGATGCCTAAGTATTGTAAAAAAAATATACTTATTTTATATCTATCATAAAAACAATCATTAATATAAGTTATTTTCTTACCAGCTCAACACAGTACAGATCAACACACTTCAGTTCATCACAAAAACACCCCCTGCATTGCACTCAGTTTACAAAACGGCGGCAAATCTTTATTAGTTTTTCCAAACATTGAAAGAAAAACCGAAAATAATCGAAAACCGGTTTTGGTGCTACAAAAAACCGGTTTTTTTGTATGGTCAAAACCGTACCGAATAACCGGTTTTTCGATTTTCGGTGAAACCGGTTTGCATTCCCTAGTAGGTACCTACATTGTGCAATAAAGAAATAGAAAGATTTTAAAAAAATCGCCGATTTCTCGCTGACTGTACGTTTTTTCAAAAATATGTAAATTCCGATAGAAATAAATCAAAAAGTAAATCACAGTCACTTAAGGTCTTATTCGCTTGACTTCAACCCTTAAGGTTGTAACGATGCGACCTCTCCTATTTTAATTATTGCTTCTGGTCACAAACACTATTTCCAAATTTTCATTTTCAATTTTCTAAAGTTCTTATTTTCAAATTTTGAAGTTTTTTAATTATCAAATTTTCGAATATTTTCATATAAAGAATGTCTCGCCAAATATTCATTCGACTCTATCAGTACTGAGAAGCAAATCATAATGTGTGGGTGGGCCACCATATTGTAATAGAGAATTAAGAGGGGTGCCTAGCTGCGAGGAATTTGAAAAATAGGTATTTGAAGAAACTATTGCCGTCGCGCTACGAAGTATTCCCATTTGCGCACCGATTTTTTGAGCACCGATCCTATTCCCTTTTCAGCACCGATGCATATTATGGATCGGTGCTGAAAAGGGAATAGCACCACCAGGACTAGGACTTAAAACAGCTGCTATGCTGTGTCCTCTTCTATCACATGGGATGGTTGGTTGGGACCTCTCAGTCGCACATATTCACTCGCAGCAATATTTCACTTTTTAAATTCGACAACCGGAATTCGGGACTGATTTTTTGCAGGCAACCCTATACCACCGTGTTCAAAATGAAATAGTCTTTATTTTCATTTAATTTTAATTCAATAATCAAACCGGTGCAAAATGCTATAGTATCGATTTACCTTTTTATACCTGGCAACCCGACAGTTGTGACCGGAAAATAATAGGCAACCTAACGTTTGCATATTCTATGGACTTCATACTTTCGATTGGTATAGTATTTGTCTAATAATCAAACCGGTGAAATGTTAAAAAAATTTTTTTTTAAATTATTAATTAATCATATCCTTGACTGAAATTTGGTAGGCAACCCATATGCAATATATTTATTGACATATTAAATTAAATATAAAATACGTTTTATCAAATAAACATCTCGGTGAAGGTCGTTCTATAGCGGGATCTTAGACCATAGCTTTCAGAGTTTTTCCTTGTGATTTATTAATAGCCATCGCGAAACAAACCTTAATAAGGAACTGTAATCTTTTAAATTCAAACGGAAGGTGATTTGAGATCAATGGTTTACGCGGCACGAAGACTGTTTCTCCTCTGACAGAACCAGTTAATATTTTGGCCTCAATAACATTGCGGCGGAGAGCTGTTACTTGTAGTCTAGTTCCACAGCACAATTTTGGACCACACGGGTGGAGACCTATATCCACAAGTTTCTCAATAATTTCCAGACAGCTGAGATATTTGTGTCTGTCTGTCAGTCAGTCTGAGGAGTGACTTTGCCTCCTTATGTGTGTACCGCTTGTACATCGGACAGTTCTCTGAAGAATTGTTTGACCTGATGCCCACGGGCTACCTTCTACCATCGCAACTCTCGCCATCGACGGGGAGTCCATATTCATATATTGGAACCGAAATGGTTTCTACTGTGCGGTTTCAAAGGAGTTTTCTACCGCGTACACTCATGCTCTGGAATGAGCTCCCCGCCGTGGCTTTCCCAATGGAGTATAGCAAGGGGATCTTCAAAAAGGGTGTGAACATTGAATTAGCGTAATAATTCAATGGGTGTGAAGATATTTGTGTAGGGTCGGCAACGCACGCTCGTGACCGCTTACCACCAGGCGGGCCGTATGCTTGTTTGACACCTTAGTATTTAATTTAACTACTAAGTAACTTAGTATTTACAAAAAGTAGTATATGTATTATATCAGCTATCTGGTTTCTATAGTAGGTACTAAGCTCTGCTTAGTTTGGGATCAGATGACTGTGTGTGAGGAATGTCCCAGGATATTTAACTATTTATTTAAAAATTGCCCGTGGCAGACCGACAGACGGATCGACGGGCGGAGATCTATCCAAAAGTTCCTCAACCAGACAGCTGAGAATTTTTCTCGTGGCAGACAGATAGATAGATGGGCTGCAGTAGGCTTCTTAATAACAATGATACACGTGTACATTATTTTTACATGAATACAAAATTATGTGAATGAACAACTTAAATACAAAATTTCATCCCCCTTTACACCCCTTCAAGGGTTGAATTTCGAAAATCGCGATATAAGTTGCGTTAGTTTCCAACCATTAAATAAAAATAATATTACTTTTGTTTTCTAGCCAGTGTGGTCAACTACAGGACTTAGAGAAAAACGCTGAAAGGAACCCCGAGTTGAATTTTGAAGAAAATAAAAAAGCCTTAATAATTTATTTAAAAAAAATAGTATTATCGGAGATATGGATTGTTTCCAAAAAAGAGTTCGTATTGTGATTGTGAAGTAGAAGCAGAAACTGAAAAAATATTAAAGAAAAAAAAAAAAAACTAAATAACACATTTTTTTAATGGCATTTTTATTTTCTGCAAAATTCAGCTCGGCGTTCCTTTCAGCGTTTTTCTCGAAGACCTGTAGTTCAGAAGTTGCCGACACAGGCTGAAAAAAGAATTTACCTGTATACATGGAAATAATTATAAATAAAAAACTGCGTTTAAATCGCCGGCTGCAGGCAGGGTTCCCAAAAAGCTGGCGTCGTTACCTCGTTGAATTGCAAGTTTAATGCGTTGCCTGAGGTAAGCGCCAGCTCTTTGGTCCCCTGTAGCACTAATTAGGCGTCTTGACAGCTCTCTAAATAAACTGCGCGCCTCTGGACCCCAGCAATCCATTGATTCAACCCCTAAAGGAAGAAATATGTAGCCGTCTCCAAGAGGTACATATTTCCTCCGTTTGAGGCTTTCCACAGCTTCGGCTGCCACGCCCGCCACCCGAGATGTATTATGGAGGTGAGAGGCCGCCAGGGTGTCAGCACATGTTGTGTTTCAAATCAGCGGCCTCCCACGAGTCCATGGAATCAAAGTCATACCATCGGGCCTCTTACCATGCGACGCGAGATACCGTTCGGCTCTAGGATACCCGGCACGTTGACGGTGGTAAGGGCAATACACAGATGTATCATATTAGGAAAATTATCTAGCTCATAGTGAAAACCGCATCAAAATCCGTTGCGTGGTGTAGAAGGAGCTAGCGGATAAACAGAGAGACAGACAGACGCGGAACGCGACTTAATTTTATACTATGTAGTGATGTTGTGAATTAATACATTTAGAAATACAGTATGTTAAAGCTTGGCCGGGGAAAAACAACGTAAAATTGGGTTACTGTGTAACAAGTTTCTACGTTACCTGCAGCGTTTTTCAATTAGAAAAAAATACACAAAAATCTGCAAGATACGAGACACCGGATGGTTTTTCTTTTAATTTACAGAACTGAAGAAAAAAAATACTATTGAAAAATGATACGACAATGTTTTTTTAGGTGTAACAATGGTTGTAACAATATTATAGTACTGCTAATTTTTTTATCGAAACCTCAGAGTAGATAAATACTACGTACAACAGAGGGTCAGCGCCCATACTTCAAAAGTTACCACCGTAACTCGCGCAAGTACAGCGCCGGTGGTGAGTCAAAGGTACTATTTGCTAGTCTTGCCACGTATGTCACTACAGCAATGTTAATTTTGTCAGTAAATGACAACAGATGTCACTTTTTATCGAGCAGTATTTTAAAGGACGATGGGCACTTTTTATTTTTTCCTAACATTTCCAATTCTATGGTATAAACATTTTTTTATTGTTTGAAGTTTTTAATTTAAAAGGCGTGAAAGTTAAAAAGTTTAAATAATGCTTCCCTAATTATATCCTTTAACATTTTACCATTTTTTGCCTGGTTGGCTAAATCCTAAAGTATAGGGCATAGCGACAAATGCTGAAAGGAGCCCCAAGGCCGATTTTAATAAAAAATAAAACTGTATACTTGGTACTCGTTGATTTGAAAAAAAAACTGTATTATTACTCCATCTCATAGTGTCGCTTATAAAGATCTATTTCTGGGAAACAAATAATTTCTGTGGAAAATTAATGGAAACATCTATTTATTAAGAAACCACTACATACATCTAGTCTGGTCGCAGTACTACAAGCTCTGGAAAGACTTGCCACCAAAGAAACCACTATTTTATTTTTGTTATATTTATTAAACTTTAATCAAATGTTTGAATTGACGCCCATTGTTTTTAATACCAGTTTGTTAGCCCGTTGTTTTTGTATCCAACTGAACATATGGCAACAATACTCCATATGAGGCCGGACTTGCGACTTATAAAGATGCAGCCTTTGCCCCGATGTGAAGTACTGCCTCGCTCTGTTGAGCACTCCAAGCTTTTTGGATGCCAGCTTAATCTTGTCTTCCAAGTGACTTCGGAACAAAACGTCGCTAGAAATGTCGACGCCAAGAATCCCAATGCTTTGACTGATGTTCAAGGAAGTGTTCTGGAATTGTGGAGCCACAGACCATGGGATTTTCTTAGCGGTGAACGCGCAGACTTGAGTCTTGGTGGGGTTGAAATGGACTAGGTTTAGTCGAACCCAATCGGAGACACAAGCTAGTGTACTCTCGATTTCAGACACCAGCCGTTCGCGGCTTTCCTCCACCTCGGAACGATTTGCACGGCCCGTATAATGAGCGTCCCCTGTACTGTCGTCCGCATAGCAATGAATGATATGCTGTCTATTGACGGCAGCAGCAAATGCAACCTTCCGAACCGGTATTAGAGTATTAGAGTCAGACTTTTCATAAGTGCCTGCGAAGGTCTATTTGAATAAATGATTTTGAATTTGAATTGAATTTGGCATTCATTGCTATGCAGAAGGAACAGTGTTGGGGACAGCACAGAGCCTTGCCGGCATTCATGTCCATGCTATTAGAGTAGCTACCGTCGACGACGGCTCTTATGCTTCTGCTGGACAGAAAGCTGGCAACCCATTTGCATAATCCCTCGAGAAGCCCGTATGATGGTAACTTCCTTAGAAGACCATCAAGACCTTAGAGAATGGACGTACCGCCACTGCCTGAGGCGCCTTATATACACACCATTCGGTTTAAAACTAGGTAGGTACGGTATATCTATATCTGTGTACGACCCGCCTCGCACCACCTCGCACGGTCAGTCAAGGCGTCTCGCTCGCACGCGTGGGCTTGCAACCGGCCTTCGTTGCCAGCGAGTGTATCTCTTTCTAACCTATGAAAAACTATCCATAATGAGATATAACTATTGTTGGTTTATATAGCACAACAGTATGAGATATTTGAGATAATGAAGCCTTGCATGCGTATGAAGTTGGTTGTGACGGTTCGTAGTGAATGCGAAATGACGAACATCGCGCATGCGCCCCGCCTGTGGCCCCGCTCGCGCCGTTTGCGTCAAATTTTATTACATATGCATTTGTTTGAGCGAAAGTTGTTTTTTTTTAATTGGGAACCCTGCGAAATTTCCAAAAGACCTTGCTTGAAACTGCAGAATTTCCGTTTACTCTGGTGATTATATAACTGTTAGTATTCCATTTTATTCGTTTGTATTTATAATTTACCGAAATGACCTTACGACCGTCAGGGTTACCTACCTATATCAACTACACCTAATTAATTAGGATACTGATAAAAACACCGTGTAAAATTAACAAAATATATGTACTTACTGTCTTAAACTTCAGAATCTTGCAGTAATTTAAAAACCAACAACTTAAATAAAATCTGTTTATTGCGACAGCCGTTAAACTCAAATTATTAGTGTTACGGTTCTCCATTATAACAAAGTGCAGTGATAATTGATAAATAAATATATTTCCTAGGTTAACATCGCACAAGAAAACAAATAATCACGCATTCTGATTTTGGCTCCGACACAATTGCGTACAGTGTGCTCGCAAGTGCGTGGCGGCCCCGACAGTTTAGTCGAGCCCAGCTCGAAGCGAGCTGTAGATGCTTATCGCGGTAGATATAGGCAAGTGACAGAGGCCTGACCCGGCGCTATATAGGCTATTGCCGGCCCTGATTAGGGAACGATTAAAAATAGGTCAAGATAGCAATTTCTTAATCTTCTATATGTTTTAAAAATCACTTTAATACCGAGCAAGCGAAGAGTCTCCGTTTCAGCTTGGACAAAAATGCTTTCGTATGTATGTCCAGATAACCGGCTGTTCTCCACTACAGGTCAAATTACTCATCCGATTCTCCATAAATTTTGTGAGCAGGGTCGGTGATTTACGACTGGCTTTAATCCTTTTGACCACAAAAGAATAACTGTTCTTATTTGATATTTTGTTGAATAAATGAAACTATACGTTTTCCTGCACTAGCTAGATACAGACTTAAGCCCATAAAAACAAATGAAATACAATTGGTACGAAACTGCCCATTGTACTTTTAAAAATAATCGTTGTAGATTTCAAAATATTTAGACTATATTTATTTACCGTTGAAGTCTGCTTATTAGAAACCGATTAATGTTAGATTTATTTTATTATTATTTGATTGTTTCGGTCCTAGACGATAAAAAGAAATAAAAATAATCGACGGTAAGGCCATCTATGGACGGTAAGGTCGAAAGATTTAAATAAAATTAAATAAATTGCAAATATTGAAAATACGAGTTTAAAAAATTAATTAAATTAAATTATTATTATCAAATTGTATTCCTTTGCAATAAATCTCAATAAAAAGTGATTTAATAGCGTTTTGACTAAGAATTAATTTTCAATCCGTCCATACGATGTCTGTAGCGACATCTTTACGTGTGAATTCTACACTAATTATAAAATGTATGTGATTGACCAGACATGTCGAAACTGAAAATTTATTACTTCTTAAAAAAACAATATTAATCTGGGTGGTTTTCTTACTTTTTGAAAATTCGTTATATTAGGTCCTTACATATGAAATTGGCGTTTTGTACGGGAGGAATATAAAGTATTTTTTTTTGTAAAATATATTTAATTAATAAAAGTATGCACCGTTGTTATCTATGCACTTTTGCCATCTCATAGATAGTTCATTTATCCCTTTACTAAAAAAAAAACATAGAGGAGGGGTAGAGAATCAATAAACTCTTTGAAGGCGGTTTGGACTGCCGCATCGGAGTTGAATTTATTTCCTTGTAACAAGTTGTCCAAATTCCGGAAAAAACGGTAATCTGTTGGAGCTAGGTCCGGGGATTACGGTGGATGTCGCAGACATTCCAATTGTAGGTCATCTAACTTAGGTGGTGTAACGATTGACCAATCTCGGTTGTTTAGCAGCTAGTTCTTCCTTCATGGTTTGCAGTTGCTGACAGCAGATATCTGCCGTAATCGTTTGGCCAGATTTTAGACACCTTTTTCTGAGTCAATTTTCGTTTAGGGCAGGATTTGGCTGGGTCTCCACGGTTCAGCCATTGCGACGAGCGCTTACGATTATCGTACAGTATCCAATCCACTTTTCAGCAGAAGTAATGATTCGATTTAAAATCCCTTAATTATTGTGTCGGTTGAGCAAAGTAACACAGCAGTCGACGCGTGTTTGTAAGTTCGATTCACTCAATTCATGAGGTACCCATCGTTCAAGTTTTTTTACTTTCCTGGTTTGCTTCAAGTGGATTAATACAGTTTTATCACTTAAAGCCTGCAGCTATCCGCTTCCACAATAGCCTTTAATTCTTCATTTTACACTTTGGTCTCCGGCCGTCCCCGGGGTTGGTTCTGATCTGAAGGTCGAAATTTCCAGAACGAAAATGTTGAAACCAAAAACGTACAGTGCTTTTGTGTGTGTGCGCGCACGCTCACTGCGTGTGCGTACCGCGCGTCGAATTGAGCCGACTGAGCCGCCGCGATTCATTCGACTCCGCCGAGCGACTCTTTTCATACATTAGAGTTGTTTTTTTTTTTACATGATCTGATCTGAGAGTTATGTTACATAGGTATTTAATTATTGAATGTAATTATTATTTAAATGTTTTAGAACGAAATAATAATTCGTAGATTAGAATTACAAGAATATAATCTATGGAGATACAATATACGTCGCAGATACAATAGGAGTTGGAATGAGCCGTGAGCTAGTCATTATGTTGTTGAGCTGTAGCTCAGCGGCTCAAACCCGAGTGATCTGATTCATTGAGCTGGTTCAGAGCTGAGTTACACACCTCTAATAACGTCAGTGCGGGGCAAGTCGTGTTGCTAGACGGACCTGTGCTACTTTGTGGAAGGAGCGCTTCACTTTGCCTAAAAATATCATTGAGTTTATTAAGTTACAGTAAACGAACAGAGACGCGTCGTAACATTTTATGGACGTACTTATGTTTTTATGTTGTGTTTGTTTATTATTGGTATAGCCCGTCGAAGACGTTGCCTTATTCTAGATTTGTAAATAATTGAATATTGTAAATAATATTTTTTTGACTTTTATCTATATAAAGACTAATTCATAGTGTGTGTAAAATGGGAAATAAAAGAGACCGAGCATAAAGTAACCAAAAATTTTGAATTTGAGAATTTGACTAATGTTTTGAGATGTTTTCTCTTTGACACCACAACCGTATCTCGTATCAATTAGCCAGGCCGTCACACATATTACTCCATATCTTGTAAACTTCGGAACCGATTTTGATGACGTGCACTGATCCCTAAGTTGAGTAAATGTAAGCCTATAAAAAAAGAACTGTCACAATCCGATTAATAGCTTCGGAGATAAGCGTGGACAAACATACATACATAGAACTATCAAATTTTGTATATGTTTGGAAGCCCTAATAGGTCACCATATGTGAAAATTGTGCAGTTCCAGAAATATTAAATAAATAATAAATGAACGTTTATTTGTCTCTAACTTAAAAAATAACATAATAAAACAAATAAAAAAGAAGTAAATAAAAGCAGAGACAAAAAGGTCTAGTGCTCAACCATGGCTGTGGATAGGCATATCGCACAACCGCTGATATTCTGCACTAGCCTGACATTAAATGATGAGTCTGCATTATATTATACGATATATAAGATTAAAATAAATTTAAAATAGAAATAAAAGTAATAATAAAACACAAGTAATGAAGTCCTAAACTAGCCCATAGATTGCTTTGAGATAAGCCAGTTGTAGCATTTGGCGCGGAAGCTAGACGTCAGTGGAAAGTTGCGTATTGGTGGTGGAATGTCGTTCCAGCACTTGGATGCTGCAAACTTAAAGCAACCTTTGGTCTTTACAAGTGATATTTTAGGAAGATAAAGTCTACTGTCCGAGATGCGGCCGACCATTTGAGCTTATTGTTTAACATCGAGGAACAATCCCTTAGAGTAGTAATACCGAGCAATCCGATTCCGAAACTAGTCAGTGATTTGTCACTGATTTTTAACAGTAAGGACTAATCACTGCATCGTGTGTTATTGACTTGGCCAATCAGAGCGCATGAGTCCTTCTCTTAGCCAATCAGAGCGCATTGTCGATGGTGGCAAATTGCAAGCAAACTCGACGTCATTACGCTTCTTTGGGTTAATTGTTCGATGTTGTTTAAATATGATGGAATTTTATTTTTCCGCAGTGTATGTAAATATGTAGATAGCTTAAAAAATCTTGTTGATTCCATATTCAGTATTCTCTTGTCATTAAGGTATGGTGAAATATGGGATCGCTTAGGTATATAATAACAATAGCGCATACACGCATTTTGAACTCTGAATGGCTTTAATTGTTTTCTGAAAAAGACAGGGACCGTACACTATATCACAGTAATGAAGGTGAGATAAAACAAGACTATTGCACAGTTGCAGCCTAATGTCGACACTCAAAAATGGGCGCAGTTTATACAATGTCTTGAGGGCCCCGAAGCACTTATTAATTTTTAATTGAGTATGCATCTCGAAACGAAGCTTTTCATCGAAAATGAGGCCTAAATTCCTTACATTATCATTAAGAGGCACTATTGAAGTGTCGACACACAAAATAGGGTTGAAGCTTTTTATAGCCTGAACTTGGTGGTCAGTACCGCAGATGATCGAAGTGCTTTTATTTCCGTTGAGAATGAGGCTATGCTTATTGGACCTTTTGAGGATTGCGCTGAGATCTTGGTTCAATTTTTGGCAAGAATCAGTAATGGCTTCTGGTGATGTGGCAGTATGAATATATAACTGAGTATCGTCTGCATATAAATGAATATGAGAGTGCTGAATGACGTCAGTAATACTTGAGGTATATACGGCGAACAAAATAGGGCCTAAAACTGAACCTTGAACCACACCACGGTTCACAGGGATACGCTGGGAAAAGGTAGGTTTACCTTTGTTATCTATACATTTTACAACTTGGGTACGACTCGAGAAATAGGATTTAAACCACTTAGTAGCCGAATCTGAAAAGCCAAAGTATTTCAATTTTGCTACCAATAACGGTACACTCACACAATCGAACGCACGTGAAAAGTCCAACAAAACCAATAGCGTACCGCAACCTTTATCAGAAGCAGATAGTATATCGTCAGTGATGTGGAGAAGAGCAGAAGTTGTGCTGTGTTTTGGGCGGAAACCCGACTGGATAGTGGGTATGATGTTGTTTTTCTTCGAGATATGGCATAATTTGAAGTTGAACACATTTCTCGATAATTTTAGATAATGCTGGTAGAATGCTTATAGGTCTCAGATCTCCAATAGTTTCAATTTTGGACTTTTTGGGAATTGGAGTAATAACCGCGCATTTCCAATTATAGGCAAAGACACTCTCGAGAATGGACTTATTTATTATGTAATGTATTGCAGGGAGTGAATACGGAAGAGTCAGCATAATCATTGTCATAGAAATGTTATCATATCCCTTAGAATTAGAAGCGGATGAAGTTATAAATAAAATAAATAAATATCCTGGGACATTCCTCACACACGGTCATCTGATCCCAAACTAAGCAGAGCTTGTACTATGGAAACCAGACAACTGATATAATACATATACTACTTTTTGTTTGTAAATACATACTTAATATACATAATTACACCCAGACTCAGGACATACATACATGTTCATGCACACAAATGCATGTCCTGTGTGGGAATTGAACCCACGACCTGCGGCGCTATAGGTTAAGACTCAACGTCTTAACCAACTGCGCCAACTGGCCCGTCAAATATCAATCGAGATATTGTAGTATCTGTCACAGGTTTAAAATTAAATACAAAGTCTGCGATTTTTTTATTTGAAACACACAAAAACACAAAAACATTACATACATACGTATCGAATTGATAATCTCCGTCGATTGAAAATAACTAGTTGTTCCTTATTTGGTTTGTTCCCGTTTGGCAACAGTACACACGGCTACAGATCAAGCTATACATTTCCAGTATAAGCTGATCTCGCATTGTATAGGATTTCCGTACTATGGGAGGTCAGCTTATACTAGACTGTATAGCTTGATCGGTAGCCGTGTGTACATATTACTTACCTATAGTGGTGCATCGCGCGCGTGCATCAGGGTAATAATGATAAGTCTAATTTTAAAGGAATGTAAATTATGCATAGAAATAAAATAACTATAGAACACGAATATCGCACAGTTTCACCACAGTACATATATAAATCAGTAAAGTGTCTCGACCCTTTTCTTGATTATAATTGCCTACAGCAGCACGGTACGTGAACACGCGATAGGGCTGCCCACCTACAGTCTTTTAATTTCATCTACCTACTTGTCCAGTTTTGTGATTGTATATAATTATATTTTTTATTTGATAAAATGTTTTTTTTTTGTGAATGAAATAGGAAGTGTTCAATAAAATGCAAGAAACAGACGAGTAATATATATTTTTTCATGACCCCATTACCTACAGCACGGAGATACTCGAATACTCTATACTCTAAATCGAAATAACAATTTTTTTGGTCACCCATCCGAGGTCGAACCGTTGCAAACGTTACTTAATATCAACCATCTCATCGCGTGTGCGTTACCTGCAGCAATCGAAACCTCTAACTACCTACTGCAAAATCTTACTTAAGTAAATTATAATGTAAATCTTACTAGGTACAGGTACCTACCATTTATTACTCTCACAATCATTTCATAATAATATTTCGTCTAATTCAATAATATATGTAAATAGCTAAGTAGGTACATACATAAGTAGTAAGTAGAAAGCCTAGCCTAGGAACTACCTACAACTTTTTTTTAACCTGACCGTAGGTAGTCACTTTTTTCACCCAAGCCAGCCATCCACTTATTTATTTATGAATCCAGGTAGGAATTATGTTTTGACGAAGTCAAGCAACCAAAAACAGCACAATATAGTCTACTATAATTTATCTTTGTCATATTAAGTTATTTCAATGAATATTTGTCATAAATCGCACGCTTACTGCTTAGAAACCCATCACAACGTTCGTTCGTCACTGCAGCGCATTCGCGACTGTTTGCGAACTGAGTGCGAACCGAAATCGTGGCGCGTAGGTATGACTCGCGTTCCGGCCGTATATGTACCGTGGCTTTCACCCAGTACCAGCGTAGGTAGATGAGCTATAGATATTTATATTGATGAATATGTGACAATAGGGACGTAACTGCGGTGTGCCCCGAATTATCGATAGCCTCATAATTCATTGTAGTATGTATAGGTATGTATGTTGCTTACCTATTTATTAAGTTCTGGCAAATATACCAACCGCATGTAATCCTAATATTAAAATTATAATTATAACGTAAAATATACACTTGGTAAATTTATTAGGTGCCTACGCATTTCGAATGACGCTGGATGCAAACATAAAAACACAAATATATAGATACTTTCATGCAAACATTGATACATACATACCATTTGACGGGCCAGGTGGCGCAGTTGGTTAAGATTCCACCTATATCGCCGCAGGTCGTGTGATTCCCACACAGGACATGCATTTGTGCTCATGGACATGTCTGTATGTCCCGAGTCTGGGTGTAATTATGTATATTAAGTATGTATCTACAAACAAAAAGTAGTACATAATATGTATTACTTATATCAGTTATCTGGTTTCCATAGTACAAGCTCTACTTTGTTTGGGATCAGATGACCGTGTGTGAGAAATGTCCCAGGGTATTTAAATATATGGTCAAAGTTGAAAATCATATATGGTCAAAGTTCATGTCACGACAATTCCAACAAGCCCAAACACGTCTCGGAAACGTTGCTCCGGTATGGAGTTCCAGTGCCTACTTTCCAGATCTACATCAGATCAGCTCGATGGCCAAATTATTGTATTGTCATCAGTACTTGATAAGTGTGCATAATTTCAGTTTAATCTGACGTTTGGAAGTCGATGAAAATTACGTTTGAAGCATAGAATTATTACACACAGAAACAAAGTAGTACACGCGCGAAAAATAATCCATTCGATTGAAGCCATATATGGCTTCATTTGACCGCCGCGCTGTCAGTGTACTGAGTGACGTTATAGTGAGTGCAGCTCTCAGAAAAATAATAAACATGACGGTTTTTGCGGTAAAATTGTGTCATAATTCATCAGGTAAGATAGATAAGAATTCTGATGTAACATTCCACAGGAAAGCCACTTATTTTATTTGCGTTATTCATCTAAAATAACAACATTTAAAAATAAAAATACTTCACTCAGATTTCGAGCAAAGTGTTGCCAGCTGTTTGTATGCGAATTTGCGTTGTTTTACGTAATGAGTCCGATACCTAGGCGACTAGCTGTCCCCCGCGGTTTCACCCGCTTCTTGGGATAAGTAGGATACTCGGGATAATGTAGCTTCATATTAGTGAAATAATTTTACAAGTAATACGTTTTACACAGTAGTAGTTTTAAAGGTAGTTTTTTTACAGATATTAACCCGTTTAAACAAAAAAACAATAGTATATTTCATTACAGGTCGGTTAACTAAAGCTGGCACGTTTCAACACATTTACACCGTCTCTCTCGCGCAAAGTCAAGCTTATGAGTATGAAGTTGTTTTGCTTTTGCTACTGCTCATAAATATAGAGTGGTCTATTTTTGCATTCGTCCATTAGACTTGACTGATTGCAAATTTATGAGTACTGTGAACGTGCCAGCTTTCGTTAACCGACCTGTACGAGTGCGGAAAGCCTGTCATTGCAATGACGGTTCCGCACGTGTACTGAACAACTATTTTTAATACAGTTGCGAAAAAATTTTTTTTTTTGTAAAAACTTCGTGGTTGGTTTTATCTTTTTAATAGACATTATTTTGACAGTTGGGAAAGAGAACGCACGAGTTCGGAAAAGGTAAAGAAAAAGCTCGAGTATGTAATAGCCCATCCCGAACGCTATACCAGGCCTGTCCCACTCCCATGTTTAGGTACGATCGCGCGCACGCGGACTACCGGAACAACGCTAGTCGGTTGCAACGCGCACGCAGCGCAAGACGCGTGTGGGTATAAATACCTACGTACTACCTATATAAAGTGTTTACTGTTCTTTTTTTAACACTATCTTGTGTAGATATCGTTGTTTTTATAGTACTAGATATTTTGTTGTTGTTTCATTGTATTGTCCTAAAGTCCTTATTATAATAATAGGCCCGTTTTGATAACATACCAGTGTGTTAAAAAGAGACAAAGATAGAGCGACCAGAAGAGACCCTCTTGTATAAACGGGCCTCTTAGACCTCGAAAACTCATGTGAATGATTTTTAACCCACTTCAAAAAAAGGAGGAGGTTTCTCAATTCAACCGTATATTTTTTTACCGACTTCAAAAAAAGGGGGAGGTTCTCAATTCGGTTGTTTTTTTTTTTTTTTTTTTTATGTTTGTTACCTCATAACTCCGTCGTTTATAAAATAACCGATTTGGAAAATTCTTTTTTTGTCTGGAAGGGTACACTTCCCGTTTGGTCCCATTGTCATCAGATTAGGATTTGATTACTTCGTAGTGTACTTTGAAGTCGGTTTAAGTTTTTTGTAAAACAGTCCAATTATTTTTATGTGTGTTCGCGGATAACTTCGTCGTTTATGAACCGATTTTGACGATTCTTTTTTTAGAAACTGTTAGTAGTTCCAGAATAGAGAGAGTTCCGTCTTTAAATATACAGTAATTCTACCTTAACTCTTAGAATAACTAAGATTTAACATACCACTATTTCAAAAATCAGTAGAACAATATTCAGAAAAATTTAACAATTCTTATTGTTATGTAGGTAAGTAACTCAATATATCCTTTTTTTGGTTAATTCTTTATTAATTTTTATATAACAAACTTCTTTAATCAACATGAAGATTATTAAGAACAAATATTGTGAATTTCGGCTGACGGCTACTGGACTAGGTAATCGTGCCGTTTTTTGTCGCGTCGTCAGTCATTCCAGATTTGATAAGCATGTATGTTACTAAAACCCTTCCCCAAAATAGTTGTATTCAGTTTCGTAGACAGAATACACATTCAGTATACAAAGTACTTATAGGTCTAACAACTTAGATTAAAGTATGTAGACATTTTAAAATAACTTTCTGATCTAATACTAGTTAGCTAGGATATTTTAAATGTCATTGTTCACGAAAGGAGAATAGCATAGAAATAAAATAAACACAGAGAATAGTAATAGGACATACATAGGTGATAAGGAAATATTGAAGATTCATAATACGTCATTAGACAACCCTACCGTAACACGTGCCGCGTCATACAGGATAGAGTTATATGATAGAAAGAGAGGGAAGTTGTAGGTGAATATAATTTTAGGCGCGCAGCGCTGCGCGAACTGGATTGCGCTTTATTCTGTCGTTCCAAGAGTCGATTTTTGTTTAAATGTCTTTTTCGAAGTGGGTTTTCTGTACGTAGTACTATTAAATATTCTGTAGCTATACGTCCCTGCAATACGCCACTTTTTGAGCAACTGTATTAAAAAAAAAACCGCTTTATTGTATTATAACAAAATATACTAAGCCCTCTCCTTGGAAGCACCGTCTTCAGCTTTATTCATCCAGCTGTCATTTTAATCGACTTCAAAAAAGGAGATGATCAATTTGACACGTATACGTGTGTAATAATATTATTGAAACTATAATATATTTACATATGTATGAATATCTATCAGGGCTTTCAAACAAATATACAAAATTTCATTGGTGTGTGTATGTATGTTTGTCCATGCATATCTCCGAAACTATTACAATTAATAGTTTCGGAGATTTGCGTGGACAAACATACATACACACACCTATGAAATTCAAATTCAATGATAGTTACCATCTTTTTCTATTTGCTTAAATTTACTTAATTAATTAACTAGCTTAATTTTACAGGCTTTTAATTTTAGGTATTGTGTTAATGATAATTACCTAAATACCTACATATTAATTAATCTTCTTTTTCTATACAACCTATCATATAATGAAACCTATAATTACCAAGGCTAGCTACAAATTGTACGCTCGTTCATAGCTCTGCACATTGTCTTGGTTTATTATGTTAAAATACCCGACATAAGTACTATGAAACATAACCATTAAACTGGTAATAAATAAATAACAGGCCTGTGTCTATGATAAATAATTATCTAAGATGCAGAATTTTTTAAACTATTTAACAAATTGCATGAATACTTACATCCAATTTCACTAATAGGCGAAATCGGAAGGTTAATTTTACCGAGAAATTTCGTTTAGCTTGCAACATTACTCGGGCGCTTGTGTGCGTGTCGGCGAGTGTAATTATATATGTAATTATAATGGTACTCCCGCACACATTGGTTGTCAAGTGGCTTACGTTTCGCGCGGATTTTTGTTCGATACTTAAGCGTAATAGTTCAATGGTTTGAAGATTCCATTACATGCATACATATATACGGACATATATACATACAGGTGAAGCTAATAAAAGCGTGTTCAAAAGCGCCCCACACCATTTTTTTCGTACGATTCAGTGACTATAAGTAGGTTAAATAAAATCGACATCATAGATTTGTTTATATACTAAGTTACGTACACGTGAAGCTAATAAAAGCTTGTTAAACAACTGGCACTTCAGTATAATATTACCGAGGACGTAATTTTAATTTTCATTTTGCCATTCACCATCACCACATTCCTTGGAATTTTTTGTTGTCTCAAAAAAGTCGTAAAACGCAAATTCCAACTGAACAATTCAATTAATTATTAAAACCGAATAAATTACTTTAATATTTAGATATACTATTAACATTCCGTTATAAAAATAAAACATTTAGTTCTCAAAAGGCCCACTACTTTTTATGGTCTATTAGAAATTAGAATATTTATCGACTGCAGTATCCGTCGCGCTACATCACTAGTTGATGCGCGGCAGTGCGGGGCAGCGCGGGAGGCCAAACCGTGCCCGCCCTTCGCGTCTATTTCACCCCCGACACGCGTAATTTAATTGTTAGAAATGCATCAATATTTCGACTTACCGGTGAAAAGTGACATGAGATTTATGTTTTGTGTGTGTCCTACTATCATTTCTGCACGACCGAACCGCACATTTTACCATTTTATTGGCTAAAATAAAATAAAACATCAAAACAATTCGCATCTGATCTGACGCGCACAGCTAGTAGGTACTCGACAACGACTAGTAGCGCTTGCGGTGGGATCGTTGACTTGTTCAAACCAATCAAGGAACAATCCCTTAGAGTAGTAATACCGAGCAGTCTGATTCCGAAACTAGTCAGTGATTTGTCACTGATTTCGAATAGTAAGGACCAATCACTGCATCGTGTGTTCTTGACTTGGCCAATCAGAGCGCATGAGTCCATGTCTTAGCCAATCAGAGCGCATTGTCGGTGGTGGCAAATTGGCGGAATATATTGCAAGCAAAATCAACGTCTTTACGTTTCTTTGGGTTAATTGTTCGATGGTTCAAACCCATGCCGACTGTTCTCACTTCGTTACTGCCGCTCTATAGATACTTATGATATTTCTATGTACTGTGTGTCTAATATTGGGTTGAAATTAAATAAGTACATAGTGCGGAAAATTCAAAATTAAAAAAATGTGCATCGATTGGACCCAATTATATTTTTATGCCTTTTGCGGTCGAGACCTTGGGACCGTGGGGGTCCGAAGCTCGCCGTTTTGCTCGCACCTTGTCTTCAAAATTGATCGAGACCTCCGGAGACCAGCGGGCGGGGAGCTTTTTCCGCCAACGCGTCAGCTTGGCTATCCAAAGAGGAAACGCTGCCAGCCATTGAATTATTACGCTTAGAACCGAAGTAACGAACAAAAATCGTCGCGAAACGTAAGCCACTTGACAACCAATGTGTGCGGGAGTACCATATAACTACACTCGCTGACGCGCACACAAGCGCACGAGTAATGTTGCAAGCTAAACGAAATTTTTCTGTAAAATTAACCTTCCGATTTCGCCTACCACTAAAATTGGATGTAAGTATTCATACAGTTTACTAAATAGTTTAAACAGTTCTGCATCTTAGTTAATTTATCATAGACAGGCCTGTTATTTATTTATTACTAGTTTAATGGTTATGTTTCATAGTACCTACTTATGTCGGGTATTTTAACATAATAAACCAAGACAATGTGCAGAGCTATGAACGATCGTACAATTTGTAGCTTTCCTTGGTATAATTAATTATAGGTTTCATATATGATAGGTTGTATAGAAAAAGAAGATTAAGTAGTATGTAGGTATTTAGGTAATTACCATTAACACAATACATAAAATTGAAATTTTAAAAGCCTATAAATTAAGCTAGTTAATTAATTAAGTAAATTTAAGCAAATAGAAAAAGATGGTAACAATCATTGAATCTAAGAAACTATTACTATTAATAGTTTCGGAGATATGCGTGGACAAACATACATTCACACACCTATGAAATTCAGTATATTTGTTTGGAAGCCCTGATAGATATTCATACATATATAAATATATTATAGTTCCAATAATATTACATACATACGTGTCAAATTGAACATCACCTTTTTTGAAGTCGATTAAAATGACAGCTGGATGTGTAAAGCTGAAGACGGGGATTACAAGGAGAGGGCTCAGCATATTTTGTTATCATACAATAAAGCGGAAAAGTTTTTTGTTTGTTTGTTTAAACGGGTTAATCTCTGTAAAAAAAACCTACCTGTAAAACTACTACTGTGTAAAACTACCAGTCTGATTCGAAATTATTTCACTTATATGAAGCTACATTATTCCGAGTATTATAGGCTACTTATCCCAAGAATCGGGTGAAACCGCGGGGGACAGTTAGTCGCCTAGGTATCGGACTCACTATAATAACAACAAATTCAGTATCAATTACGTAAAACAACGCAAATTTGCATACAAACAGCTGGAAACACTTCGCTCGAAATCTGAGTGAAGTATATTTATTTTTGAATTTTGTTATTTTAGATGAATTACGCAATAAAATTAGTGGATTTCCTGTGCAATGTTTCATCAGGATGCTTATCTTTCTTCCCTGATGAATTATGACACAATTTAACTGCACAAACCGTCATATTTATTATTTTTCTGAGAGCTGCACTCACTATAACTTCACTCAGTACACTGACAGCGCGGCGGTCAAATGAAGCCATATATGGCTTCAATTGAATAGATTATTTTTCGCGCGTGTACTTTGTTTCTATGTATAATAATTCAATGCTGCCAGCCTTCTGGGAACCTTGCCGTTAATCGGAAGCAGCGGCAGGCTTGAGGAAATTTTCTATATATAGATTGTATTTTGTACATATTTGTTGTTAATAAAGTATTGTTAGTAAAAAAAAAAGTACATATTTAGATTTTTATAGTGTACATTTTTATTTATTATGTAAAAATATATATACAGAGTACAAGCTTCTAAGGAGCGTTCAAAAATTTTACCTATTTTGGTAGGGTTAGCACAGGAAAATAACATTAAATGAATACATCAAAATGTATACCTATCAGCTTTGTCGTGCACTCGAACGCGAGTTCTGGACTCCGATCGAGTTCTACATTGTAGTTCTCATAAGAATATGTTTAAAGCAAAATAGTTCCAGCCCTAAGATTCGTTTGAAACGATAAAAACGATATTTTTTGACTATTTGGACGTTCTCGCATGATCTGCTGGCTCTGGGACGAGAGTTCTGGACTTGAATCGAATTGCTTGGACGTCGGTTTAGAACTATATTTGAAAAGTATAGGGAACTGCAGAACTCAGCTGCATGCGAAAGTAACTCACATTGTTTTCGATCTGCTGCAAACTGATCTGCTACGGGAAGTTAGCAGATCATTTCGTTAATTGACATTTTTCGAGGAAAAACACCAGAACTATTTTTAAAAAGTATCAGGAACTATAGAACACAGCTGCATGCGAAAAGAACTCACATTTGTTTTCGATCTGCTGCAAACTGATCTGCTACGGGAAGTTAGCAGATCATTTTGTTAACTGACATTTTTCGAGGTAAAAACACCAGAACTATTTTTAAAAAGTATCAGGAACTATAGAACTCAGCTGCATGCGAAAAGAACTCAAATTTAATTTTGATCTGCTGGACAATGATCTGCTAAGTTCACACACATATCATAATTATGAAGTTGTTTAGGTTATTATTATTTTTACTTGCCTGTTTTTTATGCTGCGTAGGTACTTAGTCAAACATAGGAAAAATACCATTATAGTCAGATTCAGATCAGAAAAAAAAACTTGCTCCCCCTTATTACAAAACATGGTTTAAAGTAGTTTCATGCCTGTTTTTCTCAGTTGAAGGCCGACTTCCGAACTGTTGGTTACAATACTTTGCCTTTCATAAGTGTCCTACTTGGGCCTAAATTAAATAAATGGCTTTGTTTTTGACATCAATTGAGGCTAAAAAAACAAGATATACCATGTAACTGGTATCCCAAACTTGTTTCACATAAAATTATTTCAACTAATAATAAAACGCCTAAAATTATTCTAATGATAATAATTTTCGACACTAAAGCATTGGTGACCTGTCTGTAACTTCACTCTTTGATACCCGCCAGTTATGCGGCATACCAGCGAGGTGACAAGAAGTGTCGTGTCGTTATCGTGCAGAGCACCGTGTGGAAGTCCTGACGTTTTTCGATACATTTCGTGACTGCAATAATAACGTCACGATCTAGCCGAACCAACGACATAGCCGAATTATCGTTCCTGTGTCGTGCAGTGCTGTGTCGTTATCGTTGTGTGTGAAAACTGTTCATAGAAATGTATGGTCGGCTAAATCGTCACAGTTTTATTACTGTGTCGTTACGGTGCAGTTATCGTTTCGTGTGAAAACGGCCTAACGTAACATTGGCGATATTGTACACTGTATCTGTATGTGTACCGATATAGCGCGCGATCTTTATGAGCGGGGAGTGGCGGGCGTCCAAACGTCCAAGGTCGTCATTGGCGCCTGTGTGCAAGCCTTAGCATAGACATACAAAAATTCTTGATCAGAGTACGTTAACTGTAAAATCACGTAAAGAAGAATGGGTAATAACGTCCCCAGACTGTAGCACGATGAGCTATAGTGGTAATTGTAGGTCTCGTCGAGCACATTATTTTATTCTATGACAGCAAGTCTGAATTCCATGGGAGAAAAAAGATATTCACATTTGAAGTTACAAAAATGTTCCTTTGGTAATGATTGTTTTTTGTTATTATTAGCTCTGCCCTGCGGCACAGAATACTCAATACCAGCGATACCAACCGCATTTTCAAGACAAAAATAACTGTATGTCAATTTCCAGGTTCCATGCTATCTGTCTGCTAATATTTATCGATATCGGTTCAGTAACATAGCTGTGAAACCATAACAAACGGACAGATCTACTCTCGCATTACAATTGTCGACGATCCCGAGCTCACAAGCGGTTCAGAGCCCGTTAGTCTGAGAAGAGACTGCCTCCTTATGTGTGTTGTACCGCTTGTACAACGGACAGTGTTCTAAAGAATGTTTTGACCTGATGCCCACGGCTACCTTCTACCATCGCAACTCTTTGTACTGTGCGGTTTCAATGGAGCTCACTACCGCGGACGCTCAGGCTGTAGAATGAGCGCCCCACCGAGGTTTTCCAAAGGTGTGAAGAGATTTTTACAGGGTCAGCAACGTGCGTGTTACAAGCGTCTATATAGAGTACGGTAACCGCTATGATAACCGCTTACCATCAGGCGGGGCGTATGTTTGTTTGCTGCCTTAGTGATATAAAAAAAAACTATCTTTCGCATTAATAACGTTAAAGTATACTATTAACATGTCTGGTCAATCACATACATTTTATAATTAGTGTAGAATTCACACGTAAAGATGTCGCTACAGACATCGTATGGACGGATTGAAAATGAATTCTTAGTCAAAACGCTATTAAATCACTTTTTATTGAGATTTATTGCAAAGGAATACAATTTGATAATAATAATTTAATTTAATTATTTTTTTAAACTCGTATTTTCAATATTTGCAATTTATTTAATTTTATTTAAATCTTTCGACCTTACATAGATGGCCTTACCGTCGATTATTTTTATTTCTTTTTATCGTCAAGGACCGAAACAATCAAATAATAATAAAATAAATCTAATATTAACCTGTTTCTAATAAGCAGAGACTTCAACGGTAAATAAATATAGTCTAAATATTTTGAAATCTACAACGATTATTTTTAAAAGTACAATGGGCAGTTTCGTACCAATTGTATTTCATTTGTTTTTATGGGCTTAAGTCTGTATCTAGCTAGTGCAGGAAAACGTATAGTGGTTTCATTTATTCAACAAAATATCAAATAAGAACAATTATTAAGTCTTTTATGGTCAAAAGGATTAAAGCCATTCGTAAATCACCGACCCTGCTCACAAAATTTATGGAGAATCGGATGAGTAATTTGACCTGTAGTGGAGAACAGCCGGTTATCTGGACATACATACGAAAGCATTTTTGTCCAAGCTGAACGGAGACTCTTCGCTTGCTCGGTATTGAAGTGAACATATAGAAGATTAAGAAATTGCTATCTTGACCTATTTTTAATCGTTCCCTAATCAGGGCCGGCAATAGCCTATATAGCGCCGGGTCAGGCCTCTGTCACTTGCCTATATCTACCGCGATAAGCATCTACAGCTCGCTTCGAGCTGGGCTCGACTAAACTGTCGGGGCCGCCACGCGCTTGCGAGCACACTGTACGCAATTGTGTCGGAGCCAAAATCAGAATGCGTGATTATTTGTTTTCTTGTGTTTTCGCCATCACCTCCCTTCTCTCCAGTCATGGAGCGTGTGATCAACACGCAGCTTTTGAGATACCTGGAGGATCACGAGTTGTTGAGCGACTAACAATATGGCTTCCGGCACAGTCGCTCAGCTGGTGACCTCCTTGTGTATCTCACGCACCGTTGGTCACTCGCCATCGAGACAGTGGCGGTACGTCCATACAAGCCCAAAAGCCGGGCTTGTTTACTAAAATAATTCTCGAACAAGAATATAAACTTCCGAACTATTTAAAAGTTCGCGCTCTTCGCTATTATTGCTTTTCGATGCATGCCCTATTCTGAAACCCTAGGCACGCCACTGCATCGAGAGTCAAGGTGAGGCATTGGCAGTGAGCCTAGATGTAGCGAAGGCGTTCGATCGGGTCTGGCACAGGGGTCTTCTAAGGAAGTTACCATCATACGGGCTTCTCGAGGGATTATGCAAATGGGTTGCCAGCTTTCTGTCCAGCAGAAGCATAAGAGCCGTCGTCGACGGTAGCTACTCTAATAGCATGGACATGAATGCCGGCAAGGCTCTGTGCTGTCCCCAACACTGTTCCTTCTGCATAGCAATGAATGCCGTCAATAGATAGCATATCATTCATTGCTATATTTGCTATGCGGACGACAGTACAGGGGATGCTCATTATACGGGCCGTGCAAATCGTTCCGAGGTGGAGGAAAGCCGCGAACGGCTGGTGTCTGAAATCGAGAGTACACTAGCTTGTGTCTCCGATTGGGTTCGACTAAACCTAGTCCATTTCAACCCCACCAAGACTCAAGCCTGCGCGTTCACCGCTAAGAAAATCCCATGGTCTGTGGCTCCACAGTTCCAGAACACTTCCTTGAACATCAGTCAAAGCATTGGGATTCTTGGCGTCGACATTTCTAGCGACGTTTTGTTCCGAAGTCACTTGGAAGACAAGATTAAGCTGGCATCCAAAAGCTTGGAGTGCTCAACAGAGCGAGGCAGTACTTCACATCGGGGCAAAGGCTGCATCTTTATAAGTCGCAAGTCCGGCCTCATATGGAGTATTGTTGCCATATGTGGGCGGGGGCACCTGGATACCAGCTTGGGCCTTTAGACTCGGTTCAGCGACGTGCCGCTAGAATTGTCGACGATCCCGAGCTCACGAACGGTTACGAGCCTCTCAGTTTGAGGAGAGACTTTGCCTTATGTGTGTTCTACCGCTTGTACAACGGGGAGTGTTCCAAGGAATTGTTCGACTTGATGACCACGGCAACCTTCTACCATCGCAACTTTCGCCATCGACGGGGAGTCCATCCTCAAACATTGAAACCTATCCTTATATATATCCTTGAGCCGTTCTATGTATTAAAAACAATGGGCGTCAAATCAAATCAAATAATTTATTTTAAAAAGTAAAAAATTACACAGATAATTAAACAATGGTCCCCGCACTAGGATAATCCTGTATCGCGGGCAACCTGTATAGTTTACAAAATATGTTTTCCAAAACATACAACTATACAGCGTCAATTCAAACATTTGATTAAAGTTTAATAAATATAACAAAAATAAAATAGTGGTTTCTTAGGTGGCTGTTTCAAGTCTTTCCAGAGCTTGTAGTACTGCGACCAGACTAGATGTATGTAGTGGTTTCTTAATAAATAGATGTTTCCATTAATTTTCCACAGAAATTATATGTTTCCCAGAAATAGATCTTTATAAGCGACACTATGAGATGGAGTAATAATACAGTTTTTTTTTTTCAAATCAACGAGTTCCAAGTATACAGTTTTATTTTTTATTAAAATCGGCCTTGGGGCTCCTTTCAGCATTTGTCGCTATGCCCTATACTTTAGGATTTAGCCAACCAGGCAAAAAATGGTAAAATGTTAAAGGATATAATTAGGTAAGCATTATTTAAACTTTTTAACTTTCACGCCTTTTAAATTAAAAACTTCAAACAATAAAAAAATGTTTATACCATAGAATTGGAAATGTTAGGAAAAAATAAAAAGTGCCCATCGTCCTTTAAAATACTGTTCTATAAAAAGTGACATCTGTTGTCATTTGCAGACAAAACTAACATTGCTGTAGTGACATACGTGGCAAGACTAGCAAATAGTACCTTTGACTCACCACCGGCGCTGTACTTGCGCGAGTTACGGTGGTAACTTTTGAAGTATGGGCGCTGACTCTCTGTTGTACGTAGTATTTATCTACTCTGAGCTATTAATTTGTGCCTCGGGATTTTACATGTGTTTCCGGGATACAAAGTAGGTACCTACTTTATGTACGTGTCTTCGGTTATCATTAACGATATAGAACATAAAAAAAAAATTGACTTTCACTAACCAAATTCATATTTTAAACCATATTCAGTTTTTAGTCATCTTCAAGTTCTCTTTTTAGGGTTCCGTAGCCAAATGGCAAAAAACGGAACCCTTATAGATTCGTCATGTCTGTCTGTCTGTCTGTCTGTCTGTCTGTCCGTGTATGTCACAGCCATTTATTTCCGAAACTATAAGAACTATATTGTTGAAACTTGGTAAGTAGATGTATTCTGTGAACCGCATTAAGATTTTTACACAAAAATAGAAAAAAATAAATAAATTTTGGGGGTTCCCCATACTTAGAACTGAAACTCAAATTTTTTTTTTCATCAAACCCATAAGTGTGGGGTGTCTATGGATAGGTCTTCAAAAATGATATTGAGGTTTCTAATATCATTTTTTTCTAAACTGAATAGTTTGCGCGAGAGACACTTCCAAAGTGGTAAAATGTGTGTCCCCCCCCCTGTAACTTCTAAAATAAGAGAATGATAAATCTATAAAAAATATATGATGTACATTACGGTGCAAACTTCCACTGAAAATTGGTTTGAACGAGATCTAGTAAGTAGTTTTTTTTTAATAGGTCATAAATTGAAATTAATATCAAAAACTCAGGTCTATACTACCATTTACTTATATACCTATAGGTTTGTACGGAACCCTCGGTGCGCGAGTCTGACTCGCACTTGGCCGGTTTTATTTATTATGTTTTGCTATTTACCATAATCCAGTCAGTCATCGCCCATGGGGCTGATTACACCAATTAAACAAAATGTCATATAGTAGGTAGGTAATATGTGAGTGTCATTGTTTGCTGTGCCAAATAAAAAAAGAAATAATAATATTTAGATCTTTACCTTATCCTAGTAATGTAAGTAAAAATGCTTATGTTTTTATCGATGTTTGTTGTTAAATTACGCCGAAATGGCTTATCAGATGTGGGTGAAACTTAGCACAAAGATATATTAAACTCTGCATTAGCATATATAATACTTTTAAACCAGAAAAGTTATACAAATACTGCGGGACGGTAACAAAGTTACACATTATTTTGTCTACTTTAACCGTCAATATCTTTTTTTTCCCATGGAATCCAGACTTGGTGTCATACAATGAAATGATGCCCTCGATGTGGCCAACAATCTCCACCATAGCTCATAGTGCTACACTCTGGGGACGCGTTTCATATAAAATGACCCATCGTTCTTTGTTGGTGTGTATGTACATTGTATTTTTAGATTAAGTTTCAAGTTGGTGAAATAAATGATTTATTATTATTATTTATTATTACGTAAATCAGCGAAATCAGCAAAACTACCTCTTAAAAAAAATATTATCTATATACCTATACTAGCTGCCCGGCGCGACTTCGTTTGCATGGTGCTACCCTACCCTACCCTACCCTACCCTACCCTACCCTACCCTACCCTACCCTACAGATAAGAAAAATAGTTTACGACCTATTCTCATACCTAATGAATACTTACACACACACACAACATTTCATAAGAATCGGTCAAGCCGTTTCGGAGGAGATTTTATTACAAACACTCAGTGTTTGAAAAAAAAATCCTCCGAAACGGTCTTTGAGAATACTCTAAAGACCCCACCCAAAGGGAATATAAGGCTATGCTAGAATTTATGGGGGCACTTCATTTCTTGACATTGACTCCCCTTCCGTAGGGCCCGTACGTACCTACCCCAGTGACGCCTAACCTACATCGCATAAGGTGCTGCTGCCACAGATTACTACTATATACGATCCTCTGATTGATCTGATGACTCGTCGAGATCAGCCCTTATTATTATTTTTCGGTGAAAGAAAGAAAAAGAAAGAAAAAATTATTTTATTTCTACCAAAACACAACGCACAAAATACAGATAGGTACACAAAAAGGAACACAATAATACAATTAAGAAATAATAATATTTATTGTTAGATTGATCAATATCCATCAATGTATATTCATACATTTATTAAATTCTATTATATTCTATTTTATCTGATTGATTTACTTATTTGCAATTTATATAAGCATTAAAAAGGGGTAGAACATTTCACGTGCATACTAAAAGTAATTTCTGCACACTAATCAACAAAATGTAATTTCAAACAATACAATATTGTCACACAAACGACACAAACGTATTCAATGACAACTCAACTGACATTGTGCGGGGGACAAGATTTTAGCCACCAACAATTGGGGTTCCATTTTTTCACCGCGTTTAATGCTTAGATACATTTAAACAATCTATACATTTACATAATCAATGATCAGAAATATCAATGTAGAGAAATCATTCATTCCATTCGTTCAATGTTGCCATTTTATTGGGATTTAACATAATTTTTGACGTCTTTAGCTAAAGAACCTTTAATTACGCCTAAAGTGGTTTTGTGCAACATCTTTAAACTGACGGATTCATTAGTGTTAATGTCTCATTACGTAATGAAGTTTTAATGGTGATCTTTGTGCAACCGACTGTTATTGTGGCATAACTATAATAGTTAAGACATATACTGTCGCGACGCGTCTTTCCATTCTATACAAGGCCAGAATGCAGCCATAGGAAACTGATCGCGTATATTTTGTAATGCTGTTTTTAAATGGCATGTATTTAACGCGGCGACAAATTAATCTGAATTTGGGATTTATAAAAAATGAAAAGAGGTACTAAAAATAATAGGTTGGCAGCTAAAGTGAAGGATCATTTTAAGTAGAAAGTAGCAGCTAAATAATGTGATAATAATGTAAATGTGTTTTAATTTAAACTGGCATTAATTTTTTTGTTTTGGTAACTGTATTTATTGTTAGGCGAAGACTTGACGGCGGATAAAAAGTAGAAAATAGGCTTTCTTAAATTATACAATGAGGTTGTATATAAAGTAAACTGAGATGAGAAGAAAATATGAACATGGTCATATAAAACATACTTTAGGCGACATTTTAAGAGCTCTAATTAAAGCAAATAGTGACATGCAAAAAAATAATTGTGTGTACTATAGTTTATTTCTCGACTTTTATTTTCAACACGCTTTTAGCTTCACCTGTATGTATGTATGGAATGACATATATGTAAGCAGTGTTTGGACTTGTTCGAATCGTCTTGAGATGCATTTTGAACATATATGGTTTTCAGGGTCTGACGATCGAGTAGGAGGGTTGGCACTGGAACTCAATAGCGGCGCAATGTATCCTACTCGTGTTTGAGGTTGTTGGAATTGTCGTGAGATAAACTTTGACTGTATATAGATTTCAAGGTCTGATGATGGATATTTTATTTTTATTTTTTGCATTCTCTGGCTATTCACGGCTAGGATACGTTGCTCCACTATGGAGTTCCAGTGCCTACCCTCATCCTCCATCATCAGACCCTGAAAATCATACATGGTCAAAGTTCATTTCACGACAATTCTAACAACCCCAAACACGGCCAGGATACGATGATCCATTATGGAGTTCCAGTGCTTAACATCCTACTCCATCATCAGACCCTGAAAACTATATATGGTCAAAGTTCATCTCATGACAATTTCAACAACCTCAAACACGGGTAGGATACATTGCGCCTCTATGGAGTTCCAGTGCCAACCCTCCTACTCCATCATCAGACCCTGAAAAGCATACAAGATCAAAGTCCACTGTTTTCGGTCCCGAAACCAGATGACCCCGGTTCGAGTCCAGCTGTTTTTTTTTAATTCGAATCTAATCTAAAACACGATTTAACAAAAAAGTAAAAACCAGGTTCAACTCGGTCATCCAGATACTAATTATGATTCCACAAACAAAAAGACTGAAACCCTAATTCTTAATTATAGTAACCGTTTAAATTTTTACAGCTGCTTGCAAATCGCAGCCCGAAAGTGTATTTTCATATGGAAGCCTATAGTTGCCAATAATACAATGTTTGTTATCCCTCTGTCAATATTAGTCGCCAAATCATTATTTATAGTACCCAACCTATTATTTCTATGTGCCTGTTTAATACTGTGCTACCTTAAAGAAGCCGCCACTATTTAGTTTTTATGATACCTTGCAATTTGTAGCCCATCTAATTTAATAGTTGCCAATATATTTAATAGCTGCCAAAATAAGTTTATTAGGTAGGATTAAATATTAACAATGACTAATAATCATAATATTTTTATTAAAAAAAAGTACTTTTCAACGAGCATTATTAACATTATTATTTCGTCTATTTATTTTTCACCATATAATTTACATTTTTAATAAAAAAAATACATTTAAAATTTACAAAATTGTTCTATTATTGTATGTTAATGCTGTTATATATATTTTTTTATACTACTAAGTCTGTAAACAAGAATACGGCCCGCCTGGTGGTAAGCGGTTAGCGTAGCCATATGGACGCTTGCAACACACGAAGCATCGCTCACGCGTTGACGACCTTTCCCCCCGCCCCAATTAGCTCTGGCGACTAAAGTTATTTGGCTGCGGTATTCTGTAAGTTTGAGGTACTTCCCCAGTCGAGCTGCTCTTTGCGCGAATAAACGCTACGCTCTACCTGTCTGAAATGCGATAATACTGCGATTATGCTATGGGAGACGTTAAATGCTAGGTCATGTTACCTTTTTTTTTCATTATTTATTGCGGTAGGTGCTGTTGATGCTGTTAAAAAATAGAAGAAGAAAACATGACCTAGCATTTAACGTCTCGCATAAAATATTAATAATGCTCGTTGAAAAGTACTTTTTTTAATAAAAATTTTATGTTAAAAAACATTGTTGTTTATTTAATGTAATTTACTTTTTATATTTGAATTAAGTATTCAATTGTATTTACTACTTTTTATAAATTAATTAAGCACAAACAACAAACAACTGTTAATCACGGCAAACAATGGCACGAGCCGAAGGATGATGCGTTGTTTAACATAGACACACAGATATGAATTACCATGAAAAAGAAATAGAAAGAGGCCAATAAAACCAAATGGCGAGCATGCACCTGCTCGCTTATAAATTGTAATCGCCTCGCACTACGCGCTTATTCCGAAACATACACGCTTTGATTAAGGATACATCCAGATTTGTACGTAGTATTTATATACTGTGAGATCCAGACTGAGTGTCGAAGCTGTGCACGCGATGAATTTTTTTTAAGAACCTAAAAGGATATGAAAGTATACAAAGTAAACTAATTTGGCCGTATTTGGCCGTCAGTAGCAGAACTTAATTTACCAGATAAATATTCTACCGGAGGACCCTCAGTTGTAATTTATTATCTAATGTTATAACTAAAAATACAGTTTTGTTCACTAGTTCCAAACTGCTACCAATATTAATATCTGACTGTCTACATGCGCTACATTTGGGAGAGAATCCTAAACATTTAGTTTTCTTCGAGTTTATTAAAAGATTGTTAACAGCGAACCATTTGGAAACTATTGACGATGGTGTCATTTACTTTATTGAGTTCTTTGTCTTTTCTATCTACTTTGAAAATGAACGTAGTATCGTCAGCAAACAAGACTGTAATGATTTGACCTCTCCTATTTCAATTATTGCTTCTGGTCACAAATCTTTATTCTAATTTTTAAATGATCAAATTATTGAATTCTAATTTTTGAATTCTAATTTTCAAATTTTTGAATTCTCATATGAAAAATGTCCATCAGACATTCATTCTATTCGATCAGTACTGAGACACAACTTAAATTGTGCGGTCATGTTTTTAAAAGTGAAATAAAACAAATCAGAATAATATTTATTGAATAAAGATAAATAAAAGTTACCCGTGTAGTACAATACTTGATATATAGCCGTGTGTACAATGTGACATTATCAGTGCACTTATAGTTTAAATAATTAACATACTACTAGAACCCAGCTGGGGTAGGTTCCTTGGTTTTATATCACCACTTCCCTGTATCCCAAATGTTGTTCTTTCTTACAAGTGTTTTATATTATTTATTTTTTTATTGTTACAGTTCTTTATTTTTACGCAATAAACTTTATGGAAGATAGTCGATAAGTTTCATTTTCTTCAACGTCTACTATTTTGAATGCTCCGGTCGTAGGCTGATAGTTGAGCTGATAACCAAAGCCTACGTGCGTGACAAGACTATATCTGAGATACCATTTACAACTGATGGTAAATCATTAATATATACTAGAAACAGAAATGGCCCTAGTATTGAACCCCCCAGGGTTCAATACTAGGGCCATTTCTTCACCCCCCATTTTGACTAAAGAGCCCTTGGATGTTGTATCATTAATTCCTACCCTTTGTTGACGATTATTATGATAAGATAAAACAAGATCATGAGCAGTTCCACGAATACCATAAAATCCAAGCTTAAGGAGCAGAGTGCGGTGGTCAACGCAGTCAAAGGCCTTAGATAGATCACAGAAAATATAATTGCAAATTAATGTTTAATATTTAAATTTCTCCCGATTTTAATTGGAATATTTCAACAACTGCTATCATTATGAACGTCACTATGACAAGCAGAATGACGCAGAGGGAGCGTTAAACGTAGCTGTTACGCGGAGCAGCCTATAAAAGTTTGCCTGTTTTATATATTCGTGTAGTATGGCGACGTTCTTTCAAGGTATATTCATTTCTATGACATAGAAGCACTTTAACTACATTTTTGATGTTGGGAACAAATACCTATTTATTTTTCAGTGACAACATTGCTAATTCGGGACAAAATTGGCACAGGAAATAATAGCGCATCACGGCATAATTAATATTTTTCGCGGAGCTACGCACCTCAGCTAAGTATGGCGGATACTACGAAGCGTTGACGCGTGATGCGCTATTATTTCCTGTAGGAAACGAAGTGAGGAGTCGGAGTGTAACTCAAGGAGGGATTTCCTTTCATCGATGAGTCTACAAATCTTTATTTAATTGTGATATTTATAAAAATGTACCTATTTGAGATTATGATAATTTTAGGTGTCAACGATAAACTCTGATACTACTGCAAAATTATACATTGCAGGCAGTGGCGTGCATTCCATATAGGCAAATAAGCAATGCCTACCTCATAAGATTCAATAAAATAATATTTTGATTCAATTAAACTACATAATCATTTTAAATAATAATTCTAACCTAACATTCAATACGAAATTTCAAACTTTGCCGCGCAGGCGCACGCGAGTTCGCCTCTCAAATTCACGCACACTAAAACGATTTCGGCCTATTCATACACGTATACCCACTTCTTTAAGATAATACGACGAAAGCATAAATTCTTTACTGTGGCATAAATCACGCTTTTGCTATGCGTAGCATACTGACATTTGACATTCGCAATTTATGGACCAAAAGTAACCTTACCTACTCTGGGCTGCGTTCAGTAACAACGCCGTGTGATCGCCCGACGATCATCGTACCGTTCAGTAACAGTTCAATAGTATGTGGTGCGATCGTCGGACGACGTCCGACGATCGCACCGGTCGCCCGGTGTGTAGTTACTGAACACAGCCCTGTTGTAAGTAAAGTAACCCATCCAAATTAAAAACACTACAGTTTACCAACATTAGAGCAACTCAAATATAACTTCGCAATTTATTTGTGTTGGTTTGTTTATGGTTTGGCTGGCATTGTAGGTAGGTATGCAATGTTGTTGTTATTTACTTTTATTCTATTGTGTTTTTGCGAAGTGTACCTATCTGTGTGAAATGAAGAAATTTTGCGGTGAAAATGCAAAATTAGTCCTTTAGTCAGTTTTAGTTTGTTGAAAATAGTAGGTAACTTGCTCTAGACCAACTCCAAAACATTCATGGATTCAAAACAAAGGTAAATCTTAGAAATTTTAACACAGAATATTATGTTTATTATACACCTGGCTATCTGGGTGCTGTTATTCGAATCTATTATTCTGTTATTATCTATTTTGTTTGCTAATGAATCATACCAAATGTGTGTCGAATGATACGCTGACCTAAACAATTTTACGAATCTGGTCAAAAAACATTAGGTATCTATCTAACAGGCATATTTAGGCGTGTATGGCCATGATTTCTTCTGCCTACCTAGTCCGAAAACCAATGCACGCCACTGATTGCAGGCAATGTACTCACTTTATTTGTACGCAAGGTAGCAAGCGCAACTCCGCACGTAATGTATTGCGTTCTTTCACATTCGTCGTGACCTGTCGTGACCCCAAAACACGTGCATCGATAGTTTTGTTCGATCAATATCGATAAAATTCATCTTTTTATCACTGATTTGATTAAGGCAATAGTTGAAAGTTATATCAATATCCGCATTCATCTGTTAAAATTAAAAATAAAGCTTTGAAAATGAGAATTTCGAAAAAAATACATTTTATTTCAAGGGCAATAAACCGTGTAAAAATAACTTTTTTTAAATTTACTTCAACATGTAAACGTTTTTTTTTACAATTCAGTATTCTTAGCACAATTATTCTTATCGAACGTGAATTTTCTTACGGAATTTCTAAAAATAATTAAATTTAAATATCGATAATTTGATAAAATTTTTTTTCGTTCCGCTAATTCGGTAGAAATGTAGGTACATTCTGCGTAGGGTATGGTTTGGAGTATTTTATCATGTTTAAATAATAGTGATAATTGAATATGGTAAAATATGTTCTTGAGATATGAATAGGGTATATTATTATTTTAAAATATGTATAGACTAGAAATATGCAATACCGAATAGTCAGACTGAACCGTTGTGTGGGCGATCGAGGCGGCTCGAGGATTTGAGGTTGAACTCCACATCGCCGGCGAGTGGTGCGGTGGTAAAAATATGATGATGCACCAAGTCAAAAAGTTCTTGAGAACACTCCCCATTATATGGACGGTAGAACACACAGAGAGAGCCAATATCTTTCAGAAGGCTGAAAGGTTCCAAACCGTCAGTGAGTTCGGGATCGCCAACTATACGAGTGGGCCCGTCTTTGTACTGAAGCAAGTGCGAGTGAAATCAAGCTGGTAAGCGGGTGCGCCTGCCCAGAGGTGTGAGCAGTACTCCGTTTAACCTAACCTGCGCTTTATATAGCTGCAGCCGCTGGAGTGGTGTAAAGTACCACTTGGACCTATTAAGCACACCCAGCTTTTTTGAAGCCAGTTTGGCTTTACTTTCCAAATGACCTCGAAACTGGACATCACTCGCAATGTCGTGACACCTAGGATCCCGATACTCTATGAGATGATGAGGGGAGTGTCTTCAAACTTTGGTGCAGCTACGAATAGGGTTTTTTTCGCGGAGAACGCGCAAACCTGTGTCTTCGGAGGTTTGAAACGGACTAAATGACGTCTCCCCTATTCCGAGACCCGCTCCAAGGAGGTCTCGACTTCAGACGCAAGTTGTATTCGGCTTTCCTCCACTATGGACCGAGAGATATTAGCACGGCCAGTAGCGGCCAGTATATTGAACCTGTTATCGACACATGTTTCTTCCAATAATCGCCATCGTGTCGATTACTGGTAGCTCACTTTGATCAATCTATTTAAAAATATCTACCAAATCAGCAAAGAAGAAAGGACCATATTCTCTTCCCAATGGAAAGATTTTTCAAAAAAAATTATTACCGACACTTGTCGACTACTTGTTGTTACTTGAGAAAGTCAGTTGGTGAGAACCAGTTAATGACACCGGCAATTGAAGCCGAAAATAAAACCTTTAAGCTTTTTTTAACCGACTTCAAAAAAAGGAGGAGGTTCTCAAATCGGTTGCTTTTTTTTTTTTTTTTTTTATATGTTTGTTACCTCATAACTCCGTCATTTATTAACTGATTTGGAAAACTCTTTTTTTGTCTGGAAGAGTATACTTCCCGTTTGGTCCATTGTCATCAGATCAGGATTTGATTACATCTTAGTGTACTTTGAAGTCGGTTTAAGTTTTTTGTAAAACAGTCCAATTATCATAACAACAATCGATGCTACAATTCCTATACTAACCCGTGAAAAACATCATATTTAAGTGAGTTTGATTACATCACTCATTACTCATTTCCTTAAGGATTTCTCTAAGAAATGTCGTTGTTTTAACAAGAACACAAGCCGCACTCAGTTCTCATGGGCCCATTTTCAAACAAGTTTCAAGTGTCTCTGGATGACAGTAGGAAGTGTGCTCTCTGTGGCAATGTGTTGGTATATTAACAAATCGGTTTCATACTCTTAATTACTTTGATCACAGAAAAAAATATCGATCATTGGTTCTTGTCGGTCATTGGTGCCACTACCCTAGTTTACTCTTTAATTTTACTGAAATAGGGTTTGCACATCAGTGAAAATAATAATATATTTTTTTTACACGACTGATCCGGAAGTCAAGTCAACACTACAATGCCTTACAACATTCAAGTTATATTCAAAATTCTATAGATTAAAGACCTTTTTTTTCTCTTTTCAGTTATTTTTTGTTTTACGCAGTCGGGTGTTTTGTTTCTTTTAATAATTTAATTTGAGGTTGTTATACAGCGTTACTACGGTTCTTAAATATTGTTAATGGACTCGTTATAAGGCCTCATTTAACCTCCTTTCGGCTTTACGGGTAGTTTTGTAACACCTGCATATTTAGGTACCTATTATACTTATATATATCTACAAGATATACAATTACCTTCCTACCTTTCTTACTTTATTATTTCATAATATTATTATTACTCATAGCATTTATTATGCGGGTCTTGTTGCAGTCGAGACTGTTAAAGTATAGGTAATGAGGTAATGATTTTATGTAAATCTCTTTATAGATATGCATCTATGGTTACTTGATGTCTTTCTGTTACATTCAAATAAAATACCTTCTTTGTGTTTGTCAAATATCAATGATTTCAATATAAAATTCAATTATGGTTCTATAATTTAATTTAGTTAATATTTAATTATCCTTGATAGGATACACGTCTAGTTCCAAAGCCGTCTAGTTCCAAAGCGCAATTTTGGAGGCCGTATATTTCTAATCAATATGGCAGGAGCACCTACATGCATGACACAGATTACCCGGTGGATTAAGAGAGTTTAAAAATTAAACAGGATAATTTAAAATGTTCACTGTTCTTATTTTAACACTATCTTGTGTTGATATCGTTGTTTTTATAATACTAGATATTTTGTTGTTTGATTGTATTGTCCTAATGTCCTTATTATAATAATAGGCCCGTTTTGATAACATACCAGTGTGTCAAAAAGAGACAAAGATAGAGCGACCAGAAGACCCTCCTGTCTTAACGGGCCTCTTAGACCTCAAAAACTCATGTGAATAATTTTTAACCGACTTCAAAAAAAGGAGGAGGTTTCTTAATTCAACCTTTTTTTTTTATGTGTTCGGGGATAACTTCGTCGTTTATGAACCAATTTTGATGATTCTTTTTTTAACCGACTTCAAAAAAAGGAGGAGGTTCTGAATTCGGTTGTATGTTTTTTTTTTTGTTTTTTTATGTTTGTTACCTCATAACTCCGTAATTTATGAACCGATTTGGAAAATTCTCTTTTTGTCTGGAAGGGTACACTTCCCGTTTGGTCCCATTGTCATCAGATCAGGATTTGATTACTTCTTAGTGTACTTTGAAGTCGGTTAAAGTTTTTTGTAAAACAGTCCAATTATTTTAGAAACTGTTAGTAGTTCCAGTATAAAGAGAGTTCCCTCTTTAAATATACGAAAAAACCAATGACGTCTTTATAATAGTAGTATTATTATTTATTATACACTAATGAATATACCTACATTAGTGTTGATTTTACTTCTACCTTACAACTCTTAGAATAACTAAGATTTAATAAACCAGTATCTCATAAATCAGTAGAATAATATTCAGAAAAAGTTAACAGTTCTTATTGTTATGTACAGTGGCGTAACTATACCATTTGGGGCCCGTGGCAATTTTTTTTGATGGGGGATATCAGTATAAATCGTCGGTCATAAGTACAGTCGAGGACATAAATATGTATACAATTAGTAAAATTCAACAACGGTTTCCTCTTAAACTACTGATTGAAATTATGAGATATTATAAAGGCAGAATCTTCTAACGTATACTATTATGATTTGTGTAATAGTTTAACACTTAAATGTTAAACATGCGAGAAAATCGCTTTTGAATTTCAAAAAGTGTATACATATTAATGTCCTCGACTGTACGTAAAATTAGTTGTCACGGGTAACGTGTACATCTCTAAAAATGAATCAACATCTTTTTGTTTAGGTTGGTTGAAATGCTTAACGATTAACTTGAAATTGTATTATGGTCTTTAGTTGTCTCACTTTGGATTTTAAGCAGAACTTATAAAAATATACTTTTCAAATAAAATAAAATACTCAGGTACCTACAATGTAAAAAAATATTTTTGAGCTCGCGCCCTCTTGGGCCGGGGCCCTCTTGGGTCGGGGGCCCGTGGCATTTTGCCAGCCCTGCCACCCTATTGTTACGCCACTGGTTATGTAGGTACTTACTCAATATATCCAATTTTGGTTAATTCTTTATTAATTTTTATATAACAAACTTCTTTAATCAACATGAAGAGTATTAAGAACAAACGTTGTGAATTTCGGCTGACGGCTACTGAACTAGGTAGTCGTGCCGTTTCCAAAGATTTTCATAGGGCATCGTGCCTCTACCCAGATGGATAATCCGCCTTACTAAAGCATGACATTTAATTTCACTCCGCTTGAGGGGCTCCCTGAGCAAATCGCTCTCAGTTCGTACTGCGCACGGCTGTCAAATACTGTCAATTCTGGCTTGTTTATTTCATGTTGCCATAGAGGCGACTATCCTTCTGGACGTTTTAAATTCTTTGGCCGTTTCATGTCGCGTCGTGAGTCATTCCAGATTTGATAAGCATGTATGTTACTAAAACCCTTCCCCAAAATAGTTGTATTCAGTTTCGTAGACAGAATACACATTCAGTATACAAAGTACTTATATGTCTAACAACTTAGATTAAAGTATTTAGACATTTTAAAATAACTTTCTGATCTATTACTAATTAGCTAAACTCGAATTTTTAATTAGAGTCCAAAAAGGTAAACAAAGGTGTTACCATCGTAGAAAAACTAATTATTGTTAAACTGTCGATTATCGATTTTAGTGAAAAAAAATAGTTAGAATTTATTTTTATCTCTATTCTAAAACTTTTCAAACGACTAAACACACTGAATCAAAAAGATTTGTAAATAGCTGTAACATACACTTTATTTTAAAGAAAGCAGTTTTTTCTGCCGAAAAATATTTATGTTACTCGCAACACCAACGAGGTCCATAACATTTTGATCCATTTTTATGCCAACATTTTGCCGACTTCTTTATTTGGTTTGAGCTGTTATGAAACTTATCTGCCATTGGCATTTCATTGTTGAATTTTTGTTTTCTGTTATTGTTAAGTTCAGTGGTGAAGATTTCTCTTGCAACCCGCATGAAATACTTTTTTTTCGTCAAGACCAATGTCACGTCACGTGTATTCCTTTTTTAACATAGGTGCCTACAAAAATATTAGAACCTCAGAGGTCGTCTATAATGATTTATGGGATAAACATGCAGCAAAAAAAATCTACTCAGACTTATAATGTCAAAAAATGTTTTCAACACCTGGAATCTCACTTTGACAGTGACTGACAGTGACGTTTCTTTGTTTACCTTTTTGGACTCTAATTAAAAATTCGAGTATAGGATATTTTAAATATCATTGTTCACGAAAGGAGAATAGCATAGAAGTAAAATAAACACAGAGAATATTAATAGGTACATACATAGGCGATAAGGAAATATTGAAGATTCATAATACGTCATTAGACAACCCTACCGTAACACGTGCCGTGTCATACAGGATAGAGTTATACGATAGAAAGAGAGGGAAGTTGTAGGTGAATATAATTTTAGGCGCGCAGCGCTGCGCGAGCTGGATTGCACTTTATTCTGTCGTTCCAAGAGTCGCTTTTTGTTTAAATGTCGTTTTCGACGTGGGTTTTCTGTATGTACTATTAAATATTCTGTGCTTATTCATAGAAAATGCTTATCGAAGGTTTATAGCGTTCACTAGTTAAAACGTCTAATAGGACTATCAAACGTCTTATAAAATTCTTTATTCATAATCGAACTATAACTATATTTTTAGGCGATGATAGCTCAGTGGTAGTGACGTCGGATACCGAGACGAAGGTCCCGGGTTCGAATCCTACAATGAGCTTGAGCTTTCGGTGAAGGAAAACATCGTGAGGAAACCATAGCACGGTGGTAGGGTGCTTTGTAGTACCCGTCTGGCTGGCTACCACCCTCAAGTTGAAAATCTGTCGCCAAGCACCTATCGGTGTGTTCCGACAGCTGCACTTGAGAGCCAGTTCCTTCTAGGCTTTGTGTGCTTACCACCTTCGGCCACATCATCACTTACCATGCTGAGATTGTGGTCAAACACAGGCCTATACATAATAAAAAAAAAAAAAAAAAAAAATAGCGCTCCGATAACTAAAATGTTGTTAAGAAACAAAATGTTGCCAATCGGTTGAAAAACTTCTAACGCATCCTGCCAAGACATGCCAAGTTGGGCCAAGTCGTAGAAAGAGTGAATGACACCATAAACAAAGTGGCAGAATTATATATTTTTATCATTGACTAATGTCATTTCTTGCTTCGTAACCAGGTATGATTCCAGCCTGTATTCCGAATCTCCCAAAAGCCTTCCTTTAAACTCGCCTGACTCAAAACGTTCTTTTAGAGTTGATGAGTTCATTGAAGATCCGGGAGTCATGCATGGGTGCTACCTCGCCATCTCGCAACAATTTCCCGGATGCAGAGCCGAGCATCAGAGTTACCTGGTTAAAAATAAATCCGTAGAATTTTATATATCGAGTATAACGCAGCGAGTGCATTCGCAGATGGTAAGATCGGTAATTTCACTGCAGCATGTATGTAAGCCATAGCCCAGTACGACCACTAGGAATTTTCACAAACGTATCAATGTTAGGGGGGGGGGTTCCAGAACATCCTACTATATACGTACTAAAATTATGAATGCGAAAGTAACTCTTGTCTGTCTGTTAACTCTTCACGACATAAGCTGTATCGCAATCAGTTCAGAGGTATTGATTTAGTACAGTCGAGGACATAAATATGTATACACTTAGTAAAATTCAACAACGGTTTCCTCTTAAACTACTGATTGAAATTAAGAGATAATATAAAGGCAGAATCTTCTAACATATACTATTATGATTTGTGTAATAGTTTAACACTTAAATGTTAAACATGCGAGAAAATTGCTTTTGAATTTCAAAAAGTGTATACATATTTATGTCCTCGACTGTACCTATTAGCACGACGGTAAAAATTAATATGCGTAAAATACTTACCTACCTGTACATTGAGGGAATATAATTTTTCCTTTTCCCTCAAATATTTTTTTATTTTTATATGGGTGCAACCAATACAACCAATAATAGATGTGTAATCTATCTATACATATAAAATGCTTTGTCCTGAATGACTGACTGACAATCAACGCACAGCCTAAACCGCTGATCGTAGAGACCTGAAACTTGGAGGGTGCGTTCTTTGTATGACGTAGGCATCAGATAAGAAAGGATTTTCCGAAATTATACCCCTAAGGGGGTGAAAAACGGGGGCAAAGTTTGTATGGGACAACGTGATTCCTTGGTCCGATCTACTTCAAATTTTGCATAAACATTCCTTAACAGAATTGATGGATGACGTGTTTCGTATTTTATTGAAAATCATCGCCTAACGGGGTTAAAAAGTTATTTTAGGGGTGATTTGCATCGAAGTTGATATCAATACTCCTTAGTGCTTTTGATTTAAATATTCTTTGATATTTGACATTCCAATTTTAAAGATTACTTATTGCATTGCACCGTAGACGGAGAATTACAGGTAGACAGGCCAAGATACGCATATGTCAAAACGTGTATGTGTGAGCAGGAATAAGCGTATTTAGTGTCCCTATCTAGCGTATAGGTTGTTATTGTTTGACCTCAGTGTCGTTGAGGCCAAAAAAGTTTGTGTATTATGATATTTTTTTATGAGAGCAGTGAAACTGTGAAACCCTAATTGTATGTTATTTGTGACTTTGTATCAGCGTTGCCATACGACCCGATTTTTAGCCCAAAATTGAATGTCTCGCGCGTAACAGGTTCAGTCCCGCTTTTCGAGGATTACTCGACGGTCAAATCGGAAATTATAAAGACACTACTGCACAGAAATGGCACCAGCATTCCCGTGACGCGTCTTAAACAACTAAACAATTGTTGTGTAATTGGCTGTAAAAGCCGTAGTGAACGAAATTAACCAAACATAACCTTTCATCGATCAGTAGTTTTTTTTTACTGATACAGTAAGTAAATCAAAGGATTACTATACTCAAGTGTATTTTCAGTCAATATCATGCAAATTGTAGAGATAATTTCGTCTAAATACGATAAAAATCCAAATATATATGTAATTATGTCGAACTATCGCTATCTTCTTCGCTATACGCTGACAGCCTATCTAACTACAATTCTCTATCTACGCATTGCACCAAGCTTTTGTGTGAGTTCAACTTTTTTTTAATGAAATCGGATTGAGTTTTTAAATATTTTTATCTGTCTGTTCCGGTTCATACTTATAAAGGACTACTAATTAGTGTTCCGCACAAAAAAAAAAAACCGTTCGCGGGTGAAACCGCGGGGATCTGCTAGTATACTAATATAATATTTGACGAGCCAGTTGGCGCAGTTGGGTAAGACTCCACCTATTGCGCCGCAGGTTGTGGGTTCGATTCCCAAACAGGACATGCATTTATGTGCATGAACATCTCTGCATGTCCTGAGTCTTGGTGTAATTATGTATATTATGTAAGTATTTTGAAACAAAAAGTTGTATATGTTATATATCAGTTATCTGGTTTCCATAGTACAAGCTCTGCTTAGTTTGGGATCAGATGACCGTGTGTGAGGAATGTCCCAGGATATTTATTTATTTAATATTCATTTTCAGTTCACTTAGGTACAACCATATTCATTTCTCACAAATTAAAAACTATAACTAGACTGTATGGCTCAGACCTTTGCCTGCCTTTTGGCGAATATTATAAACAACAACAACAAAATTAACGTCAATCACAAAACAGCTGATCGAAGTCGTCCATATTTTTTGCTATCGGAGCCTTATCGGAGGCTTATAGTAGGGTCTTGGCATTTTTAAATCAAACTGACTTTATAGAACAGTTAATAAGTATTTTAGCGCTATCAAGCCATCATGAATAACACTTTTTGTAAATGTCACTTTATCGAGCTTATAAACCTATCATAACTCATTATGAATAAGACCGTTATTGTTTAGCATTTTTTGTTGGTATAAGTGTCCACTACCCATATATACCAGTAATATTTTGCGCCGCAAAACGGGAAAACGCAGAACTGGACTTCCATTTTGGAGTAGGAAAGGTAACCGCTTACCGTAGGCGGGCCGTATGCTGGTTTGCTACCTAACATTTTGTTTAAAGGTTTGAAGTCGCGACTCGTTTCTATTATATGTAAAAATTATTTTATTTTTTAAACCGTGATGCAATATTATTTGACCACAATTTATTGCTTAAAAACCGGCCAAGTCCGAGTCAGACTCGCGCACCGAGGCTTCCGTACAAACCTGTAGGTATATAAGTAAATGGTAGTATAGACCTGAGTATTTGATATGAATTTCAATTTATGACGTATTAAAAAAAACTGCTTACTAGATCTCGTTCAAAACAATTTTCGGTGGAAGTTTGCATCGTAATGTACATCATATATTTTTTTTAGTTTTATAATTCTCTTATTTTAGAAGTTACAGGGGGGGCGCAAACTATTCAGTTTAGAAAAAAATGATATTAGAAACCTTAATATCATTTTTGAAGACCTATCAATACACACCCCACACTTATGGGTTTTATTAAAAAAAAAAATTGAGTTTCAGTTCTAAGTATGGGGGGAACCCCCAAAATTTATTGTTTTTTTCTATTTTAGTGTAAAAATCTTAATGCGGTTCATAGAATACATCTACTTACCAAGTTTCAACATTATAGTTCTTATAGTTTCGGAAAAAAGTGGCTGTGACATACGGACGGACAGACAGACAGACAGACAGACATACAGACATGACGAATCTATAAGGGTTCCGTTTTTTTCCATTTGGCTACGGAACCCTAAAAACAAGAACATAATTGTACTTAATCAACTTTAAACTATTGTCATTGTTCTCATATTATACATCGATATTTCATTCCAAATATCTCGGTAATATGAGATTTTAAGACAAGTATTGTAATTTTTTTTAATAACGGAGTCATTGAAAACACATCGTCCACCACGATCCGACCATTCCAAGCTACTTGACAACATTGTGTTTCATTGCGAATATTGCGATGCGATTTAGTAGGTAACTACGTAATGAATATGGTTTTTTCGTGCTCCTAGTTTTACTATATTCTAATAAATAGTTAAATCAACCTGGGAACTATTATTTGAATACAATGTAATGCATATAAACACGTAATAAGTTCATTTTTAATGATAATAATAGCACAGGATAAATAATAGTACAAGTAATAATAGGTCTATTGCAAGGCTGGGGTTGCGTGGGTAAAAGTATGAGTACAAAGATAAACCTGGATTAACTAAATTAACTCAACTATATGAACTTGTCATCAGTATTACTAGTTTAATCCTCTGTGGTATTGCCATTGCTTTATTCGTAATTAATATGATAAGCCAACCTTTCCTGTATTACCTACTGTTATAAATAATGAACAAAACAATAGTTGACACTCAGTCTACAATCTTAAGTCAAGATATACTTTGTATAAAAATGTTACTTAATGTATGTTGTCAGAAAAAAAATAAAAAAAAATAACATTTTTTGTTTGTATCTATCTATTGTATTTATCTCTACCCAAATATACCATTTACACCGAGCGCGGGCACATTGAAAAAAAATTAACATGGCGGCGGTTAGCTATACCAGCTCCCATACAAATTGTTCATACCCCTTTACAAATTGCGATCCTAAATCATATAATATTATTTAAAAAATTGTTAATGACCACCAAAAATATACATAAAGCACAAACTTGGATCGAGCTTGTCTTGTAGATCTAGTATGGTCACAGTTCTAACCTAACCTAACGTAATAAACGAGTGAGTTCCATCGGACCCGGGGTTCTACCGCGTAACTTTGGTAGTAATCGTAACGAATACCAGTAATGAATTTCATCCAATCAGGGCCCACGAATGATCATCGTCGCGTCATACCGCGTCCGCGTCATTGGATGAAATAATTAATGGTATTCGTTACGATTACCACCAAAGTTACGCGGTAGAGCCCCCGGTGCCTCTGCCCCGTTAACGGGGCCGATGGCAAAAAAGTGCCATCGGACCCGATAGCTTCAGTGTGTGCGTGTACCGGGGCCGATGGCACTATTTTTTCGATCCGCCTCGGTGAGTCTGCCCCGTTGACGTCATAGGTGTATGTATGTTTGTATGTATTTATGTTTGTCCAGGCATATCTCCGAAGATATTAATCCGAATAATTTTATTGGTTTATATTTACTTCAACTTAGGGAACAGTGCAAGTTTCATCGAAATCGGTTTAGTAGTTGTCAAGATATGGACGAATATGTGTGACGGCCTGGCTTATTGATACGTGCTACGGGTGTGGTGTCAAAGGAAAAACATCTCAAAACCTTGGTCAATTTCTAGTGCATTTAAGATAAACTAAAAATGATTCAGTACTTTTCAAGTTGGACAAATTGTGTTGTAATTTTAGATAAATATATAGAAAAAGTAATTTACAGTTACACAGCTTTATTTGAAGTGAAGAGAAAAATATATGACATAGAACAATCAATATAAAATTCAAAAATAGTAGTAGCCAGTATTCCAACATACCCCCACTTAATGGCTACTTACCCCCACTTAATCTATACTAAGGCCTATGGCCTGTATACACCTATCATGGGCCACACGTCCTAAAGGCTTTGTTAATACATCAGCCGGCATTTCGACTGTAGGTAAAAATCTTAATTCTACAGTTAAGTCTGAAACCTTTTCACGAACAAAGTGATAACGCGTATCTATATGTTTTGTTCGACTGTGGTGGATTGGATTTTTGGCCAACATTTGTGCACTTTGGCTGTCGGAGAAAATAACAGTACTAGGAGATTTACCTGTCACTTCAGTTATGAATCTCTTCAAGAAACAAGCCTCTCTGGTTGCTGAAGATAAAGCCATATATTCAGCTTCGGCTGAAGATAACGCCACCGTAGGCTGCTTTCTTGATTCCCAAGAAATAGGACCGCCTGCAAGCTCAAAATAAAATCCTGTGTATGAGCGTCGACTTACTGGACAGTTTGCAAAGTCAGAGTCTGAGTAGCCACGCAATGTTTCATCATTTGTCTTTCTGTAAGAAATACCAACATTCTTAGTAGCACCCAAATATTGAAGACAACGCTTTGCTGCACTCCAATGAGTCTTATCGTAACATGAATTAAACTGACTCAAATAACTTACGGTAAATGCAATATCAGGCCTAGTGTTTACAGCGAGAAACATGAGACATCCTATCAGTGCTTGATATGGATAATTACAAGACTCACCTGAACCAGGTTCTAGCTTCTTTTGTGTAAGAGGCGTTGAAACATGTTTGGACTTTTCCATTCCAAACTTCTTCAATATAAGTCCCTTGGTGCATTTTAATACCGTTTTCGTTACGTATAATATTAATTCCCGTAAAGAAATTTATTTCTCCTAAATCTTTTGTTGAGAAATTTTCTTCGAACTGACTTTTGAAATTGTCAAATGTCATTCTATTTTTATATAAAATGACAAGATCGTCAACATAGACTGCTAAAATCAAGGAGTCGTTATTCGAAATCCTTTTTATAAAAACACAAGATTCCGAAGGAGTTTGAATAAAACCTATTGCCGACAAAATTTCTTTTAACTTTGAATTCCAGGCCCTTGGAGCTTGTTTTAAACCATATAAGGATTTCTTTAATAAACATACCTTATTTGCATCTTTATGCTGAACAAATCCTTCAGGTTGTAGCATGTAGACTTCCTCTTCTAAGTCTCCGTTTAAGAAGGCTGTGTCTACATCCATATGCCGAACCTTGTAGCCTTCATGCACTGCCAATGCTAACAAAGTTCGCAATGATGAGTTACGTACAACCGGAGAAAAGGTTTCGTAGTAATCTACACCTTCTAATTGTGCAAAACCTTTAGCTACTAAACGAGCTTTATATTTTACTACATTACCTTGACCATCTCGTTTTAGTTTGTATACCCATTTGCATGGTATACAGCGCTTATGACTTGGCTTGTCTACCAAGGTCCAAGTCTGCTTTTTAAGTAAAGCACTATACTCTTCATTCATAGCAGTAATCCAGCTAGTTTTGTCATCACAAGTGACGGCTTCACGATATGAAGTAGGTTCTTCATCATCAGCCATTTCTGTTATCAGATTACACATTCTATTTCTAAGTAAGTTACAGCATTAGCACCTTTAGAACTAATTATCCTATTAGGACAGTCGGGCCGTTTATGTCCTGGTTTATGACATTCATAACAAACAATCTGTTTCTTGCTTTTATTTTTCTTAATATTCTTAAAATTAGAAACATTACCTTTCTGAATAGTTCTCAAAGCTGATGTGCTTGGTTCATGCTCCATTCTCAAAGATTCATTGAGTAATCTACCTCTTACTAACTCACTTGTGACGTTGACATTTGAATTCTCCAATGCCATCACTAGGGGATCATATCGTGGTCCCAAACCACCTAAAAGAATCGCAGCTACACTTGCGTCTTCAATTTCCTTCCCAATATCTGCGAGATCTTGAACAGTACAAAGTACAGCATTTATATACTTCTCCATATTATTTTCAAATGTATCTAAGCAATATCTATAGAGTTGTCTTTCTAAAGCAAGTCTTCTGCCTAAGCCCTTTTCTTCATAGGCTGCCAAGAGAGCATCCCAAGCTTCCTTAGCTGTCTTTGCTCTACGAACATACGTTATAGCTGAACCGTTCAAAGTAAGACAAATTTTTGATAAAGCCCTTAAATCATTTGAGTCTCTTACTGATTGAGGGGTAGGGTCTCCTTCTTTGTAACCTACGATCGCCTCCCAGAGAACTTCATGGATTAGATACATCCTCATCTTAAATTTCCACGATGCATATTCTTTCTTGCTCGAAAGTGCAAAATGTGGTAAAGATGAACTGCGGTGAGCGTGTCCAGCTCCATCGCCAGCTGCTTCCATCGTAATGTATTCAGACAATCTTTTCAATACATTAAAGAAATACAACCACCGACTTCAACGAAATACTGAATTACCACTGTAAATACGAATTTTCTCTCGTGCTGATAACGATTTGTTGTAATTTTAGATAAATATATAGAAAAAGTAATTTACAGTTACACAGCTTTATTTGAAGTGAAGAGAAAAATATATGACATAGAACAATCAATATAAAATTCAAAAATAGTAGTAGCCAGTATTCCAACAAATTGTGTGATGGCCTGGCTTATTGATACAAGCTACGGGTGTGGTGTCAAAGGAAAAACATCTCAAAACTTTGGTCAAATTCTAGTGCATTTAGGAAAAACTAAAAATTACGGTATATATATAAACGTTATTTAAAAAAAAAATATCGGCCTCAAATACATATCTGAAACTGATTTGAAGTCAGCGAAATATTTTCAATAGAATATGTCGTACTCTTTCGCTGACTTCAAATCAGTGTCAGATTAGAGTTATTTCATACTTTTTAGTGTATTTTTACCCGACTGACCCGGAAGGAGGGTTATGTTTTTCGAGTGTATGTATGTATGTATGTATGTATGTCTATTTCTTTGGCACGCTCTGCAGCCTAACCGGCTTGATGGATTTAAGCATATGAGGTGTCGTTAGATTCGTCTTGACTGTGGGAGTGTCATAGGGTATATTATTTTTATATGGCGTCTACGGATAAGAAAAGAGGGGGGGTATTAAATACAAAAATTTCGTTATTATAACAATATGGGTATCAAATGAAAGCTTGGGAACAGCCCATTCCATATATGTATATATTGTAATACTTTTGTGCTACCATTTTGACGTAAACTGCAAAAAACCACGACAGTATAGGTACTATCAGCTCGGTTACCATACGTAACTCACAGAGTTGCGAAGGTTGTTAGCGTTACTTTACCGTACCGCTCATTTACTTACTAATACTTACAACTCATTCTGTATAAAACTAAAAAGTCTGAAATAAATTAAATTATTAAAAGAAACAAAAAACCCGACAGCGTAAAACAAAAATTAACTGAAAAGAGAAAAACAAGCTCTTTAATCTATAGAATTTGGAATATAACTTGAATGTTATAAGGTATTGCAGTCGGGGATAAACAAATATTACAAAAAAAACACATACCTACTTACTTAGGTTATTGGTTAAATCTTAGCTTTTAAATTTTTGGATATACAGAGGTTCGAGCTTTTACAGTAATATATACATAAATTATTAAAATTATCTTTGTCATGAATGTTAACTATGTTCCTATTTATTTTTCAGTGGCGGTGAGGATAGTACGAGCAATACGTGTCCAATTGCTGCATCGGCGGCAGCACCAGCTACATGGCGCGGAACCAACGATAGCGCCACAGAATATTGTCGCCGAGGCAACACCCCTGCAGCATACGGCAGGTACCAGCGGAACAACTCTAACGCGCCCTACTCCACACCACCTTCCAACGTCGAAAGGTAACCATCGCACCTTTTTCCGCCTACAAAACCGATCCCAAAGTGATGCTTGGTTGACATATAAAATAGGTAATGAATTGTAATTATTCCTTATTAACTGAGCATTATTTCCCATGTTCTGGGGAAAATTAGTAACTTTCCTTTATCCACCATATTTACGCATGTTGCAGTAAGGATTAATGATAAATAAATATCATAATGGAGAAATTAAGCGAAAAAACTTTCGAGAGCATGGAGCTAATTATTGCACGCTTAAACTTGGGCTACCGATGCAATCCGATCCGATTCCGACGAATATTAACCGTTTTTTTGTGGCTCCCAAAGTTACATTACAACAACACAAGAATAGATTTTTGTTCATTAATTTTGCACAAGCGCGCCAAATTCGATGAAACTGGTTCCATGTTTACCACAAGCAAGACGGTTTCAATGCAATTAATCAGTGATGAGTTTCAAACGCGTTTAAAACTACTTGCGACGTTTGTAGTTTCAGTTTCCTAAAAGACTACCTACTTTAGGCATGAAACCCAAAAGTAACTCAAGTTGCAGTTTTGTCACTAGCATCGAGGAAATATCCGTCACTAGTAAGTTGCGCCGTCTGTTTCGGGGCTTAGACTTAACGGAATTACTTTCTTTTGGTTCCGAATGAGAGTTCCGAGAATTATTTATATGCAGATGATACCTACTGCCCTTATTTTCACTGCTAAAACATAGAACGACACCCACAATCGTGCCCTAAAGTGTTTCGATATTGTCAAAACATTACACACGGAGAAAAAGAAATATCTTGCTTCTTACGTGAATAAATATTAAATACTAGCTGCCCGGCGCGACTTCGTTCGCGTGGTGCTACCCTACCCTATAGTGCTACCCTACCCTACCCTACCCTACCCTACCCTACCCTACCCTACCCTACCCTACCCTACCCTACCCTACCCTACCCTACCCTACCCTACCCTACCCAAGAATTATTACTGCTAGTGGCCAGCTATCTTTCGGAAAGATCCGTGCGGGTTCAATATGCAGGTGAATATGCGGATAGAGAAACTACCAAGGGCTGCATACAGGGATCTACCTGTGGCCCCCTGATGTGGAACCTTCAACTGGACCCACTCCTGCAGGAAGCCGAAAATCTGGAAGCTCACGTCCAGGCTTTTGCGGATGATATTCTGGTCATCGCCTCAGCACATACAACTGAAGAGCTAAACAGAAAGACCAACAAAGCTCTTAAATGCATCTCAAGTTGGGGCATCCAAAGTAAATAGCGCTTTGCCACACATAAAACCCAGGCAATGATAGTGACCAGGAGGATAAAGTATGACACACCTCATTTAGAACTAGATGGAACTATATTGGAACTCGTTGGTGAAATAAAAGTGCTGGGCCTTACGATTGACTCGAGTCTTACTTTTAAGAGCCACATCTTGAACGTCTCCAGAAAAGCGGTAAGGTTTTATCAAGCAGTATCGAGAGCCACTAGAGCTACCTGGGGTTTATGCCCTGAGATAACAAAGCTACTCTATACTGGAGTGGTGGAACCTATAATTCTGTATGCATCCAGCGTCTGGGCCCCTGCCATGGATAAGAAGTACATCATCGCCAGACTTAACCAGCTTTGCCGAAAATTTGCTATTCTGATCTCAAAGGCTCATCGGACAGCGTCGTACAACTCAGCGCTCTGTCTGGCTGGAATCCTTCCGCTTGATTTGAGAGTAAAAGAGAATGCCGAGCTTTACCAGCTGAAGAGAGGGAAGCCTTTCTCGGCCATTCCTGATCGCGAAGTGGAGATGCGAACCAGCCCGTTCCAGCTGCCGCATCCAGCAAGGAGGAAGCCTATCCCTTATGAGATGCTCCAAACCCAGGAAGAGGTCGACACCATAAATAATGCAGGCCCAAAAGTGTTCACAGATGGTAGTAAAATAGAGGGTAAAGTTGGGGCTGCGGTTACATGGTGGGAAGACGGCGCGGAAAAAAGACACACAAGCTTCATACTGGCATCATACTGCTCAGTATATCAAGCAGAGCTTGCCGCGTTGCTGCGCGCACTCGAGATGTACGACAAAAACAGGGTGGCCAAGCTCGTAAATATCATAAGCGACTCGAGATCGGCACTGCAGGCGATCGAGGACCCCGAGAGCTCGCATCCTATTGTTTCAGAGATCCAAAACAGGATAAAGGAGCTGAACGAAAAAGGCAAAACAACTAAGTTGTTCTGGGTCAAAGCCCATGAAGGTATCGACGGCAATGAAAGAGCTGATGAATTGGCAAAATCCGCCGCTTTAAATAAAAAAACCAGTCCCGCGTATGACAGAATCCCGGTGTCCTTCCTCAAGTTCTCCTTACGACAAGATAGTTTATTAATCTGGAGCAGAAGATACTTGGAATCCGAAACAGCCAGTATAACCAAACTATTCTTTCCTAACATTCGTGATGCACACAGCATTCTAAAGAAGATCAGCATGACAAACAAATTGGCTCAGCTGTTTACTGGACACGGAGGACTGAAGCAATATTTACATAGGTTAAAATTAGCACCAGATCCAAATTGCATATGTGACCCGGAACAGACAGAGACAATAATCCATATTATAGACGAGTGTCCGAGGTTCAGCAAGTGGCGTTTCGACGCAAACTGTAATGTTAAGATTGAAGTGTGTGCCCAAAATTATAGCAAGTTGGTTAAGGATGATGACGATCGGCGCATATTCCTTGAATATGCCCAAAAAGTAGTGCGAGCCACAGCAAAAGCAAATGGCAGCACAATGAAATAAAAAAATAAATAATAAAAAAAAAAAAAAAACACACTCTAGTCACAATAAAAATGAACTATTTAATTTGAAGTCAATTTGCTTATTTTAATTATGAAGTCAGAAATAAAAAAAAAAAAATGGAAAAAAAAAAAAAATATATGGTATCAGTAATTTTAAGTTCCAAATATTCGTTAAAACAAACATTATCTAGTCGTAGGTAATATTTATTCTATAATTTAATTTAATTTAACAATTTTATACACGTAATTAATTACTTATATTTATTTTGTATTTAGCGGATTGTTTGAATTAGTTATATTTAATCAATTCTAAAAACATTCTCTAGTCATAATTATATTCAATGATATTTATTTATTCAACTAAATATTAATCATTTTTGAACTTTAAAACCACACCGATAAAAAGAGAGCAAATTGTTTAATTGATATTTATCGGCATTATTAATATAATAGTCTTAAATGTTTGGTAATAATTATATATAAAAAAAAAAAAAATGGATTACGAAGAAGTATTGATTTTAAATGAAATGTATAAGTATTTATAAGAATTTGATATATATGTATTGTAGAACGTAATAATAACACTTGTAATATAATTAGTTGTAAAAGGAATTGTTACTTGTTAAAAATAGGCGCGAACTACCTAGTTTTAAAATTTCATGGATATAAAAGATTAAATTGTCACATAATAAATAGTGGCAAGAAGGATATAACACCCTGAGATGGCGGGTGCCTAAAAAAAAAAAAAAAAAAACCCTACCCTACCCTACCCTACCCTACCCTACCCTTCCCTTCCCTACCCTTCCCTTCCCTTTCCTTTCCTTTCCTTTCCTTCCCTTCCCTTCCCTTCCCTTCCCTTCCCTTCCCTTCCCTTCCCTACCCTACCCTACCCTACCTTTTTCCTGAATTTTCTTTGCTATAAACCTCACGGAGCCCGAGACCTTTCCAACGAATGCAAAACCGTGGAAATCGGTTCGTGCGTTCTGGAGTTATAGCGTCAGGAAGGAAAACCCGACTTATTTTTATATAGTAGATAGAAGACTAATCTTCTTATATCAATTTTGATTTGATCGCACATAACTTTACTTCACTTCCATCCATTGGCTAACAATGCTCTTGCCTACCACTAGGCGTAATGCGCTGCTACAGCATTCTGCTTTGAAGTACAATCCGGAATTAATAACGAAGCGTAAATGGTTTGTTTTTTTTTAATTTCATATATTCGAAAATACTAATTTCGTTAAATACATTTTAATTACATTTTTGTTTTCTTCAAAATTCAGTTCAGTCGGGGTTCCTTTCAGCGTTTTTCTCTAAGACGCGTAGTTCAGAAGTTGCTAGGACAAAATAAACATTCTGTATATTGAGATTTTTCGTAAAGTAAGCATTCGTTTCTATTATTCGCGTAATTAGGTAAAAATGGTTAATTACGGCAAAAAAGGATTCCAAATTTGGACTTTAAAAAAAACGGATTATAAAAGGAAAAAACGGAACCCTTACAAGGATCACTTTGTTGAACGTGGAACGCGTGGAGCAGTGGCGTGCATTCCATATAAAACCAATGCAGGCTACTGGCGTGAAGGTATCAAGCTGATATTCTTATCAAAAACTCAAGTCTACTATCCGTTGGAGCTGTGAAAAAATACAACTTCTAAGCCAACGCAATCAAAAGATACAGCCGTTTATGCTGCAAACTTTCGACACTCTCTAGGTAATCAAAACCTACAGGGTACTTCCCGTGAACTCTGAATCTTGAAATTTGGTACGAAGCAACATCTTATAGCACAGATAAAGGAAAAATTGCGAAAAGCATAAATTTATAGTTACATCATAAAATAAAAAATATTTTTAATAATTTTAAACTTACTACCCTTTCCTCTTGAACGCGTGCTAAAGGTTTCTACGGAACCCTCGGTGCGCGAGTCCGACTCGCACTTGGCCGATTTCTTTTTAGTTATATCATCCTGACAAGAATCTTGTCTTCACAACTCCGCACTACACTAGGCAGAGAGCATCTTGTGCTAATTTGTTTTTATTAGGGATGGGCAGGGAAAGAAAACTATTGGGAAGAAAAGAAAAATACGGAAAAGAATGGAAAAATACGGGAAAATTCCCAAACAGCGGGAAAATACTCAAATGGCTTTATGTTCCTCAAAAAACATATTTGTTGATGCTTTTGATTGTTATTGTAATCATACTCGCTGTTGTATGTACCTACATCACCTACGCGGACCTTGGAGGAAGTTATCACACATTTTTTTTATACTACCTAGGTAGCAAACAAGCATACGGCCCGCCTGTTGGTAAGCGGTTACCGTATCCTATGGACGCTTGCAACACCTCCCTCGGGACCCGGGACGGGCTATATAAGCGTCGTACATGTGCACGTGCTCTTTCTGCACGAGACCGTCTGTCCGACTGTCCACCGACTGTCCACCACAACCCTTACACCCCAAAACGTCGCTTTTTTTAAAAACAACGCAAACAATTTTTTTTATTGTATTTTTATTGTATGATATGAGTATGACCCTAATAGAAATCATGTTAAATGTTATTCAAACGATTTGGTAAAGGTATTTCTCGCTATATACGCAAAATCTACTAAATATGACCATTTGAGTATTTTCCCACCCAATGGGAAAATTCCCGGGTTCTTTCCCACTAAATTGGAAATTTACTCGAAGTTGGGTTTATTCCCGGGAAGAAACCCAACCCTAGTTTTTATACATTTTATCTCACTGTCCACGCAAATAGTTACCAAAACCTTATTGAATCTAAGGATTCTAGAACGAGACAACCACTATCCATCCACCAAATAATAAAGACTCTAGTTGCCCAAACCACTAAGATAGAAAAAAGGTGAAAAAAAGGCAAATAAATTGGACAACATTGTAGCGAGTTTTTTTTTTTTAATTCGATATATTTTTCGAAACGACATCGGAAACTCTATCGTCAACGCGTATTATTTGGACTGGATGGCCGCTTTAAACCAAACTAAACAAGTTGTTTATAAAGTGTGGCTTGAATAAAATTTACGGCATGAGGAATCAGTAATTGAAAGCGATTCAAATCATACAGACAGCGATTCGAGTAGCGATATGGATACAGATTAATTTAATTGGATTGAAATTTCAGTTATAAAACTCATTTTGTCAGTTTACCGCAATAATTATACCAATTAAATTTAGGTACAAACTTGTAAATATCGTAAGATATAAAGGGTGGAAATTTTAAACGGGTCAGTCAAAAAGAAAAAAAACAGGTCATAAAAAATTTTCCCATACATTTTGGTTACATACATTTACACTTGGTCTCATAGAGCTTTTTGATCCTTGTCAGAGACAGGATCGAATAAGCTAATAAAAATATTTTTCAAAAGCCGCTCTCGCTGACTTGTACGAAAATCCTATACAATGCGAGATCAGCTTATACTGGAAATGAATAGCTTGATCTGTAGCCGTGTGTACCTTTGTTCAAAAATGTGTAAATGCCGATTGCAATAACTCAAAAAATAAAAGAATGTCACTTAAGACCATTTCGCGTGGCTTCAACCCTTAAGGTAGCCGTAGCTGCCCTTACTGACCCGTCTAAAATTTCCACTCTGTATATTCATTATTTATTATTATTCACCATGTGTATAGCGAGGCAGTTCTGTTACATCACATGTATCCCCCCCGCACCGCTCCACTGCCGCAGGAACCTACTCAGTATGCGCTATTAGAACTGTAGAATTTTACGATAAGAGTATAATAGATAATGGTATTGATAGAACTGTAATGATAATGTCATTGTTGCGTGTAGAACAACACCGCATCATCGATGGTACGCTAGTGGAGAGAAGGCAGCGGGCGCAACGGGGGGCGAAAGCACGCCGAGCACGCCGGGTGGCGGCACCGAGAGTGGGCGGCAGCGGCGGCACTCGGGCTCGGGCTCGTCGCGCTCTGACTCCAGCTCGCCCGAGCCCAGCGACACCTCGCGGGCTTCCACTCCGGCAGCACAACAACCGCTCTCACATCATGCCAATCACAGAACCCCAACATCACATCAACATCAGGTACATATACATACCTACGAGTGTAGATTATTTTTGTTTTTATTTTATTACTGGCTGCCCGGCGCGACTTCGTTTGCGTGGTGTCCTACTCTACCCTATCGCGCTAAAGTTATATTAGAAAAGTGAAGTTATATAATTTTCTAATTTTCTGCGCAAATATTTTACTAATCTACTGAAATTCGCTCCTCTGTTACTTATTTGATAATGATAATATAGTCGATATTGTTGTGCCATAATTACAAAATAAATAAAATCGTGGAAGCGTTTCGCGAAGCATTCGCGACTGTTTTATACCGAGGTAGTTAACGAGAATTTGAGTTGCGTAGTATAAGCACGAATAAGGCGCGTTTCGGACGTATGTTTGAAGATGACTTACTGTTCCTCTTACTTCTGCTTGCTTAGTGCCTGTCCAGAAGGGGCGATTCGCCGCGATTCTCTCACGCGATTGCATTAGGCGCGTACGGCAAGGTACTGTGCCAAAACATTGCGTCCATAAGCAGCGCGCGATTAATAATACGCGCGTGTTTTAAATTTTAGTGACGTAGCTATCGGAGGACTAGGCGGTGTTATGCGCCGGGGCCCTCATTTTCAGGAGGTCCTCGGTGCCTGACCAGCAAACTTCGATCCAACTGAACTTACGAAAATTGCTCCCACCTACAGATTATAAATATACAAGGTTGCAATACGACTTGGCATTCATGGCATGAGTTGCCAGAGTTGAAAGATATTCGAAACATGTAGGGAATTCCCCTTATTTCTTTCTGTTGTTTGTGCAGTTTTTGCCAACTTGACGGATTCGCCGTCAGATTTGGCGGGTTAGGGCAGGCCTGTCGCACTCCCATGTTTAAGTACGATCGCGCGCACGGGGTCTACCGGAATCAATGCCGAACGGTTACCACGCGCCTATTGCGAATGGCGCGTGCATATTTATTAATAAATTGGTGGGTAAAATATTCGTCAAGTACTGAAATCTTCATACCCACTTTCGTTTCGAATAACTTAGATTTAACAACCAGTCAGACAGGTAAAAATCAATTACAATATTTCAAAGAAAAAAAAATAGTTTTGTGATTAAGTACATAATTATAAATTTTAGTACACTTTTATTAATTTAATTATTTTTAAATAAAATACTTATCGACAGGCATGAAGGTACTTAAGAACCAATATTATGATATTCGGTTAAATTTCATTGTTGGAACAATAATAATAGGTAGGTATATAACTGGTAAACAATATTTAGAATAATGATTTGTCACAAGTTGACACCCCTAACGTTTCACGTGCCGCGTCATACAGGATCAGGATAGAGTTATGCGATAGAAAGAGAAAGGCGTTCTAGGTGAACATAATTTTACGCGTGCGGCGCCTGTGCGATCTGAATTGCACTTTATCGTGTCCTTGGAAGAGTCGCTTTTTTAATAATTCTTGACACCTTGAAGTAGTACACGTCGTAGTAGTTTAATATTGTAAACAATTGGTATTGGTAATTTCGAACAATTTACATAATTATCAAAGTTTACATGTAAGCAAAATAAAATGGGGTTTCTTAAATATTTGACCTTCTCTTTAGTTTACCATTTAACATTACTTCCCAGAATTTGATACTTTTAAGTGACACTATGGGATGGCGCTATAATACAGGAAATTATAAATTATCGAAAAAAAAAAACAAATACCACGTTACGTGGGCTCTCACTGAAAAAAATACGGTGAGAAGGCTTACGTTAGCTGGCTTGCGAGTAGACGATACTATACGTCAGAATGAGTTCCAATTTCAAATTATATACCAAACCACATTTACGTAGCGTGACGTGAGGTTAACGTAGTTGTTCGTGCTACCGATTTAAACGTTTGACAGCATCCGAATGACACATTACTATACAAATTTGACTTAACTCTCTCGATACGAATACGTTACGCTTGCTTCAGTTCTCTCTGCAACCTTATTTCTGCTGCATATCAACGATCTGTTAAAACCCGGTATCTTTGGGTAAGCAGACGACAGCACTGTTGCCGAGAGATACATTTCCAGCGCACGAGCCACTAGTGACGAGATCCAATTGTTTCGAGAGGCCATGGTTGAGCGTTTGAACATGACCTTACAGGCAGTCTCTGATTGAGGCAAAGCCAATCTGGTCACGTTTAACGCCACCAAGACACAGGCGTGTCTTTTCACCGCCAAACGGAGTCCTTACCATCAGGCTCCTACTTTCCAAAATATATCCTTGCCAATATGCGATCGGCTTGATCTCCTAGGCATAACATTAACAGCCAAAATAAACTTTGGCTGTTCTATTGAGTCGAAGGCTGAAACAGCTGCCAGAAAGCTGGGTATCGCCTGCGCAGTTGCTCCAACTTTATAAAGCACAAGTCCGGTCATGCATGGAGTACTGCTGCCATCTTTGGGATGGATCAGCTTAGTACAAGCTTGAGGCCCTCGACTCAATAGACCGCCGAGCCAGGAAACTCATCGGAGATGAGTCTTTAATTAAGGCGAAACTCACGAGCCTCGACCATCGAAGAAAGGTTGCTTGCTTATCGGTTTTCTACAAGATATATTTTGGAGAGTGTGCGCAGGAATTGTTCAACTTAATTTCACCATCCCCATTTTTACACCGAACCACAAGAAGCCGGGAAAATTTTCACCCGTATAAAAAGTAGCCTATGTCCTTCTCCATACCATTGGCTATCATTGGCATGCCGAATTTCATGATGATCCGTTGAGTAGTGGAGGCGTGAAGGCGTAACAAACAAACAAACAAACTCACTTTCGCATTTATAATATTATATTATAGTAGGAAGTTAAGATACAAATTTTAATGTGTTCATTACAGTGGGCATCGACTGCTAACGGAAGACCTTTGGCTATTTGTGTGCGTAATCTACCGACGCGGTCAACCGACAGCTCCTTGAAGGACGGCCTCTATCACGAATACAAGAAGCATGGAAAGGTCGTTTGGGTCAAAGTGGTCGGCCAAAATGCCGATCGATACGCTGTAGTACGATTTAAGAAGCCGTCCGATGTGGAGAAAGCTCTCGAGGTGTCGCAGGATAAACTATTTTTTGGGTGCAAAATCTCGGTGGCCCCTCATCAAAACTGTGAAGAAGATGCTGATTCAGCTAAACCCTATGAGACTGATATCGACGAGTACCATCCCAAGGTGCGTAAATAATTGTTACATATTTGTTTTTTTTTTTCTTTAGTATAAAATAAAATGTTTAAATATATCTGTTTTCTGCAGGCAACAAGAACTTTATTTATCGGAAACTTAGAAAAAGATGTTACCCAACAACAGCTGAGGGATAAGTTCAAGCATTTCGGGCGAATAATCGAGATAGATATTAAAAAGGGAAGCGGTGGTGGCGCAGGTTACGCGTTCTGTCAGTACGCCTCGATATCGAGTGTGGTGGAGGCGATTCGCGCTATGGATGGCGAATACGTAGGTGGCTCTCGAGTGAAGCTTGGTTTTGGAAAACCCGTTGCTACCACATGTGTATGGGTCGACGGTTTAACAGAACACACGGAAAAACAGGTAATTTTTTTTCTAACTATATTTATTTTATCCTCTATGGCAGTAGTTGCCAAACTATGGGTCGTAAGCGAATATTGAGTGAGCCTTAAAAATAGGATCAAATCCTTCAATCATATAGTTATGCCTCATTTTCCTTCATGAAAACCAAGAGGTGAGTGAACGGTACGGTTACCGAAAGCTGACACTTTCACAGTTATCACACATATGCAATTTCACGATATGATTGCTTCTAATCAGTCAGTAAATTCTAAAGGACGAATGCAAAAAAGACCACTCTATATTTATGAGCAAAAGCTACATAAACAATAACTGTCTTCTTCATACTCATAAGTTTGACCGAGCGCGAGAGTGACGGACAGACTTTCCATGATGCATGCGCATGCAGTGCGAACGTCACGCCGCGCGCTTATTCACAGACACCTATACGAGCGCAACGTGTAAATTTGTAGAACGTGCCAGCTATAGTTAACCAACGTGTTCACTATTTGATTTACAGTCAAGACAAAATGTCGATATGAAAGTATTGATAAAAAACGAGTAATTAGCTTTTATTATATGTATTTAGTCGTTTAAACTATGAACGCGCAGTTCGTTTCAAGGCATTTTGCACGTACTCGTGCTCACGGCACTTACTCTCTATTAATATTCTAACCCTATGTTTTGCGGCGACGCGACGACGTGGAACTTGTGTTAAACTGTAAGGTACTTTGAGTCCCAGGCACTCAAAGCACCATTGCGGTATGAAGTAGGAAATAGGATAGGAACTTTAAAAATAAAATATATCATAAGTATGAGTACGTAGTATTTATATACTCTGACTGAGGTATACGCACATGACATTAAATATTCAGAGATGGGTATATTTATAATGTTGTCGAATATCTTCGTGAAAGCAAAGCGAACAAAGATACGATATAAAAAAAAAACTTCGCGTATCTCGAAAACTAGGCATAACACGTTTTCCCAGGGATCAGATGTAGCTAGATCGACTTGAACTAAAAATCCCCAAATAGTAAATTTCATCGAAATCGTTAGCCTTTTTCGATACCTACCTGAAACATGAAACAACAACCTGAAAACAGCTGGCAGCACTTTTGCTGCCAGCTGTTTTCGGCCGACCTTTACGTAATTGATACTGATTTTGTTAATAACTTGGTTTTGGTCCCTGACTAAGGACTGAGGTTCGTACCCCAATTACGCGGACAATACGGCAAGCAAACTCTCAACCAGGGCGCCCCAGCGCAATGTTGTGTGAGTGAAGAGACCCTTAATCAACTTCTATCAATAAAAAAAAAACCTGTCTGAGGCTATTAGGGTCATTTCACATCACACTCAAATCGGGGAATTGACGCATAGTGGGTTGAAAGCTGAAATTGAAAAAATAGGTTTTTTGTTCAGAATTTGGTATTTCAAAAACTTTTGATTGGTTTTATACTAGTCGATAATAGTACATTATGATATATGTGTGCAAAGTTAGTAATTACAGACGGTGGGATATTAAGAGTGTAATCATCAATGCACAGGCATGTCATACGACGCTTTTCAACACACTTGCGAGGAAAAAACATATTTTTATTTTTTGAAGTATATTTTTTGATGATAATAATCAATCACACAAAACAAACATGTATTGTAACATAATGTGGCGCGCAGGTTTGTTTTTTTGACAGCGACCCTTTTAAATTAAGAATGCTTCGTCTGCCTGCACATATGGCCTGCACACATATCAATGACATTGATGTATAATCTTAATTAACATAATTGGGATTATACCTATTATAAAACTGTGTAATAATGTAAAGTAAAAAGCACTAGTGCGTAATAAGGTACGTTATGATACTGAAAACGGTGCAATCAATTTCACTTTACGAGCAAGTGTGTTGAAAAATATGTTTATTATAAAACTAATACTTAGCGAAAAATATAAAACAATAATAGCCGATTTGTACAATCGTTCATAGCTCTTAATATTGTTTTGGTCATGTTAAAACACCCGAAATAAGTACCATCAAACATAGCCATTAAACTAGTAATAAATAACAGGCCTGTGTCTATGATAAATTATCTAAGACGCAGAACTTTTTATACCATTTAATTAATTTTATGAATGCTAACTTTTTCACTAGTAGGCGAAATCGGAAGGTTAATTTTACCGAAAAAAATCGTTTAGCTTGCAACATTACTTGTGCGCTTGTGTGGGTGACGGCGAGTGTAATTATATGGTACTGACGCACACATTAGTTGTTCCGTGGCCTATGGAGGGAATTTTGTTCGAAACTTCGGTTCTAAGCGTAATAATTCAATGGTTATTTGTTTATGAACAAGAAATGCTCCATACCGCTATCAGACTCTCTGCGTTACAGTATAGTTATATCTTGTGCAATGTGAATCGTTAACGCTTTTATCTACATCCACAATAACGTAGCCGTGAGTTAAAGCTAGTAACCAGAACATAACATATAATGCGCCTACGGTAAACAACACATGCCACTCGGCTTTCACAAAATAATATATTTTTGTGGCATGTCTTTGTTCTCACTTAATTCTTGTGCTGAGGATGGGACCCTAGCTTAATACGTGATTGTCTTATAATCATAAAGAAGTACTCCGCTGAGTATTCGCGGATAAAGCGTGATAATGCTACTATGGTCGCGCGTCCACCGAACCGGAGAGAGGAGATTAGTGAACAGGACCGATATTTCTTATTTTCACCGATTTCGTAGTTAGATATTCAATCTACAAAATCGGTCTAATTTTTGTTATTAAGGCCGAATTATACCAAATTAGTGAAAAAAATATAACCACTAGGGTTATGTATTGACAATACAGTCGCGGAAATAAGGGGCGGTGGTCTTCAAATGATCGGCGACCGTGATCGAAGAGGCATAGTTATGATCGATGGGGCGTCATCTCCTCCCCGGTGGGCGGTGAATGAAAGTAGTTGGTGACACGGTGCGTGCGGTGGGTGCTCAGGTGCTGGGCGCGGTGTCACGGTGCGGCGCGGCGACGTCGGTGTGCGTGGACCGCGCGGCGGGCGCGGCGCTGGTGCACTTCGAGCAGGCGGCGGCGGCCGGCGGCGCGGTGCGCGAGCTCCGGCGCGTCGCCGCCACCGCCTCCGCCGCCGAGCCCGACCACCCGCGCCTCTGCGTTGACTACGCCTCGCGCGAGTGCCAGGTGATGTCACCATCCACCCCCCACACCACACACCACATCCTCCCACTCCGTCACTCTCATCACTCTTACCACCCTCACCTCACCCACCGCCCCCAATACTAGACTGTTGCTAGCTTTTTCCCGCTGCTCCGTTCGTGTACGTGTGACCGACCATATTAGTTATCCAATATGAAATTATGTTTTTTTTTTTTTTTTTTTTTATTTTATCGGTCCTTGACGTTAAATCTTGTACTGTAGATTGATAACTGCATATAGTCGAAAGCGGTTCGAATAACATACAATAAGTTTATTTCGATTACTTCTTTATTACTTATTATTACGATATTTATTACTTATTAATTCTTTATTATATACGACGATGTGAACAATATTAATATCCTAGTGCTTGGTAAATTTGCATGCGTATCTTAGCTTCTTTAAATAAAGAAGGCCTTAAAATAGGATTATATGAACATATATTTAAATTTGTTGATGGCAATAGATTTCACAATTATTAGAAAATAAAGTGCAATTTTTAAGGTCGGAGTTCCTAACTGCAAATAACCGAAAAAAAAAAAATGTTTTTTAGAAATTATTTTTTTCATTATTGGTTTTGTATGCAAGGTTTCCAACGATGGTATATCTGTTTTCTAGGAAGCGTTCTACGAACAACTAGAAAAACATGGTGGTTCGGCAGCACTCACGGGCTCTGAAAGGTTAAGCGGCGACCTGACAGCGCGGTATTTGCCATCTACGCGACATGAGCCAACTCGGTAAGTAAACCACTGGATTGCTGTAATTAGTAGTGTACTGACTTAACGTGCAACCTCGCGAGGCAGCTTACGTGAACCAATGCTCGGTCAGCCAGTCGATTCAATTTGTCGTTAAAATAACGCTCCAAATTAAATTGAATGAAATTCTGAATGATATTGAAATTTACTGATAAAGGTATGATGGCTGCGGTTCACGATCGCGAGCCTCAAGCTACGGGCGTGGATCATCTAGGACTCCTCGTTATTCCACGGTCGAACATTATGATCCTGCTGACTATGCGGCGGATCGACGTTACAGGTACCTACTTTAATAATTCACATCTTGTGATATTTGATTTTATCGTTATGTTTATGTTTACCGCGCCACCACCAGTGAACTGGCTGGACAGCTCACTGGTGTCATTACTTCGTATATAACGAAGTAATTACAGCTCACTGGTACCACTGTAAGATGCCACACATCACTACTGTGTTCCGATAAAGTACAGTCATCCGGCCAGATATTACTGGCTTTCTAGCTCTTGAGCGCCAAAGTTCTGTTTGTTTTAGAATGAAAACGTTCAAACGTATCCTGTGTTACGATATTGCACAAATAATTCTAGAAATACGGCGAAGTGCATAGGAATAACTTTCTATCGGCGAGTAACTAGATATTCATTTTAACATTTAATTCGTATAAATATTTTTCAGACGCCATGTTGCCATAGATAAAAAAAAATGATGTCTAACAAGTGTAGGTAGAATGAAATGACTTTTTATAGTAGAACATAATTATAAGTCTAACATATAATATATTTAGAAAGGACCTGACTTCAATATGAAATATAAAACCGCTACCTTCCACCATCGCAACTCTCGCCATCGACAGGGAGTCCATACTCACACCACGTTTATATCGTCTGGGTACTCGAGTAATTGTTTCAGCGCTGCAGCGAAGTTTGGTTTATACTTTTGGACAATGGACATTACCTTAGGATAGCTTCTCTATTCGAAGTAATGACAGAGGCTCACTGGCTGGTACAAGAGGTGTAAACAGTACTCCGTATGCGACTGACCTTCAAGTTGAAAATCTTTTTTTAGGGTATATGATGAATTAGATTCAAGTCCTCAAGCCGAGGACACTCCTTATGAAGATAGACTTCAGTCAGTCGTCGTATCACCACATCGAGCAAGAAGACATCGCCGTGATTCCAGTCCCGAGGATAAAAAACTTTCAAAGGTACATTTTAGATTTTTAAATCGATAGCAAGTCAGGTTTTTCGGTTTCTATAAAGTTTGTCATGGTGCATAAATTACCGAACAGTAGCTCGTTTCTCGTAACAAAACTTCAACGGTGTTGTAGCGACATCAACGTTTAAACTGTGTTTATTACTATTATAATATGAAATGAACGATTGAAAAACGATCCTATAAACAAATTATTGAAGCATAATATACACTTTTAAATGTTTTTTACACAGAATATTTCACGAAACACAATTTAAATAGTTGATGTCGCTGCGGCATCGTTTAAATTTGGCACAAAGATTGAATATGTTCTTTTTTAACACGTAGGCAAGCTTGGCTCACTTCACAGTTTTGGCACGAAAGTATTCGACTAACGGCAAACGGAAAAAAATAAACAGTGGGTGTCGCTCGCGAGATTCGAACGTCCGTGACCCAAGTTTTTTCCCCAGCAACATTTTCTAATTTGTCCCCAAAAAGGAAAACCCCCATATTCAAAATTTATTAAATAACGATATATGTACGTCCGTTCGTAATCGGTTCAGTAGATTCCATGCAAATTGGCTGTGGCAGCCAGATACACGAGTGATTCTATAAGAGTTCATTTTTAACCGACGAAAAAACGGAGGAGTTTTACAAGTCGACGCGTATATTTTTTTTATGTATGATTACGCATCTCTTTTTATAGGGTAGTCCGATATTGATATTAATTTTTTTATTTGATAGGGTATACCCCCGAAGTTGGTCCCATATATTTCTTTTGTTTTTTAATTAAATGGGCTTGCGTTTGGCCACTGACCCGCCCATAAGGGACGAAGACTAAGCCTAAGATGGAACATTCTTACCCAGATGGAACCTTTTCACTCTGGCCTTGAAAGTCCTTATCCAAAACGCTGTGTCCGTATTTTCGGTGTGTCAACAACGTACGTACGGGGCCCATAAAAAAAAAAAAAATTTAAATCTGTTTATTTATTAAAAAAATACAAAAGTTTAATTAAGGTACTTAAGGGTACTAAAATCTTCGTATATAAAGATTGTTGACCCTTAAGGAGTCGTTACATATTGGTAGATAACATCTTTTAGTTACATTTAAGTCGAATCTGGAATCGAATACCTGCCCACCACGAAATACCTTTTAATGTTTTTAATTTGTTTATGATTTTTGCCATTTATAGATTCAACCAAATGTTTTGGTAGTTGGTTGAGAGTGTGGGGTAATATATGATTCCAGACTCGTTTTCCATTTTCATATATGTTACATTTTTTAATATATGAAGGCATCACATATACAGGCAAATACGATAGGGATCTAAGATTATCAGGTCTTTTTGTTTTGGCAAGTGAGTGTATATGGCTACTGTATTCGGATACAATTGCAAGCTGTACCTTATCATATACATTTATTACTTTACAATATCCAAACAATTTATCATAGTTATTTTTATGTTTACATTTTATTTTAAAAGGTACTATTGTTTTTAGCAATCTTATTTGTAGATCGTATATTTTTTGTAGGTACGTCTTAAACGTCCTACCATAACTAGAGATTCCATAGTTAATAATGGAGTCTGCCAATGCCATGTATAGCAGTCTCAAAGTGTTGTATGGTAGTCTACACTTAAGAATGCTCAATTTAGCTAATATTACTCTCAATCTATCACATACGCTATCTATATGGGGACCCCATCAGAATTTATTTACAACAAATTTCAAAAATTTTCGAATTGAAATCGGTTCAATAAATCGGTTTTCTGATAATAATAATAATAATAGTAATAGCACTGCTAAAGGATTCAGGCACTGCTGAAGGATTCAGGACTAGGCTGCCGGCTTCGAAGAGGGGCTGAGGTCATTTCTCACCTGTTGTACATGGATGACCTTAAACTATTTGCACCAAAACGTCAAGATTTGTTGGAGCTACTGAAAATGACTGAAGTTTTTAGTAGCGCCATCAAAATGGAGTTTGGTGTAGATAAGTGTGCGGTCATGCATGTACAGCGGGGGAAAGTCGTAAATTCAACGAATTTACAGCTTTCTGAGACAATGTCTCTCAGATCACTCTCCGAAGCAGAAACCTATAAGTACCTTGGTATGTCACAGTCGTTGGGTATTGTGGACGGGGACATAAAGCGGGCTGTGAAGGAGCGCTTCTTCTGTCGCCTGACAAAAGTACTGAACAGTCGTTTGTCAGGTGGTAACAAGGTGCGCGCCTTCAACGCCTGGGTGATGCCCCTGCTCACGTACTCCTTTGGCATACTAAGGTGGACTCAAACTGAGCTGGACGCCCTGGATAGGAGGGTCCGTCTCCTGCTCACAACGCATCGGATGCTACACCCACGCTCGTCTGTTATGAGACTGTACATCCCGCGTAAAAGTGGAGGCCGTGGCTTTTTAAACGCCAAGAACCTCCACAACCGCGAGGTGTACAGTCTTAGGAAGTATTTCCTTGACAACGAGTGTGGGATGCATCGCGATGTGGGTGCAGTAGACAAGGGCCTCACCCCGTTATCCTTGGCAAACGAGAACTGGCGCAGACCAAAGGTGCTAAGCACCGAGGACCGCAAGGACGTATGGAAGAGTAAGGAGCTACACGGGCGGTTCTACAGGGCCCTAACAGGGCCCGATATAGATCTGCTCGCGTCGGTGAACTGGCTACGCTTCGGTGACCTCTTTGGGGAAACCGAAGGTTTTGTCTGTGCAATTGCGGACGAAGTTATCAAAACGAATAACTACCGGAAATATATCCTGAAGGACGGTACGGTCGACATCTGTCGAGCATGCCGCCGTCCCGGAGAGTCACTCAGGCATATTATCTCCGGTTGTTCTCATCTTGCTAACGGCGAGTACTTGCACAGACATAACCTAGTAGCCAGAATCATTCACCAGCAACTTGCCCTTCAATACGGCCTTGTAGAGTCCGAAATACCGTACTATAAGTACGCACCTGCGCCAGTTCTCGAAAATTGTCGGGCCACGCTCTATTGGGATCGATCTGTCATCACGGACAGGACTATTGTAGCCAATAAGCCTGATATCGTGCTGACAGATCGATTGAAGCGCCGGGCAGTGCTCGTCGACATCACCATCCCCCATGATGAGAACCTCGTGAAGGCCGAGAAGGACAAACTCAGCAAGTACCTTGACTTGGCTCACGAGGTAACCGCCATGTGGGATGTTGATTCGACGATCATTGTTCCTATAGTCGTTTCGGCGAACGGTCTCATAGCGAAGAGTCTCGACCAACACCTTGAGAGTCTCTCGCTAGATGGCTGGGTCAAGGGTCAGATACAGAAAGCGGTACTTCTGGACACGGCACGCATCGTCAGGAGGTTCCTCTCTCTGCGGCCCTGACCACCGGTAGCTTGGGACCTACCCCGCTACCGGCGGGACTCTAGAATTAGGTTTTTTATAACATTATTAGTTTTATAGAAGTATTGTAAAAAAAATAGTCGTATTTGTTTATGGGATTAGGTTTTTTTATAATATTTTTAATTGTAATGTTGTAAAAAATATATTTTTAAGATAAAAACTAAATAAAGAGATAGTAATAGTAATTATACTATACAGGGTGTTGTTTTGCATTCGTGCCATATTTACAGAACCTATAGTAAATGGTTTATTTAGTTATTATAAAATAGGTAATTAATTCTGGGCTTGATAAGTAAACAATTATTGAAGATTTATGATTAACGGCAAATCAGAATAAGACTTCGTAACTGCACAGAATAGGTCTGCGATCCGGGGCGAGGGGAGAAACCGGGCCGCTGCGCAGCGGTCACCCATCTATATCTTATAAATGTTTATAAAACATCGTCAAACATGGGGAGATTTTTATTTTTACAAAACTTTGAAAATAATATTTACTTTTACGATCATAATTTTATAATTGATTAGTGTTCTATACAAGGTTAATATCAACCTCCTTAAATATGGCACAAATGCAGAACAACACCCGGTATAATACCGATTCAGAGGTTATTTCAATCTGAATTTCATTGCAATAAAGTTACGTAATCCACGTACTGAAGGGAGTAGAAAAAGTAGGTCAATAATAGAAACTGAAAATAACAATGACCTTAAACGATATTTTAGCTGATCACATTTTATAATAAAAATACGAAAATCGTTACGAAACAGGAGCGACATCGGAGCGTAGGCGGAGGTACAGGAGGTCGCCGGTCGCGGTCGGGGTCCCGCGGTGGCGTCGTCGGCGCCATCGGCATCCTCGGCGTGGGCGGGTTGGGCGGCGTCGGCGGCGAGAAGCATCCGGCGCGGCGGCGGCACCGGCGGCGGCGTGACGGGTCCGGGTCACGCGGGTCCCGCACCTCACGCGCCGGCACGCCCCTGCGAGACGAGCCCGATGCGCCGCCCGCCGAACCGCGCCGCCCACCTCGCGACCGCCCGCCGCTACCCATGAGCCTCCCGCTGCCCAAGTTCGCAGCACAACTTCTGCGCGCCGCCCCGCCTGCGCCCCGGCCCGCGCCCGCACCGGCGCCGGATTCTCCGCCGCGCCCGCCGTCGGCCTCCTCCTCCAGCGCCGGCTCCGCGCCGCACTCGCCCTCCATTGAGGAGAGAATACGAAGCCTCGACGAGAAGTACGAGAAATGGAGTGGCTCACGTGCGATGCCTGAAGCACCCGATCGCGCGCGCCTTCGACACCGACTCCTCGATGTCGACATTAACGAAGTGAAGCCTTCGGAGGTGGTGCGCTCATTGCTCGCAAAGCGGTCGGTCTTCGACGAGGACTCGGAGCGCCTCGAGGGTGCTGTGCGGGCACCGAGTCCGGTTGGCAGCCCGCGCGCGCGCCCCTCCACTTGTGTACCGCGTGCGCTGCGGTACCCGTTCCCAGTGCACCCGAGTCAGCCGCCCCCGCCGCCGCCCTCGGCTCCCGCACCCCCAGCGCCCCCAGCACCATCTACGCCCCCTACGCCCTCTACGCCCCCTACACCCCCTACGCCCCCTACACCCCCTACGCCCCCAGCACCGGGATACTGCGTCGCGCCGCTGCTACCTCTTGACTCGGAGGGCGACGCTCACGACCGCCCGGCTGACCCTCGTCTCAATAGACCCGAGAGGCCACCCCGGGTAGAAAAGTTAGGAAAGTTTAACGAGAGTGACTATAGGCTCGAATCACGAAGTCGTCCGAGGACCCCATCGATTGATAGGTCTCGGCCTGACTTGGGTGAACTGATATCGCCGGGTGCTACGGAGGAACACGAAGGTGAGTCGAGGCCGGACTCCGATAGAAGAAGTAAAGACTCTGCAGCCGCGGGCGTGGATGGAGAGAGTAAATCGTCGCATGATTCTGATGATAAGGATACTGGCGAACGTGTTTGTATCGATCGTAATTATTTAACTGGTCAAGGCAGAAGTTCCATTTCTTCTGAAAAACACCACATCGAGAGAAATGAGTATGTTAATGTCGAAAACGTGGCCTTGTGTACGACTGTTGATGTTGGTAATTCCAGCTCAGTAGAAGATAGAGAAGAGAAAAGTGCACGAGATGTGATGGATATGTTACTAAAACGTGTTGAAAATTACCAAGAGCTGCAGACAGATAGACAGACAGATAGCCTAGGCAAATTTTGCAATGAGACAACAAATAAATCGGATACTTTAAAACAAGATGAGAGAGACAGAGAGGAGAGACATAAATTGGATATTGAAAAAAAGATTGATAATTTGGGTCTGGCAATAAATGATGCTGATACGTGTAAAGATCTTTGTATCCAAAATCACATCACCAAGGATTTATTGGAATTTGAAATGCAACACAATCATTTAAATCCTGTAAACTCGATCAAAGAACATCAGAAATCAAGTAAAGAACATTCTGAGTTAAAGCATGAATTAATCAAAGCGAATAGCGAAAAAAATGGTAAAGAAAGATATATGAATCACAACATTCTGGAGGTTTTTCATAAAACAAAATTAGAAAAAGAAAATATTCAGTTTGTTAAAACATACGAGAAAGAAAAATACGTTAGCAATACCACCTGTGCTGATAAGAAGCTTACGGATAACGAGAAGAACATCGAGGAACGTTTGAGAGGAGAACGTGATAAATTGAGGCACTGCAAAGAGCATTCCGAAAAAGATAAACATGATTACGAAAAAGATAAATTGAGAAGTATTAAGATCGAAAAAACCTCGGAAAAAGTGGAAAAAGAAAAAAAAAACAAAGAAGATCACAGTGTCGAAAAAGGAGACCTTCATAAAACTGAACGAGATATAGACAGGATACAAAAAGATAACCGAGAACTTGAAAAACCTAAATATATTGAAGAAAAAATCTCAAAATTTGACCATCACAAAAAGGAAAAACATGAAAGAGAAAAAAGGAGAGATACAGTAGAAGCCGACTTGTTTTGTAATAAAACAAGAAAGGAAGATAAAAACAAACATGATAATAGAACTAAGAAAGATAACGAGGCAAAACGAGATTTAAAAAAGGACGCGGAATTTATTAAAATTCGCAAGTCTTCTAGAGACGAATCTTCAAGGGAAGTTAGTCGCAAAGATTCTACAGATTCGTCTGCTTCAAGAACTTCATACGACTCGGCCAAACTGAAAGATTCAGATTGTAATGAGGTTAAAGAAGAATTTAAATTAAAAACCAAATATACTGACCTTCCAGTAAAACACGAGACTGAATTATTATCAAAATCGGAAGACATGAAATCAGATTTTAGAATAAAACTTCCAAGTGAAATCAAGGATGAGAATGATTTGGTTGATCATAAAAATAAAAACGAAAACGGAATGGAACAATCCTATAAATTGAAAGGAGATGTCGTAGAAAAGCAAAGACATTACTCGTTAGATTCTCCTAATCTGGATTCAAAACGCAAAGAACGTCTTAATTCTTGCTCCAGTTTACCTTCAAATATTGGACATAAACGAAGAATGTCTTCTCAAGATAGTTTCGAATCATTGAATGATGATGTCAAAAAATGCAAGAATGATGCAAGATTCCCTGAAAGAAGAGATTCTAAAGAAAGTAGGAGTGCCGACAGACACAAAACAACCAAGTTTAGTAAAGGACATTTTGCGAAGATTATAGAGAGCAAAACAAAAGATGATAAAAAAAATCAAGTAAAACCCCCAGACGATAGTTATACAGAATATGACATGAAGGATCAAAAAAATTCAGATAGACAAAAAGTGAAGATAAGTCCAAAAGTAGAAACCGATGATAAGTTAATTGTTGGAATACAATCTGAAGGTTTACGTAATGACTTTGATTTCTTGGCTACCCTCGAACTCCGTTCAAGTGAAGAAGATGAAAGACAAAAGGCTCTTAAAAAAGAAATGAAAGAAAAGAAACGTATACAACAATTACAACAAATTCAAGAACTCCAAATGCAGCAGGATGCTTTACAGCAAGCTGAAATTGTCAAATCGAAAGATGATAAAAAAATAAAACTTGATGATAAGAAAAAAGATACTGCTCGTGAAAAACGTATGTCAACCGATCGCAAAAGTCGCGACGAAAAAAATGATGGTCAGAAACGAAAACATCGTAAACTGCAAAGTAGTGACACGTCTGACTCTGATGAACCCAAAAAGCATTCAATATTCGATATTATCGACGATGGACCTACTTATATATCAATGTATGATAAAGTCAAAGCTCGATCATGTAAAAATATGCAAAAACAAGAAGAGGAAAAACGTCAAGAGAAAATTAAAGCCAAGTTTAGTCAATTAAAGCAAAGTCGAGCTAAAAGAGAGGAAAAGAAAAGATCAAGTTGGGATGAAGATAGTGACACAGATCAAGACAGAAAGGCAACACAAAAGTCATCCTTGGATAATTCATCTGATGAAGAAAACTTTCATAATAAAATGCAAGAAAAGCAATATGGGACAGTTCAACATGACTATGATTGCATGAAGTCCGATGAATATTTTGGTTTACCAGCAAATGAAGAAGAGTTATGTAATAAATTGTCTCGTAAAAACTCACGAACGCGTATTATATCTGACACGTCAGATGATGAGGTATCAAAGAGAAGTAATAGTAAAAGTCCTTGCTTTCTTAAAGACATAAAAAAAGAATTAGTCTCCGATTTGGAGACATCACAGAAAGTAAAAATTGAGGAATTCAAATCCAAAGATTCCAATGAAGATAAGAACAAAAGAAATTCGTTATTTAATTTATTCGGGAAAAGTGATAGTGATGATAGCAAACTTAAATCAAGTCTTGAAATTGAAAATGCCTATAAATCAAGTTTTATCAAATCACTTTCAAATGATTTTTCATCAGAGAGTGAATCGAACAGAAACTCTGGAGAGATTCGTAGAAAACATAAAAAGAAACAAAGAAAACACAGGTCGTACTCAGAAGATGATAAAAAAATTGAGAATAGTGATACAAGCTTACTGGAAACTGAAATTAAACATAGGCACATAGAGAAGCAACGTCGCCATAGTACCAAAAAGGAAAAGCGTAAAGATAAAATCCGCGACAGTGTAGACACCGATGACGCCAGAGACGAGAAAAATAAAATGAAAAAGGAAAGAAAGTCCAATTTTGATTACATGTCAGAAAATCTTCCAAATAACACAAGGAAAGATGGGAAAATGGAGGATATATTTGGACCACTTTCAGATGAATCAGATAGAGAGGCCAGAGTACCGTTGAACAATAAAGTTGACTTGTTATCACATGATTATGAACCTTCTTTATGTTCCAGTGATCGCTTAAATATTACTAAAAGTACTGATGATAAACAAAAAGAGAAAGATGATAAGCGAAGGAAGGAAAAAAAGCGGAAAGATTGGCGGTATTATAAAGAAGATGATAATAGTTTGGATATGGATGCCGTTAGCAAAGCTATCGAAGCTAGGCTCTTTGCTGAAACGTTTACAGATGATGATACCCTTGTTAAAACAGAAACGTTAACTAAACCACTAATAATAACAGAGAAACATGATACTAAGTATGCCGACGGGCTAAGTGACGTCGCCAGATATGAAAAGCTAAAAAAAGAAAGCAAAGAAAAGGAAAAAGAAAGGAAAAAGAAAAAAAAGAGAAACAGGGAAGATCGCCAACATCGTAAAGAACACCATTTTCATCATCAAGACAAGTTTGACTTATCAGACCAGAGTGCGTGTGATAATATTGTTTCTTCTGAATTATCGCCTAAAACTATGTTATTAGACATACCACTACCAAATGATTTAGAGACAGTTACTATAACAGATAAATCCGATGATTGTAAATCGCACTTAGAATCACCTAGTTTACCTAGGTTAACTGACAGCCCCCCAATAATATTGGCATCTTCGAAAATTATTGAGGATAAAGAAGGTCAATGTACATTAGGGGATTTGACCATTGATGAAAGTCGACAAATAGATTATATTCAAAATGACGAGATCGAGATTGACAAAATACCCATGCCACCACCTTTCGAAAATATCATAGAAGATATAAGTGAAGTACCTTTGCCTGAAGATCCTATTCCTGATAAAGCAGATCAAAATAAGCTCGAGAACTTGAAACCGACAATTACTACAGACAGCGTTTTAAGTGAAGATGCAGTTCGCAGTATATCAAACATAGAAAAAGAATTAGATATTATTGTTTCTGAAAAAATAATTGATAAGATGGATATTCAGACTAATAAAACCGAAAAAAAGGTAGATGAAAAACCAAGAGCAGTGATTTCACAAGAAGAGACCGAAGATGCCGTAGCTGCACTATTGGGGGAGAGTTTTGGTGGCAAAGTAAATACCTTCACGGATTGTTATGAAGAATCTGAAAATGAAAATACTCATGGAATCGAAATAGAAAGTGCTACTATTGAAAGCCGGACTATTCCAGAAGAAGACGCCGAAGAAATGAGACAAGCTGTTCAAAATCTTAATGCAAGTGAAATGGAAATTAAGCCAGATACTCCGGTATCAGACAATGACCTTCTTTTAATTGATACTGATACTGAAGAAACTGAAGAATCACCCCAAGATGCTATTGAAAGATTACCCGTCAATATTATTGCCACCAATCAGTCATTAACCACCAGTTCTGAGAAGTGTAAGCCTGCTGAAGTAGTATCCAATATTGTTATTTCGAAGCGAAAATCGTCCTTAATTCAAGCTTTAACTACTGCAGCAAGTGATGCTGACACCAAATTAATTGAACCAAATTTAAAAATTCAACTATCGAAACGAGAAAATATACAAATCATTACATCAACTGCAACCCCTGTAATAACATCTTGGACATTAACAAATAATAAAATGCTTGAACCGCATCTTATTAATGTACAATCAAGCCCCATATCATGTAGAGATAAATCTGACAGTAAACCCACTCACATTAAGGCAAATATTGTTCAAATAAAACCGCCACAAAACTCAGGGGTACAACAAATTCACTCTTCTTTTAGACCTATTATGACTCCGAGCAGAGTAACAGCTCCCTACCAAGTTATTAATCAAATGATTCGTCCACAAACTTCTAATATGCAGCCACCAACTATAAAAATTCCAGAATCACATATTTTGTATCAAAAACCTCAAGGAATAGTTATATCACCACGTATGAATAACGATCCTAGAATGCTAAGTCCAAAAGTTAGTCCACAAGGAGAGGGAATAACATCCCCAAGACTGGCTATTTTGAGTACTTCGCCACAAAGTTTAAATTCGGTTAGCTTGGCGTCGCCAAATACTATCAACCAAAGATCTCCCGGTCAAGTAACTGTAGTAAGAATGCAACAGCCACCATTGAGTCCCATTCAAACGATGCATTTGCCCCATGGAACAAGGACAATGGTGTCACCTAATCGACCCAATTCAGTGCTAGTTCAAACACAAGGAGCACCAATACATTTTAATAGATTACCTGTTACACCTGTACTAGCACCTATATCAAAACAGATAAACGTTAATAATATAGTGCCACAAAATAAAGTGATTGGAGTAAGCAGTTCTTCATTGATACATCAACCGAAAATCAAAACTGGAGATTGTAGAAAAGTTGAACAGAGACAAGAAAGTGCAAACGAAAACTCTAAAATACTATTATCAACAACAAGCTTACAGCATAGCACAAATCCCACTGTCATGGCACAAAATCGTTTAATATCAATGCAAAATGCTTTACACATGGGAAATATGAATTCTACTTTACATTTACCCAATAAAGTTTTAATAAATAATATAAGCCAACTAAATGACAAAAGAGAAAATCAAATACAGAAATCAGAACAACTTAACCATGTTCCATTTGGTTCATCTCCAATAATTCATGTAGCAGGAGTAAGTCATTCTACGGCATCCATTATACAAAGTGTCAATAAGCCAGTTATGTGTAGTATCCAAGAAACAAATAGAGGGCATGGTTCTAACGTCATACAAACTTCCAATTCCCAAAGACCAGTTCCTATAAGTAACGTAATACAAATAGATAAAGCTCCACCATCGGTTTTGTCAATGGCAACAATTAGATCATCTACTGTCTTAACAAAATTAGAGTCGTCTTTTGCGCCAGCTATCACAACGACTACTCCTACAAATTTGTTATTAAAAACTTGTAATATTACTAGTTCCATTAGATTGAATACAAAGGTTGAGAAAGAGGAACAAGAAGTGACCCCAGGTAAATTACAAAATCTTTTTCTACGAGATAGTGATATAAACAAAGTAGAAAAATTTGATTCAACAAAAGTAATAAAAATAGTAGGTGACTCGACAGAGAAGAAAAAAGATATATTAAATAAACCACCTTCAGATAATACAGCTAAATGTGAAACAGATTTTGAGGAATTATTGAAAGATAATACAAACGAAATAAAAGTCACCAACGACCCAGACAAAAAACTTGAAGTTAATGTAGGTAAAACAATTACATTATTCACCAAAAATGCTATATGCAATGAAAAACAAAAAAGCCTAGACTGTATAAATCAAGAAGAAAACGAAACAAATAAGACAAAGAAAGAACTGTGCCTGGTTCAGGTTCCAGTTGCTAATCACATTGATGGGAAAATGAAACAGGAATTTCAAGAAGTTTGTAAACTAGAAACTCATTTAGATACAGATTCAAATAAAATAGATTCAGATACAGTAATAAAAAGCGAAAATAATTCAAATAAGGATTCTCAACTAGATATCATATTCAGTAATACAGCTGAAATGTCAGAAAAAGAGTTTAACTTGCTTAGTATAACTAAAACTGATGATAGTAAATTTCATGATCTACTACCAAATCTGAATGACGATTGTGGCGTTCAAATAAAAAGTACAGATGAAAGCGATTCCTGGAGTGCTAAAGATATAAATATAGAATCCGTCATTAAGAAAGTGGACTCTTTATGCAATGAAAATGTAGATATAGTTGATGATAAAAAAATTGGTGTCAAAGAAAGTAATGACTTAACGAGTGTAGAGAATAGAGACAAGGGAAATATGAATAAACATATTATACCATCTTCCTGCATAAATATGACTCCTGGTAATCTTGAAACAGAATCTCCAGCCAATAACAATATAGCTGATGACCCTTTAACTGACAAAATTATAACAGTTCCAAAAAGAGGTGGACGCACTGCGAGAGGTAAAAGAAATGAAAAAAATAATGAACGTGTACAAACACGGCAAATTTCCAAACCATCGAGAGGAACAACGGCGAAGCGCGGTAGGGGTAGAGCGAAGGCAGATAAGAAAATCAAAAGTTTGGTTAATACAACTGCAAATTCAATCCCTGGAGATGTTTATGACTTTCATGAAGATTCTGGTGATGAAACATCCACTTCACCTAACAAAACTGAAACTCGGCCGAGACTTATATTGACTATAAAAAGTCCACTTTCAGGTCTCTGTAATATGACTGCTACATCGACTCTAAGTATAACGCAAAAAGAACAACTTAAAAATTCTGAAAAAGTAATGAAAGATGAAAAAATCGAAGATTTTGTATCACCTTCGCCAAATACACGAAAATCCAGAAGGCTCTTGGAAAAAGACGTTCAACGCAGTACCGTTGATGACATTATAGAGGACGTTATTAAAGGCACAACCATTCAAACAAGAAGCGGCAAAGAAACGAACAAAAAGAGACCAACGAGACAAACCGGAGTAAAAGGGAGTCAAACGGAGAAAGTTACGGGTACTGATACGCGAAAATCACCTCGCGGTGTCAAAAGGACGAGGGACAGGAGCCTATCGGATGCGTCAATGGATAGTGGAGACGAAAAAATTATCAGAAGAGAAGAAACAACTACGGAGATTAAAGTTCCAAGACTGGAGGAGCCTTCGGTCGCATCCGTCGTAGAAACGGATGCTCCGGCACCAACAAGGACCGCCGTACCCGTCGTTCAGCCAATAACCATGCCCACACCGACACCGATACCGACACTGACACCGACCCCTGCGCCGACGCCTATTACAAAGCCACCGAAAAAGATGATATCGGAGATTAGCGCTAAGTTAGCGTGTGTGTTCGAAACTGCAGCTGTCAATGCGCCCGAGAGAGTTGTACAACATCAAGCCGACCGTGCGCCCGTCGAGGCGGACAAACAAGCGCCGCTGCTGCGGGAAGTTCGAAATCCCGACGTAGTCCCTGAATTATTGGCGGCCGCGACGGGAGAGACTCACGGCGGCGAGGCGGCGATGTCCCGCCGCCTCGCAGATACCATGATGCCGGTGGGTGCCACTGAAGCGACCGACGCGCGCGTGCAATCTCCGGCGCTACCTCATCGCCCGCCCTCTACGCATCGTCTCGCCGACCGAGCTACTCTTATGAGGTCAGTGCCAAATTCTTCTTCCTGCTAACATGTTTTGTGTTTTTTGCATGTTTGTGTGGATGTTTGTTATACAATCATACCTTAGGGGCTGAACAGATTAACATAAAATTAGGTCAAAAGATAGATCATATCCTGTTATATATCCATGTCCATGGAAAACAAGATCCCCTTAGGAATGCAAGTAAACCTGCGGACCGGAATCTAGTAAAAGTTATTTGCTTTGGTCGGGTGAAACGTATTTTTAACCGACTTAAAAAAAAGGAATGCTCAATTCGAATGTTTATATATATTTTTTTAATACTTGATACGGAACAGAAAGCGAAAATGAAACTATTTTAAACGAATAAAAATGTCATGAGTTAATTTACGCACATAAAAAAAAACGGAACAACAAATTTATCTTTTTATCTCGTATTGATATTATCAGATCGTCGGTGGGCGTGCTACATCGAACAATTAACCCAAAGAAGCGCAATGCATTTCAATGTTGGTTGAAATATATTCCGCCAATTTCTCACCGCCGACAATGCGCTCTGATTGGTTAAGTCAAGGATGCATGCACTCTTCCAATGCCACTTGGCCAAGTCACACACACGATGCAGTGATTGGTCCTTAATGTTTAAATTCAGTAACAAATCACTGACTAGTTTCAGAATTTGATTGTTCAGTATTAGTACTCTTAAGGGATTTTTCCTCGATGGCGTGCTATGATCAATGAAGTATGATAAGATCATTTTTATTGTTTCGATATGCTCGATGAACAGAGGCGGAGACGGCGAGGGTGCGATGGGGGCGATGGGTGCGATGGGTGCGGCGGGGGCGATGGCGATGGGTGCGGCGGGGGTCGGCGGCGGGGCGGGCGCGGGCGCGGGCGCGGGCGCGGCGGCGGCGCGGTACCGCGGGTACCTGGGCACGGCGAGCCTGCCGCGCGGCGCGCACCACCCGCCGCACCCGCCGCCTGACCCGCACCATCATCAGCTCAAGCAGGTCGCTGTAGCAGTCGTCGGCCCGCACTCGCATCATCACCATCCAGGTAAATCTACATCTCACTTAATCTGACGGGCCAGTTGGCGTGGTTGGTTCGAGTCCCACACAGGACATGCATCTGAGTTCATGAAAATGTCTACATATTCTGAGAAGGCCCGGCTTTACCTATAGTGCAGGGTGTGCGGTGCACGCGGCGCATGCAAAAAGCATCGTCGCTCTCAAAGACCCTGCGCCCTTATTATGGGCGACGCCCCGGGTGCGGGTAACAAGGCGCGTAGCTCCTTTTAAATAATTTAGTCATATTTTTCCACCACAAAAACACAATCTGTCTTATTACAAGTTATTGATTAAGCCAAGTCTATTAAAACCCAAGTTTTAAGATAAGGCCTCTCAAAAATCGGCCATGGGCGCCGCGCGCCGGCAGGATTATTTACAGGGGGGTGCATCTACACCAGTGGCGTAGCGTGGGTTTCAGCCTCCCGGGGAGAATACAAATTTCTCCGCCACCTTATTTAGGTCTCAATTCAAACAAATTTTTAATAAATTTTTGTACTGTAAAAATTGTCTAGGACGGCTAGATGACTGAAAAATTTTTATTAGTCCGTCATTTACATCATCAAAAAAAAATATACACGTATTTTTGCTTTAATCAACCGAACAAATACGAAGATATCGTGTGTTGAAGTTCCGCGTCACGTCACGTTATGGTACAGTTTTTACTCTAAAAAAAGTAACGTTACGAGCCCCCACCACCCCCCACTCCCGAACTTTGATGCGCTTATCTTTGTAATTTTTTTGTATGATTTGGTAGGCAAGAAATACGAGCCCAATATTTTTTGATAATTTAACTGACGAGACTAATTAATTTTTTTATTTTTTACCCAGGAATCATCCCGATTGTAGTGATAAGGTCGGCAAAAATTAACAGCCTTAGGAAGTCTGTAAACCCATCACTGAATGAAATGATTTTAAATATTTATGAGATAATTATGTATTTAATTAATACAAATTGTTATGAAATTTAGTCGCCCCTAAAAATACGGTGAAAATATAACATCATATTTATTTTGGTATTCCATTGTGACGCGCCTACTAGGGGGCGCCAGGGTATTGATTGCACACGGGCGCTGCATGGGCTAGAGACGGTCTGGTTCTGAGTCTGGGTGTAATTATGTATATTAAGTATGTATTTACAAACAAAGAAGAAGTATATGTAGTATATCAGTTATCTAGTTTCCATAGTACAAGCTCTGCTTAGTTTGGGATCAGATAACCGTGTGGAAAGAATTTCCCAGGATATTTATTTATATTTATAGTTCAGCATTTATGTACTTCCTGTTTATGCGAGAAGCTATCGACCTATTTACGCTACCATATACCACCACAGCCTATGAAACTATACAGTCGTCCGACGAAGGTCTAGACAGGGCAATCGTGCGGGGGTGTGAGGGGCGAGAAGTGCGATAAAAACGATGTTAGTAGTCCGAAACACAGCATATTATAGAACAGTATACGGTGTCGGCATTTTCCACGAGATCAAAGGCGACGGACGACTGTATAGTTTTATAGACTGCTACCACTATACAGGTGTATTTTCTAGACAGTATTGGTAGGTTATATAGCACTGCCTCGTTGACCTTGAGATAAAATAGTATCTTATCTCCACCATACTACTTTACCACTTTACCAATAAAATATAATATAAATTAGGTATCCAATATTTTTATATTAAGTTTAAAAATAAAGATTTTAAATCTCCTCGGTGTTGATGTCACTTCAAAGTGAACTAGAAAATAGAAACAAAAAGTAATTTTTTAGCATTATTTTGTTAAGGTTAAATAAGACTTATTTTAAGAATCAGAGACGGGAATAATTTAGAAAAATACAAATATCACCAAATTATCACTTTAATTTTACAAACTAAACAATTTATTATCAAATGAACGCAATAAAAAAATAAGTAGTTAAGAGAAAAGAAAATAAAGAGCAAACAGAAAAAGGAACAAATCACAGTAGGCACATAAACTTTTCAAACGAGCAGAGGTTCTGCTTAGCTAGTGAACTCTACAGCGAATACTAGTCCGACTGAGCGTGCGAACACTTATAAATACATGTCCCCACTACTTGTCTACCCCCACTTCTAGTGACCTATTGATTCACTCTGCTAACACTTAATTATTTAAAGCGGCATGTTTATTAAATGTGTTATAAAAGTAATATTTTTGAATTCATAATTACCTAGAACTTATTTTTTTCGTTTATTTGGCTTCATAAACATATACCGAATATTACAATAGAAAATTTTCAAAAATATTTTATTAGAGGTGCTACCAACTACAAGAACCACGTATAAAATATAAGAGGAAGGAACTTTACGATATGTGTAAATAGGTATACATTATGTTAACATTTATTGATCTTGATTTATTCTAGCTGCCGCATCCAGAGTCACCATAACGAGTGTACCATCGATCAGCCCGCAGGGTCAGATAGGACTGGTGAGTTTATAAATATTAAATGGATTCAGCTAGACCTTATAAAAGATTCATGTGTAATAGTGCTCAAAACATACAATTAAAGTTTCGAGTTAAGATTTTTTATTTTAATTGTTTATGCTACCTGGAACAGTCGGCAGATTCAGTTAGAAGTCCTCCGCCTGCTCATCAACAAACTTCTCCTGTCACCTCGGTATACCATAATGTAATTAATTTGCGTTTATATACTAACCTTACAAATTTCCCGAACAAAAAGCCGTGGTGATTCAGTGGTCAACGTTTCTACATGCCTATGTTATAATGTCGATGCTGGCTCAAATTTCTTCCTCGCATATTATTTCCAAGCTTACGTACTGTTTTACGACTGGCTTTTCTCGAGGAGCTAAATTCAAAGGCATGTGATGTGAATGGGCGGTTCTTCATTGTCACACATGTCGACACGACATGTCGTTGCTGGCGGCGACATGTCGTCGGGCGACTCCGACAGCTACGTTCTTCATTGGAACGACACGACTCGACACGACACGACGCGGTAATAATGAGAGCCGCGGGGGCGCGGGCGGCGCGTCCACTCGCAAGCCTACATGGAAGCTTGCGTGTGTACACAACACATGCATAAACATGCCGCCACGACACCAGTGGGAGACTTGCTGCCGACGACATGTCGCCGCCGTACGTACCGGCCCAGTGAGACAGTGTGCGGTACAATATCATAGAATTATGCATCCACTGATGTCGTAGACGGCTGCCGTTGCCGTGTCGTGTCGCCCAATGAAAAAACGCTCAATATGTGTGTGTCTTAACTGGCCCAGCACGGATTGTGTCATTAACTCTCCTCGTTTTTAGAGGAAAGAGGTTGGATGGGTGGACATGTTTATAGGAATACTTTAAAAGTGTCCGTTATTTACAGGGCGATGGCATGTATCCTCACTTCTCACATCAACACTACCAGATGTATCAACAACACTTTCGTGCGACCCAGCACGAGAACCGAGCGACACCATCTCCGTATACACGGTACGTTATTGCTTCGTTGAAAAATATATAACTGACAGTTTATCGTTATAAATTCCAAATGGTGCAATTATAAATGGCTATATTTTGGCATGGCAATAAAAAAATACATATATCCTATGCCACTCTATGATCATTGATAAATTATAGGAACATTCCACTGGTGAAAGAATTTTTAAAATTGGTCCATTCGTTTTTGAGTTTATTCATTACAAACAAAAATACAAATCTTATCTATAGATTAATGTAGTTTCACAAGTGGAGCTCGGCGCCGGCACGGGTGCCCCCTGAGACCCTGCGCCCGCGCTGCACACCCTACACTATAGGTGAAGCCTGCACAGATATCGAACTAAATAGATAACGCAAGTCCCTCCTTCCTATGTATGTGTACACACGTGTTTGATACTCGCGTCCTATATTACATTTATATCTGTGTTAAAAAATTATCAATACAAGTATGTACAAGCCTTCTTTCACGGCTGGCCGCATAAATAAGCTCAGAGTCACTCAGCGAGCTATGGAACGAGCTATGCTCGCAATTTCTCTACGTGACGGGGTCCGAAATGAGGACATTCGTAGGAGAACGAAAACGACGGACATAGCTAGTAGGGCTAGTAAGCTGAAGTGGCAATGGGCTGGCCACATCGCTCGAAGAGCCGATAACAGATGGGGAAGAAAGGTTCTCGAGTGGCGATCACTTACTGGAAAGCGCCGAGCGGGACGACCTCCCACCACGTGGACCGACGACCTGGTCAGAGTCGCTGGGCGCCGCTGGATACAAGCGGCCCAGAGCCGTTTGAAGTGGAGATCAATGGGGTAGGCCTATGTTCAGCATTGGACATCCATGGGCTGATATGATGAAGTACAAGCCGCTATTTTCAAAACTTTTTTTTAATGGAACTCGTTACACAAATTTCAAGTAATTCAAGCGAGTGGACTTAGGCGTTTCGTTGCGTTGCATTTGGCCAATTATTTTCAATCCAAGGGGCTTAGGGCAGCTGCCCCTCTTGCGCCCCTATGGCGACGCCCTTGTATATGACATGTGTGTATTGTATTGTGTTGTGTTGTGTACAGGTCGCTCGAGGCGGAGGGGTCGGAGGCGCCGACGCCGCCGCTGGAGCTGCGGCGGCCGCTGTCGGCGCGCGTGCCTCGCCCGGCGCACTCGCCCTCGCCTTCGCGTTCGCCCGCTGATCGCCTCACCAGTTAGTATCATTATTACAGGTTTCGAACCAAAACTATACGACGGAGTGCCCTTATGGTGCCACTTCGTCCCTCTGTCCGTCTGTCACAGTGGTATATTTAAGCAACCACTGATGCTTATGATTTGAAATTTGGAATAGTTATAAATATTGCCTACCTCAGATTGTGTTATTAAATGTAACACTAGGAAGGAGGTCCCAAAGATACATGTTAAATGGCTTTATTATAATTATTTAATTAATTTATTTTACTTTACATATTAAATACATTTTTAAATATTTTTATAAAAATCATTAGTTACAAAAAACATTTAAAAATATAAAAAATAGTGTTCCGCCGGTGTCGGGAGCAGAGTCCAAGCTACCGGTGGTTAGGGCTGCAGAGACAGGAACTTCCTCACAATGCGAGCCGTATCGAGGAGTACTGCCTTCTGAATCAGGCTCTTAATCCAACCGCCTAACGAGAGCCTCGAAAGATGTTGGTCGAGGCTTTCGGCCATCAAGCCATTGGCCGTTACGACAATCGGCACAATGACAGCCGAGCTCACATTCCACATGTCGACAACCTCGTGTGCTAAGTCGAGATACTTTATTTGTTTCTCTTTCTCAGCTTTGACGAGGTTCTCGTCATGTGGAATGGTAACATCGACTATCATTACGCGGCTTGCTAATCGGTCTATCACTACTAAGTCAGGCTTATTGGCAACAATAGTCCTGTCAGTAATGATAGACCGATCCCAGTACAACGTGACATGGTCATTTTCGAGAACTGGGTCGGGCACATACTTGTAATACGGTACCTCAGCATCCACAAGGTTATATTTCAAAGCAAGTTCCTGGTGAATAATCCTGGCTAATTAATTGGTTATGCCTGTGCAAATATTCGCCGTTAGCCAGACGAGAACAACCAGAGATAATATGTCTAATGGACTCACCCGGACGGTGGCATGCCCGACACACGTCAACCGTCCCGTCCTTCATACATGATATGTCTCCGGTAGTTATTCTTCAAGATAACTTCGTCCATAATTGCACAGGCAAAACCTTCCGTTGCCCCGAAGAGATCACCAAAACGTAGCCAGGATACGGACGCTATAATATAATAATTAATTTTATTATTATTGCTAATGAAAAAGAAATATTTAGTTACTTTGAAAAAGCCGCCAAAATGGGGGCCGTTTCAAAGTGGGACTACAAGTTTAAATGGGATATCATATGAACGGGCTTTGTTTGTATATTTCAAAACAGGTTTTTTTATGCAGCGCAGTTTTTGACTTATGATGAAAAATGTAAAAATATACAGCTGTGGAAAAAGAAGGAAAGACAAAATAGAATGAACGATGAATTGCGGAAGATAGCGATGAATTGAATATATAATAGTTGTTGATTACCTCCACAGGCTCCACCTCTACAATCATTAGCCGAGTCAAATATAGGATTATGTGTAGTGTAGTAGAGTGTGATGGTTATTTTGTTTGTGTATGTTACAGTGTGCGGTCGGTCCCCGCCGCCAGCGCACCTGCACGGTGTGGGCGTGGGCGTGGGCGTGGGCGTGGGCGCGGGCGCGGGCGTGGGGCACGCGATGGGGCACGCGCTGGGGCTCTCGCACAGCGCCGCGCGGCCCGCGAGCGCGCTGCCGCCCGTCGCGCCGGGCCCGCCGCACGCCTCGCAGGTGCCGCGCGAGGCGGACTCACTGCAGATGCTGCTCCGGGTAAATACAAACACTTCTTCATTTATTCATACACTACCCTCTGCGCAATCGTCAAATCAAATCACCCGCGTTTCCAACGGGAATAAAAAGTAGCCCATTGAAATTTTTCAAAGGCGCACACTTTTAGCTAGTGAGGTGGAAAGAAGTATATCATCGTCCATAAATATGACGGCAGTATAAAAATATTATATGTATGATCGTTTGAGTGTGGAAATGTTCAACCTTATTCCACTACCTCCATCTTTACACCGAACCACAAGACGCTGGGAAAATTTTCACCCGTACTTTGTTGACATACCGAAAATACGGACACAGCCCTTTGCATCCTCATTTATAATAGGGATAGCAAGGGAGTGGAACGTGCTTTCGGCGTCTATTTGCTCTTACTATCTAGGGATTTTCAAGGAATAGGTTTGAATAGGTTTCTTCTGGGTACAGTAATACCCAACTAATATGGCTTACCGATGTACCTGCGCAGAAGATACATTTTCAAAGCGCAGGAAATGCGATTGGTCGGTAGCTGCCGCATTGTGTGCGGAGGGGCGTGACTTGCGAGTGAGATGGAACTAACAGCTGCAGTGTATTATGAACCTTATAGTAGTGATCTAGGGTTGATTGTAAGTTTTATGCATTCTTTCGTTAATCTTCGAGCCATACTTTCTTTTCTGTGTGAACGAAGATTCACGACGCGCCTTATAAGTTGCGTACTACTGTAAGCGTGTTCCATCTTAGGTTTCGACATCGTCCCTTATGGGCAGGTCAGTGGTCAAACGCAAGTCCATTTCATTTTAATTTAATAAGCGCTGCAAGCATGGATGTATCGATGAATAAATTTATAGATTTTTGTCGACAAATCTGACATATTCAATGTTTTTTTCTATACCACTAGGGTGGCAAACAAGCATACGGCCCGCCTGATGGTAAGCAGTTACCGTAGCCTATGGACGCTTGCACCACCAGGGTAATCACTCGCGCGTTGCCGACCCTGATGTTTTAAACTTATCAACGACTAGCGCCCGGGGCGACTTCGTTCGCGTGGTGCTACCCTACCCTGTGGTGCTACCCTACCCTACCCTTGCCTAACCTACGGGTATGAAAAATAGTTAACGTCCTATTCTTCTCAGGCCTACTTAATTTTTTTTACACCTTGGGTTACATTATTGGAGTTTTAGTAAGGATCCCATTTTTTTTGAAAATATAATATAGACTATTTCACCCGGGGATAGTGTAGCTTCCCAACAGTGAAAGAATTTTTCAAATCGGTTAAGTAGTTTTGGAGCCTATTCAATGCAAACAAACCTTTCTAAAATCTTTCCTCTTTTAGTATAGATCACCGCTTACTATCAGGCGGGCCGTATGCTTGTTTGCCACCTAAGTGGTATAAAAAAAAAAAGATCCATGGACGGCAGACTGGTTCGGTTCGGTTCGGTAATAACGTAATAATGAGTGATATGTCGTGTTGTGTCGTGTTGCAGCGGTACCCGGTGATGTGGCAGGGGCTGCTGGCGCTGAAGAACGACTCGGCGGCGGTGCAGATGCACTTCGTGGGCGGCAACCCGGCCGTGGCGGCGGAGGCGCTGTCGCGGCACGCCGACCTCACGCCGCTGCTCCGCATCGCGCAGCGCATGCGCCTCGAGACCGTGCAGCTCGACCAGGTCCACCGCAAGATGAAGGTACACGCCACCACCACCCTACCCCACCCCACCCTACCTTACATTACAAGCTTATAACAGGGTAGCCCATTATATTGAAGATAACGATGTCTGGAAGTAGCTTCGCTCTACACAGGTGCACATTGTACACAAGCCAGTACCTACATAAATATAAACTTTTTTGGGTATTTTTTTTTGTAATTTGTTATTTCTTTGTTTTTATACTTTTTTGGGAAAAATTGCCAATATAGTTTTTCCAAAAAATATTTATATTTGCTGAGTTACTTGCCTGTTCTTCTCAGTTGAAGGCCGAGTTCTGAATTGTTAGTAACTTCAGTGGCTTTGACCTTTGAGTTTTAAAATAAAAAAAACAGGCCAATAAAAAACGAAAGCAACCATCTATATCATCGACGGGCCAGTTGGCGCAGTTGGTTAAGAGTCTGGTAAAGATTCTAGCTATTGCGCTGCAGGTCGTGGGTTCGATTCCCACACAGGACATGCATTTGTGTGCATGAACATGTTTGCATGTCCTGAGTCTGGGTGTAATTATGTATATTAAGTATGTATTTATATACAAACAAAAAAGTAGTATATGTATTATATCAGTTATCTGGTTTCCATAGTACAAGCTCTGCTTAGTTTGGGATCAGATGACCGTGTGTGAGGAATGTCCCAGGATATTTATTTATTATTTTATTATTTATACACGTTTGTTTGTCGATAATATTTTTATTTGTTTCCAATTTGAATGTTACCAGTTGCATTGTGATTGTGATTGACAGATGGAGAACGAACATTGTATGCTGTTGGCACTGCCGTGCGGTCGCGACCACATGGACGTGCTGCAGCAGTCCACCAACCTGACGGGCGGGTTCATCACGTACCTGCAGCGCAAGCAGGCCGCCGGCATCGTCAACATCGCCCCTCCCGGACATCATCAGGTATCATCAACGCAACTTTTAACACTAATACACTGGATCGTTATCTGTCGTAGCGCTAGAGCTAGGCAAGGTAGACTAGTTTGTTTGAATGTCTTTTTTTTCCTCATGGCATCACACGGCTTGTGTATTTTGCCAATGTCTGGTTACATTATAAGTTCTAGTCACAGTAAATCACTTTCATATAGTCCGAACTGTCAGTCACCGTGTTCATAAAAGTCATGTTTTTGTAAAATAGTGGTAAAAAAAAAGTGGGGTACCACTCTGTGATGGTACTAAAACTTTTCACGGGCTTTTTGAAAACTTGAAAAGTCATGATATACGTAATTCATTTTACTTCACTGGTGCACATGGATTGATCTTTATTGGATAAAAAACCACCTATAATATAAAGATAATATGCAATAAAACTCAAAATCCACGAATTATGAAAATAAAATGAAAACGGAACGTCACTCTGCAATTCCTAGCATAAAGGCACCGTTTGAATGGTGGCTGAAGTTGTTTGTGTGTTGCAGGCGATGTACACGGTGCACATATTCCCGTCGTGCGAGTTCGCGAACGAGAACCTGACGCGCATCGCGCCCGACCTGATGCACCGCGTCGCCGACATCGCGCACCTGCTCATCGTCATCGCGACAGTCTGAGCGTCGCTCTATACTGTACTATACTATACTATACATGCACACTTCATGCATATGGAAATTACACCTATACAGTACACTTCGTTTAAAACGATGCTGTTCATCGGTCAACTACATCTACATACCGGATTGGACGTAACAAACCTGAATTGACAGTTAAATCCTACAATGTGACATAAAGATATATAAATGCCGACATGGAAGGTCGGATCACTATTATAAAGCATTGTAAATACGGCCAGGTTGTGAAACTTTTTTAAACTTTTAATTATATCGTAGCCATCGATCGACCTGGAAGAGATCGTGACGAGACGGACGTTGAAACGTTTTATGATCGTCGACAGAACGATGAAGTTAAGGAATTGAGTTATAAATAATACCTCTGCGAAGCTCTGCTGAACACTCGTAGTGATATCGTTAGTATATTTATTGCAATCGTGCGGAGTGCGACGGCACGTGCGCCGCCCGGTCGCGCTTGTATAAACTCTCACCTAGATAACCAGCCGTCACTTATTTAAGTGTTAGATGTAAGTTGTAGCTTATTTGTAAAATACTTTTGTTATGGTCGACTGGGTTCGACGATATTCGGAGTTTAAATTTATAAAAATATAATAATAATGGCAAAGTCAGTTGATATATTTAATTTTGGGTTCCGATTAGATGTGTGGCAATCTATCGAGCATTTTTTTTATTGTTAGTGTAAATTGTTATTTTGTTTTAAGCGAATTAGGTCTAAAGTAATTTAAATTCTGTAAATACCGAATCTATTTGTACTAAAATTCGATTTCGCTTAGGTCATTACGGTAGGTAATGGAAAACTCATGAATACTGGGTCGAATGATAACTGTTTATTTGTAAAAAATTATCATAGTTAATTAAGAATAATATAAACAGTAAGAAAAAATACACGTGGAAAATAAACTGTGATTCTGACTTTGAAATGTAGAGTGTAGGTAGTGTTATGGAGCATGAAGAGCGCAGCGGTGTGCGACTCGACTAGCTGTGGCTGTGTGTGTGTCTGTGTGTGCGCCCGAACTCGGGACCGGCCTCCGCGCCTCCTTGTCTCTTTGTCTCTTTGCGAAATGTGCATGACCAATCAATCAATCAATGCTTTAAACATACATATTTCACAATTCCAATTGTATAACCACCCTGTGGTTCCATTGATGTGTCAACTTATGAATGATGAGTTTGTCACAGTTTGATACAAGATTGAGTTGTATTGGTAATAATCATCTTTATTAAGAACATTCCAGAAAATTCTGTGATTTAAATCTATCCTATGTCAATTCAGTTTTGGTTCATTGCAAAGCCTGCGTATGTAACATTTATATTAAGTAATATGAGAACTAAGAACGACTTCATATTAATTTTTGTCTTGTGTCAATCTGTTGTCAAATTAGGGTATGTATTTTTTGTGTAACACTCACTAAAAGACTTATAAATCAATAAATGTAATGTTTGGGATTACAACAACATTACACAGACAACTATTTTTGGTAATTATAATTGTCTGTACAATTAGCTTTTTATATCCCAGCGATTAGGATTTTTGTTTCGGTGCTTGAGCTTACTTCGTACTTAGTAACGGTTCGAGTAAGTAAATGAAAAATGTGTACGGACGAAAGTCTCACGGATCTTTATTAAGTTATGTTGTCTGTATGTACGAAGTCACTGTTTCTAGTAGCGCTGCTGGCATCTATTTCCATGATGATTGCGTTGATTGTATGAATGCTAATAAAAAAAATCAGTGATTTAAAGTTTTAATTTTTTAACGTCATATTTTATAATTTACTACATTCGTGTGTTCCTTATAACAAACTTATAGACATTGGATTATTTAAGCGTTACACTTTTGAACTATTGTAACTTTAGAATACTAACTTGGAATTTTAAAATCTCGTAAGATATAATTCAATATCGATGACTTTCGTAGAGTTGAATAACACATTGGTATTGTTATATCCAGAGTTAATGTAGTGAATGAAAGCGATGTCGCACACGGCGCAGCGCCCTCGCGCATCCGGTTCGGTTGGAGTGCCAGTCTGGCTGGTCGGTCCCCTTGCGCAGTTCCCAGGCGTGTCGCACTCGTGTCGCACGGGTGTGTGTCGGTGTCGGTGTCGGTGTCGGTGTCGGTGCGGGGACGGCCGCGCCCGCATCGCCTAGCGTCGACGTAATTCGGATCTCAATTGCTGCTTTAAATGCGGCCCGCCGCCGCCGCGCCGCCGCGCCGCCGCGCCGCTCTGGATGTTTCTACTTGTACTCGCCATCCTCATCTGCCGCTGTTGTATCCATTTGTTTAATGATCGGTACGTTATAATTCGATTGTATGCTTACTGACTCTTGATTTCCAGTTTTCTTAAGAGTTCTGATAGCAATAACAATATTGTACTTCTCATAAAAACCCGTTATTGACTAAATAAATATAGAATACACGTAGCGATCGATTCCCTGTTTCCATTCCTCGGCATCTCGCATAACAGCACTTATAGTTATAAATGATGGTGCGACTGTGCTGTCGTACGTAAAACAAAGTACAAAATATTTTATGTATTGTAATTTTATAATGTACGATATAAATTAATAGCACAGTTAATATTATTGTGTATATTCTTTTTAAGGTTAAATTAGAATGTATAAATAATATATGTTTGTCATGTTTCCGTCGCAAACGGTTCTCAACTTGGCTAGGAGGAACACTAACGAACTCGTCACTTCGTCCATTAATTTTAAAATATAATTTTATAGCAAACAGATAACCAATGTACACTATATATTTATTCTAATTTGAATTCCTTAAGAAGGAATTTACATGTAAATATGACTTCATGCAAAATAGTGGTACATACAGTATTTAGACTTGATATTGAAAAAAATATGAGATAAGTAGTAAGAAATGAGAATTATAAATGAAATATTTATTATGTAAAATTGGTATTTACTATTTTTTTTTACTTTAAAACCTTGGATGTTGCTATTTGCTAGGCATTTGCAATATTTATGAAAGCCACCAGTAACAAATGTATTTTCACTGTCAAAATTGGTAAATAGCCCATTATTTTCCCATGTTCAAAAAATGCTTAGTGAATAATTCCATCCTTGAATGTTATGCTATTAAAATGTCAATTACTAATATAACATTTCCACGCTTTTTTCCATGCTCTAAAAGATTGAATTTATTATATTATTCTGAATATTTTTTTTCCTCATTTATTTTATCATTCATTACTTATGCAGATTCAATTATCATAGTTTTATTATGTGAGAAGTATAATATAGTTTTGTTAATTTATACAGTGCTTAACTGGTATTCGCTGTAGAAGTTTGCCCACATCGTGGTGCCCTCAAACGGCTTGCTCGTTGGAGGCACGGCGACGTCGGTCCTCTATCTATATACATATATGGTCATCATTTCATTCTGTCGAAGTGGTTACATGAGGATGGATCAGCTAGGCACTTCGGGTCTCTTCCGGAGGCGGTTGTTGTCGGTGTGTGAGATGATAGAGTTTAAATATTTGTTAAAATAACATTTGATCTCAAGTGTGCAGCAAAAGCGAAAGTGAGAGTTAGACTGTTGTACGAGTAATACAACAGCCGAATCCAGACGCGACCCGTTGCCTGTGTACACGAACGCGACGTTGGTTTATCTAACGTGAGTGTGCGGATAGAAAAAATATTGTGATCATAATTATATTATAGTTTTAAAGTTAGTGCATAGAAATAATTGTATATTTTGTACATATTGAAAATAGTATTGTATCTTTACTTCCCTTTATCCAAACAACCCAGACTCCTGCGTGTTATGTACCTCCTACCTACCAATACTATTAAAAAAATAATACATACATAATTGCGTTTTCATTTATTGACCACAAAGTAGTAAACAATAGATTTGGCGGACGCGACGTGCTCAACTGAGCTAACAAGAATCATATATGTAAGATTCTTGGTGAGCTAACCAAACCAACACTAGGTTAGATAGGTAAAAAGGACGAAAACGAAAAAAAAAACGTGCGTACAACTACTGGCCACAAACATTACTAAAAGAATTTTGTGACCAAAAACCTCTATTATAGTAAGGGGCACGAGTAGTGAGCACAAATTGACACCTGCGCAGTAGTAAGTAATTTTCGGTCAGTTTGGCGAAATGAAGCAGGGGGGAGCGCCGAGCTGCAAACGTTTGGTTCGTCAGTCGATACTCGTCTATTGGATTATTGCGTGTCATTTACTACTGTGATTTGGCCAAAAGTGTACATACGCGAGCTTGCCCCCAATACTGCCTATCTGTGCTTTTGGTGCTCACCATTCGTGCCTCATACTGTACCTACTGTTAATGTCGCAGACATTTTAGAGCATGTTAATGTCGGGGTTGCCAGAAATAGTGTGCCGTCTTTTATACCTAAGGGTGGGCAAGGTGGCCACTATATAAAATCGCAGTAGTTTTTGATAAGGGTCGCAAGGACGTTAGATATAAATGAAAGCGGACTGTACAAAATAGGATTTAAAAATATTCACCGTAGTCGCTAGCGACTGTAGATTACGTTAGTGTAGAAAACTCATGGTAGAGGTACTGAAAACCATTTTTATGAACAGATTTATCGCTTGATCCTTGTCGGATACAGGATCGAATACTTAACCAAATAAATATTTTTTTTTTAATTGCCGTTTTCACTCCTACTACCTTTTTAAAAATATCTGTAATTACATTAATAAAAAACTAAACGACATTCAATATTTGCGTAGCTTCAAAGTATCGTTTCCCTTATACTGTTAGCTTCCCTTACTGACCCGTGTAAAATTTCCAACATCTATACTATACTTCTTGGTCATGGATATATTATCTTCTGTCTAAATTAAAGGTTTTTTTTAATGTTAAATGGGCTTGCGTTTGACCTTCGACTGACCCCATGAGGAGTTAAGACGAGGCCGAGGATGTAGCACGCTTACCCAGAAAAAGCCTATTCACTCTGGCCTTGAATACATCTAGGTTGTAAGTAGGTGTCGGGAAACACAGATCCCGGAAGAGAGTTCCACTCCTTTGCTGTTCGTATAAGAAACGATGAAGCGGAGCGTTGAGTCCGGGTACGCGGGATGTCGACAACGTATGGGTGGAAATTCTCCCGGCGTCTTGTGTTTCGGTGGAGAAATGGGGATGGAGGAATTAGATTGAACAATACTGTAGCACACTCTCCAAAATATATCCTCAGTTATCGAAACATCGCCGACTAGTCTCCTAGTACGACGGTCTATTGAGTCAAGGGCCTCCAGATGGTATTTGGCAGTTCAGATACATCCCAGAGGTGACAGCAGTACAGAGGTTACGTACAAGACAACATCGTGAAAGTTGCCGCTTGGAAATTCAATAAAACAAAATTATGTTACTCATAAATGAATGTTCTACGTTCAAACGTGGAACTACTGAAACTGAAATAGCGACACCGTGGTCTTATTTCTTTGGCCGTTTTTACAGCTGTCACCCTTATTCTAGGGTAATACTATTTCGATGTTCTTGGTTATAATAAGGACTCTTGTTTCAAATTATGTTATGTTATATTATATAGGTACAATTTGTTTCACAATTGTTTTATTCATTATTATCTGGATAACATCGTTAAAATATTATCTACTCTACATTTATCATAACGTATCTTTCATAACATTTGGCTATAAAAAGTTATGTGTTATTGCTTCATTAGTAAAAGTCATTTTACATGACTAATAACTATCTAGTATTAGATTTTCTATTTTGAAAGTTGATATGAAATTAACAGCCCTGCTTCATCATGAGGTCTGCTAGTTTAAAAATCCGCAGCCAGCTGAAATGTTCAGTTTGTTGTGGTGGTCCTGCAGAACTGGAGGCAATCGGTGTATCAGTGGTGGAAGGTTGATGTTCTGCCGACCTTGCAGAGTGCGCTGGCGACTTATTATCGACTTTTTGGTTTTCTGGGGACTTCGTTACGGCTGGCGACGTCATTCTGGGGAAAACATTTAATAGGCACGGTTAATGATGATATAGGATTCTTCAAACGAGTTGTTCTGTATCTCTACATTAGTTTTCTAAGAACTTGCCACTTAGGTACTACAAAATATTTTTTTATCGCCAATGTAAATGGCAGGTTCTTCAGTGTCACTATGATCCAAGAAAACATTATACCATGGGTGTCACTAATATCACAGTAGATATCTAATATAGTAGGTACGTCACGTACACATCCATGTCACATCAAAAGGAATCGAATACCTTCCTTTCCTCTTTCGATCGAATATGCCAGAAATATTTGCTGTTGTTGATCGTGTTTATTTAATACCTACCTTATCTTTCAGTATGCGGATTTACGCCGTGGAAACTGGTTTGTTTGTTAGAAATTGGATAGGGGGCGTCCATTAATCACGTGAGTTTCGAATAGGGGGGGAGGGGATTCGGATAATATCACGACAAATCACGGTAGGGGAGGTGGGGGTCATGCTTGAGGCATATTACGTGTATTTTTTTTTATGCACCCACGCATTTTTTGTGATTTCGAAGTTGGTCCCATAGTAAAAGTTGATCGTATACCTACATAATGTACTTTACGTGGTTTCATTTAATGTCGTATTGTCGTATCCTTTCCGTATATATAAACCTTCATTCATGGGATAATTATCTAACTCATGTCTCTTAGTGAAAACCGCATCAAATTCCGTTGCGTGGTAGGTAGTAGTTAGCGGACAAACAGACATGACATTTAGACGCGGAAAGCGACTTCATTACCCGACTGACCCGGAAGGAGAGACATCACTACATAGTATAAAATATACTATGTAGTGATGTAGTGATAGTGATAAAAATCATAGTTAATATTTCAATTTGTGAACATTGCAAATTATTTTATCAAGTACCTATTAGGTAAACTCTTGCAATATGCAATAGATTGCCACCATAAATATGCAATAAAACCCAAAATACACGAATTTATGGAAATAAAACGAAAACTTGCGATCGTCAGTTCTAACTTTTTGGTCAAATGGTCGCGTTTAAGTATGTGAGCGACCTACCGCAGTGGGCGGGAATCTCATAATAATATGACCTACTTAATTAATTCATTCGGCGCTGCTGTAATGTAATAGTGTCGCATCGCATTCAAATATGCGTGTATCTGATATAATATAGGTTCGATCATAAAATGTCTACCAGGGGATACCCGCATTAGTATATTAGGTACTTCCCCTAATACAGGATAGGTATATTTAAGACAATTAAGTTATCAAGCGGTAGGTCGACCTACCTACTTCAAAATAATTGCTCATCTCATGACCTACAAATAATAAAAGAAATGACCTACATATAGGTTCTATTCGACACAATGTTATTCACATACAACGTAAAAGTAAGGTCAAGTCACATTCGTCAAGTTGTTGTTTTAGTACTTATGATAATATAATAATATTTATAGAAGCGATTTAGTAGGTAAACGAAAATGATTTACGAAGGGTTACTTACGTGAACGTTCTTTATTTATTTAACACTGTCAGACATATAAAAACTATTATCTCATACATTCGAGTCGATTTACTATTTGTACGTTAGTACTATTATTTATTCTGTGCTATTTGCGAGTTTTAATTTGTGTCAAATGAAACGATGGAAATATGTGAGCGATTGGCGCGTGCGCACGTCTCTACAACACACGATGACACAACACTGACTGTTTGCTTGGTTTTGAAGATTACTTATGTCTTCTCATTTGACATGTTAGTCTCTGGCAGTTGTGCAAGGTCTTAATATTTTGCTGTTAGTGTAGTTTTCTACCGCAGCGCGCAGTTAAACGTTCGAAGTACCTACCTATTTGGAGGTTACAGTTTCATTTAATTAAGTACTTATTCTGATTTTAATTGATACCTTTTATTGAATAAGAAAAAAAACATAATTTAGGTACTTTAAATATTGTACACACGGCTACTGATCAAGCTATATTTTCCAGTATAAGCTGATCTCGCATTGTATAGGGTTTGCATACAATGGGAGGTCAGCTTATACTAGAAATGTATAGCTTGATCTGTAGCCGTGTGTACCTACCTGTACCTTGTAGAGGTTGTTTACCGACTTCTTAGTGTAACTTTTTTTAAAAATTGTAGTTCATTGTGTTAGAGAACCTGATGGAATTAGAGGCCTGTTGTACAGTCGAGGACATAAATATGTATACACTTTTTGAAATTCAAAAGCGATTTTCTCGCATGTTTAACATTTAAGTGTTAAACTATTACACAAATCATAAAGTATATGTTAGAAGATTCTGCCTTTATAATATCTCATAATTTCAATGAGTAGTTTAAGAGGAAACCGTTGTTGAATTTTACTAAGTGTATACATATTTATGTCCTCGACTGTACCTATTACCTACCTACAGGGGGCCTACCACAAGCTCTTAAAACAAGGTTAAAATAACCTTATTTGTCTTTTGTCCCTCATTGACATCCGGCGTCAAAACAAGACAAAACACAAAGAAGGTTATTTTAACCTTGTTTTAAGAGCTTGTGGTAGGCCCCCTGATGCCCGGCGATTTTTTATGTGTTGAGATATTGAATTTTCATAGTAAATAGAATCACATAATAATTGCCCGTTTCACATAGCATTTAAACTATTGCATTATATTCGCTGTGACCTATACACAGGTGTCCCATGAAGTAGTGTCAATCGGAAGTCTAGAGGTAGAGCACACTATTAGAGGTACTCGATGCTCCCTAGGTAGATTTTTTGATAATAATAACCACAGTGAAAAATTTATGGAAAATGGCGCACAGGTTTATTTTTTTGATAGCGATACGCGCACAGATTAATCAAGTATGAGAACAATCGATATACAACCTATATTTTAAATATAATAAAGCGAATATTTTCGTATTTATAACATGACTTATTGTGAATTGTGAATAATTTGATAAAAATGTTTATTGATTAACTTTATTATATGTACTGCACCTATTGAAGGACATACCTACTATTGGTTAATTATTTTCGAGGCGACTAACAAATTAAAGGGCGACTAACTATTTGTCTATAAAAAAAATAACTTGGCAGCGATTAAATATTTTAGCAACTATTAAATTAGATGAGCTGCAAAATGCAAGGTATCATAAAAACTAAATAGTGGCTTCTTCTTTAACTCTTTGAGTCACACTTTTAGGTAAACAATGATTTTGAAATTTTATTTTTATTTTCTTATTAGTTACCATTTAATTAACATAGAAATTGAGGAAAAAAAAATCTTAGACCTAAGGCTTTCGAGGAATGAGGTGGTTACTTACACTAACCACCATGACTAATGATACACATGAAAATTTGAAAATATGTATATTCTTTAATATGTAATACAAGCTCTAATTAAGCCTATAAAAGCTACCCTGGCGAAAAATATACTTTTCATGAAAATCTGAAAAACATGTTTTTCTTTTGTGTAGGCAAAGAGGGACTTTACATGAACTTACACTACCAAACATTACATATTTGTGATATTTTAGTATTAGGTTTGCTGCATCTCTTCGACATGCCTTTCTCAGTTTGATGGCGGCTGGTTTCCAGACAAATTACCAAAGTGACTGATGGTTTGTGGCGTTTTATGCACCGGGTCCTGAAGAAGGCGTGAAGGAGCTACGGTTGCTGTTTACTGAATTAGGCCGCTTTTTTATTGACGTATGATGGCTCAAGACTAGTAATCTTTGTAGCTCGGTGTTTTTTTTACACCCAACAATAAGTTCAAAGCAATAAAAACATCAAGTACTTGTGTTATGGTAGGTGTGTAGGGTTTTCCGGATTGAGTTGCATAAAAGTTAGTTTGAAAGCATACTTTATCTTGTAAATGCTCTGTCCAAAACATGCCGGATAGCAGAAGAGGTGTAACTTTCTCTATGTCAAGTAACTATGTGATCGTATATGCCTATATATTCAGAAAATTCACCAGCTATGTCCATTTTATAGATGTTCTTAGATTTTGGGACTCTTGTGACTTGTCGTGGGTTTTGAGGTGCTGGGCTCAGTAGAATCAGGATTCTCACGTGCAGTAGCTAAGCTGGACAAAGGTAGACCATCATCTGAATTAAAATTATCATCATCGGTTACTTGAACTTCCCCGATCAAATCTCCTAATATCATAGGATCTGGCTGGACTTCAGTCTCTTGTTGGTCCTCTTCATCACTAAAGATACTCTCGCCACCTGAACGTATATCTTCCTACAAGAACTCTGCAATATAATTTTTAATTATCACACGCGGCATACCGTAAAGATTATAAAATACATTACAGTATACTTACATAGTTACATAACATCCATAAACCCACAATAGTCATGGTGGTTAGTTTTCTAACCACTGTATTTTCTTTATGATATTACAATGAAAACACAAAAATAAAACTGCTTAACAGTAAACATATATAAAACACATCTATAGGAATAAATTTAGTCAAAAATATACACAAAAAAGCTTTACTTACTCGGTAAACAGGTTTTTTTTCGCAAGGACCTAGTAAAAGTAGGCGTTACACCATTTTCAATTGAAGTTAAATTAACTGTTATTCATTCAAAACATCGCCAATCGGTTAAAATATGTCAAGCATATTGCGAACGTTTATGAGACATTAATCATTCATAATTAAACGCCGCGGATTTTAATTAAAAAAATCTGAAAGAGGTGGTTAGTGACACTAACCACCAAGACGGAAAGAGTTAAGGTATATATTAAACAGGCACAATTAAAAAATAGGTGGGGTACTATAAATAATGACTTGGCGACTAATATTGACAGTGGGATAACAAACATTGTATTATTGGCTTCCATATAAAAATACACTTTCGGGCTGCGATTTACAAGCAGCTGTAAAAATTTAAACGGGTACTATAATTAAGAATTAGGGTTTCAGTATTTTTGTTTGTGGAATCATAATTAGTATCTGGATGACCGAGTTGAAACTGGTTTTTACTTTTTTGGTAAATCGTGTTTTTTGGAAATTATATTTAGATTCGAATAAAAAAAAAACAGGGACTCGAACCGGGGTCTTCTGGATTCGGGACCGAAAAACATCTTTTCGTGAACATCTTGTATGGTTTTCAGGCTCTGATGATGGAGTAGGAGGGTTGGTCTACTTTTTATCCGCCGTCAAGTTTTCGCCTAACAATAAATTTGGTTACCAAACCAAAAAATCAAGGCCAGCTTAAATTAAAACAAAGCTTATTTAGCTGCTACTTTCTACTTAAAATGATCCTTCACTAAAGTGAATTTACTAAGTGAGGCTTTAGCTGCCAACCTATTATTTTTAGTACCTCCTTTAATTTTTTATAAATCCCATATTCAGATTAATTTGTAATGGTAAAAAATATTTTACCATTCATACTAATAATCACTAAATATAATCATTGTTTACAACGTTATTTTTCTGACAGTGACTAATCTACATTAGTATTGTAGAGGAAGAGGTCAGGTTATAAATTTATGATTTTTTCCCGAGTACCTCGGCAGTCAAGCCGAGTTATTCGGCCAATTAAGAGTACAAAAAAAATGGCCGAGTATGCCGAGTACCGAGTAATAACCGAGTACTCGGCGCATCTCTAGTAGGTAGGTAGGTACCAATAAGTATTCCATGCTCGTGGCACGGAAGAGGATCATTGACCTGAATCCTTTACCGCTTGACCTCTAAATCGACCTCAACCGTGTTTCACGATGACCTCATTCAGCCTGATAGCTAGACTAACTTAGAAGACACGTAAAGCTAACCGTTCAGTAGTAGGCTTAGGTAAGTCATATTAAATTACACATTTATTACATTATTGTAAGTACATAATTATTCAGACGTAGCTATAATATATACCTACCTAGAAAGGCATATAACGATATATTGTTAATACTATCATTGTCTCTGAGCGACCGCACACGCACCTATAATAAATAAGTAGCTTTACCATATTTCTGTGACTTCAGCAACTTACACTATTATATATAATTTATATTATAGCTCAGCATATTAATATATGTAGGTATATATTATACCTACGTCTGTGAAGGTCTTTACCTGGCTTCGTGTCCCAGCTTACAAAGAAAATGCAGACTTATATTTTGTTGTTTTGCTATGGTGAAATCTATTGAAAAATAAAATAAAACTAGAAACAATAACATTATTGTCTCCGTGGTGGTATCATTAGCTATTCTGACCTAATTCCAGGTACCTACGTATAACAAACTTTTATGCAGAAAAACAAAACATGTTTTTGCAATAAGTAAGCAAGCACCCCGCTTCCTAAATAAAAATCTTTTATAGGTAAATCGGTCTCCAAATAACATCGTGACGTCACTACATTTATGACAGAATACAAACACAAACGTTACGTAATAAGGAAAACGTCATGAAGCGTTTACTGACAGGCTGCCAAGGAAACTGAATGCTAACAAAAACGTTATTTTACCTTGATTACGCAGTGTCGATGTCGGGTTCAGGAATCACGGGTATGTTGTTTAGATTGGTTTCAAGGCAACGTTAGACGACTGAAGTTAAAGTGAGTTTTCCAAAGAGCGCGAGATATGCGAGCGAGCGGGCGGGCGGTTATGCGCTTATGCCGCCGCCCGACTCGCATCGGCATCGTTCGTTCGTAGTTATACGCTTTGCGCCGCCCGTCGATACTGCGCATTACGGTACTGCTACTTATGTAAAATATTTTACACTGAATTAGTAAAACTTAATAACCCAGTGGGAAAACCATTTCTGCTGAAAGGCATTTCGAATTTCATAATACGAATAAGAGAAATCGCAAAAACTTTGCTAGGCTTCGTAATATCGCTGTATAGCATAAGTATATTGTTTATTATCCAAGGATCGTCTCGTTTATTTATCTTGGATGGTTATATTCCACTTGACTCCTTTTTTTCTCATGAAACCGAGACCTACATAGACATACGATAGAGATATGGCTAAATCCGAAATTATGAGAAATAGCTTGGGGCCGAATTTGTTTGTTTGTTTAAACGGGCTAATCTCTGGAACTACCAGTTGGATTGGAAACATTCTTTCACTAATAGCTCAGAGTAGCTAATAGGAAGCTACATTATCCCCGAGTATTATAGGCTACTTTTTATCACGAGAACGCGAGTGAAACCGCGCGAGACAGCTAGTGATATTATAAAGCTGAAGAGTTTGTTTGTTTGAGCGCGCTTATCTCAGGAACTACAGGTTCGAATTGAAAAAAATATTTTTGTGTTGGATAGTCCATTTATCGAGGAAGGCTTTAGGCTATATAACATCACGCTGCGACTAATATGAGCGAAGCATCAGTGAAAATGTTGCAAAAACGGGGAAAATTATTCATATAGGGTAGGGTAAGGTAGGGTAGGGTGGGTTATCACCACAGGCTAGGGTAGCACCACGCCAACGAAGCAGCGCCGGGCAGCTAGTAAAATTCAAAATTCAAAATCCTTTATTCAAATAGACCTTCGCAGGCACTTATGAAAAGTCTGACTCTAATACTCTAATACCGGTTCGTAGTTGTTAATATTCCTACTGAAGAAGTTGATTAAAAGAAAATATCATCTTTTATTTATTGCACCAGCTGATTGGATAAATAATTTAACTACAATAAACTGTAAACTAAATAAAGGAATAGCAATGAGGGCTAAAGCAAATGAACTCGCCAGAGGCGCTAGTGTAGAGTGAGGTCTCTAGAAACGTCAGAAACGTGTTTACGAGCTTTTCATCGCGGCTTTTCACTAATTATTAATGATTGCTGAGAAGATCGTGCCATTACTGTTTATTTATGGCAGCCATACTGGCGAAACGCTATCGACCACTGTTTTAGGAGAGTTTTGTCTTTCGGAAATCCTTTTCGAGTATTTCCTCTTTTTTTTTCTGAACAAAAGACTGCGCAACTCTGAGGCATAATCTATATAGAGATGATGATGCCTGGTAGAGATCACTTTTAGTGATAAGGCCGCCCATTGTAACACTTTCTTTTTTAAGTTCTTGTATTATTATTTTTTCATGTGGTGTAACAATAAAGCATTATCTATCTATCTATCTATATTTTATTTATTCGGTTATTATTTATATCGCGGCAGGGCCAATGTTTTATACAACGTGTAACAGTTTGTATGCTAAATCGTTGAACGGTTTGTTCAGAATCGCCGACTGAATCGAGTTATGTAACTTTAAATATCTATATTAAAAGTAACATACCTAAATCGATTCAGTTTCTGTTTCTAAAACGCGCTAAAAATACGTTGTCAACGACAGCGATACCAGAGTATGCGATACTAGAGGCGCTAATTGGTGGCCTCACAAATGGCAGCCCTCATTCCATGCTAGGTATTTAATATTTTACATAATTTTGCAGAAGTCCAAACTATAATACTTTTTTTTTAATTTTTTTTTTATTTTTTAATTAGTTTTACTCGTTACTCTTTTTATTAATTCTCGTTAATTGGTAATTAAGTACTTTACCATAACATACTTTGTCTCGCCCCGTTGAATTTTAAAGGTGCGACTATTATGTTCATATTTTGATAGGTTTCCAATTTAGCAATTATTATTTTATATGAGGTCCAACCTTCGACTCTGTATCCTTCAAAGTAGTAGCTACCTAATTAGACAGTCAGAAAGAGACTATACTGTCTCGGTAACTTTCATCTATTCTGTGACTCTACATCGTTATTTTCTACAATTATAGTGCAAAGCTACTATTGGTTTTATTCAGCAATTTTTTCTAGGTAACAGCTGTCTATTATTTTTTTTGCTATTTTCCACGGGTTTTCCATTTATACTTTCTTCTTATTATATTTGGAGTGGAATGCATTGTTGCGTGCTACCATCAATTTTGTTTACTTTTCAATTTTTGTTCATTCCATTTTCTTCTAATTGTGACATATAGTAAAATGAAATAAAAAATATTCCCAACTTGGTTTCTTACTACCAACTTGGGAATACTCATTAGACACAAATTATTCATATAGGGTACAACCTATATCTTTTTCCAAAGCTTAGGCCTCACATATTTATTGGAGCGCCATCTAGTGTCAGTGGCTTTATTCATTTGGTTCTTGTATTTTCTTACCAGTACGTGAGTTAGGCAAGACAACCACAAATAGAAGATTCAGTATTTCTACGGTGTTTCCAATTCGTTACGAGATGGCACCTTAGTATCTTTTGGAACGTTTAATTTTGTTTGGATAAACAGATCTCGATAGACCAAAGTAGGTACCTTATTAGGTTACCCTAACTAGAGTACAGATGCGTAGCTACCGCTGTATCAGCCGTATCAATGATACGGGGCCCCCGGACTAAAGGGGCCTCAAACTTGGTAAGCAAAAATTACTAACCCTCCTGGTTTCACCGTAGTCAGGTAGAAGGCGTCCCCAACAACTTTTTATACAGGGCCCGTCTAGGGCAAGCTACGCCACTGCTTGAGTACATACTCTAGCTAGGGTAACATGTACCTAACATTGGTTGCGTTGCCAGATTTTTTTTCGGGCAAAGCGGGGTTTTGAACCCCCTAGAGTAAAAAAAGCAGTAATTTATCGTCGAAAGCGGGAGACATACTAAAAACAAACCGTCCAAGAGCGAGTCGGACTCGCGTACCGAGGATTCCGTAGAAACTTGTAGGTAGGTATGTAAATAGTTCGTTCATCACGGAAGCCGTCTCAAAGATTTTTCCTCTTTCTTCCGATTATGTATGTATGTATACCTAACTAAAAATTTACGCTTTTCTTCCTTTACTTGTGCTACTTGCCAAATTTCATGATTCTAGGTGAACGGGTACCTATAGGTTTTGATTCCCTCGCGGGCATCAAAACATGCGGCACATACGGCCGTATCTTTTGATTGCGTTGATTTAGAACTATGAGTTTGATTTTTGTACGTCACAGTGACATTTAGCGCACTTTGGCGCAGTTTTTAAGACGCGTCACAGGAATGCTGGTGCCATTTCTGTGCAGTGGTGTCTTTACAATTTCCCACTTCTACGTCCAACGATGATTTCAATTTCACGGTCGAGTAATCCTCGAAAAGCGGGTCTGGGCCATGGCCATAAATTTTTTTTTTACTTTTCTTACAATATGGTCAACCTTGCTCGATCATACATAATGTATATAAAGTAAAAAAAAAAAATTTGAGAATTCACTGGTGATCCCATATTAAAAGTTGTTAAGCATGACTAACCCAATATAGGTTTCGAAAATGGCATATTTTCGTATCTCGAAATCTCCATCCTGTATATAGGTAATATTTAGTCTTGTGATATTGATATTGTGTGTGTGTGAATGAGTCTTCACTGCCCGAGTCTCAACTCAATGCACACTTGAGTAGTTTTTTAAAGTCTAGTACATATTTAGTTTAGTCTCTAGGTGGGCACTTTCGAAGATCGAAGCCATAGAGTTAGAATATTCTATGGTCGAAGCTATTAGAGTTACCGTCGATTCGGAAGTCAGCGGAAAGAAATTCAGCAAGTTACACTTTTTACCCGACTGACCCGGAAGGAGGTTTTTCGAGTGTATGTATATGTATGTCTATTTCTTTGAACGGCTTGATGGATTTAAACATATCGGGTGTCGTTACATTCGTCTTAACTGTGGGAGTGACATAGGGTATATTATTTTTAATGTGGCGTCTACGAATAAAAAAGAGGGGGTATTATAAACAAAAATTTCGTTACTATAAAAATATGGGTATCAAATGAAAGCTTGTAAACAGCCCATTCCATATATGTATATATTATAATAGTTTTATGCTACCATTATGACGTAAACTGCAAAATACCAAGGACGGTACTGAGCTGTTACCGTACGTAAGCGTAACTCACACGAGTTGCGATGGTTGTTAGCCTTACTTTACCGTACCGCTCATTTACTTACTAATACCTCAGAGTATATAAATACTACGTACAACTAATACTTACAACTCATTCATTAATAAAACTAAAAAGTCTAAATAAATAAATATATTAAAAGAAACAAAAAAGCGACTGCTTAAAATTAAAAATAACTGAAAAGAGAAAAATAAGCTCTCTATAGAATTTTGAATATAACTTGATTTTTATAAGGTACTAGCTGCCCGGTACGACTTCGTTCGCGTACGCTGCGCTGTACTACCCCATACCCTACCTATACCTATACCCTACCCTACCCTACCCTACCCTACCCTATCCTACCCTACCCTACCCTACTACCCTACCGACCCCACCCTACCCTACTCTAGCAACTTTCTTAATTTTTTCTTTCATAAGAACCTGTCTTGATAATAACAAACACAACAAAAAAGAATTATCGAAATCGGCCCAGCCGTTCACGCGTAATAATAGGGATCCATTTTTATATATATAGATTGCAGTCGGGGATGAACAAAAATAATACATTCTTAGGTTATTGGTTTGTCCCAACTGCAAATATAAAATTCAAGTTATATTCAAATTGTTTTACTCATTTCAGTATTTTTTTGTTTTACGCAGTGGGTATTTTTGTTTCTTAATTTATTAAATTAGTATGAACGCTCTATCTAGTCGTAATAACATAGGTGATGTACTTGGAACTTCGGTGAGGAGTTGTACGTAATTTACATTTTAAAATGTTGGAGAAGCTATCTCGTAGAGCTTAGGGCGACTTTACACTTGATTTATAGGCGCAGGTAACTGCTGAAAAATTCAAATTTCCCACCTCGGTGTAGTTCCTATTTAAAACCACGAGGGCTTAAAGTTTACATCGCGTTCGGAGCAGACTGCAATAACGGCCATTCCAACTGTTGTATAAAATAAAATACTACTGAATTAATCTGGCACATCCCACTCATTAAATAAAATTAATGTCATTATAATAAACCTGAATTTTATGTAGTCGTTATTTCTTTCGTTAATTTGTTTCTAATCTTTTCTTTCGTTCGGGACACATTCCATCAAGAAAGTTTGGACACCTTATGAAAAAATTAAATTATTAAAAGAAACAAAAAACCCGACTGCGTAAAACAAATATTAACTGAAAAGAGAAAAACAAGCTTTTTAATCTATAGAATTTGGAATATAACTTGAATGTTATAAGGTCTTGCAGTCGGGGACAAACCAATAACCTAAGTGTGTTTTTTTAAATATTTGTTTATCCCCGACTGTAATACCTTATAACATTCAAGTTATATTCCAAATTCTATAGATTAAAAAGCTTGTTTTTCTCTTTTCAGTTAATATTTGTTTTACGCAGTCGGGTTTTTTGTTTCTTTTAATAATTTAATTTATTTCAGACTTTTTAGTTTTATACAGAATGATTTGTAAGTATTAGTAAGTAAATGAGCGGTACGGTAAAGTAACGCTAACAACCATCGCAACTCTGTGAGTTACGTACGGTAACCGCTCATAGTACCTACCTATACCTACTGTCCTTGCATTAAATATGGTTTTTTGCAGTTTACATCAAAATGGTAGTACAAAAGTATTACAATATATACATATATGGAATGGGCTTTTCACAAGCTTTCATTTGATACCCATATTGTTATAATAACGTAATTTTTGTTTTTAATACCCCCCCTCTTTTCTTATCCGTAGACGCCATATAAAAATAATATACCCTATGACACTCCCACAGTTCAGACGAATCTAACGACACCTCATATGCTTAAATCCATCAATCCGTTTAGGCTGCAGAGCGTGCCAAAGAAATAGACATACATACATACATACATACATACATACATACATACATACATACATACATACATACACTCGAAAAACATAACCCTCCTTCCGGGTCAGTCGGGTAAAAAGTAGATTCACCTTACTGTGATGTTTGTTATATTATTGATGATGTCCAACATTTGTTGATGGAGTGTGTCGAAAACCGAGGTGCGATAGAAACATTAATACGAACATTAAACATCAACTTAATGGATGTCGGTGTAATACAAAGTGTTTTGGCAGATCCGACATCCATTGCTGCAAAAATGATTTTTGAACTAGCCAGTTGAAGTGGTTTTTCAAATTAATGAGAATATGTATAATGTAGTCTTGTTTAGACCAGAAGCTTATTTTAAGTCAACATTGTTTTTGTTTAGTTTCGGTTATGATGGGACCGACCACGGAACATAAAAAACACACATATCCTTATAGGATAAAAGTCTCTAAAAATAAAGAATAAAAAAATACTTTTCTTTTGCAGACCTGGTCTAATAGTTACAGATGGAAACAATATCGATATTAAGTGCAGGATAGAGTGCTCAACATATCTTATGGTTTTGATATTTATTTAATTAAGTAATTAATTGTTATGAAACAGTAAAACATCTAAATTGTGGCCATGTCAGTAATTTATGTGTGGTGTTGCTAACATCTGCCGTCTGCATATTCAAGCTTGTAACGCGAACTAAGTTCAAGACGTGTTCTTCTAGATCATATAAAATAGATGTAAACGTGTTCAGGAAGTGGTAGGAAATAATAGAAATTAGCCAATTTTTTCACTTCTCGGTTTGTTGGAGTTGGCGGTCATAACCGTTGCTGCATTCAATAGAATGGATAGGCCCTTGATAACTCCTTCGAAATTACTTGTCGGGTTATAGAATTATAGGTAAAGCCGCAGCCCACAAGAACAAGACCGACCGCAACCTGTAACTCAATCTAGTGTTACCTACTTCCACAGAAGTTATTGGAGCTCAATTGAGTTAGCAGAGTGGGATTAAAATAGGCTTGACTTGATTTAATGTCATGTGAAGTAGAGTTCGAACTGTGTATTGGCCAGCAATAGGCAAGTAAAGAGCCAGTCATGTTAACCGTTTGTTGCAGGTAGTGATGTCACAGCCACTTTGCAGGTTCGAAACAAAGATTTTCATAGGGCATCGTGCCCCAAATAGATTTTCTATTTTATAGATAAACGGGTAAACCGAATTGACTGACAGAAGACTGTGAACGGGCGTTAAAATTTATAAAATACCTCTTAATAACTCGAATCTACTGAAGATACTAGATTGCTATCTGTAATTTTACGTTGAAATAATATATGTATAGGAAACCTCTGCGAATCGCTCAATCTCAGAATCGCTAACGCTTCTAGACAAGGATAAACTTTACATTCATGAACAAGAGCGGCATAGTGGGGACTTGGGGTAGTTGGGGAGCATGCAACGGGTAACTTATTAACTTATGTACACAGATATTATGTAACAACAGGTGTTTGATGTTTGCGAAAAACAAGGCCCGCGGTGCATACCATTAAGTTAATATTATCTCACATAATTTAATGTCATAAGAGTTGTAAATTTCCGTTAACATTAATTGTAGTAGGTGGAGATAATATTGCTGGTTGTTTATTGGTTTTCTTATAAAACAGTACTTACCTAATACAAACTTTCATAGCCGGTTTTATTTTTAACTAAAAGCCGTGAAACAGTCATATTGAATATTTAGTTTACGATGTGAAATGCCCCATATTGATTACAATGAATCCTAGATATTGCTAACCCTAATTTAGTTTGGACCAATCTCGCTTAGGCCTATCCTATCCGCCTTACAGCTCGACGCGGTAATAAAATAAGCAGTTTTTCCGATTCGACGTTTTATCTTGTCGCTTCGTATTCTCAGGACAACTCTCGCTTCGAGAAAATCGAGTGCGACAGTCTCTGGTGGATTTGACGCAGGAATTAGCTTTAATACTGAGAAAATATTTAGTTGGTTAACTAACTAACAAGGTAACCTACCATCAAATAAACTAATTATAATATCTTAACAATTTTATTATTATTTTGTAGATGTATTATTTTGTTTGGTAAAGCATAGCGTTAATTCTCTCAAAGAGCAGCTCGACTGGGAAGGTACCTTCACCTTACAGAATCCCGCATTGTGACTGCAGCCAAATAACTTTATATTGTGTTCCTGCAAGTGAGTAAGGTTACCAGAGCTCATTAGGAGGGGGGAAGGGTCGGTAATGTGTGAGTGATGCCCCACCCGTGTGTTGCGAACGTTCATATGGCTACAGTAACCGCTTACCATCAGGCAGACCGTATGCTTTTTTACCGACTTGGTCGTATAAAAAATGTGAATAATTTTAATAGAATACTTCCTACGATACAATAATATACATAGTACAGTCGCGGAATGAAAAGGTTTGTCACCTTAGAGTTGGTTTACGCTTGCACCAGATTACCTTACCCTACCCTACCGTACCCCACCCTACTCTCCTACCCTACCCTACCCTACCCTACCCTACCGTACCCTACCCTACACTATCTCACTCAACCATCACATTAGATTCACAAATCAGCCCGGCAGATGGCGCTGCCGTGGGTATCTAGGTTATATTATCGACTGCAAGCTTTAATCGAAGCACGTCCAAAATGAAATGCCAGAAATGAATGACCATGCTTGTACTGTCAACAGTGAAAAATGTTTCAATTTGACAGCACAATCCCCATCTGAAAAAAGTTTAAATTTGACAGCAAAATGATCCACCATTTATTCAATTCATTTGTTACAAAAAATGTGATAAATGAAGAACCGCTCGACCGATTTTGTGCAAACTTCACATAAACCATCTACTAAATAGTCCGAACAAAGCCTAAACATTTGGTTTGGATAGGTGGGCCCGTTTTTGAGTTATAAAATTACAACGAAAAGTGGCATTGATTTTTATATATAAAGATATCGGGCCAGCTGGCGCGGTTGGTTCGATTCCGCTTATCGCGCCTCAGATCGTGGGTTCGATTCCCACACAAGACATGCATTTGTGTGCATGAAAATGTCTGTATGTCCTGTGTCTGGGTGTAATTATGTATATAAAGTATGTATTTACAAACAAAAAGTAGTATATGTATTATATCAGTTATCTGGTTTCCATAGAACAAGCTCTGCTTAGTTTGGGATCAGATGACCGCGTGTGAGGAATGTCCCAGGATATTTATTTATTTATTGTTATTTATTTATATGCTTTTTGTTTAATTACATTTATTTAATAGAATTTAAGCAGTGAAATAAACTTACATCTGGTTTCACATTTCTAAATACCTATTATCATGGACGAATAGATATGAAGGCTTATACATAATAGTACTTTCAAATACCTACCCTACAACACTGTAGGTAGGTTGATAAACATTTTCTTGATTGAGCTTGTTTGTTTCAATTGCCGTCCTCTAGAGACAGCGTCGTCTTCCTCTAACATAAAAATTACTCGGCTCAAAGGTTGTGACATTTTTTACGGGAAATACTATTTTTTTCTTATTTTTATGTTGTTTGCGTTCGTAACAATCAGTATTTCTTTTTATGTTGTTTTTATGTAGAATCCAGGACCACTGATTCAATTAATAATGACTTTGTGGACAAAACTAAGGGTCTATGCATACGTTCTACTTTTGGTTTGCAAGCTAGATGCAAAACTGCAGTTTGGATGCGGTTATTTTACCGGAGAGCCGCAGTTGAGCTGTTTGAACTGCAGTGCACCGCACATTTGGTAGTTGTACTTTTACTCTATGATTTGATGTTAAATGTTTTGGTATTTATAAAACAAAAGTATCGAGTAGATGCTTATTCGTATTAGTTGAAGTTAGTTATAATTGGAACGCTCTAATGCGGTTTACTCGGAAATGCTAAGTAATTCTGAAGCATTCGTTCGAGCTGGGTTAGGTAGGACTGTAGCGGTTAGAACTGTATGCCGACTCTCCATATCGTGGCACTGTCCATATCAATGCGCAGTCATTTGACAGTTTTGATGTATAAGATGTATTTACAGTTTTCAGAGAGGTAGGGGATAAAGGGTTCACCCGTAAAAGAATTGGTTATTGGAGCCGCGAGTTACTGGGGAAGTACCTCTTCAGTACATCTTACTGAAGATCTTAACCAAATAACATTATTGTAGTGTGTTGTTCCTGTGTTGATTAAGTTCACCAGAGCTTTATGAGGAGGCGCTGTGCTGCCAGTGTGTGGGGACCAGCAGTGATGTACCAAATGACACTGAACTTTCCTACCTTCCTTGGCCGCATAGCGACTTCTCTCAAAACCTCTCTTCAAGAAAGATGTCATGAGAGGTTCAGCAACGCGCATGTGTGTTGCAAGTATCTTATTTTATTGGCAACGGTAACCGCTTATCATCAGGCAGGCTATTTTCTTGTTTCTTACCTTGTAGTTTAAAACTGAATACCTATTTTTTTAGTAAGACGCATCGTCTACTGATGCATTTATATTTCCAACAGACCGACAAATGGGATGTCCGCACCAGAAATTCGCGCCGCGGTAGCGATATTGCCTCCATCGAATCATAGTCATATTTATGATTCAACCAATCTCTTAAATTCATATTAAAGTGGATAATGTTTCCACGTTTTCGAAGATGAATACCTAGATATTGAAATCATTCATTCAGTTGTTCCATACTATATATGATTTAGTAACCACTTAGTAAAGTTTGTTTGTAGTTACACCTATTATAATAGGTGTAAAGTACTTTCTAACAATAAGGTGGTGTTTCAAATTGTTTTTTTTCAACTTTGTTACTAATTGGGATTGTTTTAATAATGATGGCAATTGTTTTTTACTAACTGTAATGTGTTTAACTATAAGCATGATGGTAAGCAGACCAAGCCTAGAAGGCTCTCAAGTGAACTACGGATAAGTAATAATTATAAGTAAGATAATAAAATCAATGAGAACAGCTAAAAAACAGGATTATTCAAATGAAAACATTAAATTATTGAACCTTTACCTGCTTAATAAGGAGGGGAAATTGAGTTTTCATTGAATTACATTTACCGGTTTGGCCTAAAAACATAGAGACCCTCATCTAATCCTAATTTGTGTAAGGATTTGATTCGAGCACTCATTCATTTGGGTTGAGTTGAGAGCTGTCGAGACGACTGGACTCCTCCCGAAAGCTCTCACACGGTGGTGTAGGTATATACGAGGATATTAGTCTTTGGTTGGTGTGAGGATCTTCAATTAAATAATCATTTTATTCTATCGCATAACAGGCGATTTTCCTTAAAAATCGTTTAATAATGCCATCTTATTAAATCAGTTCCCCAATTGCACAAATCGGCAGATGATTTTAAGTGTTACTTACGTAATATTATGAGCGTCGTTTGCGGAGCCATTGTCTTAACTTCGCTCCAGTTTAGGGGAAATGAAACTTTTCGCTCAAAGAGGTTTTCTTTTTGTTATTGTTGTGAATAATTTGCTAGACGTTGTTGGCATGTCGGTGAGGTGTAGAATACCGTGCGAGGTGCGTCGTAAACGCGCCTTTGGGAAATTTCCGACGTTTCGAGGCAATCCCGCCGCAACGCTAGTAGTGTCGAGAGCACTTTACTTACTTAACGCTGAGTAAGCGGCCTTCTCTCATCGGCATATTCGACTGTTTGAGCTTAGTTGGCAGGATCGCTTTATTTTTTCACTTTTGCAAGCAAGTTGGAAGAACTTACTTCAGAATACCTAAGTAACGTATTGTGGAAATGGATTGAATCCTGAATCAAGTTTAAGAACTGCAATTTTCATTATCAGGTGAAGAGGATTTTCATCTATTTATTATAATTCCATAAATTGATAGTTAGGTAGGCATTTTTTTTTATTCTGTCTATTTTATAATTTTAAATATTTTCTGAAATTTTAATTTGTGTTGCTTTTTCTTTCGCCACAATCTGATGTGGCTGAATGTGGTAAGCCCACAAAGCCTAGAAGGGGCCTGGCTTATGTACATGCTGTTATGTTGGAACTTCCATATCCTATATACCTACTATATTATTAATAAGAAACTTCATATATCTATATGAGTGAGTATGTTTATTATCACTCGGCTCGTTTAATGAAATTTGGCATAAAATTACATTAGGTAAGTAGTACTTGCATCCCAGGAACACGGGTGAAATCGCGGAACGGAAGCTGGTACAGTAGTGACAACGTGGTGATTTAAAAAAAAACATGTTACAGTTATAAAAATAGTGTGAAGTGTCTTTAGTTATCACTTCCTCCAGTAATATAAAACCATAAAACCTTAACATAATGGTTACATTCGTATCGTAGCATGGAATGCTGTAAATCAATTCGGATTCGTAAAAATATCGGTTCGAGATTTAGTAGATATCGTGGTTCGACCCACACCGTGGGAAATATGAAAATTGGAAATACGCGCTCCCGATACCGCGTCATATAAATTTCAACCCTATTTGTAAGCGAACCTCAATATCCTAAAGTACATAGGTACTGGTATTTCCAACCACACCGCATTTAAAGATTCGGATTGAAATAACAAGAAAGTCGAACAATTCTTGTTCCTATACCTATTTCCTTTTTTATCATTGACATCTTTATATTATAATCAAAAGGCACTCTTTATCAATATTAATAGATTACACACACACGTTTACTTACGTCTACTTACTTAAAACAATTTTATCTTCGGTCCAGTCATAGCAACATTTTTCACGTAAGTAATTTATGTCTTAATATCTGATTTAAATACTAATATAAGCTAAATATAATAAATATTACCAGTATTGCAATTAATACTGCAGTATGTAATTATAACAGTATTGCAGAATCAAATGGAGAAAGCTAGCACGCGCGCTAGTTTGATAGTTATGTCGTACGTGGGTCTTCGATTTGTATCTGAACAAATCATTTCTATTTGCTGATTGAGTTTGTATTGTATACCTAAGTATAATCTATGTTAGTTGTAGTTTACTGAGATCACATTTATTTTTGTATATCGGCGTTGCAAATATCAAAATCATACAGACAATCTTTTAAATTACTATTAGTAATGAGATATGTTTATTGGTATGTAGGTATGTTAAATACATTATCAATTAATGCCAAAACAAAATTCTGTTGAATAAATTAGCAATTTCTATTTTCGATTGTATTGGATTTAAAATAAAAGATTAGGTGGTAGCTTCGGAAGGTCTCTGGGTCTGGGTATAGTGACCCAGTTCAAGCAGAGGGATCACGGGCGGCGGCGGCGGGTTGAATGTTTTGCCCATCAGAGTTTAATGCGTTTTCACCCGGCCCGTCCCATTCGTCCCAAAGAAAGCCAACTAATTACAATCTATTTTCTCTTTTGGAAAATAAACCATGTTTTGTGTAGTCCCCTATCCGTTAAAAAAATATTTTGTGTTTTGCTGTTCTGTTTTTATTGTGAAACTAAAAATATGTTTCGTGTGTTTACGGCACTAGATAATTCCCGGATTCCCACGCAGTTTAAATTTCATAAAATCCTATCTCCAGGACACAGAATGTTGACAGTCACAAATATCACTCAGATGCATGCATGCAGATCAGAATCATAAGTTTGTTTTGAAGGTAGACTTGATTGGTATCGGTGTTAGAGACGGAAAAAAGGAAATAGAAGTACCTACTAGTCAAATGTTACGAGCTCAGATTCTACGGTTACACATAATGGGATAAAATAAATAACGGAAAATAAGTAACTTACAAACAGAGGTTCTGAAATATTTCTGCCTACCTGGGAGCTTACGAAAAAAGGTACGCGACGAACCGCGTCACTTAGTATTCGTGAGTCGTACCAACTCAGTCTTCGTGAGTTTAGGACAGATTGTCGTTGGGACTATGTGCAAGCTGTAAGCTTGCGCAGGATTACCATCTTTATATCTTTAAGTAGTATCTTATAGCTTAGTTTAACAGTTTGCATGAACATTCTAATTTATTAATTCAACATTTTTGTCATAATAGATAAATAATTGTAAATATATTTCATAAAGTGACATTTGTTCCACCGTTTTTGGTATCATAATGCAGCTTATTAAGCACTAGTGCTTTTTACTTTACATTAACGCGCATGATAGGTATAATCCCGATTATGTTAAGTTTATAAATCACTGCAAGTGATATTATGTGTGTAGACGAATAATTCTTAATTTAAACGGGTAAATACGGCCCGGCCGCATACTCTAAAGAAATTTTCTGGCAGAAAAGTTTAACGCCCGCCGGAAGGCACTATGCTCATACATTTTGTTCTAGACCCCGCATACTATTAGAAAATTCTGACGGGTCTGACGTCGTAAAATGTATGAGAAAGCGGGTGTCAGAAATTTTCTGACAGAAAAGTTCTTATTGTATGCGGCTAGTCAAGAGCATCGCTGTAAAAAAAAAACTTGCGTGCCATATTTGTTAACATTCTCATCGTGTGGTTGATGATTATAAAAAATCTGTTTTTTTTCCTCGCAAGTGTGTTGAAAAACGTCGTAAGAAACGCGTGTGCATTGATCATTACACTCTCGGCTCCCTTATCGCTTAATACCGCCTCATAGGTAATGACCAACTTTGTACACATGTATAACAATGTACTATTAAAACAGCCTTACATAAACTGGACTATTTTAAAGAGTCAGCAATTAAATCTCTATAGACTATTGCGAAACTGAAACGTAAGTGATTTCACGGGATGAAAGTTTGGATTTCTAATAATTTGTAATTATTATTTGTAAGTCGTAAGGAAAGTCCGAGAGATAGAGCATTGCGTTATTGGACTCAAAGGGCTCCTCGACTAGGGAAGTATATATATACCTCCACTTTACAGAATACCGCAGCCGAATAACGTAATATTGTTTTCCTATGCGTAAGTAATGTCGACAGAGCTCATTGGAGAGGGGCCAGTAACAGAGAGTGATGCTTACGTCTTTAATCTGTGGTGATGCTACAGGACTCCATAGAGCTATGCTAACCGCTTACCTGCAGGTGCTTGCTTATGCTTCTTTACCGACTTAGTTTTAAAAAAATGAGAATATTGTATTATTCCAAACCGCCTTGCTAATCCAGTATTATCTCTATCCAGGCACCGTGGTGAGTGAACATTCTTGAGTACATGCAAAGAAGCGAAATACAATAAACGGAATGGAAATTGGCATAGTGCGATGGGTGCCAACCACCAACTGGTACTTACTTTTATAACAGACTACTGCTTTAGTTTGACAACTACGATATTATACATAGGGTTTCGTTTTTCCCGACCTTTTTCCATTCCCGGGACCCGGGAATGAAAAAAATGACTTCCCGGGCATTCCCGATTCCCGGGAAATTTTTAAAAGTTGTTAGTTTTGTTATTTTAACGTATATAAAGTCAAGTAAAACACGTAATTTAATTAAATTATCAATTTATTTGTCTCAGAAGTAAATAATAGTACATTATGAGACGTGTGCAGAGTTGGTAGTCACACACGAGACGGTACCTATTAAGCAAAGGAACCCGAGAGTGTAATGATCAATGCACACGCGTGTCATACGACGTTTTTCAACACACTTGTGAGGAAAAAAACAAACTTGTATTTTTTTTTACTAGATTTTTTGATAATAGTCAATAAGAATGTCAACAAATTTGGCACGCAAGTTCTTTTTTTGACAGCAAAACTGTTTTAACCCTTTAAATTAAGAATGCTTCGTCTACGCACATATCAATAGCATTGAGTTACAAACTTAACATAATCGGGATTATACCTATCATAAAACTATGCGGTAATGTAAATGAAAAAGCACTAGTGCGTCATAAGCTACATTATGATACTAAAAACGGTGCAATAAATGTCAAATTACGAGCAAGTGTTGAAAAATAAATTTACTAATTCACAAGGAACGAACTATGCTCGGAATTTCTCTACGAGACAGGGAAACGACGACATTCGTAGGAGAACAAAAAATACCGATATAGCTCGTAGAGATAGTAAGCTGAAGTGATAGCAATAGGCAGGCCACATCGCTCAAAGACGACGCGAGTGGCGACCACGTACAGGAAAGCGCCGTTAGGGACTACCTCCCACCAGGCGGATCGACGACCTGGTCAGAGTCGCTGGGCGCCGCTGGATGCAAGCGGCCCAATCGTTCGAAGTGGAAGTTAATGGTCCCCCATTAACTTCCACTTCGGACCTTAAGACCTCCCGGTCTTTGTTCAGCAGCGAACATCCTTAGGCTGATATGATAATGATGATGATGTGTTTTACTTGATTTTGGTCGGTAAAAATAATAATACTTATTATTTAAAAAAATATGCTTTTTCGGCAATATTGAAATTTTTCAATACAAAAACGCTGATAAGCTGATAAGATAAAATATATATCTAAAAAAATATTGTAAATAATAATCTAAATAAATGTAACTTTCATCTTCTTCAAAATTATGCGCATTCAGAGATTTTCTCTAAAATCGGCAGTTTAGAAACTACCCATAGTAACTATGTATGACCTGTAGTTTGATATGATTATTTTTAATTTTCTACTTATGTTTGTGTGTGAGACACAAATAGGTAATATAATTAAATTACGTATTTTACTTGACTTTTGATAGGTTACAAACAAACATGTAAGAAAAAAACGCTATCTCCACAAATACACACTTCCTACAGTTCCTTTCAGCGATTTCTCATAAGCTTGTAGTTCAGTTTGTTCGATTTCGGTGGATTTGTTTTAAGAACGTATGTAACATCATTGTGTTTCAAAGGTTTTTCGTTAATTTTGACCAATATTTGCAGTGTTTTAAAGCATTCAATCTCATAAATAAATTCCCGGGAAATCCCGGGAAATCGCAAAAAAAAACCCGACTTCGGGAACGACGTATTTCCCGGGAATTCCCGATTCCCGGGACCCGGGAACGAAACCCTAATTATACACGACGTAACCCATAGATATACTTAGAGTCATGGATTATTAATTCATTTAGGTTCATTTTCACATTTTAGATGTTATGTTGGAATAAAGAACAGGACATAAACCCTCGTTTTTTAACCGACTTCAAAAAAAGGAGGAGGTTCTCAATTCGGTTGTATGTTTTTTTTTTTTTTTTTTATGTTTGTTACCTCATAACTCCGTCATTTATTAACCGATTTGGAAAAATCTTTTTTTGTCTGGAAGGGTACACTTCCCGTTTGGTCCCATTGTCAGATCGGGATTTGATTACGTTTTAGTGTACTTTGAAGTCGGTTTAAGGTTTTTGTAAAACAGTCCAATTATTTGCAAACATTACACTTTTTTTTGCGCTCAGACGTGTAACAAAAATGCCAATGGAGCTGGTTACGGTCTATTATATATTACTAGGTGTATCCAATGGTTTCACCTACTTTTACGGGATAAAAAAAAAACTTTAATACTCGGGAATAATGTAGCTTCCTATTGGAGAAAGAATTTTTCGAATCTTACTGGTAGTTCCAGAGTTTAGCCCGTTTAAACAGACAAGCAAACAAAACTCTTCCGCTTTATTGTATTAGCATGGATTTATCAAAAGCAGTTTGCTAGTAAAATATGATTACTTAGAATATCTTATTTTTTTTGCCAACCTTATTTTAATGCTCGCAACATACAAAAACAGATAAATCACTATTATGAATTCACGGTTTAACCCTCCTGTGCATAAAACCATTTGACACACCTCCACAGCCATTGATGGGACGATTCGGCCCTGGATACAATATGATACAATTTTAAAGTATTTTGTAGGTATTCGAAAATGTTAAATACTATAGTTTCGCAGTTAGTATCGTATTCTGTAAAGAAGCTTTACAAACACTCCACACGTCCATTGTTTGAAGGAATCAAATAAAGTAAAGCAGATAGAAAATTGTCAGCCGGTTTGCTGTCAGAATAAGAATACATTTTTTTATTTCTACAGTGGAAGAGCATAGTAGGAAAATACTCGATCGTTTATTATCTTTAGGATGCGAATTACACCCTAATTCGCATAGGTCGTGATCGCTCTGTACCTGGTCTAGTCTATTTAGTACTAATGTCGGTAAAAATCAAAGGAAACATTTTGTAGACTTGAAGAGAATTAAAAAAGTATTTTTTAAGCTCTCGCGAACTGTACCGACACTATTATCAGATAATAATCTGTGCGCGAATGGACCCGATACATTAACCAGGGTATGAAGAACCGATTAATGCACTATGAACGCACGTAGTGGATTATGGAACTGCGTATCTATGCCGATCATTGATGTTAGTATCTTCTCGTATAGATTCACGCTCCTGCAGTATAGACGTATATGATGAAGTGTTGATGATGATGATTGTAAGAATGAGTTCCCATCTAGGCTTTGTTTCACACATCCTTCTTACCATGGTGACATTGTGGTCAAGCACACATATGTAGGTATATGTACTTAACGGCGTTTTAGTGCCGGTTGGAAAAATATCAACCAAATGTATAAAGTTATGGTCGTAATCTTCGCTGAAATAGTTATTACGGCACTATATTCAGCTTATTGAGCGCGTGGTTTGGTTAGTTAGGTTGAATATACTGAATTCGGTTATAAGTCATACTATGAAATCAAACACATTTACTATTTAAAAATATTCGTTTATTTCGCTACATCGGATAAGGATAACGAAATTGCTATATGAGTATAAATGCTGGCAAAGAGATTATTTTGCTCGTGCTTGAATTCACATGCTGATGGTATACAAGCAGGCTCCGGGCCGCAACACTCTTCGTTGCCAGGGCACACGTCCCACGTTATGAAATGGGAATTAAATTGTCTGTGAAGAATACAACAGGATTACCATTTATTCCCGCCAAGTGCATAACTGACCCAAAAGATTTACGCTTTGTTCACTGCGCCGCCGCTACAGCGTTGTCGTAGTTTGTTTGCAATTCGGGTAGCGATGGATGCGAACCAACTTTTCCAAATACGTACGAACGTAAACGTTTGCTATCACGCAATCCCGTGGTATTCAGTGCACTGCAGCCGACTTGAGCTTGGCATGGCCTAGGCTTGTGTATCGTAAACACTCGTCGGATTACGACATGCAAAATCGGCTCTCAGGATTATATAAAAATAATAAAATATGTATTTGCTTAAATACATTTTCCTTAGTCAAAAAAATCAAAATGATTGAACTCGTGATGAAAATACGATGGTTTTTTGAGTGGCTCCAAATTATTGCCATTATTTTTGACAAAAGGATACGTAGCGGGTTCATACATAAACTGATTATTATTATTTGTATAATAATTTAAAGTCTGTTGATTTTTTTGTAAATATTCGTCAAAATGCTTATTTTGATGATTTATGGTCGGTTTCTTAGTGGTAGGCTGTATGTACCACTTGTATATATTATTATCTAGCAGTTTACCTGGTATTTGATAACTTTTTAACACGTCAGTAACTCTTCTTTTAGCTTTAACATTTGGTTTTAATACATTTAAACCTATTTTGGTACTACCATTTTTAATATTGACTTGTGGTTTGTGTTTATGGATATCATTCATAACAATACCTTTCAGTTTAGGATGTAAAACATTTAACTTTAAATATTCAGCTGGAGTTTTATTGACATCGTTATTCATCTCTGGGTCAGGTATATAATTTTCCTGCAAGAATCTTCCTTCGTTATATATTTCAGCTTTGTAATTTTTTGGTAATAAATTAACATTTAAACTCACATTTGTTCTTTCACTCTTGCTGTCATAAATGTCGCTTTTAATTTCAGATGTTGTCTCGTCTATAGTATTTATAATACTTTCAAGTTCATGTAAGCTCAAAGTAGGTTTTGTAGTTGCAAAGATTTGTACTTTATTTTCGAGATTAAAGAGATTTTCATTGCTCTTTTGTAAGTATTGGAATTTATTTGATGGATGGTATTTTAGAGGTGACCTAACAGATCTCTCCCAATAGGATCGGGGAGAGTAACTGTTTTCAAGGAACACAGGTTGAATAGGAAATTTCTTTACATGTTCTATTTCTATATTGACTTGTTGATCACTTTTTGAGTCTATCTTTCGAATCAATGAGGCAATTTGTCGACCTAGATTAGTGTAATACATATCTTCTGGACCTGCGTGCTTAGGTAAGAGTCTCCGTCCGGCAACGCTGGGGGCTGATTGATTAGGCAAAGGAGTCGCATTATCATAGCGTCTGCGTTGAGGTTCCAGAAGGCCTGACCAGGAAGTTCTTTCACTCAAGTTATATTGTGTTTCAGGCTTCATGTTGGTGTTATTAAGATCAACCCTATGAATTAGTTCCGATAAATATTTAAAACCGACATCTTGAGTGTTTTCAGCTTCTTTCGGTATAGTGTGTTGAAACTTTGATTCATCTGTCAAAGCATTTGGTTTTAGGAAAGGAAACGCTTCGCCAGGGACATTGTAATCAAGAAAAGGCGCATCTGCTTTATGCAATTCTTCCATTAAATCATTCACTTTTTGTTTCTTATTTCTATGTTTCATTGTTTGTCCAAATTTTCGTAACTGTAATCAATAAAACAGTAAGTTTACCTTTAAGATTGTTTTTATGTAAAAGAAGGATAATATAGTTTTAAAACTTACAAATGTATTGCGTGCTTCGTTTAATTCATCATTCATATTTGATTGGTCCATTCTAGAACAATTATTTAAATTAATATTGTACTAAAATTGATATATGCTCGTGAAAGAAATATAATTACATGAAATATTATTTTGCCTCACCCATTTTCCCAAGGAGATTTATGCCCATGCATTTTTCTTCCTCTTTTTCTAGCTGACGGGAGAACTGTAGATGTTATATCATCATGATCATCAGCACTAGTTTCCGTAACGGTTGTAGTTTCGGTAGTTGATGTCACAACCGTTGTTGTTTCGTCGGTGACGCACTTGACTGTAAATTATGTTAAAAGTTTTATTATGAAGTATTTCCAAGGATTTACCCCCTTACTCATAAAGCGCTATTTAACTAATATACTGATTAAATGGTCACGTAAATAATGTCACATTATTTGACAATGACAATAGGGTGACGTTATTTACGTGACCCTTTAAACAGTATATTAGTTAAATAACGTTTTATGAGTAAGGGGATTAGTGTAAAACGCTTTTATTATGCAATTTTTTTAAGTTGATTACCTGGATATATTGGTCCCATCGGAGGTACGGGCACCATTGGATACATGGGTAATGGTGGTGGAGGTAATCCTATTGGTGGATAAAATGGAGTACCCATGTTGGGTAAGAAAATAAATGATGGTAGAGGTGGTTTCTTTGCTTTGTTGTAAAATAAAAATTTCTTGTGTCCTTTTTTACACCCATCACTCTCAAAAGACGAAGAACTATCTCCTTCACTGGAATCGGAACTAAAGCTAGAGCCTGAATCGGAAGAACTGAAGTCGTCTGAATGACTCGCAGAAGAGTCGAATAAACTGTCATCCTCGGTTATTCGAAGAAGTTTGCTTCGCATGACACCTTTCTTATTTTTCTTTTTCCTTGAAGATTTCTTCCGGGATTTGCGTGTTTTGCGTTTTGACTTTTTATTCAATACACTTTTAGCACTCCTCCGAGTTATAAGGTCACCCCTGTCCGTTTTATTAATCACTTCATTTTCTATTGTTTTGAAAAATTGATTATAGAGCCAGTCACCTAACTCGTCAGCATCTTTGGTTATTTCTTCGACCTTTTTGTTTATGGGATTGGCAGTCGTAGTAGGAGGAGTGGGTTTTGCTTCTGCACTTCGTGTAAAATGAGGAAATTGGACATGCGTTGCCTCTGATAAGTAATTACGTCTGTATGGCTTGGTTAATTTTATACTGCAAGCAAAAAGTCAGATCAATAGAAACGGAAAATAAATAGAAATTGAAAATAAATGTAAATAATCAAGAATATTTCTTAGCTTTGTCAATTGCCACTTACTTGGGTTCGCAGATTTTAGATTCTGTATCGAAGTAGTACCCGGGATGACAATGGCAGCCGACGATACACCCTGGTATCCCATTAACACAATATTCAAATCTCCCATGAGATCCGCATTCTGTAACATAATTGATTTCTTTTAATTTTATAAAAAGATCAACATTGCTTAATTTATAAAAGACAACACCTACCATATTGCGCTTCCTGGAATGCAAATGTCGGGTATAGAACTAGCCCAGTACATAGAATCCATTTAATAATTTGCATTTTATTGTTTATAGCTATGATTAGATTTAGAAACTGTTTTTAAAGACTCACTAACACCTCCATAAATTAATTGTATTCATTTTTTATATAGACATAAAAGTTTTGTACTCAAATTTAATCCAATTAATTTAGTTAATTACATAACATTGATACATTTGTACGCTTCACTGCATAGTATGAAAAGTAAAATTTTGTGCCAATGGTGGAACAATGGTTTCATTCTTTGATGGCTTATTGCAAACGACAACTTACAATAGAGGCATTGAAATGATAATAGCTTGGTGGATGTGATTGTTCCATTTTGATTGTAGTACTTCGATTTATCACTGCGTTTTGTACATGAGTATGAACAGAGGAGGCTTAGTGACAACAAGTATGATTTTATCATAGCAAAGATATTAGGTACCTACAGGGCGTCACACAGCTATGCCACGGGTTGGAAAATTTCCGTAATGGGCTCATTGAAAATCGAGGCTATTGGCGTGATCCTTAAGCCATGTAGGTACGGTATATAAATCAAGATAATAGCGGTTTTTTTTTCTTCTTGCCTTCATTTATTTATAAAGATTCAATGTTTATGGATTTAGTACTATAATTAAATTTTTCCTGTGGTGTAGCTATCGGTTTTAGCGCATTTTTGTTGCCATCGTACGGAAAAATGACTGCTGTTTTTCATATAAACTACGATTTGTGCCTATAAAATTTTACCCAGTTACTAGGTATATGAGCTGTTGCCTTCTAGGCGTTTTTATCGGAAAGTCCATATGCAGCGCGGCGGTACCCCTTACCACCAGCGAGATTACTGCGCCGCGTGACAAAAACTTATCAAATTCATAGGATTTGGCTTCCATTTTCTTAGATTCTGTTACATATTTATATGAAGTCCTATAAAAAACACGCGAAAAGCAAACAAGTAAATGAATCCAAACATTTTGGCTCGACCGGTGCCCCGCACTTGCATCAGCCGAATAAGCTACCGATTGACATAACATTTTGATGAGTTATTTATATTTAGGTATTTATCATAACAATAAAAATGGTTGAAAATTAATTGTGACAACACTGAAAATTCCCTTCCCTTGTTGTGATTTTCAAATAAAATGAAAACTTTTGTGTATGGGATAGTAGGTATAGGAGCAGTTTTACTATTAATACTGTTGTATAGGTCTTGAACGATTGAGGTTAAATCGTTCAAGGTATAGGTATAGGCTCTTTGGTAACAATTTTGAAAAAGAAAGGAATAGGGAATGAATTTTGTGGATCAGGTGTAAGATCAACAATCTACGCTTTGTGGATTACGTTCTTTGCGACTTCCGATTATGATTCTTCAAAAAGTTGAAAAGGAAAGTAACTTGAGAAGTGTAGAGATTAAAAATGATATCCAAGAGTTAACTTGTGTTTACGAAACATACAAAGAATTCACGGTAGAAATAAATTTTGTACAAGTCTGTGTCTATTAAATAAAATCTTTTATTTTACAATTCTTAAACTATCCTATTATTACATATTTTAACACCTATTGGTGCGTCCATGCTTGGCGAACCGAGCACGAGCCGAGCCACGAACGAGCACACTGCGAGCACGATTCGCGTAGTGTGGACGGGCTTGCGAGCCTCGAACGAGCGCGATTGACAGTTTTTTCACGAACAAAGGGATTCGCATCGAGCTCGTTGTAGGCTCGTTGTAGGTTCGTTCGTGACTCGGCTCGTGCTCGATTTGCGTAGCATGGACGCACCAGATATACAAAATTCACGTTTTTGATCTATATTTCTTCACCAACGTCAGGTATTCCTTTGAGGCCTCTGTGAAAACAATTAAGCATTTGAAATACGTATATTATTATAATAATTCATTGCAACTATTGCAAGGGATATTTAAAGAGCCAAGAGCAGAGAGTATCAGATTACAAAACAAAAGGCAGATAGAGCGCGTGGAATGTAACACGGGAGTGAGGCCAAAAGCTTTATTTAACGAAAAACACTTTCTTTTTAATAAACTTTGTTTAAACAAAGCAAATACAAATTCAAAAGCGAATACCAGGTATGTGTTTTTCAATATGTATTTGCTTTTTTGGCCTCACACCCGTGTTCCGCGCGCTCCATCTGATTGTTCTGTAATCTGTGGTCTATATCTTCTGTGTTTCTTGACTTAATATATTTAAAAGAACATTATCATTTAGGTGAAATTAGCTCTTTGGTAGTCACGGGTTCGATTTTTGCAATGAGCTTAAGCTTTCTGTGAAGTAAAGCATCGTGAGGAAACCATAGCACGGTGGTACTTTTTCAAAACTCTTTCGCCAAGCACTTGCTATACACTGTATATTCCAAAAACAGCTGCACTTGAGAGCCTTCTAGGATTTGCAAGCTTAGGTACCACATTCGTACATCATCACGATGATACTGATATTTTGTTAAGGACAGACTACATAGTAAAATAACATCATCACTTTACCACGTTGAATGAGAAAGCTGGTACTTACTTTGTACAATCGTCAGGCAGTACACATTTATGTGTCCGATCGTCGCGTACATACGGGTGAACACATATGCACCCCGGCTCGCAGAAGGGGTAGCAGGGACGCAGCCGGTCCCGGGGGTTGTCGCACGTAACAGATGCGCATCCAGCGAAACATGCTTCATATCTGTTTCAAACATTTTAACATACAATAGGTAAATACGTAGGTAATTTTGTAACTTGGAATACAAAGAATTGTTCATAAAAATACATTTGGAGTAATTTAAACTCAAGTTACCTCTCATGCTGCCTTTCGCAGTTCATAGTGATTGCGAGCTTTTTATCTTGGTCTTTTTCCCTGGGAAAAGGAAATGTCATGTTGAATTTACTTCTTTACAAGTAGGTAATTGCAATAATTTATAAAAAAAATGAATTAATTACGTAAACAATCCCGCAGAATGTCCCATTTCGGAGCTTTTTATAAGTGATTGCACATTTATCTTATCATCATCGTAGCGCCTTCGGTAATTGGACGAGAGGTCCATCTCTCTCAGGCGGTCCCCACCTCCACCTCCACCGATAGCTTTTGGCTCAGACTCGTCCACGTATCTCTGGTTATCAAAATCAGGTTTTATTCTATTATCCCAATCTCTATGGTCATCAATACGTTTGGTTAAGGCTTTCTTTCTCCAGTTTCGTCTATCATCTATGAACAGCCTTTTACTGCCATCATTGTCTTCATAATCATAATTGCCCTGTCTGGTAGCCAGAGCGACAAGGTTATCTGCAATATAATTTTGTTCGTTCGTATCATTTTGTTGTTCCAACACAACACCATCAAGTAAATTAAAACACTTACATAGTAGAAGTGCTACGATTAACAATGTCCGCATTTTATCAAGTATACGTATAAATCGCTGGAGTAGTATTCAAAATGGCAGTGGAAGCAACCATTCCACCAACTAATCAGTGAAAACTGTACTATGAATCGCAAAAAGAAGAACAAGCTAAGCGGATGTGATTGTTTACATGTTAGCGGAGCGGCAATAAAAAATGTATTGCACAAACTATTATTTACTCTTTTTGTGAGGATTTTCATTAGTTGATTGTTATTGTCATACATTTTTTATTATGTAGATTCTTTTATGTATTTCCTAATGTAGTGGAAATTCTCATAAGTTTTTAGATGAGAATGAGGTCTACCCATTAAATTAAATCTTGTACCTAATCAAAAATTATTCTTATTGACTTTATTTTATTAACGGGGTTATTAAAGTATACTTCCTATATTCGATAATATAGACATGTAATTCATATATTTTAATTGTTTAAGTGTATATATATATATTTGTATATTTAGGTATTATTATTTTATTTAAATTCCTATTACTGTCTTCTTTAAAGAATAGGGAGAATTTTTCCTAAATGTTATGCATGTTTCACTGTGTACGATAAGGGTACCATTAGGGGTAGGTATGAGATATCATAATATTATAGGGTAAATAAATGATGTACAGTAAGTAGGTGATTGAAATAGTTTTATTAAAAATAAATATATCACCAAATTAAGTAGCTACTATATTAAAGAGTTATTTTTATTTCAACGCCTATACTAAAATATCCCAATCATAATTTATTTACATTCTTTTTACTGGCCCTCTGAAACCTTCGTTCTGCAGCAGCTTCCTCGGTTGCATAGCTTTGATAGGCGGCGGCGCTATCACAATATTGAAGTAGTTGCCCATCCTGGAAACTTCTGGAGGTCTCTTATCTCTCTGGTAATCCTTCTCTTCACCTTTATTGCTCGGTGGTACCTCGTTTTCGTTGAAGTCCATAGTCATTTCTTCCCGCCGACTGTGGACTGGCTGAGGTGCCGATCTGCCGGTGTATTTCGGTGGTTGTGGTTTTTCAGTTCTTTTGCTTGGGACAGGGATGCCCATTTGTGTTCTGGAATAATCAATTTCTTTGTAAGCAAGAATATAATCATTGTACATTACTTAGATTCATATTACAGAAAAATAAACCATGGAATTTGCATTTCCAACTAGAAGCTTGCCATCAATAAAATTTCCTCGGTGAATAAAGGCATTAACAACAGTATTACAGTATTTTTTGAAATGAAATCGTATATTTTATATGTATATATGTATGTATTTTGAAGGTGTCTGGTGCGTTACTAAAGCGAAAGAAAAATATAAATGATACCCACGGTGAACAATCTTGCGGTAGAACACACTGGTGCGTGCGGTCATCTCTCACATAAGGGTCCTCACACACGCAGCCCGGCTCGCAGTAGGGGTAGCACGGACGCAGGTGGTTGCGAGGGTTGTCACACGAAACTTCTGCGCAACCTCCGAAACATGGCTCGTAGACCTCGTTGGGCCAGAAGCAAGCTGAAAAATATGGTGACTAAGTGATAGCACTTTTATTTGTTTTTGCTATTATTTGTATTCCATCTATTTATATGGACTAAGGATCTAACTAATCAGTCCATTTGGAAACTGAACGTACTGCAACTTGTTATATAGGAAACTTGCTTTCCGCCCTGCTTTGTCTTCCCCAGGGATTGAATGTAAAAAACCCTTTCGTAGTTTCTCTCCTACGTTATCCTACGGTGTGCAAAAAATTTAAGTAAGTTTCTGGATTGTGTATTTAGGCTGTGCGTGGATCTGTCACCCAGTCAGCTTCTAACTTTTTATATACAACGTCACGGAAAGGGTATATGCATCCGAAAGGGGTGAAAAATACATCAGGTACACTATAAAGCAAAAAAAAATTACTCAAAAATTCATATCAAAGTATTGCTTCAAAGTTTGTTAAATTTGAATCATAACCAACGTCACTTGCGAATATTATTATAAATTTTCTCTTTCGCGATCTACTTATGCGCCTATATCAATATAGGCGCATAAGTATATAGTACCAAAGAAGTCGTCTACTTTTATGGATATACTTTTGGTTACGTTGAGGCTATTATAATTAAACAGCCATGAGCTGTTGGTAAAGGAAAACATCGTGAGGAACCATAAAACTGTGGACGGGTACTTTATTCGCCTCAAGTTGAAAATCTGTCGTCAAAGGCCGGTGGTGGTGTGAAACATTTCCACATAATTTCTAACTGTGTTCTACGATTGTGGTAAATAAGAAGCCATAGTAAACAATCATTTTATTTTTCTTTAAGTAATATTTCATGAACATAAAGGTTAGGATATTCGGTTAGATTTTCCACACCCTTTATCTATACGCTCAACGGACATTATTGGGGTATCAAAGGACACTAAATCTAGTTGCGGACACTAGACTTTTCTTTTTGCACTCGTTTCCGCAGGACCATTATAGCTCCCCCGAGTGCTGCTAGATAGCCCAGACTTACAATACTTCTAAACTTACCTATCTCGGTTACTACACATAAAATAGGAGTTAGTTCTTAAAGTGTTGAACTGTCCTTTAGAACTTTCGCTAGATAACAATACAATTTACCTTTCATAATTTTTTCTTCATCTCTACATATTCCATGCTGGACCCACGAGAAGACAATGACCAAACCGGCAAGCGCTTTCACTGAAGGCTCCATTGCACACAACCAATCAATGCAACTGACTCTTTACAACTATCGAGAAACGCTTCGAATTTCTTCTTCATTCCGTAGTGAATTAAGTTTATAATAACGTTAGTAATGTGTTCAGAGTAATGAGTTCTTGTAGGTAAAATATCGTCGGTGTGGTGAGGATAAGGTCGTCAATGCAACGCGATAAGGGTACGTGTTTGGTAAACACGGAGAGAGCCCGCTTAAGCCATGTTTGATTGAATTATTGCTTGCGTTGTAATTTTGAAGGTGGCGCTAGGTCACGTTCCCTGATACCGGGAATATTATGTTACAGCTAGTACCTCCTGTAAATATATGTACCCGACATGATTTTATATGGGTATTAAACTTGCCACTATAATACCGCATTTCATTATTTATAGGTGTTGGAAAACTCGCTGAAATAGCGAATGTTATGAAATATTGTCGTTCAGATACCTGTATTTGTTTCGGTAATAAAGGTTCTATTTATTTACTAGCTGTCCTTACATAGCGAAAGATGGTTTGGTTGATATCCCTAGTTTAATAGCAGAGCAGGATCTTTATAAGCAATAATCCAAACATTATAATAAAATAATTTAGTTGTTTATTATGGGTTTGACTTTTATTTTTAACAGTTACTGATTTGTTACATGAAAACATTATAAAGGTAATAAAACTATACTAATAAATCTAAATAATAAACTTATAACTAAAACTAAAAACTAAGAAAGATAAAAAATTATAACAGAAAAAACTTATAAATATGCTAACCTATCATAGTCGCAATGTTATTATTTACTATTTAATATACATTTTACTTTTTACCTACTTATCTCCGATTTCATAAACTGACGCTTGGTCTCTTTTGACACTTGTATCTTGTAATATTCCCTTTTGGTATACTTATCAGGGCCTCAACAGAATAAATGAGTTTTATTTTATGTATAAGATGTATTCTGCCATCTGTTTGATTGTATGATCCACCTAATTCCACCTCGTTATAATAATTACATTTATATTTGTTTTATGGCAAAATGATAACGCACAGGTGTGAAGTTTTGCGATAGTTACACTAACGGGATATTAGTAAGTTACACTTGTTTTTCCTTTTCTTTTTATCTGCGACATATGTTACGTATTGCACCAATAAATAAAGTGCAAAAGGTATTTAGCGGAAAATTAAACAGATCCATTAGCCGTTTGGTGTCTATTCTCCAATTACCAGCTATGTTTTTAATATTATCCCATATTTATTATTATTATTTTATTATTATCACAGAAGATGGGTCCAATCGATGGTAACATGTAGTTTTATGTAGTTGGAAGGAAATTGAGGCACATCACATAAACACTGTGGAACGAGAGGGTTCCGCCGGCGAAATATAGCCTTCCCGATAAAATATGATTGCGTGCAATCTCTTTTATTACGTATGTACGTCGCTTTTCTGTGAGTTGCTTGCTGGGTGCAGACAGACTTGATTTGTTTGGGAAAACGTTAAATATTTTCCAGTACATTACGAACTGCGGGCTATCGCGTAAGTCAATCCTAATGAACTTCGTTACTATACTTCGTTTATATATACAGATTTTTCTAAACATTTTCAAAGAAGTGGTAAGTAGATGGAATATTACCAAGAGTCAGTCACTGTGACACATTTATCTAAGTGGAAGGCAATCAGCATTAATAAAAAGGAAGACCTTAATTACTGATCATTATTCAATGAATGCTCGATTGGAATGGCCTCGATAACAAACGTTCCAATGTCAACGAGAATATGCCCCAAGATAAATATTAAAGGATTCATTCCAGACACGTTCCATACAAATTACAAGTAAAATCATCTATTGGCCCTTAAATAAACGTATTCGATTGCCTAGCCCTTTTGGTATCAAAACAAATATAGGACACTTACCAAAATATTTTGAACTTTATTTATATTAAGGTTAAAGCTAATACAGCATAGCAAGGATAACAAAACAAGGAATGACCACCAAGAGACGGCACTGTTCGGTCTCTGGGGCCTAAGAGGTCCAATATATTTGGGCGGGCGGTGACCTGGCAAGTCTTCAAGATTACTGTCAGCAAATAGGACAGTCCGACGTGCCCTGAAAAAGAGATGTTCAATAATGCGACCTAGTGCAACTCCGTTAATTTTCTCGAGGCGAGGGCGCGCTACCAAGCTGCTTTCATCTATTTTTGTTTATTTGCCACGAATAGCAACCGTTTGTAAGTTGACCTCGTTAGCGTAATGATTCGACCCTAATTATGTTTTTAACCTCCACAAACTAAAATGATTACGTATTATAAAGTATAGAAAAGTATTTTATAATTTTCGTTTCAACCACTTTTCAAAAGCGTTTTATTAGAAGAATGAGCAGTGTAACGACCTCATCAACAATCCAACCGTATGTATAATATATTAAATGCAAGCTGAACGTGCAAACTCTCCATTAAGGTGAAACAACGAGCCAGAGGAGTTTAGTTGTACCATAAACATAAACATAGAGAACCAACACGTAGATGGTGGAAATAATGCAATCTTAGATACGTGCTGCTGCAATAGAGCGGTCGTGAAGCTGAAACACTCAAATATTAACATCTTCTACGTGATTCCTCCGTAGATACCACGGAGAAAATAAATAAACCTCTTTTCCGTGGTAGATACCTTCACTAGCGATATAAGCTTGTATCTCGCATTTTAATTAAGCACGATTGAAATTGGTCAGTTTGTAACAATTGATAAAATAAAGCCTGAAGGGTTTTAACCGAATGTGTGAATTGTTTATTTATAGTCAGATACTTTTATTTGACTGCAGGGATATGGACTGAGACATATACCACGATGTTTATGTATTAATTATTTATACTTAATCAGGTAACAATGGATTATGTATACTTGAGAAGCGCTCGTCGTGTAGCATGATAAGCCGTTCTTAATCGATCGGCAAGTTAAGCTACCACCGTCTTGGTCGGTACCTGGATGGGTGACCGCCTAGTTTTATTTCGAATCGAGCGTTTCCGTGCTTCGAAAGGCACGTAAAGCCGTCGGTCCCGGTTATCACTTAATTATGATAATCGTTAAGCTAGTTGGAGGCGGCTTGAAAAATCCAACAGTAGGTTGACCTACCTCCACCGATCCACATTGGGCATGCGTGATGGAGTATCTGCCCATCCCCTTTCACCCTTATTTGTGAAGGACATTATAGGCTGATGATGATGATGATGATGAGTACTTGATCAGGCACCATGGTTATATTAATATAAAGTGTAGCTACTCGTGCGTCATATTCCCTGCAGATAAACTGCTCCAATAATAATATTATCAGATGGATTGATTTTCCATTCCCATACACATCGTACTCATCAAAATCTTACCGATCCTCAGATCAGGCTTAAACTTAAAAATATTACACTATTTATACCAAAATTTTCATTAAAATTATCAAGAAACTACTAACTATGCAGGACTTTCACTTACCATGGTGAAATTGCGGTCAAGTAAAAAACATCCTATTACAAGAAATGGAGGTTTGTATATTGATCTAAATGAGAGGATAATTGCTGCAGTTAAGGTTATTGGTTACGGTAGCTGTAAACATGGAGGTTATAAAGTGTGCAATCAACACATCCGAAGAAAGACAATTACGACACTCGTTTGCAAAGTAACGAGCATTAAGGAAGAGTGTAGAAGCAATATCAGAGGCGCTGTGTAATTGAATGCCGCGGTTTAGCCCAATAACAATAGAACTCGGTAACGCTTGTCGCGTATAAATTAGGGAATTATATTAATCGCGGATAAGCGCGCCGGTATAAACGTGGAACTTTATGCCTCTCGTGGAATTTGTGCTTGTACTGTGCACGCTAGGGAACTGCTGACAATAGCATTCAGATTTATTTTACGGTCTGTTTCTGTGATGTTCTAGATGTTATTTTGAATGCTTTCTATTGCAAGTATTTATTTTATATAAACATATTTTATTTACAACAAATATGTACAAAATACAATCTATATATAGAAAATTTCATCAAGCCTGTCGCTGCTTCCGATTAACGGCAAGGTTCCCAGAAGGCTGGCAGCGTTTCCTCTTTGGATAGCCAAGCTGACGCGTTGGCAAAAAAGCTGCCCGCTGGTCTCATTGCAAGTTATATTTTATTATTTTCCTTTATTATAGTAAAATATATTTCTGTTTATCAAGTATGTACCAAAAAATTAACGAAGAAATAAAATCATACGCCTTGTATTTTTGTAGGCGGTTTATAATGAAAATCTGATCATATTTACGGTCGTTAACGTGGCAGGGGAAACATTTTTTACTAATTTAATTTGCCACGACCGCCGACCGCAGCACAATCAATTTGCGAGGCGATTATACGAGGAAAATTAACGCAAGATAACACGGAATTAGCGAACCACCTGGGGAAGGATTAAGCGCTCCAGATAAGTGAATGTATTACTGCAATTAAGGAAAAGAACTGAAATTTAAGGGAAAACACTGAAGGTTGGTAATTGTCGGTGCAATCTAAACGATCCTCGTTCAAACTTCAAGGGTTAGCACCCTTGAAGTAATACAGGCAGCTTTTTCACTCGCCAAAAACAGCACTAGTTCTGCGACGTTTTCTGCCTTTGTTATCTTCTTCAAAGGTGTAATGACTTCCAAAACTTCAAACATTTTATCGGTTTCTTCAGCAGACATTCCACTTCTTTCAAATAATTCTGTTTTTACAGGACCAGGACAGACAGCATTGACTCGTACACCACTCGGAGCTAGTTCTAGCGCAACGCATTTTGTGAACATATCGATGGCAGCTTTAGATATGCAGTAAGGCATCATTATTGGTAATGGTCTCGTTGATAGTATACTCGACATATTAACAATATTTCCTTTACTTTGTATTAAGTAGGGTATCACTTTACGAGTTAGTAGGTACGTTCCTCTTACATTTGTAGCTATGATTCTATCGAAGACTGTAATGTCATCGTGAACCAGTGCCGTGGCAGATAAACCAGCATTATTGATGAGAATGTCGATACGACCATGGTGGTTCATGGTGTCTTTGACTATTGTTTCTACATCTTCATCAATTGTTATATCAGCGACGATGCAGTGAGGCTGGATACCACTAATTTGTTCACACGATTCAGCAATTCTTGTTAAATTTTCCACGTTTCTTCCAACCAATGATAGTTTGGCGCATGATTTTGCGAATAACAATGCGCACGATGCACCGATACCCGAGCTGGCACCGGTAATTAGAACCACTTTATCGTTGAAGTGCATTCTATACCGAAGTTGGGTTGCAACTGAATGACAATACCTACGAGAGCCTTGTTATAGTTCGGCCTCATTAGTAGGAACTCTTCCGCATCTACGGTCTACATATTGTATGTAACCGCAAAGAGAAACTATACTGTCATATGTCAACAATAGCGTCCTATTATTATTGTAGCGTTATATTCTCTTTGATTATTTAGACCTCATAACTTTTGTTACTATATTTCCTAGCAATGTTCATATAATAGTAGTGTTTAATTTAGTTATCAACTTAACTAAAGAAGATCTTCTTCAGTAAAATTAGTTAAAGGTCGGTTCAATTAAGGTTAGTGACAATATACACCCGAATTTTTTTTGTTTTTCATCACTTTTTCATACATCGTGAAGCTACAATTAACTACAATATGAAATAAGGATGAAGGATTTAAAAGAAAGTATTTATTTACGTGGAAAGTGGAAACTATGACAGTCTTATAATATTTATTATCCATGATTTAAGCTAAGTCTAGTGAAACCCAGGGTTTAAGATAGTTACGGCTCTTTTTTAATCGATGAACAAAAAAGGAGATTATCAATTCGACACGTACTTATGTGTGTAATATTATTGGAACTGCATTATATTCACATATGATAATCTATTAGGGCTTCCAAACAAATATACAAAATTGCATGTAGGTGTTTGTATGTATGTATGTATGTTTGTCCACGCATATCTCCGAAGATATTAATCGGATTGTAACAATAATTTTTTTATTGGTTTACATTTACTTCAACTTAGGGAACAACGCAAGTTTCATTGCAATCGGTTCAGTAGTTTTCAAGATATGGACAAATATGTGTGATGGCCTGGCTTATTGATACGAGCTACGGGTGTGGTGTCAAAGGAAAACCATCTCAAAACTTTGGTCAAATTGTAGTGCATTTAGGAAAAACTACAATTGACGAAATAAAAAAGTAATAAATCCTCTTCAAAATACACTAAAAAGTATGAAATAACTCTTATCTGACGCTGATTTGAAGTCAGCGAAAGAGCACGACGTATTCTATTGAAAATATTTTTTTAAATATCTTTTTTGTTTGGTTAGATATGACGTTAGAAGGTGACGGATATATTTATAGAACCTGCGTTTTGCTAGACTTAGCTAAGAGGGTTATAATTTGGAGAAGGAGTGTAAAATATGAAAAAAATTAAACAATTTGTATCTTTTTATACATTTTATTTGAGTCATCTGACATACGAAAGACAACAATTAAAGAAGCGAATTTTATTTACAACAACCTTAAGTATGCTAAAACCTAAGCTCCCTAAATTGTCTTTGGCACTTGCTTTACGCTATACTTTTTGAAATTACGTTACATATTCGTAAATTAAAATAGTTATAAAGTCAAATTAATCGGTATAGTACCTACCTACCTAAGAAGTGACAACAGCTTTATGCTCCATATTAATAATAATATTAATCGTTTTTTTTTTAAAACATACCATATTAACAAATTATGTATGAATAAACGTAATTTAATAGAATTAGATTTTTTTAATAAAATAAATTAAAAGTGAAATGGAATAGGAACAACTGCAGGTGGACGGTTGTCTTTAAGCAATAGAGATCGTGATACTAATACTTGAGGAGCGAAACGGCTTACCCCAAGAGGGATTTGTGCCGCCGGTGTATGATTTGCATATTTAATATTGTACAGTCAACAGTACAACATAAATACAAGAGAAATTAAGATTTCTAACGTTGCTTGTTACGGCAAAACAAATATAAAATGTTTATGTCGTCTTGAATTATTAAATGTTATTGTATTCTGAATAAATAAATAAATAAAAAGTACCACTAAATTTAAGTGATATATGTTATCGCATTGACGAAAATAACAATATTTTTATAATATTATTAAAAAACGGGGCAATATGTCTAGATTTTACTACACTAATATAAGTCTAAATTGTCCAAGTTAAAAATGTAGACAAAAGCTGGTAATTTAAGAGACTTTACATGCATATTTTATGTACCAATATGCAGAAATATTTTGTTTTTAATTAGTTTAGGATAACAATAGCTGACATTATCATATTAATATAAAATATATTAGTTACACGATGTAAACATATTTACAATAATCCTCAATAAACTAACAAACTAATAAACTGCCGTGGGATAACATAATCCGTTTCTCTACAAAGTTAATACTACGAAATAACTTGAAAAGGGAAATAAGACTAAATTAGACTAACGTTCGAATACGAAGTAGTAGTCGACTTTCCAAAAACCCAAGTGATTTATTTATAAATCTAAAGTCACCAACATAGATAATATCCTTGGTAGAGCCACTTGAACAGTGGAATTTAAATAATAGAGAATTTCAATAACTTAAATTTGAAAGCATGTAAAGTCAGTTAAATATATTCTAATGTATGCTAGAAAATACACCCAAATAGGAGCCATAAAATACACGTAACTTTGTACAAAAATTATGTGTGTAAACACTGGAGGGAGTGCGATACTGGACGTTTGTGTTAAACCACCCTTTTACAATAAACTCCTTATTTATTATGTCCTTACGATAATTATAAATCAGAAGAAGTAGCACTAGAATACCGACATACATATCTATACTTGTATCTATCGTCCACTGGGTATATCAGCCGGTCTTTTGACTTCAACTTTGATCTGGGTTTTTTATTCAGGATTTCGGTTTATTTTTCATTGAGATTTATTGTAGAGGATGGATTTGTAAAAAAACATGTAGTTTTTCAGCAAGTTTCAGTATTGGTTTCGAATCTATGTCCTATCTTAATTAAAGTTTTTTTAATACTTAAAGGTTTCAAAATAAAATCTTACCAAACAGATCATTTAAGAAAGCATATCGAATTATGAGTACTTAGTTCAAATTATTCTCGTAAAAATTGTAAACAAAATATTGAGTAGAATTCCGGTATTTAGGGCAGCTGGTCCGGTCACGATCGATGTACGCCGCCCACCAATATATTATTATTTTGCCCATCGAACCGTGGTGGAGCCATACCAGAATATTTCACTCACAGCCAAATTTAAAACGAATTCGTTCTTATCGAAATATTCAATGAGCAAACTTCATAAATAAGCGGAAATAGTTCCCTACAATATTGCAAAATATAACCATTTCGTTCTTATGTTTAATTAACCCATTATTCATTATAACAGGTACTTTTGACTCCTGACAATATTAATTCACATTGCACATAATTAAAAGTTTTAAAATCTATTTATATTTAGCTACTCTTACAAAATGTTTTTTTTTTCAACTCGCTACTCGATAATATGAAAATGAATCTAAGTACTAATTACCAGAACGTTATAAAAAATAATCAATGTTCCTACCTCTACGACCACAGGAGCCTGTACACACGGCCTATGATTACTATTTACAAATCTAGTCTACAGTATCCACAGTTACTTAATCTTGACAAAAATATTCAAAGAAATTGCTATAAGTATCTACTAGTCACACAACTCATCAGTTGACTATCTTGTATCTAAAACCCTAGATCACAATATCGCTTGGCAATATAATCTTAAAAATAATGACTAGCATTTAGGAGATCATTAATATTAATACAATTTTATTTGACGATCCATTGAAACGATAAGATCACTTCTAAAAATGCTTAGCTTTAATAAACTCGCAAAAGCAACTACGAGTAAGTAGCTAGCTTGAAGTAACACCAACAGTCATCTTTGACACTGTACTGTACCCATACTTCAAAATGATTGCTATTTTTTACTATTTATTTCATTTTTATTATTCAGAGGATTGATTGAAGAAATAACTATTTCAGTAATCAACTCAAATGCTACCAGTTCCTAAAAACCACGGTACAATGGATGCCTTTCTCAAACTCGTTAGTTAGATCTCTCTTTACGAACCATTTCTTTTCATTAGCGTTTCTAATGCTAAATAATTGCTGTCGGACAGAAAACTGTTGGTAATCACTTTTCACGTTGATTGATCATTATATTAATTGCTTGTTTTTAGTTTAGGATGTCTTGAGATGGTGCGCGTCGTGGTCACATCGGCGGAGGACGGCGAAGTGTGTCATCTGGAACGTGTTGGTGGACCGGCAGCCTCGCTCCAAGGTTCCCGTCATCGTGTACCCCATGTTGAAGTCAGCTTGAGTCACATTCGTTGTCAGGTAAAGCTGATGACAAAAATAATTATTATAAGGAGGTGGTTAGCAATTTATTTAGAAAACAAAGTTACTATATATATAAAATAAAGTATACTTATAAAATAAGTATACCTACCAATAAAATTGGTAGTTTTTTTACTATTGTGTTTTATCCCAATCGACTTAATATTGAACAAAAATTTGTACACATTTTAATGAAAGCGCTTTATAATAATCTAAGCCATAGTTTCCAATTTCTATCAAGTATCTACTTAACTCATTAACTACACAAAATAAACAAATCCAAAGATTTTCATAGGGCACTAGCTGCCCGGCGCGACTTCGTTCGCGTGGTGCTACCCTACCCTATAGTGCTACCCTACCCTACCCTATCCTACCCTACCCTACCCTACACTACACAACCCTACCCTACCCTACCCTACCCTACGTATAACTGCCCAAAATTAAAATATTGGTTTGTAGTACATGCTATGTATCGGAGATGGCGCTGTATGATAAAAAAGATTTTCCCGCTTTTCTGTTGAAATTTTTCCTGAATTTTCTTTGCTATAAACCTCACGGAGCCCGAGACCTTTCCAACGAATGCAAAACCGTGGATATCGGTTCGTGCGTTCTGGAGTTATAGCGTCAGGAAGGAAAACCCGACTTATTTTTATATAGTAGAAGATTGTGACTCATCAAATCTTATATTCTAGCTTGCACCTCCAGTGTACCTACGTAATAACTAGAGTCGAGAATAATTCAATGAGTCGAGCGTTATATTAATTTAAATAACAATATTTCATTTCTCTAGTGAGCATAGTAGAAATAATGAATAAAGTTGAGATAGACGAATACATCGTGGAAAATTATATGTAGCTAGCATGCTGCAAGTGCTGAAAGCCTTTAATCCTAGACAATGCAAGTCACGATTGATGAATGCAGTTTTTTATAGTCAGACACCTCAATTTTTAGAATTAATTTTATCATATTTTTTAAAGAATATGTAGTACCTTTATAGGTTTATTCTAAATAGATATCTAGGATAAGTAGAATATACTGTCTGAATGTGTTTCTGTGAGGATGTATGTCTGTGTATTTATTCAAATATGATTAGCAATATAAATAACTAGTTCAGCCGCGTACTCGAGGGATATCTTGCCCTACCATAACCTACCGTTAGGTTTTCTTAAATTTTCAAAGGAACTTTCTTAAAATAATCCGTAAGAACTTCTCCAGAGTATAAACTCTGGAGAAGCTCTTTGAATTTTTTTACAGTTACAGTTTTTTACAGTTAGTTTAGTTGTTAGTGTTGTTGTTAGTTGTTGTTTGTAAAAACTGCAACAATTTAAGTAAAATAAATAAGTAGTGAAGCGCTCGTGGTGTAGCATGATTAGCCGTTCTTAATCGATCGGCAAAGTTAAGCTACGTCTGTCTTGGTCGGTGACCTGGATGGGTGACCGCCTAGTGGTATTTCAAATCGAGCGTTTCCGTGCTTCGGAAGGCACGTAAAGCCGTTGGTCCCGGTTATCACTTAATTGTGATAGTCGTTAAGCTGGTTGGATGCCTCCTAGAGGCGGCTTGAAAAACTCCAACAGTAGGTTAGCCACTAGCCTACCTCCACCGATCCGCAGTGGGCAAGCGTGGTGGAGTATCTGCCCATTCCCTTTCACCCTGATTTGTGAAAGAAGGCCTGTGCTCAGCAGTGGGACATTATAGGCTGATGATGATGATGATGAAATAAGTACAACAATTAAAGTAAAAGTAATAAGGACCAATATGTTTTCGATACTGTACCTTAAAGTCAGCATCAGTGCCAAGATGTTTGAATGTCCCCACGATGTAAACTGCGTTACCTCCACTCACCACCATCCTCGCATGAGTACTGTGCCTGTAATGATAAGTTACATATCTTTACCTTATCAATCTAATGACAGACTCTTTGGACTTTTTGGCGGGAACTTGCAGAGTGACGTAGCATTTTCATTTTTATTTTCATAAATTTGTGTATTTTGAGTTTTATTGTGTATTATTGGTAGTATTTTACCCAATAAAGATCATCCATGTGCACCAGTGAAGTGAAATGAAATGAATTATGTGTATCGTTACTTTTCAAGTTGTCTCAAAATGTCCGTGAAGAGTTTTAGTACAATTTGAGTACAATGACCACCATTGTAGTAAAACATGACTTTTATGGACGGTGACTGACTGAGGACTATAATGTGAAGTGATTTTGTGACTGGATACTATAATATAACTCGACACTGGCAGAAATGAGCCCTAATTTGGGCTTGGTTGCCAAAATTTAAAATAAGAAGAAGAAGACAGACTCTTTCCGGGAATTTTAGGTTTACTATGAATTAACATGCTACCAATGTACGCTACCTTATGTGTTCTGGAAGTATTATTTCATTCTCCCATTACACTCGGTAGATAGCTGCTTAATTCGTATACAAAGTAGTCATTTATTTTTCGATCACATAATTATCAGAGTCAAAATAAATAATACTATTGTTTATTTTACGACGAGAATCAAAACTGCTGCCTATGTGTATTTTAATTCTAAAGTGACAGTATCATTATAATATCAAAACTAATTAAATAGTTTTATCTAGTTCAAAAGTGCCACGATATCATTAAAGATTTCCATAAACCTATTTTATCCACATAAAGGCAACGTAATAAAACTGTATGTTTATATACGCCCAGTTTAACTCGTAACAGTTGAGCTCGTATTCCGCTCAATTTCACCTATGTAAATGTGTAAATAAGAGGATTTAGATTAGAATACGTTGGTATATTCGGTTACGGTAAAGCAGGTGCCAAATAAGGCTCGGGATAAATACAATTGGTTCTGATGATGGAATAAGTGCTAGTGTTTTCATGATATAAAATAAAGGATGTTGTTAATATGAATGGTGGTAGGTCATATCGAATCTCTTCTGTCGGTATTCTGGCGACAGATAGTTGCGCCACCTCGCGACGCCGGACGTTTATCAAGCTGGCAAGAATTAGTTCAGAAATGCTTACCTGAGACGACGAACGTGTACATGCTGTAATTTATTTACTTTTTACTTCGCTGAGATAGCTCAAACTATATGTTTACCCACTTTATTTAAGCTGTAAAGGTACTTATATACAGAAGATATCATTCGAACTTATCACTATACCCAGAAAATCAAAATTCAGACCGTATTTATTAGAAACCGGAACTTATAACTGTCAAGGGAAAATTAGGTCTATCATAATAAATTTAAGCTCAACTCATGATAACTTTACTGCCTTACAAAGTTGATCATTTAAAAGGTCTTGTTTTATTGTCAAGCTAGGCTGTGACAAATGAGTTCAGAACATTTGCAACTTAAGTTGTTAAGTTATTTACTTCTTTGGCATTCAACACATCGCTACTTTCGTCGGCCAAACAATTAATTATTCATAATATTTTCTATATTCTTCACAAGAACACGTTTTCTGCCAAAATTAGAAATATAAGGTTATGTATAAATAGGTACCTAGTATACATAATATATTTATTTATTATTATCCAAATACTTGGGTGTATATAGCTTGAGAGAGGCTACAAAATAAGAGTCATTGCCGAGTGCCGACTTGAAAATTGAAAGTCATGCGGTACGCAAATAAAAGTTTTTAAGGGGGGTATCTTATGATGCGTTTGTTCGGTGTAACTATCAGGATGCCGGTCACGTATTCCAGTTAGTAGGGCGCGAATCCAACACGTACTAGTGAGCCCCTAACTGCCTTGTAATGGCGACCGCTCTGTAATGGTTCTGAACAACTCGCGCCTACGCCCCTACTTCCCACGAGCAAATTAAAAAGCTTTATGCGCACTTTTCCACTATCTTCTCGTAATCACCGATTCCAAATGGTGGGCGAGAGAGAGCAGCGGAATTCAATTAATATGAACCGAATTGCGGTCCTTTAGGACAAATGTTATAGGCAATTTAACAGTACCTATGAAAAGTAATTGATTAAATTTTATTATCATAAATATTATTTTAAATTACAAGTTGGACCTCAAAGAGTAGATCATTTGATTCTGTACAATTATGACGTCACAACTTAGTATTTCATATTCATACTCGGACCAATTATATTTATATTTTTGACTAATAATAAAAAGTTGCTGTTTTCATTTATCAATAAAATACGGTGTTTGTCGCTGATGGTTGTCAATGGCTGTACAATCCAGTTTTTTGTGTTCCTATTTCAAGGAATAGATAAATAAATAAATATAAATAAATATCCTGGGACATTCCTCATATAATAATAATTATATATTTATTTTTAATATTATGATAATTGAGGATAGTTTTATTTTCAGCCAGTGTGGTCATATATTTAAAAACAATAAAGAAATTATGGTGTAAGGTCTCACGGTGGATGTTACTATGCAATACGAGTAATTTAGGCAAAATAGCGGGGCGGGAGCAATAATCGTTAACGGTAACGGATCTCGTTTAGCTGCCGTGTCGAGGATTCGATGTTTTTCGCACGACTGATATTCGCTTTCAGTTGTTAGTTAATATGTTAATATGGATGTTGTGCGTCGGTGTCGCCTAAACTATCAAATCCGTCTTTATTTTTGGTTTAACATTTTTGTTTTTCCTTCAGATTGGTTTGTTTTAACTTCCATATCAAGTGCTGTAATGGCCGAAGGTGAAAGCATACAAAGTCTAAGAGCTCCGGTGCTCAGCGATAGTATTTTCATCTTTAGCTTAGCTATGTTTCTTTGTAACCCTTCTACCGTACTATGGTTTCCTGGCTATGTTTTTTTTTCACCGAAGGGTCAAAGCTCATAAAGGATTCCAATGCACAACTTTAATTTCGACCCAGGATTCGACCTCCTACCACAGGGATCTTCGTTACAAAACGCCTTCCGAAGCACGGAAAACGCTCGAGCTGAATAGCAATAGACGGTTATCCATCCCGATACCGTCCTCACCGGTAGATGTTTAACTTTTCCGATCGATTAGGAACTGATAATCAAGCTACAAAACGCCGAAAGTCGAAGCGCTCGTGGTGTAGCATGATTAGCCGTTCTTAATCGACCGGCAAGTTAAGCTACCACCGTCGTGGTCGGTACCTGGATGGGTGACCGCCTAGTGGTATTTCAAATCGAGCGTTTCCGTGCTTCGGAAGGCACGTAAAGCCGTTGGTCCCGGTTATCACTTAATTGTGATAGTCGTTAAGCTAGTTGGAGGCCTTCTAGGCGGCTTGAAAACTCCAACAAAGGTTGACCACTAGCCTACCTCCACCGATCCGCAGTGGGCACGCGTGGTGGAGTATCTAACCACTCCCTTTCACCCTGATTTATGAAAGGAGGCCTATGCTCAGCAGTGAGACTATAGGCTGATGATGATGAATCAAGCTACACCACGAGCGGATTATGATTACGGTTATGTAATTTACATACAATACCTGGGCGAACGAGATTTGCTCGAAAACTCGGAAAAACGCGATTTCCCAGAGATGCTAGATCGATTTTTCGCCCCCAAAAACCCTCATAAAGCAAATTATACCGAAATCGTTAGAGCCGGTTTTGAGATTTCAATACATAGGTAATAAAAATACTTATTGCTCGTTAATAATGTTTATTCCATCAAGCGTTTATAAATTAAGTCTCAAATAGATACCAAACAGGTTTTAAAGTAAAACATAAATCCTTTAGCAAAACTAAACCTGAAATAATTATTTTATGTGCCAGTAGTGCTAGTAATAAATAGCATCTCATTCGCACTAAGCCCTTTAGCGTCGGCCATCTTTATTTACGACACGTTCGCGCTACTTCTCACCGAGCGGCGGCGGCGGCGGCGGCGGCGCTGCGATCGCGCGATAGTGGCGCCCCCGGCCACTTCCCGCCGTTTGTCAAACATGCCAGCTTAGCGCTCTCACCTGAACCTTGTGGTGGTTAATTGCGAAAAGCACGGTTAATGTGCAACAAACATGATAAACTGCTTCCTTTTCAGGCGGTCACGACTATTTAATTTCATAGCGATTTCAGGTATTTTTTGCTCTACGCCTCGTAATTTATTTTACGGTTTGTTGTGGTTTTTAACATGTAGGTATTAAGGTTAATTATTATTTGCATCAGAAATATGTTAATTTAATCAATTGTATTGTAATACAATTGATCACTACAACTAAAACACTTTGATTACAATTAAATCATTGGCATAGGCCAAAAACGATAAAATAAATGCAAACAAGAAAATAAAAATATGAATTTACCGCCTGGTACCAGCAACCTCGACGACCCTGCAGCGCGACCGCCGCCACCAGCACGGCTGCAGGGTCCAGTAGGAAGACGACGCGCTGCGGGCCCAGCCCTCCTCCGGAAACATTAGTACCTGCACACAATTAAAAAGCTTATGTTAATAAAATAAAATCCACAAACCTTTTACAAAATTGTAAATGGATCGCGGCGAATATAACTTAATGTTCAATATCAGACTCTAAATTGTATAAAAAACTTCAACCTCCTCATCAAACCGTAAGATCGCTGAATTCGCATTGATGTTATCTTATAACAATCGTTGGTAAGTAATTTTCAGAGAAATATTTACAAAGCTGCTATCTGCAATCTAACGGAAACTGGAACGAGAGCTCTACGAAACGTTGAGTACGAATTAACTAAATTACAAAACTTTACAAGCCTTTCGACGGCGCGGGTTGAAAAATAGCTTTTTGACTAAAACTAATATTGCAGACCAGAAACAAAACAGAGCGGAGTTGTAACGAAGTTGTTTCAGGCGCTCGAGTTTACAACCGCGGGCGATGGGAGTCCGTAACCCGCTCGGCGATCGTTTACGTTTACGGCCGCACCACTTCCACCAGTGACGTCATCGATAACGCAAACGTTGAAACATATTGCCGCCGAGACTCGTTCGCCCGATTGGCTCCTGGCATTCCGTCCTCATTTTCTTCGCCGCGTCTTCGGCAATATTTTTTTTCTCGTAAAGAGTTTTCCTGCTTTCGACAATATTGCGCCAGTTTCAAAGAGGTGGAGTCGTTGGGGATGAAATCGCTTTCACATTGAGTGAGCACACTAATGATTGAGTTCCGCACACGAACGAACGTCTCGCACGGGACCGCGCCCGGGAACGCGACGCGGGGGCACTGCTTCGCTCCGCGTCCGGTCCGCTCGCCCCACTCATTCCGCTACCGGCCCTTTGATCAATCTAATCTACCGTTTAATCATTAATGAATTTTAAAGCATTTCATTGTTGCGAAATTTTGATTGCTAATGTTACTTTCAAAAGAGTGCAAATCTTATTAAACAATCACTTACGACTTCTTTGTAACCAGTAAGTAGACGTATTAAAAATAGATTGGGTAATACCTATATATTATTTCATTATGAATAGGCTTGTGCTTGTCTACAATGGGAACTGATGTTTCCCAAGGGTGTAAATCCTAATCAACAGTTTAATTACTTATTCCTATACCTATGTAAACATTTCCTGAAAGAAAAGAATGTTAGTCTTTTGATTAATATTATTGGTTTATAAACTGTATACTTAGGTAAACAAAATTATAATAGAAATGTCATAATAATTAAAACAATAATGAAAATAATAATGCATTTGCACATATCGCAATCCACATAATGTTCAAAGTCCGTCCATGGTTACCGATGTGGCATTAGTAACCGCTCCGGTATAGTTCGAATTCGAAAAGTCACGTCTATTCCCCATGGTGTGCGCCAACTCTGCGTGGTCTATTATGAGTTCTAGCCAGATAATTCAGGCTAATGTCAGCCATTATACAACTAGATGGAATGAATCTAACTATATATTATGATAATACTGAGTTATACGTCAAACAGAATTTAAGACAGAAGTTTTCAAATGATAAAACAGTACTCTTATTCTACACTTTTCAATTGGTGTTTCAATTATATTAAAATTATAAATTTAGGTCTCATTGCTTTTTCGAACATATTTTTTTTAGGTATTAAAAAAAACACGTCCTAAATAATTTACTATTTAATTCCGTTGGAATTCCTAACAAAACACTCATAAAACACTTTTCTGTTCCAATATCATTTTTTTATAGGTACTATAATTTTTATAATACCTAAGTACTAAAATCATTTCTGAAATATATTGTTAAGTATGTAGTCGCCATTTTGTCATATTTCCACGAGACAAATCCACTTCACCAAGCACTACCATTAACATTGAAAAGCCCTCGTGGTCGATCTACCGACACCTTTTTATCCATAAAGCAATCAATTCGTGTGACACTCGACACTCCAATAACGAAGCGATCTCAAAATACTCTATTAATTACTTCGTCAATGCTCCAATCAATCAACGTATTTTTTTTATTGAATAACAAGCAGAAAAATTTACGTCCATTATAGGACTAAAAATCAAATACTTTGACTATTCTGGTAGTCTACAGCTTTCTTTGTCTTGGATAGGATTTCGAATCTTTTGTAAACATCTTTTGTTTGCCGTCATGGTGAATGAAAAATGAGCCAAATATTATCGCAACCATTTTATATAAGACTAGCAGACCCCCGCGGTTTCACCCGCGTACAGTTTGAATTTTCTCCTTTGAAAACCAATGCACGCCACTGATTATTAGACACAACAAATCAAACACAGATATTTTTACAATTAAAACTAAAAACCTATATTATACCTACACAAAAAAATCGAAAGAATCTTATTTTATTATTATAACAACAAATGAGAATGAAATTAAATTAACTACAATCAAAATATTCTAATGAAATAGAAAAAATTTACTTTGTTTTTTCATTGGCGTCACCCGGGTGTATATTTTGCCAATTTCCAGTTATATTATATAAGTTCTAGTCACAATAAATCACTTTCACATAGTCCTCAACTCATGCAGTCAGTCACTGTCCATAAAAGTCATGTTATACCTACAGTGGTGGTCATGTACTAAAACTCTTCACGGACTTTTGAAAAGACACGATACACATAATTCATTTCATTTCACTTCACTGGTGCAAATGGATTGATCTTTATTGGATAAAATACCACCGATAATATGCAATAAAACACAAAATACACGAATTTATGTATATAAAAATTTAAACGCAACGTCACTCTGCTAGTTCCCGCCAAAAACTCCGAGAAAATGAACTTCCAAACAAATTTCGAATTCTAATCCGATTTAAATATTCTTTTATATTTGACATTCCAATTTTAAAGAGCATTTCAGTTTCCAGAACAAAAGGCAGATTGAGCGAGCGAAACACGGGCCAAAAAAAGCAATTAGGTACAAATTGAAAACCACATACCTGGTATTCTTTATTGAATTTGTATTTGCTATGTTTAAAATCTGCTGTATGCTAATTTACTTCAAAGAAAGTGTTTTCCGTTAAATAAAGTTTTTTAAACAAAGCAAATACAAATTCAATAAAGAATACCAGGTATGTGTTTTTCAATTTGTATTTGCTTTTTTTGGCCTCGCTCCCGTGTTCCGTTCGCTCCATCTGCCTTATTCTGTAATCTGTGAAAATCGGATTGGGATTTCAAACATGTGTCAAAATATAAAATGTTATTTAAATCAAAAGTACTAAGGAGTATTGATATCAACTTCGATGAAAATCACCCCTAAAATAACTTTTTTCCCCTTTTTGACCCCGTTAGGCGATGATTTTCAATAAAATACGAAACACATCTTGCATCAATTCTGTTAAGGAAGGTTTATGCAAAATTTGAAGTAGATCGGACCAAGGAATCACTTTGTCCCATACAAACTTTACCCCCGTTTTACCCCTAAGGGTCACCCCCTTAGGGGTATAATTTCGGAAAATCCTTTCTTATCTGATGCCTACGTCATACAAAGAACAGACCCTCCAAGTTTCAGGTCTCTACGATCAGCGGTTTAGGCTGTGCGTTGATTGTCAGTCAGTCATTCAGGACAAAGCATTTTATATATATAGATGAATTACAAAAACAAATAGTAAGGGGGCCCGATAGTTTCAAATATTATAAAAATAATCATATTTACGTTTGGCCTATGATGCAGATTGCATCAGTCGAGTCGATAGTCACGTCCTGGCACTCGACAGTCGAGTCGACGCTACTTGACTGTCGCGCCTGTGCCCTTTGCCGCATTTAGTACTGCCGGGAATACTCGAGCATTTACTAGAAGTGCTATAGAAGCCGCTGAATTTTGGCACTAACTGGATGTTAATTGGTGTGTGAAAGCATGTGTATTGTCTCTACCGGTTTGTCATGCGAATTTTAATGATGCATAGAATACTTACCCATTCATGAGTAAATATTAGGAAAACGGTAACGAAAAGAAAAAAGTTATAACCAATCTGATGTAGCTAATTTTATAATTAAAACAGACAAGCTACATAAAGGTGGTATTACAGTGGTAAATTTATTATTCGTTTAAAATACATATGAATGCTACTAAAAGTGGTAGGTACTATAGTTACTACACTACATTAGATACCACTTTTAGTAAATCTTTTATAATTCTATGTCCTGTACCGTAGACCTCGTAGCCGGTCCTCCGTAATTGGATTTAGTCTGGACTACGAATACGACGTGAGGATTACCGCTTTAAGGGATTTGACTAATGCTACCATTTTAAACCCTCTCCGAGTGGAGCAAATCAAATATTTTCCAATTAGTAAGTAAATTGAAAGGAAAATATAAATCATTGGCAAGGGTTATACAATTATTTGAAGTATACCTACCTACGCATTTTATCTTCATTTAACATGTATTTATGTTACATATATTATTATGAAGATATCTTTTATACTTAGTAGAAATGTATCTTCAAAAGTTTAAATTAAAGTGTATTGCCGTATGCGTGAGATCTATGCCGTAGGAGTATCTGCCTACGAGAAGCCATATATCACTGTCCACTTTAATGTTGGACACGTTAAGAGGGGCGCAAGTTTACTTGGACATTATCATTCTTTCATACAGCACGATGTGTTTGCTCGATTAAAGACGTTTGCTTAGGGTATGTGCTCCGATGAAATTGATTTACGACAAAGCATAGATGTGTCGATCAATGATCAAGTTTGTGCGGGAATGCTTATTTAACTTAGATTGGGAAGTTTAGGACAACATGTTACTATGGCCAGCCCTGCCCAACCGCATTATCTTCATTTAAATCTTGTGTAAATACAAATGCCTCTCATTAGGTTGAGGCGTAATAATCTAATATTATATGATTTAATTGAGATACATTCACAAGTAACGGCAGAGCTTTATAAAATGTAATGACTTGATTCAACTTTCAATTCTTAACTAAAATAGAAATACCCGTAGTAGGTAGTTCTACCTCTACACATAGGTGAGGCAGGAAATGTATGTAATTCAACGCATATCATCCCAGTTGACGATTTCCGTGCGGATACGGCCGTGAGTTTGGTGTCGAAATTTAATTAACCTGAGCCAGTAGGCAAATACAGCGTGATGGCGCGCCGCGGACGGCTCGTGCGGCTCACTTCATTGCAATTGCATTTCATTAGTAACACACGTACACAGATATGTAATTAATTCATGTGCAACGCAAACATTTCATTTTCAATAATACATATTTGCTTTACCAATGATATCAATCTTTCATTCGTCAGTGATTGAAAATATATTGCAAATATGATTTGTATTTGTACCAGCCTAGGAAAATAAAAAGCAGACATCACATCATTTGGAATCGTTAACTGAATCTATTTCAATGTATTTTGCATTTTATTAAAATTAAAGACTTGTCAATGCTTGTCAATCAAGTTGGTACGATTTAAATAAAATCTTAACTATGTTATTTTTTCATCACTAATGGTCTGAAATTTGGTCGTATGAGCGTTAAATACCGGATTAAAATGTACATGAATTGCTACTGCTTGTTTGAATTTAATAAACATTCATAAATATATCTAAAACGAAGCAACCGTATCTGTTAACTTTGTACGCGAAGCAAACTATCTAACAACAAATTAACAGAGTGCAACAAAGTTTAAAATTCTCGTTTCAATTTCGTAAAGCTGCATACAGGAGTGTCGCCCGCAGCCCGCAGCTAGCTCCGGTCCGGTCCGGTAGCAGTAGAAACTGCCAATTTGCAGTTTGATGACGCGACAAAGGGTCGCATCGTTCGTATAGACCGTGGACTGTGGATAACCGAATGCGCGATACCACCTAACTCAATTCCGTATCCGTTCGCGATTTGTTCACAAAGACCTTTGGAAACTATTGATCTCTTGATTTGAACGTATATTTTCATTATGTAACATTTATTTATATTTCTTGGTAAGTTTTGAACACATCGAAACGCAATCCGAGATTGTAGGTTTGATAATACCGCAACAAAAATAGCTTTTCAGAAAATAAATAAATACTACTCATCAGGTAATCAAAGAATTTGGTAGAGGCACGATGCCCTATGAAAATCTTTGCAGGTAATTTTATTTGGTCCAGAATGTAAGAACTTCCTTTGTTTCAGGTCCTGCGGTCATAAGAAAATTAAAGCTCCCCAGACGATCTAAGCCCCAGACAATTGTATTACAAAAGGTTGATGCGGCCAACAAATCAATTATTTTAGTCGTCCGAGACTTTTAATTGGAGAATGGAATGAAAATAAATTGCTACAAACAATGTTAAAATCGTTAAAATGATTTCATTTGCGGTTAGATTGGGTTCATATCTTATTCCGCCGTTGCTATAGCGACGGTTTGACAAGCCGAAAAGTGAGTCGAGTCGAGAGCCGAGTCGTAGGGTGAAGTGGCTTATCAGATAATTGACTGCAACTAGCGGTGACACAGCAGGAATTACATTGAATGCTCACCCCCGAAAGCGCCAAACACGATCTTATACGTGATGCATACGAAATCTATAATCTTCATATGAATTTGAACAAAGTGGAAGAGCAATAACTGTGATTGATAACTTTGTATAGGAGCTCTAGCGAGTACTGCTTATGGAACAGTTAACATTCCACCAACTTCTCCAATATCGTATCGTGATAGTAAATCCAAATGATATTCATATGAAACCTACGCGATCAGCATATCATAGACATGATAATGACAGCACAAAGTTATGTTAAATATGAGTGAGTTCAAAACTAATATCGGTTCATCATGCATGCGTGAAGTTAGCAATCTACATACAAGGGGGAAGCACACCTACCACCTACTAATCACCAAATAACAATAGTAAGCAGCAGTAACGACTCCAATATAGCCATGTATTATTTAATTATGGAAATTGGAGATAATTATGATAAAATTTACGAGAAAAATGTGTTTACAAAAATCCATTAGGTAGATCCTACATGAATACATATTGAGATCCAGGATTGATGTGTATTAACTTCATTTTAAATCTGAAAAGGTTCTGTTACAAGCTTGTAAGTATACCTGTTTAAATGCTAAAAGCTTTAAAAGCTAAATCCAGTTAGCACCAATAACCTCGATTCTGGAGAAAGCCTTTCCTTCCATTTGTACCTATGTTAGAAATGAAATGAGCACAATTACTTTCAAGCAAGAGGGTAAATTAAATTCTTCGAATTCCTCTTAGTTATAGAAGCGTTTTGAACATTTTGACATTTAACCAAGATGTTTGTTTAATTATTATTTATTGCTTTATTATTCAGGTAATGTTTAACAAAACGCATAAATAAAAATATGATAAAAAATATTTCATAAAACAGCAAAAAGGTCTTTGATTCCAACAACTCATTTTCCATTAGTTTAGTGCGAGTAGATAGTCGTCGAATGGCTTCCCCTACAAGTCAGTTCGGCGCCAGGCCCTAGGGCGGGCGGGTAATGCACAAAGAGCGTTAAGTGCCGCCCGCAGTTCATCGATGAAACAAAGGGAATATACCGTACATTACACTGAAAAATTTAGATATTCCCTCACTCGTACATGTTACATAAATTATGAAATGTTACTGTTCCCCTGAGGTCAAATACACCTAGTTTTATTGGTATTGGTGGCATAAAGCTTGAAATGTAAAGCTTAAATAAATTACATGAACTGGTGTTCAGTGGAAAGTACCTAAATATAAAACTCCACTAATTTATTTTGTGAGATTTATGACTTACTCTACCTGAGTTTTTTCACTAATGCCAACGTGTAATTTCAAAATTCTATGTAAACAATCTTTCTATACGCTTAAGTAGATAAAATGAGAAACTGAAAGAATTTATATTTTGCACACATGTTACATGATATCAACATCATATCATACATGCAACGCGAATATCCAGTGAGGAAATGATTTTCAAAAATCAACAAAGGTGATCGCTACATCGGTGAAACTGTGGTGCAAGCTAGTTGCGATAAAGATAGAATTTAGAAGTTAGAGTAAAAAAAAATAGATGGAAACTATTATCTTATTTTATATAAAGATGTGCAACTCTCTTTACTAGCAAACATATCAGTATCAATAATACAAATCTATCTATATCTATATCTATCTATATATATAAAAATCAATGCCACTTTTCGTTGTAATTTTATAACTCCAGAACGAGCTCACCTATCCAAACCAAATGTTTAGGCTTTGTTCGGACTATTTAGTAGATGGTTTATGTAAGTTTGCACAAAATCGGTCGAGCGGTTCTTCATTTATCACATTTTTTCACATCGCATTCGCAACGTGGCGTGCAAGGCTCCGTGAGGAGCGGCATGCGCGCAAACGCGTTGTCGGAGCAGTCCTGCCGGTCTTCGAGGCCTGGATGCAGCGACAAGGTGGAAGACTTACCTACAGACTTACACAGATTCTCACCGGGCATGGGTGCTTCGGTGATTATTTGTGTAGGATCGGACGTGAGGCGACGGCGGCTTGCTTCCATTGCGGTGGAAGCGACCAGGACTCCGCATCGCACACGCTCGCGGTGTGCCCTGCGTGGGAACCCGAGCGGCGGATCCTGGTCGACCTGATCGGTCGGAATCTCTCCCTGCCAGCAGTCGTGTCGGCGATGCTGAGCGGGGATACGGCGTGGAGGGCCGTAGCCTCCTTCTGTGAGACCGTAATGGTGCAGAAGGAGGCTGCTGAGCGGGATCGGGAGAGGGCCGATCCCGCCCGGAGTCGACGCCGCTGAGGCGCGGCCGTGCCTCGTGGCGGCCCTCCTGCCCTGTAGCTGGGGCTTAGAATCACAGCTACGGTGTTCCCCTGCCTGTCGTAAAAGGCGACTAAAAGGGGACCTTCGGGGTCGTGGGCAATCGGGGTGGGGACCCTGAATGCCCAGAAGCCGCCCCGAGGAGGACGATGAGTCGTTGTGGTCACGACTCATCGTGCGATAGCACCGCGAGGGTGCTGGGGGGAGGTATCGCACTTCCCCCGGGACGGGCTATCACAGCGCCGCGCGTGGAGGGGCGAGCAGGTACGCGATCTGCACGAGAGCCCGCCCTCCTCTGTAGCGCAGGTGGCGACTACCGTGGGGTTTTAGTCGGTAAAAGTCCGGCATAACCTGGCCGCTCCCACCCAGGGCGGTCGGATTTCCCCACGCTAATAAAAAAAAAAAAAGAAAAAAAAAAGGGCAGCTAGTATCCTATAAGATGGTACTACTATTCAAACAATACTAGGTATAGTAATGAATACGATGTTGTTATATAAATCGTTGTACTAACAACCGGCTATTACCGATTGCATAAAGTGTATTCTGCCCGGCACGAGCTGAATTTAATAGCTGAGCATAATTCAATTGTTCCAGCCTGCCGGCCTGTGAAACTGCATTCCTTTTGCGTCATGAACCGCATGGCTCATCCACTCACTCACTGTTTTATTTGTAGCTTTTAAACTGACCACACCGTATTGTGCTCTATTTAAGTATTATATAAAATTGTGTATCATTTAAGAACTAAAATCAAAATAACATTTTTATTACTGTTGTTATAGCGGCAATAGAAATACACATTCTATGAAACTTTTAACGGTCTACCTATTGCGGTTCATGAGCCCACATAAAGACAGACCGACGGACGGACAGAGGAGGCTTAGTAATAGGAGCCCATTTGCGAACGATACTATAGTTACGCACTCAGGGTGTGACTTATTTTTTTATACCACTAAGGTGGCAAACAAGCATACGGCCCGTCTGATGGTAAGCAGTTACCGTAGCCTATTGACACTTGCAACACCAGGGGTGTCACTAACGCGTTGCCGACCCTGCAGAAATCTCCTTACACCCTTTTTGAAGAACCCCGTGCTGAACTCCATCGGGAAAACCACGGCAGGGAGCTCATTCCACCACCTGAGCGTACGCGGAAGGAAGATCCTTTGAGACCGCACAGTTCGAAACAATTCTGGTTTCAATATGTGAGGATGGACTCCCTGTCCATCCTCCCTGTCGATGGCGAGAGTTGCGATGGCAGAAGGTGGCCGTGGGCATCATCTTAAACAATTCTTCAGAACACTGTCCGTTGTACAAGCGGTACAACACGCATAAGGAGGCAAAGTCTCTCCTCAGACTGAGGGGCTCTCATCGAACAATTAACGCAAAGAAGCGTAATGACGTTGATTTTGCTTGCAATCTATTCCGCCAATTTGCCACCATCGACAATGCGCTCTGATTGGCTAATTCAAGGACACATGCGCTCTGATTGGCCAAGTCAAGAACACACGATGCAGTGATTAGTCCTTACTTTTCAAAATCAGTGACAAATCACTGACTAGTTTCGGAATCGGATTGCTCGGTATTACTACTCTAAGGGATTGTTCCTCGATGGGGGCTCTAAACCGCTTGTGAGCTCGGGATCGTCGACAATTCTAGCGGCATGTCGCTGAACCGAGTCTAAAGGCCCAAGCTGGTATCCAGGTGCCCCCGCCCACAGATGACAGCAGTACTCCATATGAGGCCGGAATTGCGACTTATAAAGTTGCAGCCTTTGCCCCGATGTGAAGTACTGCTTCGCTTTGTTGAGCACTCCGAGCTTTTTGGATGCCAGCTTAACCTTGTCTTCTAAGTGACTAAGGAACCAAACATCGCTAGAAATGTCGACGCCAAGAATCCCAATGCTTTTATTGATTTTCAAGGACGTGTTCTGGAATTGTGGAGCCACAGACCATGGGGATTTCTTAGCGGTGAACGCGCAGGCTTGTCTTAGTGTGGGTGACTAAAAACGATAGGTAAAAACGGAAGTTATAATAAACAACCTACCTAACCTTTACGGAATACCAATACACATAAAATAAATTAACTAGCCATTCTACTCTGGAATTTATTTGAATATTCGATACTTAACTATGGATATAAAAATATAATGTTTCAATAGGACATTGAGCGAGCCGCACACGTAGGTTCAATATCATTATGGTGGCCATCAAAACAAAATTGGGAATGAATGAGTATCACGCGGGGCAATACTCGGTTGATATTGGTTGTAGGACATCGGTCCCACATCGAGGGAATGAAACAAATAACGCTCATTCTTCGATATTACCAATAATGTTTCGCAAAACGACAAAAACAGGTTTATTGAGATTCGGAGATGAAATCGGGCAGATATTATATTTGCCAAATTGGTACCGTAATAACGATACTCATTTTCTTTCGTAAATAGGTTTGAGATGGTATTATTTTTACTTTTGAATATCAAGAAGTTGAATCTTATTATTAAAGTAATTTTAAAAACTTACCCCCTTATTCATAATGAAGTTATCAAACGTTGATCAAATTCTGAAGTCTTTATCTGACACGTGACATTTGGTGATCGGAAGAGTGAGATGGAGGACACTATTACGCTGATTTAGTTAAAAAGCGATTATGAGTAAGGGGGTTAGCGTTCAAGTTTTTTTTTTTTTTACTTTTTGTAAAAAAAACGTTTGCCGATAACTTAGTGTTAAATAGGTCTCTTCTATTTAACCATTATTTGAAATAACATGTCTAGCCTTCTTTAATATATTTTTATAGTTCCTTAGTCGAGTTTGTTTAGTCTGTCACTTCTATTAGTTTCTTGACGCCCACGCATGAGGTCGTTGTCACAGCGTCACGATATTGAATCGGCTATTTGGGACACTCATAGGTTAACCATGTTACCGTATCCAGGTAAATAATATCTTACTATATTCGCCTAATAAGAGTCTTAGGCGACATATTATTTCCTAATGATGAAAATTATAATTCTATATTATCAACATACCTACGTTTAAACACTGAAGTGAGTCAGCCGAAGCAAAAAAAAAACAGCCGTTTCATGCAACAGATGTCTCCTCGGCAAAAATGTATGAGTTTGAAACAGCTTTTTTTTTGCAATTCTGAAGTTGTACTTTACGTGGTTTCATTTTATGTAACATAGTCTTCTCCACCCTGTATATTTATAACAAAGCCTAGATCACATCTAACGGTCAATTGAACTGATATACAAAAAGTTATCTACTTAGGTAAGCAGTTTAAATTATTTGCATTTATAACAATTATGTAGGTATCTACATATAAAAAGAAAATTAAGTGTAACATATACTTGGTGTATCATTATAAAATGTTTTCAGCATTGTCAATGATTCAAAACATAAACATGAAAGAGGGTTGGTCCTCGGTAGTTAGGTAGTAGCATCAGCGAACAATCATTCTCGTTAGCCCCCCGTTGGGCGCCAATTACAGATCGGTATTGGTCTGATTGCACGGAAAATATCAGCTTCTCAAACGAGATTTATAAACTAACCGTATCATCAATATGACCCTCACTTTTATTCTTGGAAATGTCAAGTAAACTCTCAGATACGCTGCAAAGGCAGTATAGTAGGTAGATAAATGTGCGTCCCCAGCGGGATAAAAAGTATCTTATATTCGTGGTCCAAGCTACCCACTCTCCTGCCAATTTTCATCAAAAATGGTTCCATAGTTTCAGTTACGATTTTACCTCGCAGAAAAGATTATAATAAATTCAGAGATAAAATATAAATATCACTTTCCATTGGATAGAGTTAAAAAAAAAGGTGAACTCTTAAGCTGAACAAACAATATGACGTATTTCACCCTCCATTTGTCAAGTGTAGTGTAGTGAGCATTCAATCGTTACGTATGTATGGATGCATCCCAGACCGCGGCGGGGCTCGGAGCTGGAGGTGTAACGAGTAATGTCCAATTTACAATTCACGCGTGTCAGTAATGTGATTTATCCAACCCTTTGTGACTCGGGTACACAACGGAGCATTCCCGTCGGATAAATTACACCTACAAAGTATGAACATTTCATGGACGATCCATTTCTCTCTTGTCGAATCGTGATATCAACGATTCTTTTTTTGCATTTTTATCATACAAACTAAACAATCATACAAGGTAAACAAGCATACGGCCCGCCTGATGGTAAGCGGTTACCGTAGCCTATAAGTCTTTACTGAAGATATTCTTTACGAAAATTGAGTTGAGTAAATTTGGTTACGTATCGTTTCTGTAGCTGTAAGCTTTCAGGCCTCGAAAATAAAACAGATCCTGGCAGCAAAATAAGTAAATATGACTCAGGGAAAAATTGTAATACATAGCAGAGATAGAATCCAGATGGCTGCGAGAAATGTTCGCAAAAAGAACAAAGTAATTTCATCTCCATCAGACTATTCAATTCATATTGAGTAGATCTTTATGAATACTCAATCGTTTCAAATTATTTGAGAACTTGCTATCCACCAAGTACATATGAATTTAAAATATCTGCGATTTGTAAAATCAGTAAGTCTAAATATTCATGACTGTGAAAACAATAGTGCGCAGTTCAAATATTAGCTGAGGCAATGCTATTTAAAATTCATGGCGGTTGGCTACATGGAAAATATTGAAATATTTGTACCAGTGTGGATATACATACTTACTATATAAAGATGTTGAAAAAACCAAACATCAATCAATGAAATTGCGAAGTTGGCACAAGGTTATGGAAGTTTTTTGTAAGAATGGTGTGTGACGTGGACGTTTCGTCCGACCCGGCTCCCGTACTCCCGTGTAAGAAACGATAGGAATTCGATTTAGACCCTTCACGCCCAACGTCCTTCCTGAATGTAAATCGAGGGTAAATTCGTGTTCCACTAAATTTTCCTCTAACATTTTTAAATTATACTAAAATTGGCAACTGTCTTACGTTCGCCGAACTTCGATTGGAAAATAGAATTATGGGACGTTAATGGTGAAAACATTCCAAAAGTACATAAGAATATATTTTTACTGCGGTATTAAATAAGTGCATTGCAGCAAAATATATATGAAAGCATGTTTATATTTGAAATATCATTTTGTTAACAAATTATATTTTAGTAAACTATTACTTCACAATGAGCAAGCAAAATAATGCTTTGTTTAGATTGCAGCATTATTTTACATCGTATTCCGTATACACTGAGATAAACTCATATACGTAAGTACCAACATACATATAGTATGATAACCAATTATGTGGGTTAGGTTTAATAGCACGCAAATAAATTACAGTATACAGATAGATTAATTATACCCTCGACCCTTGATGATTGCTTTCTCATGTAATTTGTTAATGTAATGACTTCGATCCACTCCATAATTTCGAGACCTCGTCCCTTGTCATATCTTATTGACAATTTGATTACCTACATAAAATTACGTACTCAATTTACATTGAAAGTCTACTAAGGAAATGTGAATCAATTTATATTCTATTCAATATTTCATAAGGAAGACAAACATGTTTACGAGATGTTTGTTTTGCTACGAAAAGTTAAGTTAAATCAAATTGACGTTATTGTGCCGGTACTTACTGTATTGTTATTCGAGTTGTCTGAATGCAGCAAATAAATTCTCTTCGACGTTTATTTTGCGGCTGACGAAGAACTTGTGTTTTCAGGCAATTTAAGTTGTTCAACTGACTCGCGGGCGTGTCTACGCTTGTGCTACGGCGCACCGCTACGGGCTACGAGCTACGATATTACTTGTAGTGTAGCTAGCTCAACGCCACATTCATAAAAGTTTGTTTCTTATGAACTCCGGGATATCTTAATAGTACAATTAGTACTGGTGAGGTCATATTTTTTCGTTATAGAGAATTTAAATGTGCCTATTGAGGGCACATTTTTTTTAACTATTTAAGGAATATAATTAACTAGCTGTCCCCTGCGGTATCACCCGCGTTTCCGAAGGATTGTATGTTTTTCTGGGATGAAACGTATCCTTTGTGTTACTCCAGAACATATTCTATTTATGTGCCCAAGTTTATCGTACTCCGTTCAGTAGTTTTTGCGTGAAAGTGTAACAAAGTTCTTCAAGTCAATTCACATTCTCACATCCATAAGAAGTAAGAACATCACGTTTATAATATTTGTAGCATTATATTCTACCACACAATCTATATCATTTGCCACATGTATGACGGAGCATCACTTGAGAACGGCCGACTTGGTTTTTGGTAGTTTTTTTTTGTGTTTTCAATTTTTGGAAAACCCTCCGGAAATATCGAAAATTTCGACCGTGCAAGCCTGGGCACGAACAGCTAGTTTATGATATTAAAAAATGTATCCACCATAATCTTTGTTTACTTTGTCCTTGATGTATCATTATTATTATCATACAAAAATGGCAACGAAGCAAGAGGATCTACATAATTACATTTCATAATTATAAAAATATCACTACAAATATTTTCATTTGTTAGTTGTCTGCGGCCACGGAATGCCATTCTTTGTCGCGGAATTAGCAATCAGCCGGCGGCAGTCCACAGGCGGTTGAAAAAACTGCCTCCGAGGTTTTCTTAATTGCTCCGTAGATAAGCTTTACATCGCAGCCTTGCTACACAAATTACTTTTATTTATTTAACGACACGACTAAATGAAAACATGAAATATGCCACTGCGCTGAAAAAGTTACAACATTTTCGACAAACTTTTTCCGTCACGAGGGTCAACTAAAATTAGGGGCTATTAGCTTAGGAAACTCTTAAAAAATATTAAAGCACTCTCGCATCCTTTTAACCACTGTATCTCGTTATAAAAGACGTAAAACTTTACATTCCGCGCATCAAGAAAAAAAGATGAAGACGGTGGAAGTTTTCCACTTTACCGACCGACGTCAAAATGAACTTCGTTTAAGGACTGAATTGTATTTCTAACTTGTTAATTCCCGTCTCTGACGCAGTTACTTAAGTAAGTCTTTCATTAGCGGTCGTCACGTGAGTTGAATTAGGTATTAGACGGTGAATTTTAAAGGTTGGGAAAAATTCATAAGACAATGGCGTCGCCGCTGCTCGCGATTTGGAAACCCTTCCCTGACTGAGGCCACCCTCGGAATACCAATGGTCTACTCGATGTATAACAAATTTTTATTGAGCTAACCGATCACATTTATCAGAAGTTTGGTCCATTACAGATTATGTGGTGAGACTACGTCATACCGTTGTTTTAGTGAACAAATATTTATGAATCTGCTTGTTTACCTTTATTTTGGATAATCGTATCAGAGCCTATGTAAGAGTGACTGTTTTGTACTTTTGTTAAGATTACTATAAAAATACAAAAATCACTTCTAGAAACAAAAGCATTAAGTATAAATTAAATTATTTATATATATATATTTTATAGAGAAAACAAATATAGAGTTTTTCGACTAGTTTTAAAAAAACATAAACATTGTAAGGCTCTATTTCGTCAAATACTTCGCTTCATTCAGAAAAAAAACCTCGATCGTCATCTCGCAATTAGATACAATAGTTTCCTGCGAAGTGAGCAAAGCGTAAGACCCGTAAAGGTTCAGTGAATGCGTGTACCGAGGGTAGGCAGCGGTTACAAAAAGAACCTACGTCTGTCAGCCTCGACGGGGTAACTCAGGGACAATGAAAAACACTTTCACCCTACCGCGTGTGAATGCAAAATAGGGTAAAGCTGTGTTCCTACTACGAACACTACATTTTTATTACTTATGTAAAGATTTTATCGAGGACTTTTATATTAAATAAAATACAAGAAAGTTACGTTGAAAGCGCTTTGTTACTTTTACAGCCTCTTTTTATTGAACCTCTTTTTTATGAACCTGATTGATGGGATGACAATATAGTTATCCCATATTTTCAGAATAGCAAATCATGATTAACATAACTTGCTATTCTGAAAATGTTTAGCCAATGTATAGATATTGCAGAATTTCATTGAATTGCAACTGGCGCCGGTAACGATTGGTAGCAAGCCTCCTAACTATTCGCATAGAATCATAGAATATATAGTTATGTTACTGCTATAGGCACTTAATATACGAAAGTTGGTTAAAAAAGCTATTAAAAATACAAACAATTCGATGAATTGGATGAACTCATGATTCGTATAACTTCGATTTGCTTTTGTGAATTGTAGCGTAGCAATATCGCAATATACTGAAACTGCACAGCATATATGAGCGGCTTAAAACGATGCTTCGAAGTATTTGAAATAAATTGCTTTAAATATACCTATAGAATTTATCATATCATAATTTATCTAATTACCTACTTGCGTACTAAAATACTACGTGAATACTTAAGGTATAATGTGTTAATGCTAAATTCTGAATCCGCTTCCCGTTTCAAATTAACCGTATAATGGACAAGATTCAAAGATTTAATATAACTCTGTTTTAGGTAAGGTTGTCTTTCACCCGCGAATTGTTCGTTAACTTTGAGTGACAGCAACATTGAGGTATGAAATCGCTGCTCATTTGAATCGACCGGTCGGTAGACAGAGCTCCTGTCTCGACGTATTTCCGTTAAACGTTCTGTAGGTGTATATATGTATATTTTTTGAGCAGAGGGTTCTTAGAAAGTTATTACTAGTTAATACAAAAGTACAATTTTGAATACAATAATCGTTTTGGTTTAGAGTAAGATCTTTTTAGAAGTCGTACACACTGCCACTTTGGTATCAAGTCAAAAATATCTCTACAATGACAATTTTTATCGCCGTGCTTATTTTTTTCTGTATTTGTATTTTAGTCGAATTGATTCTGGAACTAGATACCTATTGAATAGTCGGGTTGGATCATGTGAAGTACAATACCTCGGTGTCTCCCATCCTCCTCCTCTTATACGTCTAGTACTTATAGGAGGAGGGGTGACAGCGAGTGTTTGCTCTGCACCCATCGACGTCCGCCGATAGGATAATGGCGGCACTTCGGGTGACACCGACACTCGACGAGATTTTGTTTCCATTCGGCTTAATGAATTCCTTACGTATAAATACGTGATCGGTTTATTTTATTGGCATTTACATTTTGATAATGTTAACTGTATTCAGCAGACGGAAAATAGGATGGACGCAATACCACGTATCAGTGGATCGGTTGTTTTTTTTCCAAAATTATTAGAATCTAAAGGTGGGTCTACGCTAGGCGAATCGAGCATTAGCCGAGCACAAGCGAAGCATGAATTCGCGTAGCGTAGACCGGACTTGGGAGCGTCGAACGAGCGATCGGCTCGCGGTCAACTCGCAGTTGTTGGTTTTTTGACGAACACAGGGATTCGCATCACGTTCGTGTTGTAGGCTCGTTGTACGTTCACAATCTACATCGCGAGTGACGAGCGAAGAGCGGCTCGGCTCGTGCTCGGTTCACGTAGCGTAGACCCATCTTTAGTTTTTTTTTTTTTTTTTTTTTTTTTTTAATCTTTATTTTTAGAGTTTATTCGCTAGTGCGAATATGACACTCTGTACAATTTACAAAAAATTATAGCAATCATTATTAAATAAATTACAAGGATTCACTTCTACACTTAAGGCCAATTTTATCAATTTTTAAAATCGAGATTATTCTATCGGACAAAGGGTCTGACAAGTCGATATCGACACCCAGCTGTTTTCTTATGACTTCCCTATTATTTAGCTATAACCATGGACCAACCAATAGAAAACTCAATGTGAACATTTTAATACAAAACAAGTGTAATTTCTTAAGAGATAAAACTTTATCTGTTTCTTTCGTATTTAACATCTATTCTATTCGTTTTTGTATATATAATATCGATAATAGATAAGGAAAGACATCACATATAAAGTACACTTTATGTACCTATATTACCTTCATCTCATATAAACAAGCACCAGTTGTTATGTAAGATGAGATATAAATAAAGATGAAAGCCATAAAAGAAAAAATCCCGCCGAGATTTTTCCTCGTTTTTAGATATTGATGTATTTTGGAAACACGCGGAAATATTCGATATTAACTTTTTCGTTCATACAACAACGTTGTATGAAATAGTTACACATTTATGTGCCTGCAAATTTTCCGATATCAAACGCAACAAAACATTCGGGAATAAATACCAATTTTCACCTCAAAGGAAAGCTATCTATGAAAGAGAAGCAGCCAATCGAAAAGCTAGCGCAAGGTAAATATTATTTTGCGATTTCCTTTAACATTAGATGGGTCTAAAGTCACGTAGCAAGCAGCCAGTGATTTCAATTTCTCGCAAAGACTTCGCGCTACCTACACTGAACTCTCCTAGGAGGAAAAGTGAAAGGTATGGTGAAAATAGTAGACGCCTAGTAGGTAGGTACCTAAAGCGATGATAGGCGTCTACTATTTTCCCCGTATACCTATACAAGATGACTTTTGACTTTATAATAATAAATAATTTAAAATTAAACTTTTAATTCGTTTTAAATTTTTAACATGTATTATTTAATATAATAAACTTGTATAAATGGCATCAATATACGAGTACCTACATAAAGAATGAAGAAACGGTGTCGTTTGTTCTTAAAATAACAAAGACATTTGAGCAGAGAATATCGACGAGCTGAGGTCACGTAATTTCTACAGAAAAGTCAGTGTATACTTATCGAGGACCTTCTTATAATGCGATGCGAACTGAAATCTGAACTGTAGTGTACCTACAATAGTGGAGGTACGTGTCTACCGAGCCCGCGAGACGCGTGTCGCGGGGGAATGCGTTGGGCCCATATTAAATCCCAAGCCTCGCGCCTTTCGTACTGTGAACACCCTGCTTTATTGCGGACACTTTACAATCTACCCTGACTCCGCGATGTTATTGAAGAAGTTTTAACTTACATAAGTTTGACGTTCATTTGGATAGTTTTCATATTCACCGGTCAAATTGATGAATAGCCGTTTTATGTCATGACTAGCTTTCTGCCTCGCGGTGCACCTGGGACGCAGTGGCTCGATTTTCGTAATAAAACTTCAACGATATCGTAGCGACTTCAACGATTAAATTGTGTTTTTTACTATTATAATGTCAAATGAACGATTGAAAAACGATCCTATAGACAAATTATTGAGGCATATACCTACACGTTAGAATGTTTTTTATACAAAATATTTCACGAACACACAATTTAAATAGTTGATGTCGCTACTACACCGCTGACGTTTTGTTACGAGAATCGAGCCACAGTTAGGGGTGGATTAAAAATTTATATCGTATCGTAGGCTTCTAGACCCTGCGGATTGGATCGAAGAAATGGTGGTGGCTAACCTTTATGCTGGTAAAATTTCAAGTTAATTGTGCCTATCATCGGTGTTCAACAGCTGTTTACCTAAAAAGGAAAAAAATGGCACCACGCAAAATTCTTTATTATTCTATAGCAGACAAAGAAGAAACTTTTAATAAAAATCTTATCGCGGTCAATTTATCAAGCCCTTCTGAAATAATCACAAAGATGCAGGCAAGGCTCATCACAAAGTAAACAGTGGTGCCGATTCTGTTGTAGATCGCACTAAACTAATTTTAGTCACATCTCATCTCTTTCATACGAACATTATTGAAAAAGGATAGAACATATTTGAAGCTGTCAAATTATTCGTTGCCGTCTTATTTTGCGTGTATTTAGGCGTAACCGCGATAGATGGCGACTAAATTTATATTGATAACAAGCATTGGACTAATTTGACAGGACTAAATTTCTTACATCCTTTTCTTATGTTCTTTGTTAGAAAGAGACATAGCGAGATTAAAATTAGTTTAGTTGTGAACAACAGAATCAGGGCCAATATAACATTTGAGAGACAAAGTAAATAAAACTCTATATTCTGAGTCATAAAACTCAATATTCTATATCTATATAATTTCATCTTATTATTTGAGTATGTAATGAAGTTACCACCATGCCACAACTATTAGAGACACATTTCATATGAATAGAACCACGTATTAATGCTGGTTATTAATTTGACACTAAATAGTTTGAGTTCATGTGTGTTAGTCGATAATATAATTAATCATAGTTATTTTGGTTCAGCTCTCCTGCTGATAGCGCAACTGTAACTAAATCTAGATCAGTAAATACACTGACGAGCAATATAAAAAAGTCACTAACTATCATGGAATATTTCTAAAAACACGCAAGTTTGCATCTTAAAATACAAAATTGAATGAAACAAAATTATAATTTATCTTGCGTGGTTTCGGAAATATTTCATGATATGGTGCTGGTTTATACGAGATGAAGGTAATATATATATAAAGTGTACTTTAAATGTGATGCCTTTCTTTATCTATTTATCGATATTATATATACCAAAACGAATAGAATAGAAAGAAACAGATAAAGTTTTATCTCTTAAAGAAATTACACTTGTTATGTATTAAAATGTTCAAAAAGTAAACAGTAAGTATAACATTTGAGAGACAAGGTAAATAAAACTCTATATTCTAATTCATAAAACTCAATATGATATGTCTATATAATTTCATCTTATTATTTGAGTATGTAATGAAGTTACCACCAGGCCACAACTATTAGAGACACATTTCAAATGCATAGAACCACGTATTAATGCTGGTTAATAATAATTTGACACGAAATAGTTTGAGTTCATGTGTGTTAGTCGATAATATAATTAATCATAGTTATTTCCGTACAGCTCTCCCGCTGATAGCGTTACTATCTATGTTATCTAGATCAAAGTGTACAAATGTACGTTTCCATGGGTTCATACATAACATTTTTAAAATTAAGAAGCGTTAAGCAATCTATCTATTTTCTATATATTAAATACAATGAGGAGCAATATAAAAAAGCCACTATCTTGAAATATTTATAAAATAACGCAAGTTAGCTTCTTCAAGTGAAAAGCAACATTCATGTGTATTTAATAAAGCATTTAAAAAATACCAAATAAAAAAAATAAAAAAAAGTTTTGAATGTTGCTTTTCACTTCAAGAAGCTATCTTGCGTGGTTTCGGAAATATTTCATGATATTAGTGGCTTTTTTATATTGCTCGTCAGTGTATATCTATGCTTGAGATAATAATGCGTAAGAGTTTTTTGTTTGTTTGTTTAAACGGGTTAATCTCTGGAACTACCAGAGATTTGTGTCATTATGCGTTATTTCAACAATTATATTAGAAATACGTGGAATTTCTAGCCGGATAACGCCAAACTTAACTCGTTCAAAAATATGCCTCAATTTCTTTCAATATGCGCAGCTAAAGTGGTGTGGTGTTAGCCGTAAAAAGTCTCGGCACAGCTGGCTGAAACGGATTGCTTGAAGAAAGAACTCTTGAGAAGTAGTTAGCGAGGGATAAGTTCCATGTTTGAACTTGCATCATGCCCCGGTATCGGCTGAGATGCATTTTAAAATGCAATGCCAACAGATTGTTGAAGTTTGCTTTAAAATTAGAAGAGCGCCCCGGTTGTATAACAAGAATACCTACGAACCACCGCTTGTATGTGCCAACTTGAAAGTACTGAATAGCTTCTTAATATTATTTTAATTCTTCAACCATTCCTTTATTTTTTTAATAAATGGTGAGTAGATTTAGATAAACTTTGCGCCAGAAATAACTCTGCGATTTTACATATAAGTAAAAGCTACATTAGTACCTACTTGTTTTAATAAATTAAGGCCAATAACACTTGTAGCTGGGATCAGGGCTCCATCCTAAGCTTGTTTTATGCCCCAAGGAAAAGTAGACAAGAATTAACACTCCTTTAGACGCCGGATAAACTGAGAACGGATCGTTTAAATGCCGCTCACCAACGTAAATTATTACTCTCGCCACCCTTGTTTCATCCGACATTTATCGTGGATAAGTCATCTTGGCAAATACCTATGTAGTATTTTTTTTTAATATCCTAAAGTGTCCTAAAAAGTGAGTTTCTTTGGGACGTATTGACGCTCAACGGCACTAATATCAATCGTTATGAAATTTGGCACGTAGGTACCTAGGTAGATACAATATTGGATCCTTTTATCTCGGGAAAACAAAAGATCCCTAGGGAACGCGAGAGAAAACGCAGGCTGAAAGTAAGAAGAGTAGTAAGCAGAACTAGACTATCTAGTACTGGTAGATACTGCACTTGGTCTCTGCACTTTATTAAATATCTATTCATACTGCAATGTGATGGATTCAAGTCTTTATATTTTTAATACTAATTTAAATAGATTATTGCTTGACATTTTTAAATTGTGCACTTTAAATGTTTCAGTGCAGTAGAAATTAAATGAGGTTTTAATCCTAAACTAAGTCGATGCTTCGCAGAGCGTTAAAAACTATTTGATACTGCCAATGGAAAGAAAGGGTAGAGCACGGTAATCCTGAGATTATGCTAATGTGACGCTACTTACACGAGACTAGAACCTTTTTTGGAATAGATAAATGAATTGGCATCAATTTCAAATACACATGGTTCAGAGCTCCATCAATATACATTATGGTACCTGAAGGTAGCGTCTCACGGCCATACACATGAGGGAAAGTACTTTAAATATTGAAGATACGAAATTGTACATAAATACTATATATAACTACTATATATAAATAGATACAAGTACATTCATAGACTTGCCTGAACCGGGAATCGAACACAGGAAATAGAAATATATGTTTGTATACGCGATAAAATAGAAAGTTTTGTTTTAAAGATAAGTAGTTCTTATGAATTAATTCCTTCATAATAGCTAATATGAAGATATGGAAATTAAATATTGTATTATGATGTTTCCGTACTTCCTCACAATATCGGCAATTTTTTTATGAATTGAAGTCTTCTTTTAGCAAAATTTCCTATTTACAATATTTAAAGCACTTACGTAATTACTCTCCGTCCGTGTGAACGCCTATATAGTTACTATTTATGAATAACGTAACGATGGGTTTTCCAAAACTAACGATAACATTGTCAAAGTAATAGGTGTAGATTTTAAATTCGCAGAATCAACCAACAATCAAAATGTTAATAATACCCGGATAGCAAATAATTATAAAGAGTAGGTCACTCTTTATTATATAACTGCTCAACAAATTGAGCACCTAATTCCAAATTACGGCCATTTCTTTTCCCTTTGAAGTCAGTTAATATTTTAATTTCGTCAGCATTTAAACTCAACATAGAATTTCAAACATTTTTTAATTATAAATTAGTAAACTCGGCACTTTTTTTGAGAGTAAATCAGACTTTTAATAATTACTATGCAAAGCTTAATTAACTGAAAGTAAATTCATTTACGTTTTGGGACAAATGGGGGTGATGCTCAAAATTCAACGGTGAATATAAGTGTTATAACAAGAGATAATTCGTGTGCTTTTCACATTTTCCTTTATTTCAATGTAAGTCTTTTATGTAATTATGTTAACACTTGACTTTTCATGGCTTAGTGTTCCTTTTAAAGCATCTTGCTGTTAACGGTATGTGTCAACAAGGGGAATTTTTATATATCTGCTTCAGAGTCGCAAATATATTTTAATAACACTCGCTGTAATTTTGGACTTTATTTCGGAATTTGAAAATCGAAATACACTCCATTATTACGTAATTTTGATTGGGAAAATAAGCTGTAATTTAAATAACGTTTACATTATTTAAAAATAACTGGTAATTAGCCACTGAGCGTAGTAAATAGCTGGGATTTTATTTCGGTCAAAGAACACCCACATCAAAGTTAAATAGTTTATCTGTGGTATGAACAGACTAGATAGACTATTCTCGATAAAAAAAATATAACCGTAATTTTTATATTTTTTATGGACACTATCATACCAGGAACATAATAGTAAATTGGTGAATAGCATGTTACTCCACTATTGGTAAATGTCTAGTGTATTGGGTGGGTCATGAAGCTATTATAATAACAAATTCATCTCTCAAGAGAAAATGCAACTTCATAAACTTTGTGGTACCTTTTATTATTACCATTTTTATTATTTTATTCCCATTTTATTCTCTTGACATATGATAGCATCAAGGAGCTTAAATTATATATATTTTTACGTATTCTTGCGTTAAGTTCGTTGTGTATTGCATTGAGAATTCTCAAACGATTGAAATATCCACGTAAAATGGAGCTCCATTCCCATAACATACTAGCTATCTACAACTAGACACATTAGTCAGATTGGAACCTCTTTGCCAAACTTTGAATTGTAAAATAGTGACTGCAACCACTCTCGGATGCTGTTTGATTCGACGAAAACATCTCTTTTATTTTTCTCTGCAGATTTGAATTTGGAATCTTCCAAAAAGAAAAACATCTATAATAAAAATGCTGAATTCATATAATTGGATAAGTTGCCGCATATATGAATAGAAATAAAGATTAAATAGAAAGATGACTTGAGAATGGTTCGACCGATTTGACTGTATTTTTTTGCTGTGCACTCGGTATCACAACAAGGTTTGTACATTAGAGAAGACGCCTCACATCACAACTATATTCCAGTGTGGCCAGATGGCCACACTTGTTGTCGTAGAACGACAGAGTAATAATGGGTTTGCATGTTTTTTTATTTTTCGAAAATCCACCGGAAATTTCGAAAAGAAAATGCACGCGAGTGACGCCGGGCACGAACTGCTAGTTTTCATAAATAATATGATAAGTAATAATGTTATGATCTTCTGCAAGGCCAAATTTTAGCATCCTTGGATGTTTTGAGATATTTATCAACTGAACGCTCGAAATCTCACTCCCCTAAATGCTTTCATATTAAAAAATCAGTCTAGTGAAATGGAAAGAGTGTCTAAAACAATTGCGATTTTAGAGTAGGATAGACTATGAGGAGACACTGCTAGAATTTAATGATACAATTCCTAACCGTAAACCTGGCGCTTTGAATTAAAACAACTCACAGTTTTAATTTGAAAATTGCAGTAACAAAAGGTATGTACGAAAAAAGGTACGAAAGGTATTAACTATGTGAGTGGGAATCATAATATTTGCACATTCATTTGTTTTCCCCAAGGAGGGTTAATCAAACTGTCGAGAGCGCAGCGTCAGCGCGAACTAATTTGATCTAAAGTTAGCATTTCCGCGGCCAACTTCTTTGCCATACTAGTTATCATACTTAATACAATGTACATAATATCTCCTCTACCATTGTCTGGAACTTCAATAATAAGACTGAATATACTTCCCTTACTTCACCTAAGGTTTAACGCGTATGTACATGTCGGTACTCTGTATCATAAGTACGGTTCGAGTTAACCACCGCGGCTAGAAATTGTTTCAAACTTCGATTATATTGAGCTTAAGCGCGCCCACCTTGAAATATGGGGATATCATTCTGTCAGGTCGGGTATTTCATTTAAATAACAAGATTGAAACCTTGCAAGTTGCGTGAACTAATTACTGAAGGTAAGGATTGTCATCGAATCTCATGAGAGTAGCTTTGTTATAATTTACTCTTGCCACAATCCATCAACGTCTATTTATGTCTATGGCCCTCAAAATGGCGACAATTAAGACTAATTTACACAGTTTTGAGCTTGTTATAATACAACCAATCACATTTAAAATCGCTCTTGTTATGATATTGATATCGCCATGGGACTGCAAATTTCCGAACGAGATGTATCACCTGTAAATAATTCAGTATAACGATATAACTACACTATCAATATTACTCACCTTCTTAGGTTTCCCATTCTTTCTGAGTAGCTTGGCGCAGCAGAGGCCCCTGGTGTCGGGCAGGGGCGCGGGGGGGCGGCGTGACCAGCACAGCCGCTGCGGACTCACCGCCACCGCCGCCTCGCTTCGCACCTCCTCCTTATCTTCACACATTACCAATACACCCTACCTCCCCTTCTTCCCTTACACAACCGACGAAAAATCACAACCTCCAAGATATCGATGCTTTATGAGAACCTCTGGCATTGTTTTCGCCCATAAAACTACGGACGACACTCGATAAAGCTATCTCTCGCTAATATATTATAGAAAATACGTTTCTTTTGTTGTTTCAGCTAAATCATTTAAAGGTTTGCGCGTCGTAGCCGTATAAAAATAATGATGAGCCTTAAAAGAGATTAAGTTCGATAATTTTGTACTATTTTGTATGAGAGAACTTAAATTACATTAATGCAGAAGCTATGTTATTTCTATGTTAAGGTGTGGCAACGTCCGTTTCAGCATCTGTAACAAAGAAAAATAATCCTTTAGATATCGGACACAAAGGCATAAAACTGGAGCAACCCTTTTTATGAGTTAAAAAGTTGATTTATTCATATTCCGTCATTGCTCACTCATTCGTACGATTGTCGGCATTTGGCGAAATATACCTTCAGTATGTACCTAGCTATAGATTTTGATTTTTATAAATCCTTACTTGTATAATGTAATATATCCTAACTATAATATAATATTATAAATGCGAACGACTTTATATGAATAATTATTTTATTTATTTATTGAACTCATCCTAATCCTTCCTAGTTTGTTTGTTTGTTACGCCTTCACGCCTCAACTACTCAATGGATCATCATGAAATTTGGCATGCAGATAGCCTATGGAATGGAGAAGGACATAGGCTACTTTTTATCCCGGGAACGCGGGTGAAACCGCATAGGACAGCTAGTTACCTATAAAAGTATGCAATGTATATATACCGAGGGGTTATGCAAATGGGTCGCCAGCTTTCTGTCCAGCAGATGCATAAGAGCCGTCGTCGACGGTAGCTGCTCCGATAGCATGGACATAAATGCCGGCGTCCCGCAAGGCACCGGCGTGAAGTTAGCAGCCAAAAGTTAGCGGCCAATATAATCCGACCAAATTAAGAAGAATCCAAAAAATTGCTTTATTTACCTTATTTACAGAGGAAAATTAATTTAAATATAAGGAAATTATAAAAACAATTGAAAAAAGTCCTAACAGGCGTTAAAATATATTAAATAGACATGAATTCAGAATTAACAAAAACCCAAAGTCTTTTGTAATTTAATCGGTTTCAAGAGTTCAAATCTAAAAAAAAATGCTAATTACTAAAGACTACATAGTACCTTCGTAGTGAATTGAGATTTGATGATCCCATTAAAGTTTCAGAGTCATTAATCGAACAAAAACAAACGTAATGCAATAATCATACGTTTTCGCTTCTAAAGAAAGAGTATAAGATATCAAAAATGTGATGGTGTCACTCTGAAAATGTATTTATTTTAAACATGTATATGTATACTAAGTAAATAATATCATTCTATGTACTTACCGAGGGGACACATAGGTTTATTAGCCACCGGCGACAATAATATCGACAACAATCTTTACTTTGATTTTGATGGTAGATTAACCTCTCAAGACATGTCCTTGTCAATCCAGCTATGTATTCAGATTATAGATACATAAGTTATCTAAGTAAATAACAGCATTCTATGAACTTAGCGAGGGGATATCATAGGTTTGTGAGCTGTCAGCTAAAAATATATCGAAAAAAAAAACCCTTTGACTTTGATGGTAGATTAAACTTTCAAGACTGGTCCTTGTCACTCCAGCTTTGTATTTAGATTATAGATACATAAGTTTACTAGGTAAATAACAGCAGTCTATGAACTTAGCAAGGGGACATCATAGGTTTAAAAGCTGGCAGCTAAAAATATATCCTCAAAAAAATTCCCTTTGATATTAATGGTAGATTTACCTCCCAAATCTTATCCTTGTCACTTCAGCTATGTACTAAGATTATAGATACATAAATTATCTAAGTAAATAACAGCATTCTATGAACTTAGCGAGGGGATATGAAAGGTTTGTGAGCTGTCATCTAAAAATATATCGGAAAAATCTCTTTTTTAATTTTGATGGTAGATTAACCTCTCAGGACTTGTCCTTGTCACTCCAGCTATGTATTTAGATTATAGATACGTAAGTCTTCTAAGTAAATAACAGCATTCTATGAACTTAGCAAGGGGATATGAAAGGTTTGTGAGCTGTCATCTAAAAATATATCGAAAAAATGTCTACATTAATTTTGATGGTAGATTAACCTCTTTAGACTTGTCCTTGTCACTCCAAGTACGTATTTATATTATAGATACATAAGTTATCTAAGTAAATAACAGCATTCTATGTACTTAGCGAGGGGATATCATAGGTTTGTGAGCTGTCAGCTGAAAATATATCGAAAAAAAAATCCCTTTGATTTTGATGGTAGATTAACCTCCCAAAATTTGTCCTTGTCACACCAGCTATGTATTTATATTATAGATACATACGTTATCTAAGTAAATAACAGTATTCTATGAACTTAGCGAGGGGATATGAAAGGTTTGTGAGCTGTCATCTAAAAATATATCGGAAAAATCTCTTTTTTAATTTTGATGGTAGATTAACCTCTCAGGACTTGTCCTTGTCACTCCAGCTATGTATTTATATTATAGATACATAAGTCTTATAAGTAAATAACAGTATTCTATGAACTTAGCAAGGGGATATGAAAGGTTTGTGAGCTGTCATCTAAAAATATGTCGAAAAAATCTCTACATTAATTTTGATGGTAGATTAACCTCGTTAGACTTGTCCTTGTCACTCCAAATACGTATTTATATTAAAGATACATAAGTTATCTAAGTAAATAACAGCATTCTATGTACTTAGCGAGGGGATATCAAAGGTTTGTGAGCTGTCAGCTAAAAATATATCGAAAAAGATCCCTTTGATTTTGATGGTAGATTAACCTCCCAAAATTTGTGCTTGTCACACCAGCTATGTATTTATATTATAGATACATAAGTTATCTAAGTAAATAACAGCATTCTATGAACTTAGCGAGGGGATATCATAGGTTTGTGAGCTGTCAGCTAAAAATATATCGAAACAAAAAACCCTTTGAATTTGATGGTAGATTAACCTCCCAAAACTTGTCCTTGTCACAACAGCTATGTATTTATATTATAGATACATAAGTTATCTAAGTAAATAACAGCATTCTATGAACTTAGCGAGGGGATATCATAGGTTTGTGAGCTGTCAGCTAAAAATATATCGAAAAAAAAAACCCTTCGACTTTGATGGTAGATTCACCTCCCAAAACTTGTCCTTGTTACACCAGCTATGTATTTAGATTATAGATACATAAGTTATCTAAGTAAATAACAGCATTCTATGAACTTAGCGAGGGGATATCAAAGGTTTGTGAGCTGTCAGCTAAAAATATATCGAAAAAAAATCCCTTTGATTTTGATGGTAGATTAACCTCCCAAAATTTGTCCTTGTCACACCAGCTATGTATTTTTATTATAGATACATAAGTTATCTAAGTAAATAACAGCATTCTATGAACTTAGCGAGGGGATATCATAGGTTTGTGAGCGGTCAGCTGAAAATATATCGAAAAAAAAATCCCTTTGATTTTGATGGTAGATTAACCTCCCAAAATTTGTCCTTGTCACACCAGCTATGTATTTATATTATAGATACATAAGTTATCTAAGTAAATAACAGTATTCTATTAACTTAGCGAGGGGATATGAAAGGTTTGTGAGCTGTCATCTAAAAATATATCGGAAAAATCTCTTTAATTTTGATGGTAGATTAACCTCTCAGGACTTATCCTTGTCACTCCAACTATGTATTAATATTATAGATACATAAGTCTTCTAAGTAAATAACAGCATTCTATGAACTTAGCAAGGGGATATGAAAGGTTTGTGAGCTGTCATCTAAAAATATATCGAAAACATCTCTACATTAGTTTTGATGGTAGATTAACCTCTTTAGACTTGTCCTTGTCACTCCAAATACGTATTTATATTATAGATAAATAAGTTATCTAAGTAAATAACAGCATTCTATGAACTTAGCGAGGGGATATCATAGGTTTGTGAGCTGTCAGCTAAAAATATATCGAAAAAAAAACCCTTTGATTTTGATGGTAGATTAACCTCCCAAAACTTATCCTTGTCACTTCAGGTATGTACTAAAATTATAGATACATAAGTTATCTAAGTAAATAACAGCATTCTATGAACTTAGCGAGGGGATATCAAAGGTTTGTGAGCTGTCAGCTAAAAATATATCGAAAAAAAATCCCTTTGATTTTGATGGTAGATTAACCTCCCAAAATTTGTCCTTGTCACACCAGCTATGTATTTTTATTATAGATACATAAGTTATCTAAGTAAATAACAGCATTCTATGTACTTAGCGAGGGGATATCATAGGTTTGTGAGCTGTCAGCTGAAAATATATCGAAAAAAAATCCCTTTGATTTTGATGGTAGATTAACCTCCCAAAATTTGTCCTTGTCACACCAGCTATGTATTTATATTATAGATACATAAGTTATCTAAGTAAATAACAGTATTCTATTAACTTAGCGAGGGGATATGAAAGGTTTGTGAGCTGTCATCTAAAAATATATCGGAAAAATCTCTTTAATTTTGATGGTAGATTAACCTCTCAGGACTTATCCTTGTCACTCCAACTATGTATTAATATTATAGATACATAAGTCTTCTAAGTAAATAACAGCATTCTATGAACTTAGCAAGGGGATATGAAAGGTTTGTGAGCTGTCATCTAAAAATATATCGAAAAAATCTCTACATTAGTTTTGATGGTAGATTAACCTCTTTAGACTTGTCCTTGTCACTCCAAGTACGTATTTATATTATAGATACATAAGTTATCTAAGTAAATAACAGCATTCTATGAACTTAGCGAGGGGATATCATAGGTTTGTGAGCTGTCAGCTAAAAATATATCGAAAAAAAAACCCTTTGATTTTGATGGTAGATTAACCTCCCAAAACTTGTCCTTGTCACACCAGCTATGTATTTAGATTATAGATACATAAGTCTTCTAAGTAAATAACAGCATTCTATGAACTTAGCAAGGGGATATGAAAGGTTTGTGAGCTGTCATCTAAAACTGTATCGAAAAAATCTCTACATTAATTTTGATGGTAGATTAACCTCTTTAGACTTGTCCTTGTCACTCCAAGTACGTATTTATATTATAGATACATAAGTTATCTAAGTAAATAACAGCATTCTATGAACTTAGCGAGGGGATATCATAGGTTTGTGAGCTGTCAGCTAAAAATATATCGAAAATAAAAACCCTTTGACTTTGATGGTAGATTAACATTTCTTGACTGGTCCTTGTCACTCCAGCTTTGTATTTAGATTATAGATACATAAGTTTACTAAGTAAATAACAGCAGTCTATGAACTTAGCAAGGGGACATCATAGGTTTAAAAGCTGGCAGCTAAAAATATATCCTCTAAAAAAATCCCTTTGATAATAATAGTAGATTAACCTCTTTAGACTTGTCCTTGTCACTCTAAGTACGTATTTATATTATAGATACATAAGTAATCTAAGTAAATAACAGCATTCTATGAACTTAGCGAGGGGATATCATAGGTTTGTGAGCTGTCAGCTAACAATATATCGAAACAAAAAACCCTTTGACTTTGATGGTAGATTAACCTCCCAAAACTTGTCCTTGTCACACCAGCTATGTATTCATATTATAGATACATAAGTTATCTAAGTAAATAACAGCATTCTATGAACTTAGCGAGGGGATATCAAAGGTTTGTGAGCTAGCAGCTAATAATATATCGAAAAAATCTCTACATTAATATTGATGGTAGATTAACCTCTTTAGACTTGTCCTTGTCACTCCAAGTACGTATTTATATTATAGATACATAAGTTATCTAAGTAAATAACAGCATTGTATGTACTTAGCGAGGGGATATCATAGGTTTGTGAGCTGTCAGCTAAAAATATATCGAAAAAAAAACCCTTTGACTTTGATGGTAGATTAACATTTCATGACTGGTCCTTGTCACTCCAGCTTTGTATTTAGATTATAGATACATAAGTTTACTAAGTAAATAACAGCAGTCTATGAACTTAGCAAGGGGACATCATAGATTTAAAAGCTGGCAGCTAAAAATATATCCTCTAAAAAAATCCCTTTGATAATAATAGTAGATTAACCTCCCAAAACTTATCCTTGTCACTTCAGGTATGTACTAAGATTATAGATACATAAGTTATCTAAGTAAATAACAGCATTCTATGAACTTAGCGAGGGGATATCATAGGTTTGTGAGCTGTCAGCTAAAAATATATCGAAAAAAAAACCCTTTGATTTTGATGGTAGATTAACCTCCCAAAACTTATCCTTGTCACTTCAGGTATGTACTAAAATTATAGATACATAAGTTATCTAAGTAAATAACAGCATTCTATGAACTTAGCGAGGGGATATCAAAGGTTTGTGAGCTGTCAGCTAAAAATATATCGAAAAAAAATCCCTTTGATTTTGATGGTAGATTAACCTCCCAAAATTTGTCCTTGTCACACCAGCTATGTATTTTTATTATAGATACATAAGTTATCTAAGTAAATAACAGCATTCTATGTACTTAGCGAGGGGATATCATAGGTTTGTGAGCTGTCAGCTGAAAATATATCGAAAAAAAATCCCTTTGATTTTGATGGTAGATTAACCTCCCAAAATTTGTCCTTGTCACACCAGCTATGTATTTATATTATAGATACATAAGTTATCTAAGTAAATAACAGTATTCTATTAACTTAGCGAGGGGATATGAAAGGTTTGTGAGCTGTCATCTAAAAATATATCGGAAAAATCTCTTTAATTTTGATGGTAGATTAACCTCTCAGGACTTATCCTTGTCACTCCAACTATGTATTAATATTATAGATACATAAGTCTTCTAAGTAAATAACAGCATTCTATGAACTTAGCAAGGGGATATGAAAGGTTTGTGAGCTGTCATCTAAAAATATATCGAAAAAATCTCTACATTAGTTTTGATGGTAGATTAACCTCTTTAGACTTGTCCTTGTCACTCCAAGTACGTATTTATATTATAGATACATAAGTTATCTAAGTAAATAACAGCATTCTATGAACTTAGCGAGGGGATATCATAGGTTTGTGAGCTGTCAGCTAAAAATATATCGAAAAAAAAACCCTTTGATTTTGATGGTAGATTAACCTCCCAAAACTTGTCCTTGTCACACCAGCTATGTATTTAGATTATAGATACATAAGTCTTCTAAGTAAATAACAGCATTCTATGAACTTAGCAAGGGGATATGAAAGGTTTGTGAGCTGTCATCTAAAACTGTATCGAAAAAATCTCTACATTAATTTTGATGGTAGATTAACCTCTTTAGACTTGTCCTTGTCACTCCAAGTACGTATTTATATTATAGATACATAAGTTATCTAAGTAAATAACAGCATTCTATGAACTTAGCGAGGGGATATCATAGGTTTGTGAGCTGTCAGCTAAAAATATATCGAAAATAAAAACCCTTTGACTTTGATGGTAGATTAACATTTCTTGACTGGTCCTTGTCACTCCAGCTTTGTATTTAGATTATAGATACATAAGTTTACTAAGTAAATAACAACAGTCTATGAACTTAGCAAGGGGACATCATAGGTTTAAAAGCTGGCAGCTAAAAATATATCCTCTAAAAAAATCCCTTTGATAATAATAGTAGATTAACCTCTTTAGACTTGTCCTTGTCACTCTAAGTACGTATTTATATTATAGATACATAAGTAATCTAAGTAAATAACAGCATTCTATGAACTTAGCGAGGGGATATCATAGGTTTGTGAGCTGTCAGCTAAAAATATATCGAAACAAAAAACCCTTTGACTTTGATGGTAGATTAACCTCCCAAAACTTGTCCTTGTCACACCAGCTATGTATTCATATTATAGATACATAAGTTATCTAAGTAAATAACAGCATTCTATGAACTTAGCGAGGGGATATCAAAGGTTTGTGAGCTAGCAGCTAATAATATATCGAAAAAATCTCTACATTAATTTTGATGGTAGATTAACCTCTTTAGACTTGTCCTTGTCACTCCAAGTACGTATTTATATTATAGATACATAAGTTATCTAAGTAAATAACAGCATTGTATGTACTTAGCGAGGGGATATCATAGGTTTGTGAGCTGTCAGCTAAAAATATATCGAAAAAAAAACCCTTTGACTTTGATGGTAGATTAACATTTCATGACTGGTCCTTGTCACTCCAGCTTTGTATTTAGATTATAGATACATAAGTTTACTAAGTAAATAACAGCAGTCTATGAACTTAGCAAGGGGACATCATAGATTTAAAAGCTGGCAGCTAAAAATATATCCTCTAAAAAAATCCCTTTGATAATAATAGTAGATTAACCTCCCAAAACTTATCCTTGTCACTTCAGGTATGTACTAAGATTATAGATACATAAGTTATCTAAGTAAATAACAGTAAATTCTATGAACTTAGCGAGGGGATATCAAAGGTTTGTGAGCTGTCAGCTAAAAATATATCGAAAAAAAATCCCTTTGATTTTGATGGTAGATTAACCTCCCAAAATTTGTCCTTGTCACACCAGCTATGTATTTTTATTATAGATACATAAGTTATCTAAGTAAATAACAGCATTCTATGTACTTAGCGAGGGGATATCAAAGGTTTGTGAGCTGTCAGCTAAAAATATATCTAAAAAAAATCCCTTTGATTTTGATGGTAGATTAACCTCCCAAAATTTGTCCTTGTCACACCAGCTATGTATTTTTATTATAGATACATAAGTTATATAAGTAAATAACAGCATTCTATGAACTTAGCGAGGGGATATCATAGGTTTGTGAGCTGTCAGCTAAAAATATATCGAAACAAAAAACCCTTTGACTTTGATGGTAGATTAACCTCCCAAAACTTGTCCTTGTCACACCAGCTATGTATTTATATTATAGATACATAAGTTATCTAAGTAAATAACGGCATTCTATGAACTTAGCGAGGGGATATCAAAGGTTTGTGAGCTAGCAGCTAATATTATATCGAAAAAATCTCTACATTAATTTTGATGGTAGATTAACCTGTTTAGACTTGTCCTTGTCACTCCAAGTACGTATTTATATTATAGATACATAAGTTATCTAAGTAAATAACAGCATTTTATGAACTTAGCGAGGGGATATCATAGGTTTGTGAGCTGTCAGCTGGTAATATATCGAAAAAAAAATCCCTTTGATTTTGATGGTAGATTAACCTTCCAAAATTTGTCCTTGTCACTCCAGCTATGTATTTAGATTATAGATACATAAGTCTTCTAAGTAAATAACAGCATTCTATGAACTTAGCAAGGGGATATGAAAGGTTTGTGAGCTGTCATCTAAAAATGTATCGAAAAAATCTCTACATTAATTTTGATGGTAGATTAACCTCTTTAGACTTGTCCTTGTCACTCCAAATACGTATTTATATTATAGATACACATGTTATCTAAGTAAATAACAGCATTCTATGAACTTAGCGAGGGGATTTCATAGGTTTGTGAGCTGTCAGCTAAAAATATATCGAAACAAAAAACCCTTTGACTTTGATGGTAGATTCACCTCCCAAAACTTGTCCTTGTCACACCAGCTATGTATTTAGATTATAGATACATAAGTTTACTAAGTAAATAACAGCAGTCTATGAACTTAGCAAGGGGACATCATAGATTTAAAAGCTGGCAGCTAAAAATATATCCTCTAAAAAAATCCCTTTGATAATAATAGTAGATTAACCTCCCAAAACTTATCCTTGTCACTTCAGGTATGTACTAAGATTATAGATACATAAGTTATCTAAGTAAATAACAGCATTCTATGAACTTAGCGAGGGGATATCAAAGGTTTGTGAGCTGTCAGCTAAAAATATATCGAAAAAAAATCCCTTTGATTTTGATGGTAGATTAACCTCCCAAAATTTGTCCTTGTCACACCAGCTATGTATTTTTATTATAGATACATAAGTTATCTAAGTAAATAACAGCATTCTATGTACTTAGCGAGGGGATATCAAAGGTTTGTGAGCTGTCAGCTAAAAATATATCTAAAAAAAATCCCTTTGATTTTGATGGTAGATTAACCTCCCAAAATTTGTCCTTGTCACACCAGCTATGTATTTTTATTATAGATACATAAGTTATATAAGTAAATAACAGCATTCTATGAACTTAGCGAGGGGATATCATAGGTTTGTGAGCTGTCAGCTAAAAATATATCGAAACAAAAAACCCTTTGACTTTGATGGTAGATTAACCTCCCAAAACTTGTCCTTGTCACACCAGCTATGTATTTATATTATAGATACATAAGTTATCTAAGTAAATAACGGCATTCTATGAACTTAGCGAGGGGATATCAAAGGTTTGTGAGCTAGCAGCTAATATTATATCGAAAAAATCTCTACATTAATTTTGATGGTAGATTAACCTGTTTAGACTTGTCCTTGTCACTCCAAGTACGTATTTATATTATAGATACATAAGTTATCTAAGTAAATAACAGCATTTTATGAACTTAGCGAGGGGATATCATAGGTTTGTGAGCTGTCAGCTGGTAATATATCGAAAAAAAAATCCCTTTGATTTTGATGGTAGATTAACCTTCCAAAATTTGTCCTTGTCACTCCAGCTATGTATTTAGATTATAGATACATAAGTCTTCTAAGTAAATAACAGCATTCTATGAACTTAGCAAGGGGATATGAAAGGTTTGTGAGCTGTCATCTAAAAATGTATCGAAAAAATCTCTACATTAATTTTGATGGTAGATTAACCTCTTTAGACTTGTCCTTGTCACTCCAAATACGTATTTATATTATAGATACACATGTTATCTAAGTAAATAACAGCATTCTATGAACTTAGCGAGGGGATTTCATAGGTTTGTGAGCTGTCAGCTAAAAATATATCGAAACAAAAAACCCTTTGACTTTGATGGTAGATTCACCTCCCAAAACTTGTCCTTGTCACACCAGCTATGTATTTAGATTATAGATACATAAGTTATCTAAGTAAATAACAGCATTCTATGAACTTAGCGAGGGGATATCAAAGGTTTGTGAGCTAGCAGCTAATATTATATCGAAAAAATCTCTACATTAATTTTGATGGTAGATTAACCTCTTTAGACTTGTCCTTGTCACTCCAAGTACGTATTTATATTCTAGATACATAAGTTATCTAAGTAAATAACAGCATTCTATGTACTTAGCGAGGGGATATCATAGGTTTGTGAGCTGTCAGCTGAAAATATATCGAAAAAAAAATCCCTTTGATTTTGATGGTAGACTATCCTCCCAAAATTTGTCCTTGTCACTCCAGCTATGTATTTAGATTATAGATACATAAGTCTTCAAAGTAAATAACAGCATTCTATGAACTTAGCAAGGGGATATGAAAGGTTTGTGAGCTGTCATCTAAAAATGTATCGAAAAAATCTCTACATTAATTTTGATGGTAGATTAACCTCTTTAGACTTGTCCTTGTCACTCCAAATACGTATTTATATTATAGATACACAAGTTATCTAAGTAAATAACAGCATTCTATGAACTTAGCGAGGGGATTTCATAGGTTTGTGAGCTGTCAGCTAAAAATATATCGAAACAAAAAACCCTTTGACTTTGATGGTAGATTCACCTCCCAAAACTTGTCCTTGTCACACCAGCTATGTATTTAGATTATAGATACATAAGTTATCTAAGTAAATAACAGCATTCTATGAACTTAGCGAGGGGATATCATAGGTTTGTGAGCTGTCAGCTAAAAATATATCGAAACAAAAAACCCTTTGACTTTGATGGTAGATTAACCTCCCAAAACTTGTCCTTGTCACACCAGCTATGTATTCATATTATAGATACATAAGTTATCTAAGTAAATAACGGCATTCTATGAACTTAGCGAGGGGATATCAAAGGTTTGTGAGCTAGCAGCTAATATTATATCGAAAAATTCTCTACATTAATTTTGATGGTAGATTAACCTCTTAAGACTTGTCCTTGTCACTCCATATACGTATTTAAATTATAGATACATAAGTTATCTAAGTAAATAACAGCATTGTAAAAGTTAATCTACCATCAAAATTAATGTAGAGATTTTTTCGATATATTTTTAGCTGCTAGCTCACAAGCCTTTGATATCTCCTCGCTAAGTTCATAGAATGCTGTTATTTACTTAGATAACTTATGTATCTATAATCTTAGTACATACCTGAAGTGACAAGGATAAGTTTTGGGAGGTTAATCTACTATTATTATCAAAGGGATTTTTTTAGAGGATATATTTTTAACTGCCAGCTTTTAAACGTATGATTTCCCCTTGCTAAGTTCATAGACTGCTGTTATTTACTTAGTAAACTTATGTATCTATAATCTAAATACAAAGCTGGAGTGACAAGGACCAGTCATGAAATGTTAATCTACCATCAAAGTCAAAGGGTTTTTATTTTCGATATATTTTTAGCTGACAGCTCACAAACCTATGATATCCCCTCGCTAAGAACATACAATGCTGTTATTTACTTAGATAACTTATGTATCTATAATATAAATACATAGCTGGTGTGACAAGGACAAATTTTGGGAGGTTAATCTACCATCAAAATCAAAGGGATTTTTTTTTCGATATATTTTCAGCTGACAGCTCACAAACCTATGATATCCCCTCGCTAAGTACATAGAATGCTGTTATTTACTTAGATAACTTATGTATCTATAATATAAATACGTACTTGGAGTGACAAGGACAAGTCTAAAGAGGTTAATCTACCATCAAATTTAATGTAGAGATTTTTTCGATATATTTTTAGATGACAGCTCACAAACCTTTCATATCCCCTTGCTAAGTTCATAGAATGCTGTTATTTACTTAGAAGACTTATGTATCTATAATCTAAATACATAGTTGGAGTGACAAGGACAAGTCCTGAGAGGTGAATCTACCATCAACATTAAAAAAGAGATTTTTCCGATATATTTTCAGCTCACAGCTCACAAACCTATGATATCCCCTCGCTAAGTACATAGAATGCTGTTATTTACTTAGATAACTTATGTATCTATAATATAAATACTTACTTGGAGTGACAAGGACAAGTCTAAAGAGGTTAATCTACCATCAAAATTAATGTAGAGATTTTTTCGATATATTTTTAGATGACAGCTCACAAACCTTTCATTTCCCCTTGCTAAGTTCATAGAATGCTATTATTTACTTAGAAGACTTATGTATCTATAATCTAAATACATAGCTGGTGTGACAAGGACAAGTTTTGGGAGGTTAATCTACCATCAAAGTCAAAGGGTTTTTTTTTTCGATATATTTTTAGCTGACAGCTCACAAACCTATGATATCCCCTCGCTAAGTTCATAGAATGCTGTTATTTACTTAGATAACTTATGTATCTATAATGTAAATACGTATTTGGAGTGACAAGGACAAGTCTAAAGAGGTTAATCTACCATCAAAACTAATGTAGAGATATTTTCGATATATTTTTAGATGACAGCTCACAAACCTTTCATACCCCCTTGCTAAGTTCATAGAATGCTGTTATTTACTTAGAAGACTTATGTATCTATAATATAAATACATAGTTGGAGTGACAAGGAAAAGTCCTGAGAGGTTAATCTACCATCAAAATTAAAGAGATTTTTCCGATATATTTTTAGATGACAGCTCACAAACCTTTCATATCCCCTCGCTAAGTTAATAGAATACTGTTATTTACTTAGATAACTTATGTATCTATAATATAAATACATAGCTGGTGTGACAAGGACAAATTTTGGGAGGTTAATCTACCATCAAAATCAAAGGGATTTTTTTTCGATATATTTTCAGCTGACAGCTCACAAACCTATGATATCCCCTCGCTAAGTACATAGAATGCTGTTATTTACTTAGATAACTTATGTATCTAGAATATAAATACGTACTTGGAGTGACAAGGACAAGTCTAAAGAGGTTAATCTACCATCAAAATTAATGTAGAGATTTTTTTGATATAATATTAGCTGCTAGCTCACAAACCTTTGATATCCCCTCGCTAAGTTCATAGAATGCTGTTATTTACTTAGATAACTTATGTATCTATAATCTAAATACATAGCTGGTGTGACAAGGACAAATTTTGGGAGGTTAATCTACCATCAAAATCAAAGGGATTTTTTTTCGATATATTTTCAGCTGACAGCTCACAAACCTATGATATCCCCTCGCTAAGTACATAGAATGCTGTTATTTACTTAGATAACTTATGTATCTAGAATATAAATACGTACTTGGAGTGACAAGGACAAGTCTAAAGAGGTTAATCTACCATCAAAATTAATGTAGAGATTTTTTTGATATAATATTAGCTGCTAGCTCACAAACCTTTGATATCCCCTCGCTAAGTTCATAGAATGCTGTTATTTACTTAGATAACTTATGTATCTATAATCTAAATACATAGCTGGTGTGACAAGGACAAGTTTTGGGAGGTGAATCTACCATCAAAGTCAAAGGGTTTTTTGTTTCGATATATTTTTAGCTGACAGCTCACAAACCTATGATATCCCCTCGCTAATTTCATAGAATGCTGTTATTTACCTAGATAACTTGTGTATCTATAATATAAATACGTATTTGGAGTGACAAGGACAAGTCTAAAGAGGTTAATCTACCATCAAAATTAATGTAGAGATTTTTTCGATACATTTTTAATTGACAGCTCACAAACCTTACATATCCCCTTGCTAAGTTCATAGAATACTGTTATTTACTTAGAAGACTTATGTATCTATAATATAAATACATAGCTGGAGTGACAAGGACAAGTCCTGAGAGGTTAATCTACCATCAAAATAAAAAAAGAGATTTTTCCGATATATTTTTAGATGACAGCTCACAAACCTTTCATATCCCCTCGCTAAGTTCATAGAATACTGTTTTTTACTTAGATAACTAATGTATCTATAATATAAATACATAGCTGGTGTGAGAAGGACAAATTTTGGGAGGTTAATCTACCATCAAAATCAAAGGTATTTTTTTTTCGATATATTTTCAGATGACAGCTCACAAACCTTTCATATCCCCTTGCTAAGTACATAGAATGCTGTTATTTACTTAGATAACTTATGTATCTATAATATAAATACGTACTTGGAGTGACAAGGACAAGTCTAAAGAGGTTAATCTACCATCAAAATTAATGTAGACATTTTTTCGATATATTTTTAGATGACAGCTCACAAACCATTCATATCCCCTTGCTAAGTTCATAGAATGCTGTTATTTACTTAGAAGACTTATGTATCTATAATCTAAATACATAGCTGGAGTGACAAGGACAAGTCCTGAGAGGTTAATCTACCATCAAAATTAAAAAAGAGATTTTTCCGATATATTTTTAGATGATAGCTCACAAACCTTTCATATCCCCTCGCTAAGTTCATAGAATGCTGTTATTTACTTAGATAACTTATGTATCTATAATATAAATACGTACTTGGAGTGACAAGGATAAGTCTAAAGAGGTTAATCTACCATCAAAATTAATGTAGAGATTTTTTCGATATAATATTAGCTGCTAGCTCACAAACCTTTGATATCCCCTCGCTAAGTTCATAGAATGCTGTTATTTACGTAGATAACTTATGTATCTATAATCTAAATACATAGCTGGTGTGACAAGGACAAGTTTTGGGAGGTGAATCTACCATCAAAGTCAAAGGGTTTTTTTTTTCGATATATTTTTAGCTGACAGCTCACAAACCTATGATAACCCCTCGCTAAGTTCATAGAATGCTGTTATTTACTTAGATAACTTATGTATCTATAATATAAATACATAGCTGGTGTGACAAGGACAAGTTTTGGGAGGTTAATATACCATCAAAGTCAAAGGGTTTTTTGTTTCGATATATTTTTAGCTGACAGCTCACAAACCTATGATATCCCCTCGCTAAGTTCATAGAATGCTGTTATTTACTTAGATAACTTATGTATCTATAATATAAATACATAGCTGGTGTGACAAGCACAAATTTTGGGAGGTTAATCTACCATCAAAATCAAAGGGATCTTTTTCGATATATTTTTAGATGATAGCTCACAAACCTTTGATATCCCCTCGCTAAGTACATAGAATGCTGTTATTTACTTAGATAACTTATGTATCTATAATATAAATACGTATTTGGAGTGACAAGGACAAGTCTAACGAGGTTAATCTACCATCAAAATTAATGTAGAGATTTTTTCGACATATTTTTAGATGACAGCTCACAAACCTTTCATATCCCCTTGCTAAGTTCATAGAATACTGTTATTTACTTAGAAGACTTATGTATCTATAATATAAATACATAGCTGGAGTGACAAGGACAAGTCCTGAGAGGTTAATCTACCATCAAAATTAAAAAAGAGATTTTTTCGATATAATATTAGCTGCTAGCTCACAAACCTTTCATATCCCCTCGCTAAGTTCATAGAATACTGTTATTTACTTAGATAACTTATGTATCTATAGTATAAATACATAGCTGGTGTGAGAAGGACAAATTTTGGGAGGTTAATCTACCATCAAAATCAAAGGGATTTTTTTTTCGATATATTTTCAGCTGACAGCTCACAAACCTATGATATCCCCTCGCTAAGTACATAGAATGCTGTTATTTACTTAGATAACTTATGTAGCTATAATATAAATACGTACTTGGAGTGACAAGGAGAAGTCTAAAGTGGTTAATCTACCATCAAAATTAATGTAGACATTTTTTCGATATATTTTTAGATGACAGCTCACAAACCTTTCATATCCCCTTGCTAAGTTCATAGAATGCTGTTATTTACTTAGAAGACTTATGTATCTATAATCTAAATACATAGCTGGAGTGACAAGGACAAGTCCTGAGAGGTTAATCTACCATCAAAATTAAAAAAGAGATTTTTCCGATATATTTTTAGATGATAGCTCACAAACCTTTCATATCCCCTTGCTAAGTTCATAGAATGCTGTTATTTACTTAGATAACTTATGTATCTATAATCTTAGTACATAGCTGAAGTGACAAGGATAAGATTTGGGAGGTAAATCTACCATTCATATCAAAGGGAATTTTTTTGAGGATATATTTTTAGCTGCCAGCTTTTAAACCTATGATGTCCCCTTGCTAAGTTCATAGACTGCTGTTATTTACTTAGTAAACTTATGTATCTATAATCTAAATACAAAGCTGGAGTGACAAGGACCAGTCTTGAAATGTTAATCTACCATCATAGTCAAAGGTTTTTTTTTCTTCGATATATTTTTAGCTGACAGCTCACAAACCTATGATATCCCCTCGCTAAGTTCATAGAATGCTGTTATTTACTTAGATAACTTATGTATCTATAATCTGAATACATAGCTGGATTGACAAGGACATGTCTTGAGAGGTTAATCTACCATCAAAATCAAAGTAAAGATTGTTGTCGATATTATTGTCGCCGGTGGCTAATAAACCTATGTGTCCCCTCGGTAAGTACATAGAATGATATTATTTACTTAGTATACATTTACATGTTTAAAATAAATACATTTTCAGAGTGACACCATCACATTTTTGATATCTTATACTCTTTCTTTAGAAGCGAAAACGTATGATTATTGCATTACGTTTGTTTTTGTTCGATTAATGACTCTGAAACTTTAATGGGATCATCAAATCTCAATTCACTACGAAGGTACTATGTAGTCTTTAGTAATTAGCATTTTTTTTTAGATTTGAACTCTTGAAACCGATTAAATTACAAAAGACTTTGGGTTTTTGTTAATTCTGAATTCATGTCTATTTAATATATTTTAACGCCTGTTAGGACTTTTTTCAATTGTTTTTATAATTTCCTTATATTTAAATTAATTTTCCTCTGTAAATAAGGTAAATAAAGCAATTTTTTGGATTCTTCTTAATTTGGTCGGATTATATTGGCCGCTAACTTTTGGCTGCTAACTTCACGCCGGTCCGCAAGGCTCTGTGCTGTCCCCAACACTGTTCCTTCTACATATCAATGATATGCTGTCTATTGACGGCATTCATTGCTATGCGGACGACAGTACAGGGGACGATCATTACACGGGCCGTGCAAATATCCCTCGTTCCGAGGTGGAAGAAAGCCGCGAACGGCTGGTGTCTGAAATCGAGAGTACACTAACTAGTGTCTCCGATTGGGGTCGACTAAACCTTTTTTTTTTTTATTTTTTTATTAGCTTGGGGAAATCCTCGTAGGATACCCTACCGCCCTGGGTGGGAGCGGCCAGGTTATGCCGGACTTTTACCGGCTAAAACCCCACGGTGGTCGCCACCTGCGCTACAGAGGGGGGCGGGCTCTCGTGCAGATCGCGTACCTGCTCGCCCCTCCACGCGCGGCGCTGTGATAATCCGTCCCGGGGGAAGTGTGATACCTCCCCCCAGCACCCTCGCGGTGCTATCGCACGATGAGTCCACAACAGTGACCACAACGACTCATCGTCCTCCTCGGGGCCGCTTCTGGGCATTCAGGGTCCCCACCCCGATTGCCCACGACCCCGAAGGTCCCCGTTTAGTCGCCTTTTACGACAGGCAGGGGAACACCGTAGCTGAGATTCTAATCCATCCCCAGCTACAGGGCAGGAGGGCCGCCACGAGGCACGGCCGCGCCTAGGCGACGTCGTCTCTGGGCGGGATCGGCCCTCTCCCGATCCCGCTCAGCAGCCTCCTTCTGGACCATTACGGTCTCACAGAAGGAGGCTACGGCCCTCCACGCCGTATCCCCGCTCAGCATCGCCGACACGACTGCTGGCAGGGAGAGATTCCGACCGATCAGGTCGACCAGGATCCGCCGCTCGGGTTCCCACGCAGGGCACACCGCGAGCGTGTGCGATGCGGAGTCCTGGTCGCTTCCACCGCAATGGAAGCAAGCCGCCGTCGCCTCACGTCCGATCCTACACAAATAATCACCGAAGCACCCATGCCCGGTGAGAATCTGTGTAAGTCTGTAGGTGAGTCTTCCACCTTGTCGCTGCATCCAGGCCTCGAAGACCGGCAGGACTGCTCCGACAACGCGTTTGCGCGCATGCCGCTCCTCACGGAGCCTTGCACGCCACTAAACCTAGTCCATTTAAACCCCACCAAGACCCAAGCCTGCGCGTTCACCGCTAAGAAAACCCCATGGTCTGTGGTTCCACAATTCCAGAACACCTCCTTGAACATCAGCCAAAGCATCGAGATCCTTGGCGTCGACATTTCTAGCGACGTTTTGTTCCGAAGTCACTTAGAAGACAAGGTTAAGCTGGCATCCAAAAAGCTTGGAGTGCTCAACAGAGCGAGGCAGTACTTCACAGCGGGGCAAAGACTGCAACTTTATAAGTCGCAGGTCCGGCCTCATATGGAGTACTGCTGTCATCTATGGCCGGGAGCACCTGGATACCAGCTTGGGCCTTTAGACTCGGTTCAGCGACATGCCGTCAGAATTGTTGACGATCTCGAGCTCACAAGCGATTTAGAGCCCCTCAGTCTGAGGAGAGACTTTGCCTCCTTATGTGTGTTCTACCGCTTGTACAACGGAGAGTGTTCTAAGGAATTGTTCGACTTGATGCCCACAGCTACCTTCTGCCATCGCAACTCTCGCCATCGACGGGGAGTCCATCCTCACACATTGAAACCAGATTTGTTCCGAGCTGTACGGGCTAAAAGGAGTTTTCTTCCGCGGACGCTCGGACTGTGGAATGAGCTCCCCGCCGTGGTTTTCCCAATAGAGTACAGCATTCTTCAAATAAGGGCGTGAAGAGATTTCTTCAGGGTCGGCAACGCGCGAGTGATACCCCTGGTGTTGCAAGCGTCCATAGGCTATGGTAACTGCTTACCATCAGGCGGGCCGTATGCTTGTTTGCCACCTTAGTGGTTTAAAAAAAAAAAGTCAAAACCTAAGCCAAAACCGAATCTAATTAGATATATATTATTATTATAGATTAAAATACGATTTGTTATTTGTTTTGTGGTTCGGTTCAATAACATGTGTAATTTCACGCTAATCCCTACAGTTTAAAAGTAAACTTTTCAAAATGAAATACAATACTGAAAATCCTGTATCGACGTGAGAAATGAGAGTTACTTTGTAGAACAATAAGCAAGTTCGTAACTCTGTGAATACAAGGGAGTCTTTGTAACGAAGCTCGGCTGAAACGAACTTAGACTAATTTCCATGTAATTTGTGTTCGTTCGCGGGATTTGGCGGAGAGTCGTAAAGTAAAAATGTTACTTGTAGACCGCACCCTGATGAATATTAAACACAACACGGCTAATGAATGCACCAACTTACTCGACATAATTACAGCGAACTCATTGAATACTTTGACGAACTCTGCCGACACTTGTTAAAATTCTTGACGAGTGTTTTACTGGGGGAACATGGTTCGGCGCATACATTTACATCTTGCTGCCTTATGGTTTATAACCGTAAGGTTGTAATTAGTACCTAAGTAAGTTATTTTATATTAAGTTAACTGTATAATATCGTAAGTTATTAGTTAGAAATAGTAGCAATAAAGTTAACATAGCTTTATATTAATTTGATACTAAAATCTTTGATTAAGGATACATCCAGATAGAGTGTCGCAGCTGCGCCCGCGTCGATGAAAATAGCCCCTAACTGTTAGGGGCTAAATCAACTAAAAATAAATAAAATTGCAAAATAATGTCCTATATTTAAATTTCTCCCGATTTTAATTGGAATATTTCAACAACTACTATCATTATGAACGTCACTATGACAAGCAGAATGACGCAGAGGGTAAAACGTAGCTGTTACGCGCAGCAGCCTATAAAAGTTGGCCTGTTTTATATATTCGTGTAGTATGGCAACGTTCTTTCTAGGTATATTTATTTCTATGACTAAAATACTAAAAACTTTACTATGTTTTCATATATAATTGTTCTAGTCATTCATTTAGGTATAATTTTTATTTTACGAATATTTACATGTTTCTTTTTATAAGATTGTGAAAAAAAAACCGCAAAAAAGATTAAATGCAATTTTTCTTAAAATTGTTGAGGCTTATGTTTGACCACAACGTCACCTTAAAAAGTAATTACTGAAAAGAAAATTAAATGTAAAATGGAACTTGGAAAATATTGTAGATATTTCTCTGTCTGGTTCACCTCACGTAGAAAGCTAAAGGTATTATACAATAAGTAAATATAATTCACACCGCAATTCTGGATTCATTCCAACAGCTAATATCCCATTCTGTTTGTCTTTCGAGGCAATAAAATGACTTTTATGCAAATCATACGAATTCTATACATTTTTGATGAGCCACCCCCGACGCATTCGCAGCGTTTAATTAATACATTTTTCCATCAAAAGTTTGATATTTCCAAACTCACGGTTTATTTATGTCTCAAAAGATTTAGTGAGCCGTGAATAATGTCGCTTGAATACTGAAAATCAGGTAAGTATTATACAGTTCTGCGGTTTTCCAGATTATCTACTTATGTTATACTAGCTGTCCCCCGCGGTTTCACCCGCGTTCCCGGGATAAAAAGTAGCCTATGTCCTTTTCCATACCATAGGCTATCTGCATGCCAAATTTCATGTTGATCCGTTGAGTAGTTGAGGCGTGAAGGCGTAACAAACAAACAAACAAATAAACAAACAAACTCACTTTCGCATTTATAATATTAGTTAGGATAATAATGTATTTGGAACTAGCTGATCCCCACGGTTTCAACGGATGACGGTTATTTTTTTTTATTTTTTTTGCGTAATTCTTTTTCTAAAATAAAAGTAGCCAAGTTACAAACAAAACTTAAATAACTAAAGAAGAATGGCAAGATAGCATGTTACTTGACACCCATTGATAGGGGTACCGTTCATACTGGAAACTTATTAATAATTGTAGAGCGTTATAAAAGTAACTAAAAAGCAAATGGAAAGTAGGTATGTTGTAAAAGCTGGAACAAAAAAGATATGAGAGGTACAAAATATAACATAAATTTCCAACTAACATTTTCAGCCGATTACAAAATCCAAGGTACTTGCAACTTGCAAAACGTTATCCATGGGTAAATCAAATGCATCTATCTAAGTTGGTATGCTGAATAGTCGGTAAAAACAGGTAAAGCCGGGTCGTCCATTACCCACTAAATTAAAAAAATATGTTTGCCGTTGAATACGATCGATGGACTTAATGAATTGACTACGCTAGTATAATAATCATCTATGGAATTAACATTTGACACTAATGTTGAAGTAATCGTGAAAATATCGATACTAACGGACCTTGATCAATACTTTCAATAATTATACTTCATGTTACATCCTGGAGATTATTATTATTTATTTATTAGTGCACGTAGCCAGCAAGCATATCCAACTGTGACTAATTTGTTTTGCGTGAATCGGTAGAAGGTAATATGCTAAAAAGTGTAAGTCCAAATGTTAAATTAATATTGTAATGTAAATGTTAAGTATTATTTTTTAGTACCTTATTAGTACCTTCTATAGATAAGTATAAATAAATAAATTGTCGATATTTTTCTACTCTACTTGGGAGTGACAGATTTTATTTGACGGCACGTCATGCTCGTTGGGTTTTGTAAGTGCACGATATCTTAATTTTTAATAAATTAATAGTTATTTATGCAACTGTTGTATAATATATTAAAACACGAATGTGGGTTTATCACACGAAGCGAAGCTAGTGTGATAATAGTATCACATGAGGGTTTTAATAAATAATCTATAATAATTATTTACCATATAACTAGGTATAATATATTTAACGAGTATATAGGTACACTAATACTTGTACGTAGTATTTATATATTCTGAGCTAATGCTGACTATGTCCTTTATGGAAGAAATACACAATCTCCTAAGACATTGTAGGTAGGTACTATATTACTACATTAGTACATATATAATAACTCAATTTTTTATTTACAACAAATATGTACAAAATACAATCTATATTTACAAAATATAATCTATATATAGAAAATTTCCTCAAGCCTGCCGCTGCTTCCGATTAACGGCAAGGTTCCCAGAAGGCTGGCAGCGTTTCCTCTTTGGATAGCCAAGCTGAAGCGTTGGCGGAAAAAGCTCCCCGCCCGCTGGTCTCCGGAGGTCTCGATCAATTTTGAAGACAAGAAACTGTTTTTTTTTAAGTTATCGCTAAACCTAAAGCTAATCTATAGTATTGTTTTGACGAATTATAATTTTTCATCATTTCATGGATTAACATTATTATAAAAAATATATACAATATAAGATACTGTGACCCAGGTGTCATTTGTTTTCATTTTTTTAAACGAATTACTCTTTGTAAAGATCAAAGGTGAACTTTTAAATGGTGCCTCGTTTGTTGTAAAATAACTTTCATAATCCACCCTCATTAATGACTGCAAATAACTGCTCGAGTACTAGTCTACACTAGACTGAAGGCTGTTGATATGCGGAAAAACGGTGCTTTTTCTCCTTTTTTCCTAAGTGAGCTCGCGTCTCAACGTCAACAGCGCATAAAGTGGTTTTATAATAAAATCAAGCTCTTTTGATTTAAGCACGATAGCTCTGCTTGTCGAGCGGTTGAACATGGAAATGAGAGACTATAGAGAAAAAATAGCTCTACATACGTTGTTTATAAAATTGCAGGTTTATTTATTTGGTTGAAGAGATTTTATTACTCGCTTTATGTACATGTTTTCTAAATGAGAATGTACAACAATGGCCTTACCTATACCTTTTGTTTAACAGGCTAAAGGGAAAAATATACCGCAAAAATAAATTAGACGCTTTTATCCCAACCATGAAGTTGTGTTCATATATTTTAACAGAATTACACTCGAGCAATGGCACAGTAAATTCAATAGAAGTTTCCAAATGCTTACTTTTCTTTATTTTAAATGATAACCAATACATTGCCTCAAATAATTAAAGAACAGGAATTATTTTCTGCAAGTACCTCTTTTATATGTCATTTCGAGCTTGTGCCAAATTCGATGCCGGTGATTTTATTATAATATCCATATTATACGATTGTTTCTAAAGTCAGAATCAAAGAGCATAATAACAAAATAGAATAATGGAATCACTTCATATAAAATAGTTTACGAACGCACGAAGTTTTGGAAAAAATAAAAGATATTATTTTCTTCCCATCGCTTATCTGATCCCTAACTAAGCATAGCTTGTACTATGGAAACCAGACAACTGAATAATATACCTACTTGGTACTTTTAATACTTAATAATTTATAAAATTAATACTTAATAATATACTACATACTTTTAGATCTGTTTGATTTGTATACCTTCGTCAGTTCTCGATTCTGTAGAAAGGCACAAAGGAGTGAAACTTTATTTATGTATAGAGTTATTGAATTATTTTGGTGAGACTATTTGAAAAGATACAAAGCATTGCGATCTTTATCTGAAAACCGAACTATTGAAATTTTGCCTAAGCAAAATATGCTGATATTTTTAAATTCTCCGACAAAAATAAAACAAATTAAAAAAGCCTTTATTTTATATACAAGTTTACTCTTACCGAATAATTAGTAAGCCAAAAGCATATATGTCTTCACAGTGAGGTACAACCTCACCAACCCGCGGAACTAATATCGAATTCGAAGTGTATTCGCGTAGAAAGTTGTGAAGTTTTACGTAGCGCGGGTCTACGAGGGTGCTACGGCTTAACCGTCGATCGGTACTGAGAGCCGCGGCCGCTCTGTGTCGGCGGCAAACAGACGCCTGCCTTATATCGGGGGCGTCCATACCCTTCCCGCGAATACACCCCCCAGTCATCTACGACTGAACACGGAAAAAAGTGCTACGAAAATCGTCTTAAGTCTATACACAATGAATAAGCTTTTCTTCTGTAAATAAGAGTAAAGTCATTGAGGTTTTTATTGTTGTCGTTTTTATTTCTCATTCAAGGAATTTTAATCTAGTATTTATGAATACATTATTTTAATATTGTGCTAATGCTGTTTTTAGTGTTCCGTAGCCAAATGGCAAAAAACGGAACCCTTATGGATTCGTCATGTCTGTCTGTCTGTCCGTCCGTATGTCACAGCCACTTTTTCCGAAACTATAAGAACTTGACTGTTGAAACTTGGTTAGTAGATGTATTCTGTGAACGGCATTAAGATTGTAACACAAAAATAGAAAAAAAACAATAAATTTTGGGGGTTCCCCATACTTAGAACTGAAACACTTTTTTTTTTAATAAAACCCTTACGTATTTGGTGTCTATGGATAGGTCTTCAAAAAGATATTGAGGTTTCCAATATTATTTTTTTCTAAACTGAATGGTTTGCGCGAGAGACACTTCCAAAGTGGTAAAATGTGTGTCCCGTCCCCCCTGTAACTTCTTAAATAAGAGAATGATAAAACTAAAAAGAATATATGATGTACATTACCATGTAAACTTCCACCGAAAATTTGTTTGAACGATATCTAGTAAGTAGTTTTTTTTTAATACGTCATAAATTGAAGTTCATATCAAATACTCAGGTCTATACTACCATTTACTTATATAGCTACCTACAGGTTTGTACGGAACCCTCGGTGCGCGAGTCTGACTCGCACTTGGTCGGTTTTTTATAGTTTGTTTTTGGTATTTTATTAAGAACCCCATGAACAATATCTCTTGTTTTCCAATTTTAAACTAGGTAGATGATAGTGTTTGCGGCCAAACGATGTCATGGTTTAGTGTCGGTAGACACTGGAACTCTGCGAGCGTTGTGAGGGAGCGAAGAGCACCAGCCCTTATTTCAGCTGACAAAGCGAAATGAAAGCGAATCGTAGATAAGGTTTGAGAAATCGGAGCTCGACGAACTACATCGCCAAGCAATTTACAGCAGCAGTGTCTGACAACAGTCAGCCCATCTCCCATTGGCAATGGGCCATTGCAACCTTGCAGAACTGCTCCTTATATCCCGTGTACTCTATCATATTATCTTACTATATGTGTTATCTCCTCATATTCCTTGCTCATAACCTTTACTCTTCTATAAGAAGCACTCTCCTTCCTCACGCTTAGCAGACATGGATAGACTGCCAACGAGACGAGATAGGTAAATAATGTAAACAAACTTTTTTATTAATAATTATGTTGACAGCTGCTTTACCGGCCGCTTTCCCGTACCACGAATCATACAACGACAGGTGTCGTCGCCTAACTGTCGTCATTATTGTATATACGCGAGAGATAATGATCGCTCGCTATCGTAATGTAACTCAGTAGAGGTCGGTTGTTTACATATTTTATCTCCTCTCGTGGGCTCAAGTATAGGCATTCATGATATATTTAAGAAGGGTCTTATATTCCTTTTGTTCAAATAGTTAACAGTGCTTTGTAATACCTGGCTGGCTACAACCCTCAAGTTAAAATCTGTCGCCAAGCACCTAGTGGTGTGGTCCGGCAGTTGCACTTGAGAGTCAGTTTCCTTCTCGGTTTTGTATAGGTTGGCAACACATCGGCAATCAATACTCCTAATATTGGTAATGTCCATAGGCGACGGTAGACATTACCCCTAGGTGCCAGGTGGATCCGATTGTCAGCCTTTGCATAAAGAAAAATATATGCCATACTTTAAAGATAACCCCTAATGATTTTCATTGACTGTTCCATTTAAAGAATATATCAGCCTCCGCAAATAGGTACGGCGTGATACTAAACCACACCCTTACAAATAAATAAATTGAAAGCCAGACGTGTCCTAATAATTTTCTTAATATCGAAAATACGGGGAAAATGGAGTTATTTATTTTTTTGCTGATTCTTAACATAAGCTGTCGGCTGAACAGGAAAACATAAAGGAAAACGACAGAGGGAAAATGTCACAAGTTTAAGAAACGACCGTGCGTTTTATGTTTCTGTTACTTGATAGAAAACAGCAGCCTGCTCTGCCTTTACAGTATAAAGTAAATGTTATTGCTTTGTGAAGAATGGGTAAAGTTATGTAAAATGTCTTCGTGTAGCAAAGTACGGCTAGTAGTGTAGTAAGTAGGCTCATTTTCAGTAAATAATTATTACTGATATATAATTTTATATACCTAATAGAAACTTTATCTGTTCGATTTAATGACTGTAATAGTTTAATATTTTTGGGTTAAACAAACAAGCATTTAAAAAGCTTTGACTAGGGGGGCTAAAAAGGAAGCTAAAGCAATATTGCTACGCAATTCATTTTTTCGAATTCTTGGCAGATTCTAAGTGATTCCAATATTTTTTGGTGAAATAGTTACTCATTATATACAATTCAATTCATTAAAAGATTTGGAATTGATGAATTGCATAAGATCTGCTTTAAATTCGAAAAAATTAATTGCGTTAGCAATATTGCTTAGCTTCCTTTTTAGGGGGCCAGGTATACCTATGTAGTTATTGTGCTTCATAAACGCGTTTGATTGATTTTACGATATTACTGCCTACCGACGACAAAAGTTATGACAAATACCTACGTAAAGATCCTTGGCTATCAACAATCCTACCTACCAGTTGACGTAGGAAATGCCCGGTATTCATATTGAATCTTGAGTTTATCGTGAAAGTAGCACAAATTGCATTTCTGCATTACAAGCAATGTTAAAATTACTATAATAATAACAAAAAAGCATAATTTAATTTAAAAGCTAAAATAAAGTATTTTATTCTCCGAAAAACATATTTGTAAGACACAAGGCAAAAATCTCTTACAACAAAATAGCAAAACGTAAATATAAGTAGCTCACCTTAAGCTTCCACATTGGCGCTCTTCGAAGATCACATGGTATCTTAAATTGCGATACCAAACCTCTATGCGATTGCTACAAACACTGAACACGCTCGGGAACTAATTTACGAATATATTATTGCACAAAATATAGTTTGTTTATGTGAATATTTGCGAAATAAGATGTAGTAGTATCATGTTGTGCTAGGGCGGGCTCGTAGCGCCGACTAGCGGCGGACGTGCGAAGCACTCGCGAGGGCGGCGGCGGTAACTGGGATCGAGGGTGCCGGCTGTCGGTCTCTGTCTCCCTCCTCTCACTCACACACTTCACCGTAATTGACACAAGCAAACTTGATACGCAAAAACGACGCTTTTATCAATGACATAGGATATAATATTAGAACGTACGTTGGTACCGTACGCCGATCTCCCGCTCGAAGGCTGCGCGTAGTGGCCTTGAGTGGGCCTGATGTTTTCATCTGATGTGCGTAATAAAGCGTTTAGGGAGGGGACAACTGACTTTAGCTGAAGGATTTATAGAGGAATCTCTAAAATTAATTCGACGCGATTGTTGTGCTCTCTCGATGTTATAGGGTGACGGCACACTGTGGATCGAAAATCAGCTTTCGAAGACATAGGGATTTCAATTTTTAAGTGTCGTTTTTTTTCTTGGATATGGATTTTGTTTACCATTAATATGCTCAAATATTCACACAAGTTTCATTTAGCATACAAACGGACGACTTATGATTTTTTTTCGAAAAAATTGTATGGAGCTGGTATGAAAAATGCGATTATCTTTGGAACAGCAAGTTAAACCGTAATATCCTTACAGGGAGTTTTAGAACTAATTATTTATGATTTATTGACATACCACACATAACGTTATCTGCTGCAGAAAAAAAGAAAAAAATTAAGAAATATATATATTTTTTTAAAATTTTGTAATGACTTGTTTTAAAGCACCAAGACAAAATACCAAGTTTATATTAGCTAATTAGCCTGAAACAGTGATATTTAATCATTATTTTGTAGTACCATGACCACCATGCAACAAAACAAATCACAAACTATTATCTTATTCTGGCAAGTAGGTAATTAGGAGTTCTAGTAAATATTTTCAATAATTAAGCACTTTAGCTAACACATCTTTGATGAGCGTAGTTAACTCCAGATGCAGCTGCAAAAATTAAGGAAATGCTTGATAAACCAATTAAATCTTTATTTACCCCACAAAAATCACTAGGGTTGCTCCTTTCACTAAAACTGTCTAAGTGGCGATACATCACGTTGCGAGAGACAGCCATTAGGGAAGGTGCTAAAGATATTTACCCGTCTTACTACAAAGTTCAACAAGCCAAATTGCAATGCTATCCTCCGAAACAATCAGTGACAGTAACGGATACATCAGCTAGGATTACACTTCAAGCATTACTAGATATCACGGTGAAAAGGATCCTTGAAAGTCTTTCTGGCAATGTAGAAAATAAGGATCTGAAACTAATATCCAAGTGGGAATTTGATGGTGCTTCCAACCAAACCCAATATAAATAAAAAAGGAAGGGGGACAAGATGATTCAAGTACATTTATGACCTCCTTGGTGCCACTCAAGCTGACTGCTGGAGACGAAAGTTTATGGATGAATCCTAAGCCATGCTCAGCCTTATATTGTCGTCCAGTGCAGTTCACTTTTGTAAAAGAGAACGAAGAAGTGGTCATCAGTTGCAAAAGGTAAACGGATGACGAAATTAAGGATCATATCCCCACTAAGTGCAATAATAATAAGGTGAGTCATCAACTTATGATGACAATGATCGATGCTAAAATTTGTACGTATCTTTCGGAAGCTAGATCAAATGCATCATGCTACCTGTGCTTAGCCAAACCTACAGAAATGAACCGTTTAGATGCTGTATCTTCAAAGACTGTGTCAACTGGCGTATATGAATTTGGCTTGTCATCACTACACGCCCGTATAAATTCTATGGAATGTCTTTTACATATTTCATATAGACTCGACTTCAAAAAGTGAGCTGCAAGAGGAAATGAGTACAAGGTATTATTAGACGCAAGAAAAAAACATACAGGATAAATTGAAAGATGAGCACAATCTTTTGATTGACATTGTAAAACATGGCTTAGGAGCCACAAATGACGGGAATACAGCAAGAAGATTTTTCGAGTTCCCCGATAAAACTGCAGCCATCACTGGGTTGGATGAAGAGCTTGTTCGAAGATTTGCCGTGATTCTGCAAGCAATAACATCTGGGGAGCAAATCGATGTTATCAAATTTAAAGATTATGCCCGCAAAACAGCCGAAAAGTACGTAGAGTTATACCACTGGTACCACATGTCTTCGACCGGTCATAAACTGTTGATACACGGTGCAGACATCATCGCCAATAACGATATTGTGCCAATTGGGAGCCTTTCAGAAGAAGCCTCAGAGGCCCTCAATAAAGATTTTAGGAGGTTCCGAGAACATCATTCGCGGAAAAAGAGCAGGCAAGCTTCCAATGAGGATATCTTCAATATGCTTGTTCTTTCGTCTGATCCTTTGATCAGCGCACGAAGACCTAAGTTAGATACCAACAAAAGCCAGGGTTTCTTCGCTGAAACTAAAGAACTGATCAAGTTTCCGGAAACTCAGTTTGAGTTTTTGGATGTATCTAATTTGGATCCTGATTCCGAATTGGAATCCGACGAGAGCGATATTGAATATTAATTATTGTATAATATAGGTAATTTTTATAAGTTTATATTGTCTAAGTATTTTTTTATAATTATGGAGTAATTTTTTTTTTTTTTGTAGAATCATGCAAATACAAACATTTATTAAAATAATTATTGTTGGTATTTTTTAAATAAAAAAATATGTTTTTAATTTTTTTCTTTTTTTCTGCAGCAGATAACGTTATGTGTGGTATGTCAATAAATCATAAATAATTAGTTCTAAAACTCCCTGTAAGGATATTACGGTTTAACTTGCTATTCCAAAGATAATCGCATTTTTTATACGAGTTCCATACAATTTTTTCGAAAAAAAATCATAATTCATCCGTTTGTATGCTAAATGAAACTTGTGTGAATATTTGAGCATAGTTATGGTTAACAAAAGCCATATCCAAGAAAAAAAACGACACTTAAAAATTTAAATCCCTATGTCTTCGAAAGCTGATTTTCGATCCACAGTGCGGCACCGGATTTCGTCATATGCATAATCGGAAAAAAAATAGGTCCTGCGTATCTTTCAATAATTAGTGTAGGAAAATTATGTAATAGTGAATAGAAATAGCAATCATAATACTACATATCGTCCATTTATAATAATATTCAACTTTTAATCCTTCAGTGATTAATGTAAGGCAAAAAGTAATGTATGTAATAGTTGTACGTAGTATTTATCTACTCTGAGGTAATAGTAAATAAAAACAGTAACATTTTTTACATTATTTTCATTTAATAAAAATAAATATTTTACTTTAATCTTTCAATAATTAATGTAAGGCTAAATATTCATGCTAATATATAAATAAAAAGAATAATTATAATGATATCTTGATTTAATAAAAAATATGTATTTTACTTTTAACTCTGAATATTACATCTATATCTCACAGATTTCCAAATGAAGATTTTACAACTCACTAATAATATTCAATATTGTAAGCATTGTAAGACAAAGCGCAAACAATTTAATATTAAAGTTTGCTTAAGTAGATAAACTTGACAACAGATAACAATATACATAAGTTATTAATTAACTTGTACTTTGAGACATCTATTTATGTAGACATTAGTTTTTAAAACTAAGCATAATTGCATTTTAAAAGCATTGGCGATTTCATTGGCTTTTAGCGTATATCTTTATTCCTGTGGCTGCAGTAGGTATGTATGCTACTTATGCTAGTTGAGGATTGTTACTATAATTTCAGCCAATGAGCAAAGGTTCTAGTTTGCCAGATTCATATAATGCTTTGACATCTGAACCACCTCCAATACAGTTGCCGTTGATGAAGACTTGAGGTACCTGAGGAAGAAAAAAAATTGACTTGTATATGCACTGGCTTTGTGCTCTGCGGGTTCACTATATTACCCCAGTAAGGAGGGCATACCCATCCTTAAGGATTGCATACATTATTTGTGTGCTCATGGATGGGACATACATCGTCTAAGATGTACAACTTATAAATACATATGAAAAAAACAGGATTAGCTAGTCAACTGATTAACCAGTTGGTTCTCGCAAGGGACGCACATCCTATTATAACAATTGATGTCATTATTATATTTTTAACCGCAAGCTAAGGTATTAAGGAACCTTTATGCAAAATTCCATGTTTTTGGTACCTCCAGTTTGAGCTGTATGTAGTTATCTTAAATATAAAGATAGAGAGCTGATAATAGATAACTAAAAGGACTTAGGTAAAAGGGTAATAACAATAATTCAAATGATTGAATGCAAATTGAAATGAATTGAGCTCTAGCATAATTTCACTGGCTGTTCTCTTTTCTTCATACTCAAAAATCTATCCCCCACAGTTTCAGCTGCATTCCTGTAAAAGTATACTTGTAATTGTAGTAGGGAATATTGCTTCCTCTGAGTATTTTAGAATCAGATCAGTATTTCCTAAGTTAAAGTCCTCAGTATGGAAGCGCTCCTGGTGTAGCATGATTAGCTGTTCTTAATCAACCGGCAAAGTTAAGCTACCACCATTGTGGTCAGTACTTGGATGCATGATCACCTAATTGAGCGTTTCTGTGCTTCGAAAGGAATGTATAGCCTTTGGTTCCAGTTATCACTTAATTGTGAAAGTCATTAAGCTAGTTGGAGGTCTACTAGGCGGCTTGAAAACTCCAACAATAAGCTGACAACTAGCCTACCCCCACCGATCCACAGCGGGCACAATATCTGCCCATTCCCTTTCACCCTCATTTGTGCGATGAGGCCTGAGCTCAGCAGTGGGACTTTATAGGCTCATGATGATGTCGATGATTTCCTAAGTGTACGCCCTACATCCAAAATTTACCTCTTTATAATGTAGTATAGATTGTTCTTATGACCTTTAAAGTTCAGAATACCTAACCAGTAAGTTTTTATAAAACCGGTTAGTTTCGGCTATATCGCTAATAGGTATAGGTATATGAATCATACTTCCGTGTATGGCTACTTACAGTTCTGATACCAGAGATTTCCGATAAGTTATCTTGGATAGCAGTGCCATCTTCTCGCTCGTCTAACTCGTACACTTTGATTGGCTGTTTAACACTGTTAAACACCTGAAATTAGACAATAATCTTATTAAAATCGACCGGGTAGATACCGATCCTATCAATAGGTTTACGTTTAGGTAAGAAAAAACAGAATAAATACCAAAGTAACTCACATCTTTGGCCAGTTTACAGTATGGGCAATACGTTTTCGAAAAAACGACGACTTTGTCCTGGGAAATTGCATCTTTAATAAATTGTTGAATTTGAGCTGGATTCGCCATGTTGGACGTACGAACAATTTTGCTGGTTTGAGTGCCCATAGAGGTGTGTAACTCAGCTCCGAACCAGCTCAATGAATCAGATCACTAGGGTTTGAGCCGTTGAGCTACAGCTCAACAACAAAATGACTAGCTCACGGCTCAATCCAACTCCTGTTGTATCTACGACTCCCCCCCATAGATTAATCTTGTGATTTTAATCTAAGAATTATTATTTCGTTCTAAAACATTGCAATAATAATTTAATTCAATAAATAAATATGTGACATTACTAGATAATATAATAAAAAACAAATAATTCCAACTCTAAAGTATGAAAAGAGTCGCTCGGCGGAGTCCAACGAATCGCGGCAGCTCAGTCAGCTCGATTGGACGCGCGATATTCAGTGAGCGTGCGCGCTTATCGTGGACTATAGGTATAAATTGAGCTGATCTGCGAGCTGAGTCATTGAACCGGCTCACACTCCTGAGCCGTGAGCTGTTATGCAGCTCGCGTATTTTTGATGAGTTACACACCTCTAAGTGCCCATAAGTTTTTTTTCATCAGCAAATTTGAAACGTCACCGCGCCGTCAAATAATGACACTGACACCTGATACAGGGTTGCCAGACGTTTTGAATGAGCGATCGTTCCTTTATGGATAGTAACTATCAAAGAGTATAGTAACTATCCATAAAGGAAGTAACTATACTCTTTGGATTGCACGATGGGTAAATGAAAAATCGTATTCCCTAAGAACGCCGATTACGAAATACTACTTTCCACACAAAAAAAAATGTACATATTCAAGTTTATTTATTGTTTATTTTAAATTTAAAGCAATCATCAAAAACCTAAAAAAAAGGATGTGACGTATGCATGTGGCATCTTGTTTTTTTTACCTTCGTGGAATAATATGTCTAAATATTTCAGTGATTTGCTATCGTAGTAGTTCATTTGGCGCGTTGTAGTTAAGTTTCAAATGTTTCAATCAAGAAAATAAAACGGCAGAGAATTCACGCAGTAAATTTCACAGTTTCTTACAACTAAATAACAATGGCCAAAATGGACCTAAGAATGTCTAAAAATTGCTATGATATCATTTTCCTTTTTTAAATTCAGTCATCTGAACAGAAATAGAAATCAGAAAAAATATATAATTTTTTATATTTAGTCAAAATTGACTTTTAGTGTTACTCTAATTGGGTTTCTGAACAAATCTAGCACATGCATTCCATTCCATTTCACGTTAAGAAGCCATAGTAGGTTTGATAATTTTATTTTACATTTTTAGTTAAGAAAATACATAATCTTCTTCTTCTTAATCTTATTTTTAATTTTGGCAACCAAGCCCAAATTAGGGCTCATTTCTGCCAGTGTCGAGTTATATTATAGTTTTCAGTCACAATAAATCACTTCACATTATAGTCCTCAGTCAGTCACCGTCCATAAAAGTCATGTTTTACTACAATGGTGGTCATTGTACTAAAACTACACGGACATTTTGAGACAACTTGAAAAGTCACGATACACATAATTCATTTCATTTCACTTCACTGGTGCACATGGATGATCTTTATTGGGTAAAATACCACCAAAAATACACAATAAAACTCAAAATACACAAATTTATGAAAATAAAAATGAAAATGCTACGTCACTCTGCAAGTTCCCGCCAAAAAGTCAAAAATACATAATCTTCTTCTCCTTATTTTTAATTTTGGCAACCAAGCCCAAATTAGGGCTCGTTTCTGCCAGTGTCGAGTTATATTATAGTATCCAGTCACAAAATCACTTCACATTATAGTCCTCAGTCAGTCACCGTCCATAAAAGTCATGTTTTACTACAATGGTGGTCATTGTACTAAAACTCTTCACGGACATTTTGAGACAACTTGAAAACTAACGATACACATAATTCATTTCATTTCACTTCACTAGTGCACATGGATGATCTTTATTGGGTAAAATACCACCAATAATACACAATAAAACTCAAAATACACAAATTTATGAAAATAAAAATGAAAATGCTACGTCACTCTGCAAGTCTGGCAACCAAATCCAAATTAGAACTTATTTCTGCCAGTGTCGAGTTATACATGCTATACTACCTTCTTTTAGTTTATTTTAACTCCTCTCCATACAAAGGTTGCATTAGAGATCACTTTAAGTGATAAGGCTGCCTCTTGGCTGCCCATTGTAACACTTTCGTTTTTAATTTATTTTTTTACTTTGTAAATCATATGTGATGTAACAATAAAGTGTTATCTATCTATTTAAGTACAATATGGGTTCCATCAGGTAGGTAAGAAGGCGAGGGACTCCATAAACAGGGACTCGAGGCAGTCGCATTCCACTCCACTTATCGCTCCAAAACTTCAGGGGAAGTCCTGAAACTCTCTTAAAACTGCAATATTTCCCTTCCTTAAAGGAAATAAACATTCTACCACAGATTTGAGAACAAAATGTCTGTATCCGAGATTCTAACCTACAAAATACATATTTCCGATTTACTAATAACCTGGCTTGTGCCTGGCTTTAAAAAAAAAAGTGGATACACGACATGATTTCACAATCTTAAATGAAGCTTACTACATTACATACTACTTACTTAACTATTTATGTATTGTAAAGTCTTATCAGTTCACCAAAAAGTTAATTTTGCGATTATAATGGAACAATACCACAACATCCAGACACTGCCATTGGTTGACCATAAAATACATACACGAAAAGTAACAAACAAAAAATTCATAGAAGTTCGTTACAATAACTTCTATGGCGGAAGAAGGTTGTGTAGCTTATTACCATCAATTCTTAATAAACTTCCTAGAGATTTATTGCATCACACAACAAAAAAACATGTAAAACATAAATTAAAAAATATATATTTATCTATACTATAATTACATACTATATACTATAATAATTGTTCAAAGAATATATTAATTTATCATAATAGTCTACTTAAATATCACACAAGCACTACATAGCATTAGCACTTACTTGTTTTTACATAACTAATGACTTGCCTATTTTTAATCAGCCTGTATTCGTTAATAGATTATGTTGAAATTGTATATCCACCCAAATCAAAAAAAAAAAAAAATGATTTGTAAATTATAAAGAGGGTACTGGTAGTTTTTGTGTCCGGCCGTCTGTGTGATGTGCACTGCGCGCCGTACCATGTGCCGTTGTATGTCTGTGTAAGTTTTAATAATGTTATGTTTAAGTTGATTTAATATTTTTTGTAATTATTTTTATGGATTGTGAAGGCGAATGTGCAGTACCTGCACAAACCCAAAAGGTTTTTAGGTACTAAGTTGATAAAATATGTATGAAATAAGTAATTAAATAAATAAAATAAATAAATAAATAAATACAGAGTATCAAATTTCATCTCACGACAATTCCAACAACTACAAACACGGCAGGAAACGTTGCTCCGTTATGGGGTTCCAGTGCCTACCCTCCGACTCCAAAGTCAGACCCTGAAAACTATACATGGTCAAACCTCATCTCACGACAATTTCAACAAGCCCCAAACACGGCTAGAATACGATACGATGCTCCACTATGGAGTTCCACTGCTTACTCTCCTACTCCATCATCAGACCCAAAACCATATATGGTCAAAGTGCATCTCACGGCAATTCCAACAAGCCCAAACACAGCTACGAAACGTTTCTCTTTTATGGAGTTCCAGTGCCTCCGGATCCATCATCAGATCAGCTCGATGGTACCAAATTACCAAGTTGTCATTGGTACTTGATAAGTGTGCAAAATTTCAGTTTAATCTGGTGAAGGTCAGGTGAAGCTAATAAAAGCGTGTTAATAATGAGCCATCCACCCTGTGATTTAGTGCGTCATCCATCAGTAATATGTAAAAAGGTACCTACCTTATTTAACACATGAAATCCTATATTGTATTGGTTGTTGCCTCAGTTGGTTTTGTGGTGAATAGTTATATGAGATCGAAACCACACAGCGTGCAACATTTTGCTCGCTGCTAACGCGAACGGTACAATCAGGTATGCACCGTTAACTAATTACAGGAGCTCATGACTTTATTACTAGCCTGTTACTTTGTCTAACAAGTTATTATAGACGAATGCTAATGAATAAAACTGTATTAGCAATATATTTTCACTACAGCACGTTTAACATAGTTTTAACAATTTTAGACTTCATGAAATAGGTATTTAAGATTTTATAGTAACTGACTATAGTACTTCATCATCATCATATCAGCCTATGGATGTCCACTGCTGAACATAGGCCTCCCCCATTGACTTCCACTTCGAACGGTTTTGGGCCGCTTGCATCCAGCGGTGCCCGCCCAGCGACTCTGACCAGGGGCTCTACCGCGTAACTTTGGTGGTAATCGTAACGAACACCATTAATGAATTTCATACACTCACGAATGGTCATCGTCGCGTCGTACCTCGTGCGCGTCATTGGATGAATTAATTAAAGGTGTCCGTTACGATTACCACCAAAGATACGCAATAGCCCGGCAGGTCGTCGGTCCACCTGGTGGGAGGGCGTTCCGCTCGGCGCTTTCCATTTCCAGTACGTGGTCGCCACTCGAGAACCTTTCTTCCCCAGCCATTATAGGCTCTTCGAGCGCTGTGGCCCGCCTATTGCCACTTCAGCTTACTAACACTACGAGCTTTGTCCGTCATTTTCGTTCTCCTACCTCATTTCGGACCCTGTCACGTAGAGAAATTCCGTTCCATAGCTCGTTTCATAGCTCGCTGAGTGACTCTGAGCTTATTTATGCCAGCAGAAAAAAACCACGTCTCTGTCCCGTATGTCATCACTGGTAACACGCACTGATTGAAAACCTTTGTCTTCAGACTCTGAGGTATTCTGGACGTGAAGATATGCCGAAGCTTCCCGAACGCTGCCAATAGCTGACTTTAAGTAATTTTAATAGAAATTATGTTTGGATGGATGATTATTGAACACGGTTGTTATCAACTGTGTTGCGAACGAACTAATTTGTTTATCTCATTCGGCTTTTAAACTTTTATAGTGTAAGGGTATGTATGTAGTGTTAATCATTCTATACATTCACTAACTTGAGCAGTTCATAAAAAATAAGAATGGCCAACAATAATTTACGCGGAAAGCGGTAACACAAAAATACAACTATGCACTGCAGTTCAACGAGCTAGGTTAGGATATTTTAACAAACTTTCATAATTTAAAAGAAAGAATTACAAGATAATGAATAATTAAGAGATATCGGATTATATCGGCATTATTTTGTACAGCTGTAGGTTGACATCACACTTCACTATATAAATCTACCGTTCAAAGAAGCAAAATCATTCAATTAGAGATGATGTCGAGGGAGTTGTTTATAAGAGAAAAAAAAACTAAAATAAAAACCAGCGACATTGAAATCTTGACAAGATATTTAAGTTATCATAGCATGTGTATGTCCGTTAAGATTCTAGTAACAACAAATTGTTTTGAAATACCATACATCAAGGCTTCCGGGTTGCGCGCGCGCATAATAGGTACTGTTTTGAAATCCAAAGCCGCCGCACCTGCAACTTGCAAGGAGTGCCGCACCCGATCATATGTATTTTCCATCAATATGATATTATTATTACTTAAGTACAAAGAAATATTAAATATATTCATCAATATCGAATACATATAGCTAACTTTATCAAGTAAAAATTATGTATTGTTGTTTAAACGTAGAAAAAAAAAGAAGAAAAAAAAAGGAAAAAAATAGACTTGTATTTTTTGAAGTAGATTTTTTGATAATAATCAACCACACAATGAGAACGTTAACGAATATGGCGCACAACATTTTTTTTAAAACTATTTTACACGTTTAAATTAAGAATGCTTAGTCTACACACATATATTATCACTTGCAGTGAGGTACAAACTTATCATAATCGAGATTATACCTGTCATAAAACTGTGTGGTAATGTAAAGTAAAAAGCACAAAAACGGTGCAATAAATGTCACTTTACGAGCGAGTGTGTTGAAAAATCTTTCATTTGTCTACTTACAATTAGATAGCGGAGTATGAACATCTTGACGATCTGGGGTTCATACCTACTCAAATTCTTAGTCCGCTTCATTAATTTTATTTTCAACACACTCGCTCGTAAAGTGACAATTATTGAAAAATTGAAGTCTGCTTTTTAACCAACTTCAAAAAAAGGAGGAGGTTCTCAATTCGGTTGTATGTTTTTGTTTTTTTTTTTTGTTACCTCATAACTCCTTCATTTATGAACCGATTTGGAAAATTCTTTTTTTGTGTACCCACTTCCCGTTTGGTCCCATTGTCATCAGATCAGGATTTGATTACTTCTTAGTGTACTTTGAAGTCGGTTTAAGTTTTTTGTAAAACAGTCCAATTATTTCCTCGCAAGTGTATTGAAAAATGTCGTGTGACACTCGTGTGCATTGCTTTATTACACTCTCGGCTCCCTTTTATTGGCAGTATTAACCTGTATAAAACCTGCCTCGAGTGTCAATAATCAAATTTGCACACATTTATGTATGTATGTTGCATAAGCATAATGTACTATTATGGTGCGTCCATGCTTGGCGAACCGAGCACGAGCCGAGCCACGAACGAATACACTGCGAGCACTCGTGTAGCGTGGACGGGCTTGCGAGCCTCGTACGAGCGCGATTGTCAGTTTTTTCACGAACAAAGGGATTCGCATCGTGCTCGTTGTAGATTCGTTCGTGGCTCGGCTAGTGCTCGATTCGCGTAGCATGGACGCACCATTAGGTATGCAACAATTCAGTCGATATTTTGCAGCAGTGACAATATCCATGGCCCATACCATCAGATCCTGTACTGGCCTCATACCATCATATCGACCGTCTGCGTACCTTTAGACAACTGGAAAATACAGAAAAAACTCTTTACAAACAAAGTTTCTGTTGAGGAATTCCTTGGTCGGATCATGATAAAATGTATACGGAACTAATGTGGGATCTACTGTATTACAATTCAGATCAGGGGCTCTACCGCGTAACTTTGGTGGTAATCGTAACGAACACCATTAGTTATTTCAACCAATGACGCGCATGTGCTATGACGCGATGATGACCATCAGTGGGCCCTGATTGGATGAAATTCATTAATGGTGTTCGTTACAATTACCACCAAAGTTACGCGGTAGAGCCCCAGAGACATTTCCGAGTAATCGGTAAATATATTATAAAAATAATATACTTACATACGAATTGAGAACCTCTTCCTTTTTTAAGTCGGTAAATAAAAATTGGTCATGTTGAAATATTAGATTTATAAGACGTTTTTATTTATAAGACTAAAACATATAATTATAATAAAGATTACCTAAATCACTATAAGTGGTTATAACTTGAAATTTAATCTAAATAAACAAGACACTTGACGACACAATGCAAAATACTTGGTAGATAACGTCATTATGTAGGTACAATGATAAGATAACAGCTGACCGTATGTATATTTAATAAAGGTTGTACCAAAAGGTAGGTCGTCAAGCGTCCAAAGAACACCCTTAGAGGTATCCGAATTACCCCATATGGATAACGATTTTTTTGTAGATTTTGAGTTATTTTCATGTTTTTAACCAAACTCTGACTTCAACTAGGTACTTACATTATTGATCATAGTGAGTGATAGTTGAATGTTGAATATTAATATATTATCACAGATATGCCTTCGTCGACAGCGCAGCTTCGCATTCTCAATCTCTGTCACATCTGCAGAAACGAACACTCGTTGGAGAGACTTGTTGTCCAGGGTGAGGTTGAAGGCAAACGATCACGTGTCCGATCATCCACTCGATGGACTGATCTTATCAAGACGGTAACCCAATCTACCATGGTACAGTCTACTCGCAGCGCTACGCACCGCCAAAAATGGAGGCATTGTCAAAAAAGTAACCCAACATTGCAGGAGAGCGTTGAAGACCCTCCATGTACAGTTGTACATCATCTTTTGCAACCACGACCACTCTGATAAGAGTAAATTTTCAGTATTTGTCGTTTATATACGTATATGTACAAATATGAAGTACCTAAGTACTTTATATACAGAGATAATAATAACAGAATTCCAAATTCGTAACCTTTTATTTTTATGATAAGGTCCAACCAATTACAAAAAAAAATCAAAATTGACAACTTTGAGTGGCAGGCAGCCGTTACTTGGCTTTTGACAGCCATATGGGAAGATAAACAGCTTAAATGAAAAGTACCTGCTGAATGATTTCATGGATCCACACAAACCCAATAATAATTTAGTAATTTAATAATGAAGCATTGTTTTGTATTGTTCAGCCATAAGGACGGTCACCCTAAATACCTCTCTCTATCTCATTCCAACCACCACCAATATTATATCAGCATAGGTAAGTATTCCAATAAAATTCTTGACCTTGTGTTTGATGTAAGAATATTATTAAGTTTACGCACACATTAGAACGAGGTCCTAGCAATTTGCTTTTATCTGTTTGAACACTGAAAACCCTGTTCACATAGATATTGTTATCTCGAAAGCAATGGAATCTATGAACAAAGATTATAATCATAACTTCAAATGAAACTTTTCTGTGGAAATACATCATTTTCCGAATTACCGGTAAACACATTTTTGTCGTTTAGATACCTCAGTGCCTCAGTATAGCATGCGCTTATGCCTGGGTTTAAGTCGGCATCCCTTATGGTGCGTCCATGCTTGGCGAACCGAGCACGAGCCGAGCTTCAAACGAGCACACTGAGAGCACGATTCGCGTAGCGTGGTCGTCAGTTTTTTCACGAACAAAGGGATTCGCATCGTGCTTGTTGTAGGCTCGTTCGTGGCTCGGCTCGTGCTCAATTCGCGTAGCATGGACGCATCATTAGGTACCTACTTCCCTTCCGATTTGATGTTGACATCATCCATAGAGATCTACATTATCTATCACCCAATGACATTATATTTCGGTTAGAAAACTTATACCTACTTACTCATTACCTAGTTTAAATAAAAATAATTACAGCAACAGTTACAGAATGATTGAATGAAAAAACCTCTCATTTCATTGTCTAAATATCAAAAAGAAAACTGTTTTTTTTTATAAAAGTAAATATCCTTACCAACTTAGGTAGTAGGTATATTATACCGTACACATCACAAAGAGTGAATCGACGCGGCGACGCACGTAGCAGTTCTTGTTAGTTCTTTTGTCTTGTATGAAAGAGCACGCTATGTTTCGGATGATGAAACTTTGAAACAATAGCTTATTTATTTGTTTACGGATCAGAGCGCAGATATGATATGCTATATGTCTAGGAGTGCCCTATCATACCATATTTTTTCATAGTGTCACTGAGATAATATTTTATATGTAAACAATAAAGTATTGTTATCTTTATTAAATTAAGTAAACGTCCTAGAGTATGGGAACTAACTGATTATCTTAAGTTAATTGTAAATGAAAATATTGATAGTCTCTACCGCTTAAATTATCTTTCAGTCTTTATCCACTCAGTGTTGGAATCCTGAGTCAGTCAGTACAATGTGGCACAGTCGAACACACATATATAGGTATAATTTAAGGACAATTTAATTGTAGACTGTAAATCGCATTGCTCGTTAATTAGTAAAGCCTACTTTGCGGTGATAGTATTTCTTTTTTTTTTCGCATACGACCTTAAAAGGAAAAAAGGAACCTTTTTAAAAATCACTCTGCAATGGTGTCCGTCCGTCTGAAACAGAGGTTATATTCGAAGACCAAGCAACCTAGAAACTTTAAATTTGGTATTTATAGATCTTGATTTATCTTGAAATAGTAATATCTACCTACTATTACTTTTAAATGAGCATAAAAGAAGGCATGATAGTATATCTAATTATTGACGCGCATTTACAAATACATTGTAACCATTGAATTATTGTAACATTACAAATCTAACATTCAAGCACGTCAAAAGTTAAATATTCAAGGAAATCCATAATTTAGCTAACAAAACTGTAAATAAACTGGTGATAATTATTCCGTTTCGTCACAAGCATTATGAAATTGCTGATGACAAACCTAAGAAAAACATATTCATTTGCTGAATAAACCTAACTCAGGGGCTCCGAAAGTGTGCGCCGTAGAGAGCATCGGGGCGCCGCCCGCCGTGAGGTGCTCCTGTTTACCATTCTCCAGAAACTAAACTTAGGTATTCGCGGCTACAAAATAAACAATTTATGTACCTTTTCACGAACACCTTTCGAAGCTCACTGAATGGTTTTGAAATACTTTTCCGAAGACTATGTTATATACCTTTCCATACAGCTCCACCAAAATTCACTTCGCAAGAAAAAATTTAGGTACCTAAGTGATATATAAAAACAGTAGTCTTTTGCACACTTTTCCGCATTCCTCAGATAGATGTGTTTGAGCCATAGAGATCGAATCAATGGTTTGAGCATTTTATTACCATATACATATTGTGTAACCCACGGAAAAGATTTATTTCTTTTCTCTGTGGTGTAACCTATGGTTGTGAGAATACCTACATGATATTTCAGAACATGTGCATCTTACTTCATAATTTAATCATGCAACATGAATCAGCGACTATCGCAAAATATTTTATGATAATATATATATGAGTATGTAATGAGTAGACACTTTGTACCTAATGATGCTTCAGGTTTATGACATGAGTAATTTAAAAATCTTGGTTCGCAGCATATTAGGTAACTCGGTTACAATCTCGAAACAAAGGTGTATCATACCTCGAATCCAAAAGACAGCAGAAACGGAAACCTGTACAATGCGCTCTGTGGCGTAACAAATAACCCTCACAAAATCAAGTTGAATGTTCGCCTATAAAAAATAGCCGATATGTAGGTAGGTAATAGATACCTAGGCAGATTGTCCTAAGAAAAATGTACTTAACCTTGCTGAGTTTCTTGCCTGTTCTTCTCAGTTGAAGGCCTTCTTCCGAAACTTCAGTTTTAACTTTACTCTAATCTAAACCCAAAACATACCTACTAGGTACATACAAAGAAATTAGTCTTTTAACTTATTTTAAAGGGGATATTCGTTTCCCATTCAAAGCGTAATAATTCAATGTTCGTACCCTAATAGCTATATTTATATAAATCTTAATTCCTACGGTCGCAATGTCGAGGCAGGGGGCTTATACAATCGATTACCATTTTGAATTTGATTGTAAATTCTTTACTACTATATTTATTCTATGCTGCTATGCTTCTACACCGAATTGGTTTGGGACTATGCTACCGCCACAGATTTGCTACCGCGCTTGTACCTACTTCTACTACTGTTATGATTTGATTCGTATTAAATCCAGAATGATGTTACCTACCAACCTTTACCAACGTAGGACTATGAGATCAAGTGGACAAAAAAAACAAGAAGTGAGCATTTAAACGTCAACAAATTGATGTCCTATCATTATAAATCATGTTGTTCTTAATTATTTATTCTCATTTTATAGTTCATGAGCGTTGGATGCTTGGCATTAATAATAAAGTTCAAGTAGGTGAAGCAAAAAATCAGTAATGAGTACAAGTCCTTACGTGACAAATATATCGATGTACAAAGAAGGTAGGTAAGTAGTTTTCTTCCGCTGCGGTTGGTTGTTACTAGCGAACGAAGGACGGAAGCGCCACGTGACTCACATGACCGCAGCGCTGCGCGTGCGCACAACACGCTGCTCGGCTCACTGCACTGTCCATTGTCTACACACACCATAAATTATACCAATTTATGCAAGAGATTAATTTAAAATAAGTACATTATATTGACATGAGTAAATAGCGTTTTCCTTTCCATTACGTAGGAAAATTCATGGATATTAGAAAACTACAACTCATCAATATTTTATCTGACATCTGTCAGACTAATCTTATCCGTTTTTTCTGAAATATGAGTACACGAGAGTATGTGTACACACTACAGTGTCTTATTTTTTCCACACAGACCTTCCTGTAGATAAATAGATGTAGTTTTAGAGACTTTATCGCATCCTTTCCAAAAAAAGTTATGCAATTGAAATAATGTGTAGGTATGCTCAAGTAAACAATGATACATTCTGTTATCGATGCTCTTGAATGATTCATTAGATTAATCAGACAAGCTATCTGCGTATCTATTAGGAACTTGCATCTAAGTATTGTTACAATTCCTAACATTACACCTTTGATTTGATTCGCATTTGTTCACTCGGTCACGCAATCTATTAAAATTGATTCTGAATTTGTATAAATCAGTAACATGAGGTAACATTTAAATAAAATTCGTGTTTTAGAAGGTATTATCAATGCATTTATTATCAATGGATAATTTCAGTTTAACTGTTTCAGCAAAGGAAACATACGTTTCAGTCTGAAAATAATAATATTTACAAAACCATGTGAATAAATCAGCAAAAAGCAGATGAAGTTTATATTATATACTATATATAAACATAGTTTTTTATTGTCCAAGAGACATTTAGACTAAAGCATCATAAAACACAACTAACAATAAAAGAGAGCTTTGAGAGAAGAATTAATTTGTAGCGAGAGCCAGCTTATGACTTTACAAAATGAATGGGTACATAGGTTAGGTACCTACTAGGAGACAACACATATATAAAATAATTTAATACTGTTCTTTTAACACATTAAATATGGAATCGATGACTTCCTACGTCTACGAGACAATAGATTACTAATTATTAAATAAATCGCATCAGTATCGCATATTTTCCAAACATGGACTTAAAACATAATAGTAAATGCGCAACAAGCCTCACACGATTAAGCGTAACTATGTATCTACAACTACAGAGTTTTATAACTGAGTTTAGTATTTTAATAGTAACTTAGTGATAATCGAGATATTTTCTGCTACGAGTGATGAAGTTAGTAGACGAATAAATAGAATGAATAAATATGAGACTTATAATTGGATGTGTATACAAGATGTGTGGATGTGGAGCAAGCGAGATCCAACGTTCACGATCATGATCCGAGCGGATGCGTTGAATCGAGAGCTCAACACCGTTAACTGCGCCCGCGCCGCACCGCGCCGCGCCGCCCGGGCCGGACGCGGGGGATGCACCGACCTCATCGCCTCTCACCAATCACAAAAGATGCCTGACTCATAACATAAATGCCCACAAAGCGATACCAACATCAAACTAGATATGATTGCGAAGTCGTTACTTTAATACGAGGTCATTTTATATGCACTTCATTAGGCCTAATAATAATTCAACCACCTCACGTGAAACGCTTCTTAGTATTCTAGCAGTCTCTAAACCACAAATTAACAATACACTCGATATCACAAATTTCATAACGTAGCACGTTCCATGCGACGATATTCTGGTGGTGTTTACAGGCACAGAACTAACAAGTGTCCAATTTAACCACTGTACACGATTAGGTCAATCTTTATCACGTAGTAACTCTGACTTCGCACCTTTTTCATTACCGTGGAATGAAAAGTTTGGAGAGTCTTTCTGTATGTACGCTTTGTCCAGTTTTGCTGATGGAGGATCATTTTCAATAGGCGGTGCTGTAGACACGGGAGCTATAGATGTTATAGCAGGGCTTATTTTTTCCCCACGACAAAACTCTTGAAGCCAGCGTTCTGAATTGTACGAAGGTCCCTCTCCACCTAATTCCGCCGGCAGTATATCTAAAGGAAGAGCGTCGTGCAACGTCGATAAATTGTTTCCATGAAGCATTATACGCTCTCTCGTCTTCGCCTTTAGATACGGTTTTATAACTGCAAGAGCCGTTTCCACATACCAAGGTTGGCCGATGAAATGTATGCTCTTAAATCGCACGGGCATGCAGTCTTGTAGTCCATCGATCATTAGTTTTAACACTTTAGCTTGTAAGCTACAGGATTGCTTGAATGTAAATTCTGTCCAATCGACTATGATGACATATCCATTTGCTTGATTTTGAACATCGTCTAGGGTTCGTTCTATCGTAAGTAGTAAAGCTCTATATACAGAGAGAAGAGGACAGGCGTGCGGAATCCAATTAGATGCAAACATAAGGAGCACACAGCGACCGCGGCGGTCTCGTTGCGCCAGGACCCCCGGCAGTCCATCGGCCAGAGCGCGCAGCACTCCACCATCCGCCGATGCCCAAAGATCAGGATGCTCACGTCGATATTGATGATATCGAACCAAAAGCTCAAAACTCTGTTGTACGTCGTGTTTGCGGGCGTGTAGAAACCGCCGCAAGAAATTGTCGTCTTGACATCGACTTTTGTCGCGTAGAGCGAGGTTGAGGCTCGAATCCACCGCTTCTTTTAGCCCGACGAGGGCTCGCTGTCTGTCTCCATCGGTGAGTCGTTTCCTGGGCACTTCACAGAGCCGCTCATTCTGCATTTGATGCAGCTTCCAATCGTACTCGGCGTACTCGTTCATAGCTGGTTTTACTATGAGTCATGCGGCCTTTCACTGGTATAACGTGTAGTTGCGCGCGCGCCGCCTGGTGCTCGGGGCCGACTGCGCACTCTGTTGGCGCGGCGCACCGCCGCCATTGCCGTCCGTTCATTAAACCGTATAATGCTTCGTTCACATTTACAAGTTACACGTACGAGTTGACTTGAACATATTAAAAGTCATAGAGTAGATTAATTCCGTTATTATTTGTATATCCTCCTCGCTATCATATGAATAGTAATCAGTAAACGTATCACTACTATCTATTCGAATATTTTAACTTTCATTATTTTTTTACCGGCTGTAGGTACTAATCACTTAACTTTAGTGAACTTTCACATTCCGGATAGAACAGGTGAAATGTTATCTAAATAATATACTATATCCTACAACGATATCCTATAATATAAATAAATAAATAAATAAATAAATAAAGTTTAGATACCACACACAAAAGTGATTTATATGAAAAGATAGGGTTATCTACAAACTTTTATTCTAGACATTTAAAGTGTAGCTATTATTATATTCATGATTATCTCTAATGCATGTATAAAGCTGTCCAATAATCAGTGATAAGAAATAAAATCGATACAATAAATAACTCATGGAAAGAAAGACCAACGAGATATTAAAGATAAAATTACTCGTCGCAATAGGTACCTATATACTAACAAGTGTACAAGTTTTAATCATTCGAAGGAAGCATAACTTACCCAGCCAGAGCGAGTTATAAATAAAAGAAAAACTGAAGGTTGGCGGTATACCGGTCAATTGGCTGGCTGGTTTCTGCGATGACGTAGCTGGTGTTGATAAAGGATAGATAATACAAGAGCGAGCGAGAAGGCAGTCTACTTTGTAACCATTATTTCTATGAAGCCTTATACGGAACGTATAAACGGATGACCGAAAATCGTATAACGTCCGCGCTTTGTTCACTTCATCGTAACCGTAACCGGTAACACTTATTGCTTATGATGCATTAACAAGTATATATATTACTTATTGTAATACTCACTTGATTAGTAACTTACATTGCCTACGTCTCATTCTAAACGGTTCAAATCCACCGTTAAAGGTGTCACATCCGCTACACACAAAGATAATATATAGCCATGCTTGGATATACTTACTTAGATCGTATTAGCTACATTTGAAAAACACGAAACATTATCACAATGAATTATTATGTAGAACGTTCCCATCTTTGTGTTAAAGACATCAACGACATTCATGAGTCACCTCACTTTCCTATATCGCTACTGCATTTATGTGTTTTAATATTTTATTTTATAAGTATATTAATAAGGTTAATAATTTTAGATTAAGGTTAATATTGTTTTAACAATAAGTATGAGTTATAAGCAAGGAAATTATATTATAGCGGATATGAAATAGTATCGTAAATTGTAAAAAATTAAATTAAGAGTTTCTTTCAAGGTTATCAAACATTCAACCTTTATGTATGCGATAAAAGGACCATAGTAAATATTGTTTATTCTCAACGTGTAAGTCTGTCTGTCTCGACATGTTCTCCTGGAATGTTAGTTGGTAATTGTTATCGACAATTACGTAGGGCCAATGACTTTTGTAAAATTAACCGTGTCGGTGCATCGCGTGGTCGTTGCCCCATGGAATGACTCGACGACTAGCCCTGCCTGCCCGATGCGACCCGCGGTAAAAATAGACTCACTCAGTCTCTAGCAGATGAGATGATAGCAACATCGCACTGCACGTAGACTCACGTAGTCGAGCCACGCACGATTACTAAGTATTTAAATAATGTGTATAATTTTCTTTAAATTTGAAAGACTTATGATTATTTTGTTATATACGATTACATACAGTTTATTCATCGTGATTTGTTAGTATATAATTACGTGTAAATTGGTACGTTTGATTTCGACTGTCCAAAGTGACGTTTGCATTATTGTGCAATGATTTTGCTGAATCATCATTACCTTTCTTATTTTGTCATTGAAATTGATTTCATACCATAGAGTATTGAATAATATTACTAAAGCAAAAAAAAACAAGAGGATACGCTTCGTAGTTGGGTATTTTAACATATTTCTGGGCGATCAATAGATCACCAAAGATAAATTATGATAAGCTGACGTTATCGTAGAGTTGATAAAAGATCCGTATTAGTAGGTGTTTCGCACATAGATTCACTAACTATGCCTCGTTTAGATGTTATATCAATCTATATATATAAAAATCAATGCCAGTTTTCGTTGTAATTTTATAACTCAAGAACGGGCTCACCTATCCAAAGCAAATGTTTAGGCTTTGTTCGGACTATTTAGTAGATGGTTTATGTAAGTTTGCACAAAATCGGTCCAGCGGTTCTTCATTTATCGCATTTTTATTATTTCACTTTATACGTAGCGAAGCACGTACCGGGCCGCTAGTTAAATATAGAGTATAAATACTTAAAAAAGTAGAAATCGCACAACGAACAATATTGAATGCACTTTCAAGCCCTACTACTTCCCTACAATTGATTTATATAGATTTTGAGAAAGAATTATTTTTATACAACACTCCATGCTTTAAACACTCGCAGGAACTACACGGTTTGCAGGAATAATAAAGTGTCAAACCACTTACAGCCAAAAGTTTCTTAATTTCTTGGCACCTTATATCTATAATAAAATTAATACTGAATATTTATTCTGATAGCAATATTTTTTAAATATTTTATCCCTTGACAAAACTTGAATGTAAAAGAAAAATTACCAGATGGCTCCAATCACTTGCCTAGGTAGAGACAGAAAGCATAATTGCAATCATAATTCCCCCCCCTATACATATAATACATAACATACACACACTTACACCAACACACAACACTCCACCGTATTAACTTTGTCTCATTTTTGTTTTTCTTTTTATATTTTGTTTTATTTTCTTTGATATAAATAATGCATGTACAATATTTAAGACGACTAGCTTAAAGTAAAACATGTCCAAGGGGATTTGGCGCTGTATGCTGTAATACAGGCTTTTGCCTAGCACGGCAGCAGATGCTAAGCTTTTAAATTGTATCACCTAGTCTAAGATATACCATTAAGATACAACCTTGTATACGTTTCTTATGTCAACAAACTATAATTATTAATATAAATAAACCTTCATGAAAAAGTAGTAAGTAGGAATGACGAGTTTTTTTTATTGTTTTTATTTTATTTAGTCGCGTTAAAATTCTATTCTATTCTCCATTATTTCCCCTCCTCTAGTTTGTCTTCCATTAAGTATGCAAATGGCTATAATAATATTTATTTGTTTCTTAGTAACTACAATACAATTAATTGTTCCTTTTTTAGGGTTCCGTACACAAAGGGTGCCAAACAGGACCCTATTCATAAGACCGCTGTCCGTCCGTCTGTCTTTCAGTGGGCTGTATCTCATGAACCGTGATAGGTAGACAATTGAAATTTTACAGAATAATAAAATATATATTTCTATTGCCGCTATAACGACAAATAATCATAATGAAATAAAATTTAAATTTAAAGGGGGTCCCCATCCCATACAAGACACGTCTTCTTTTGGTGTGATTTTTTGTTGCGCCTACTATTCATTACACAGTCAATTTGAGTAAGGTAACATTATTATTATTTTACGGAACCCTCCGTGTGTGAGTGTGACTCGTACTTGGCAAGTTTTTTATTTCAACTATTATTTACTGGTATCGATTTAATTTTTATGTCCGCTATAGGATGGCTTTAGGCTACGAAGTTTTTGAAGAAATATATAGGATCAAACGTAGCCTCATATATTCCTTTGTGTATGTGTATTTTGTGGACTTTTATACAATAATAGAATAAGCAATATACTCGTAAGGGAGTACGTAAGTTGGTTTAGGTAGGGCACAAAATTTTGCTTAAACTTTGCTTAATAAATACAAAATATGTGTAAAGTAAGTTTTAGATTTTCAAACATCTCGCTTATAACATGAGTCACTCCACACGGAATACGAGCACATAAATGTTTTAATTATGCAAATGTAAACCAGTTTCCAAATAACACGTTTGATGCGATTTCCGTTGAATAGATTATTTGATAAAATAAATGTGGGTGACAATTTTGAAGATATTAAATATTGTAAAACAACTCTACACTTAGGTAGGTAATCTAAGTTTCCGGAAGTATCTACCGAACACAATTTACATGGAGCGTCTACAGAAGAGCATGCATTGCATATTATTTTCAACCATATTTATATTATTTATTTACTTGTGATGAGTTTATATAGATGATTTGCGTTTGTTAATAAACACAAGGGTATTTGCACTATAATGCCAAAATTTTAACCATATTGGTTTCGCATTGATTGACAATTTGTTCACCCACTCCGATGTTTCTGTCAATTAACAAGGATCTTATCTATCCATTGCAACTCTGTTTCTTGCAATTTGATACATACACATACATGCAGCATAGCAATCAACTGATATATTTACGTATCTCCTGTATTGCATGGTGCTACGCTGTATATTTCGTTTATCCCAATTACCTACCTGAGTAAAGTCAAAGATATCTACAGGAGTTTTTTTTCTAGCCAGTATGGGCAAATTCTGCACTACAGGTCTTAGAGAAAAACGCTGTAAGGAACCATGAGCTGAATTTTGAAGAAAATAAAAGTAGCATGTTTTTTTTTATTTTTTATAAAAAAATCAAATTCACGATATGAACAAAATTATGTATGACAATCTTGCTCACAAGTTGCTAGAAGTTATCAAAAATATTATTTTATATTTTCCTTGACCTGACTTGTTTAATCCTGCATAAAGTTTGAGATGGAGCAGATCTCGCTGGGACCTCACTATGTTTAGCCATAAAGAATTAGCTCTTAGGCTCTTAGCATTCTGACAAACAATTAGAGGTCAATTTTGATAACTTCTAGCATCTTGTGACCATGATTGTCATACATAATTTTGTTCGTATTGTGACGTAGAAGCAGAAATAGAAAAAAATCATCCTGTATACTTATCACGTAGAATATGGACTACGTATCATTTCCACTTCGACTCAATCGATGGAGATAATGAAATGGTAGAGTCATGTTGTAAGCAAAAGGCTTCATTCTTATATAAAGACTACATTAGGTACCTCATGTCTCGTGCGGATGCAGTTGCATGCACAAGTGTATTAACATCCTATATTATTTCCTACATTAACATAAACACTACTCAGAGTGTAGGTACATCCAGTGTAGTAATCTATATAAAGCGTGAGTTGGTGCAAACGTCTTCTAAATGCAAACATAGTAGCCGCCCACGCAAATATTATAATAAATACACACTGCAAACAAGAGTTTTTGCTTCAATTACGCATGTAATCTTCGAGACATCTCACTTTACTTATCTAAATACATTGTTTTTATACGATATACGTGTTTATACAAAATATTTGTACAGTTTTATATTTTTGTGTTAATGACCGACTCATCTAATGCGACCTATGCATTGTCGTTTGTAATTTAAAACGCAGAAAATTTAATGTATTAGGGGTGCAGATTGCAGATAGCTAGATAGATATTCCTATCGGAATTACTTGCTTACCGAAGTAGTATTAGAGTAGTGTCAGACTCTTATAAGTGTTTGCTTTATTAGTTTAGGTAAAGTTGAATTGTCAAATAAATAACCTGGAATATTCGGCAAACTCGGCTATTTGATCCCAAACTAAGCAGTTTTTGTAGTTTACATATACCTACATACATATACCAAAAAATTTTTTTTTGTAAAAACCTTTTTTTTATACAAAATTACACACAGCCTCATGACATGTTAAGACATTTTCATGCACCCAAATGCATGTCCTAGGTGAAAATCGAACTCACGACTTATGGCATGATATGTGGAATCTTTACCAACCGCGCCAGCCGGCCTGTTAATGTTGATAGAGTCGTTGGAGTTGAGTTGAAGAGTTTATTATAAATACACACTGCAAACAAGAGTTTTTGATGGTAAACCCCCTTATCTCATTAAAAAATATATAATTAGCTTTCATTTCATTGATAAGAAATATTTAGGCTACCTATATATTTACTACATACACAGTAGGTGCAATTTCAGGCATTTAACATACTTACTGATCTCGATAATTTGTAATGAGGTATACTTAACTGCACGCTTATCCAATACCTAAGATGCCAACATCTTTTAATAGGTTCTTATTTATTGTTATCTGGGGGTATTTAATTATAATTAGTTTCAAATGCACGTGCATGCAAATTTCTTCATACCTCCCGTGAAATCTAAGAGAGAGCGTCGACGCATTCAAGCAAGAAATGTGGCATCGTCCATCAATACCATCGATACACTGCATTGTTTATATAAATTACGTTTAGTTATTTCATTAATTAGAGTCGTCTAAATTTTCTAAATAGCTTTTACGTACGCTGTAAGAGATGCCAATTAATTGTTAATTCTCATTGTTGTTCTGTATTGATAAACCAAATCGTTAGGTTCGCAACGATTGAAAAGCAAAGTCAATTAGTAACTGTATCTTAATTTTCATATGAAAATTGAGTTGTATATTCATTATATTAAAAGAATGTCACCTCTAGCTATTATTTTTGGCTCTATGAAAAAAAAAATGATTGTTGTTTTGGTAAACCTAAAAATGCTATATGTTTATGTTATTTGAGGCAAGCTCTAACTAAATTAATAATATTGAATCTTTCTTGATGTATTAGATTCAAGTCCAATATAAACATTTTATTTCATAGTACCCACTTAGATGTTTATTAACAAAACATTACATTTATGATCATCGGGAATTAACAAAATATATGCATAGTAAAGTAGAAAACCGGTATTAATGTATAACATCTGTTGGAAAGTACGATTCCAAAGACAGACAATCTTCTACATCTGTAGACATATAAAATTGTTAATGGAAATGCGATCGCTTCACATAAAAGCCAATATAAGTATCAGCCGTTTAGTTGGTTGCACAAAAAGCGGCCTCCACACTAGGGCATGTAATATCGGAATATTTTTCAATTCCGATATTGATTTCCGATATTAGATCTCAATATCGGAATTCCGATATTAATATCGGAATTAGACATTTTTATTATAAATTGCACATATTCCTTATAATTTGCACATATTCCTTATAAACTTCACATAATTATCTATCTATACTAATATTATAAAGGGGAAGAGTTTTTTGTTTGGTTAACTGACTAATCTGTGAAACTGCCGGTCAGATTCGTTTTTTTTTTCCCCACTTATAGGAAGCTACATTCTCCCTGATTATTATAGGCTACTTTTGATCCCGGGAACGCGGGTGAAACCTCGGGGACAACTAGTTCGTTATAAAGTTGGATTGAAAACATCTTCTGCTCAGTCGTGCACTCCTCTCAGAGTGGTCGTGGTTGCAATAGATAGTGTACATGGTGGGTCTTCAATGTTCTCCTTGACTAGGGTTACAGCTTTCGTAGCGTTGCGAGTACACTCTCCCACCCTGGACAATAAGACTCTTCATCGTGTTCGTTTCTGCAGATGTAACCAAATAACTTCAGAATTCGAAGCTGCAAAGTCGAATGAAAGACTATCTGTTATTCTAAGCTCCTGCAGGATCGAGTTATTGGTGTGAAAGGCCGTCAACGGAATTTTCAAGAAGCGTCTTCAGCACCACATTTCCAGTGCGTCAATTTTCCGGCGATCTTGTAGGCTTAATGACCAAGTTTCAGCTCCTCAGAGAAAGTTCGGAAATACCAGGCATCTCATAAGTCGAATCTTTGTTTTCCTCGTTATCCTACTGTCTTTCCAAATCTTCCTACTGCTGATCTTGTCATTGCGCATGATCTTCTGATCTCATCATCACACTCTCTTATGTTGGAAATGGTAGAGCCGAGGTAGATGTATCTTTTTCGCAGTACGTCCATTCTATTAAGTTAGGCCCGGTCTATTATTAACATTGAAATCTTGTGTGTTGATTGCAAGTCCGAATTGGAGGTTAGTGGTTTCATAATGAGCCCAGAGGTCCTCCATGCTATTATTGGAAAGTCTCCTCGTCTATTAGTGGAAAAAAATCGAATCCGACTGGTAGTTCCATAGATAAATGGATTAAAACAAACGAACAAAAAATCTTTAGTTTCATTATATTAAAACTGTCCTCCGCGGTTTCACCGTTTAAACAAACAAAAAACCCTTTATTATAATATATAAGCATCATATTATCAGCCCATGGGTGGCCACTGCTGAACATAGGAGGCTGGAAGTCGTCAAACCTACGTGCGAGACGATTCGTATATCGATATTAGTATAGATGTTAATATATTTAGTATAATTAATATTATATTAGTATAGAAAAAGATAATGGTGCCGATTTTGTTGTAAATCGCACTAAATTAATTTTAGTAAAATCACATCTCTTTCTTACAAACATTATTAAAGGATAGAACACATTTAAAGCTATGAAATTCGTATTTACCGTCTTCATTTGCGTGTATTTAGACGTAAGACGTAACCTATAGATGGCGACAAAATTTGAGTTGAAAACAAGCATTGGATTAATTTGACAGGACTAAATTTCTTACATCCTTTTGTTATGTTTGTAAAAAGAGATATAGTGAGACTAAATTATTTTAGTTGTAAACAACAGAATCAGCACCATTTTATGTTTATTTTTTAAACGCTCTTTTTCTGGCTAATATTTTCCTAAAAACAAAGCGTCAAGCATTTTTATGGATAATGAACATCGTATTTTGTTGAAAAAATACGCTCACTTGCAACACTGGTAGGCAAAATTGATGTACGATACGTTAATTTTATAGCTCTAGGTGACCATACCTTGTGGCGCGCTTAAAAGCTCTATTTAAAAACTCAAATAGAAAAAATATCCGATTCCGATATTACGATATTGGATCACTCAATTCCGATATTGTAATATCGGAAAAAATTATCCGAGATTCCGATATTACGAGATTCCGAGATTCCGAGATTCATGCCCTACTCCACACCCGGCAAGGCTGTCAGGCCGGTTCTGTGAGACTCGATAAATGTACAGCATACTTTCGACTGACCAATAGGGCATGCAGTATTCGCTGGTGTCCCAGCGAATTTTCTACGGAAAATGTTAAAACACTTGCAGATGAAGCAATGAAAATTATAATCCTGCGAAATATAATGGGCCTCTATCAAAATTTATAATATAAGACTTGTAACCTGATGAATTTACATAGGTCAAATCTTTACATTATTTTGCTAATAACACAAACCAACTTGATCGAATAGGTTATACTGAAGGTGAAGCCACGTAAAATTATGTAGGTAATCATTCAATAGGTTATATCAAAGTTACAAGTTGACACATGCAGTCATTTTTTGTGTTGACATTACGTGAGATAAAGGTTTTTAATAACAATTAGATTTCACCGAGCTCATAAGATAAGAAAATTAAACCCGCTTGGGTAGCGTGATAAACTAATTCACAGAAAAAGTACAATCACAGTGTATCTGACGTCTTTGTTCATACTGCTTCAATTCAATAAAATATGACCGTGAGCTAAACTTTGCAAATCACCGAGGCAATTTAGACAATAAATCAAAAAACTCCATTATACTTTTCTTATACTGCGTGGAATGTGGTTTAGTCCACACATAGGTATAACTAGTTTGAAGAACCGCCCGAGATGGTCACGTCCTTCGATTGATGAGCTATTAGATACTGGCCGTGAATTTTACTCAACTTGGATCCACACAAGTTATGTAAAAAGTATTATAATTTTAGCATTATGAAGTCAATTTCTGAACTCAATTTGCCTTAAACTAATAATGCTCTACCAAATATATTTTTAATTGAGTGAATTCTACTCTACCTATAATAATTACATTACCATTACCACTAGGTACCAGTATCCATAAGATAGAATCCTAAATTTTCATAGCATCGTAGACATTGTAGATGCAATCTCAATAAAGCTATAGTCATGTTTCATGCATCTAGGGTCTTTGTATATTCTACAAAACATTTTTTTTTTTTTAATTATGGCATCCACGTACGTAAGCTACATTGGAAAACCATCAACGAAATGAAATGACTCTAATGCATGTGTTAGCAAGATTTAGCAAGATTCTTCAAGGGTCATAAACCGCATGCAACCGTAACACGTTGCACAGGAAGTGTGCTAATTAAGTAGTGAAATACGTAACGATAACTTTTTAAGTAATTATGTGCAAGTGAACGTCCAAGGCAATGCAATACTTCGATAGATAATGAAGATTGTTAGCTTTATCAATTATTACACAATATTTCATAACAATGGGTACCTACCTACCAAAACGCTGAGCTATGCTTATTTACGTACGTTTAGAAGGGGGATCCAAATCTCAAAATGTGTAAAAAAAAAAACAGGCAATAAAGCCGTGTAGTATGGTTTTACGTGTTCTTCGCTTGTGTGTCGGATCGGATGTACCACGGCTTCATCAAGCTATACATTTCCAGTATAAGCTGATATCACATTGTATAGGATTTCCGTACAATGGGAGGTCAGCTTATAATATAAATGTATAGCTTGATCGGTAGCCGTGTGTACCAGTAGCCAGGTTCCATTTTCGGGGAGTGACGTCAGAAATTGGTTTGTTGAACATAAAGACACGTGTTCATTAGGTACTTTAAAAAAAATGCTACTTAGGTATAGTATAGGTGCATATGGGTACAACGCATTAATTATGATATGCTTTGGTACCTAAATGAACAGAAAAGCCTGCGGGCCTGGTGTGTATCAAAACAAGTGTTTTCTTTGAATGGGCTTGTTTTTGACCACACTCATAATATGGAAAGTGATGTTATGGCCAAAGGTGGCAAGCACACAAAGCCTAGAATGGAACTGACTCTCATGTGCAGCAGCTGCAGGTGGTTCGGTTGGCGACAGATTTTCAGGTGAGGTGAGACCCAGTTTGCCTGATACTACAAAGTACCTACCCTACCACCATGCTATTCAATGTAAAGATTGGTTATACGCTAAATTAAATGACTCAATAAAAAAATTATGGAAAATATAGTACAGGTATTGACAAACTGGGTAAAGCTATTGCCTAACTAGACAAACTTATAATTATAGAGCTGTTACCACTTGCACTCATTGCTGATCGGTTTACACTTACACGCAAAATGCCAATTTCGTCAACTTTTTCCACAATGCCGTTTATGTACCTATACCCTATGTTATATTACAGCATACCTAAAACTAGGACCTTGTGAAAGTTGATGCATTTGGCATTTTGCGTGTAAATCACACACACTACTATCACACACACACACACCCCGCTCTATAATCCTAGTTACTAGGATTTCCTTCATCCCTTATTCAAACTGATTTCGTAAAATTATGTCTTCATCGAACCGAGTTGTAAACAATAACACTTATTTACGTGGGGACTTAAATGCGTCATTTTCTATTTCATGAGCAGGCGCTCAGATGTGCGGTGTGGGTGATTTTTGGTTACTTATTCGTAACCAGGTCATATGTCTGTAATTCACCAATTACACTTCCTACTTGAATTGTACGCTTCACTAGTTGCTAATCCAGTGATGCAAAGAAAGCTAATTAGAAAACTTCGCAATCTCGCTTGTTTACTTGTTAGGCGCGAAACATGTTTTCATCGTTATCAGAGTACATCGTCATAATTTGTAGATAGCTACGATACATGGAACAAAAACCGCCTCAGGCGCTAGGTATACTTCCATCCGCATCGCTAATGACAACTTAATTTCTGTTAGATTACTTTGATTGTTTCACTAATGACATCTGTATAGGAGAGTACTAATTCGTAGTTAAATTGCATAACTACATATCATGAAACAAAACTACTACATAGTAAAGTAACTAGGTAAAAATAGTAGGTATACGTAGTGACTAATACTTTAGAACGAATTTTCAAATTTCATAAGGTGAATTGTTACAGCCCAATGCCAACAGAAATCGTTAAAGCCGGCAGTAAGTTTCAGGTAAAATTTAAGTTATATAACAACTTCTACCAATCGTTGCAAAATATCGCTACAACACCAGATGTCGTAGCAGTCCTGTCTTTACGAGAAAACAGTGCCACGCTGATGTAATAAAAAAGCCTCTACTTGTGCGATTCGTTCGGACAGTTTTTTATGAGTTTCCTTCAGCATTGTGTTGTAATGTAGCGAGTTCAACAATGGAGTAGATTTAGCCAAGCAATTCGGTTGTCGCGGCGCGCGGCGTGGCCGCAGAGGGGCGCTGGCGCTGGCGGCGCGGCGCGGCGAAGCGGCGGCGACAGCACCAACCAACACAGCGTGAACAAACATTGACCAAGCACGCACCGCGCTCCGACAACTTGCCGCAACATTCTTAGCGTAAAAGTTAACGTGGATGGTTTACTCTATGTAATTTGCGATGTTTGAGTTGATATTATTTTGTTTCCCCTTCGACCAACATTGTGCTAACGACTTGTTGTGTAAAACGAACTACGACTGTGCCGTAAACGATGTGCTTTGCTGATATTTCTCAAACGTTGTTTTTCCTAAGCGCAATGGAGATTGAAAAAATTGTGCAACATTCAATTAGTGAGTACACTTTTAATATAACTTGTATTTATTTCAAATTCTTGACTTTTTTTGTTTATAAAACATTGCCTTGTTCTACTGTAGCTACCTATCTATAGGCCACCAGAATTCAACCAACACGTTTCAATCATGCAACACGTTTAGTTTCAGTTACTTCAATTAGAGAGGAATACGGCCCACACACAATTTAAAATAATTTATTTAATCTATTACGAAAGAATATAACTATCATTGTTGCATCCATTCAAATAGGTAATAAAGTCATTAAATAATTAATTGGTAACTTGTTGGTAACAAAAAAAACCGTCTTTAAAATCAAAATAGGTATAGGTACCTAGTACCTAAAAGGAGGTACCCGTTTTGTACTGAACCCATACCACAGTTTCCCATACTATTAGAATCATTACATACCTACCTACTTAACACAGATTCCAGTTACCTACGCCACAAATTTCAGATTACGTACCTAAAAAGAACATACAAAGATTTCGAGAACTCGTAATAGGAATTTAGAAAGCCAATTATGAAAATTATTGAGTGCCGATATCGTGATTACATTAAAATTTATTAATTAGTAAAACGAACATGAATATGAGCCGTAATGTAATGAAGTTACCCATAAGTAGTACCTAAAACATTGATTGCAATGCCATGATGTGAAAACTAAGTTCCTGTCACCGACCGGCACAATAATAATACAAACCAATGCGGTACCATTCCATTACTATAGCTAGTTTACCTATAACTAAGTTAGGTAGGTAGGTAAGTAAGTACTTGGTAACGGAACAGCGCCATCGCAAGCTTCACGTCACAGTTCAATATCCCTGCAAGCTGCACTGCAGTAACATCTGCCTGAATCAGTGACATGCCTGAATTGATTGCATTTTATAAAACTGAATCACCTCACCTGCTTGCATGTGTAAATAAACAACGATTGACACAACTGCAATATTAATCAGACCAGAAAAATTGGTATCTATGTTAAACATTGGCACATTGTTAGTGCTCGCAACATAATGAGTGAATGTACCTAGGTGATGATTAAGTCTATACATATTAAAGTACCTACCTATTTCAGTGTGTGTGTGTGTGTGTGTGTGTAGTAAGTACGTATTCTAGAGAGGTAAATCAAAAAAATGCGTCAAGGTTGCCTGTAAGACTGTATAATACATTTGACGAAGGCTGCAGTAATACTAACTTTAATTATGGATTTAAAATTAGTTTGTTTGCAAAAGTGGCAACAGTTCACAGCTCATTCTGCAATAATTCCGTAAGTAACTCAGTTTCTTGTACAATACAGTGTTGTGTAACTATCGACCGTGTCGTAATAATTCGTCTAAGCGAGTCTGTTATTATACCTAACTGCCACTCATTTTCTTTCAACTCAAATACGAATTGTTCTAACAGACAGTTCTGTCAAAAATCTATCATTATTTTCACGAGTAAACTTCTAATACGTACTTATACCTATTAAGTATACCTATTATTATTAAACTTAGTACCTACCTTTAGGTCACAGACTACAGATTTTGTTCTCTAATCTGAGCTTTAGGTCATGTTTACTCTGAGTTATTAAATTATATCATAGCACATTATTATACAGGGTTACTTACTGGTAACAGTGGTAACTCGACGTATTCCTGGCAGGGTGTGATACAGCAGCTAAAATGCAACATACTTTACATGTAGGTACCTAAGTATGGTCAGAAAGTCAGTGGCTTTGGGTAGTATTGTAGAACGAAAAAAATATCAAACTATTAAGTATTGCGGGGTGTTTAATTGTTTTCAGAGCTTCATTTGACTGTTACAATAAAAAATGAAAAAAAAAACATTCAACCAGAGACTTTTTATTTAATAAGGCATAAATGGGAAAATCTGGCTATTTTCGTGAAAAATCGTAAAATTAAAATTTCTCGAAAGCAACGAACTATCTACCATTCATGTGGAGTTAAGTTTGTTGCATTTTAGCTGCTTAATCATTACCTGCAAGGAAGACGTTGAGTAACCCTTTACACAGTTTCTTTTAAATTATTACGTTGAAGATCATTTACCGCTGCTGTGTCTATGAATTTTACAGAATGTGTATCGAGAGTTATTTCATCCCGAAATCCCCTCTATGCTCGTAAGAATTACTCAATACTCACTTTTACTTATTCTATGCCGTATAAAGTTGTTTTAGATGAAGGAAGTCTTCATGCGAATCACGCAGATCTAAGTATTGTCTGTGCATATAACTTTCAACTCCATTGTAGGTATCTTCCATCAGTTGACAAAGCACGAGAGGGGCCAACTCCAAATTAACATTCTAGATCAAGGCTTGTACAGTTTTAGGGAAGTCTAGGTGTAGGTATAATAAATTATCTACTATGCCATTATTATAAATACCTCATAGAGGTATTTTACTTTTACAGCCCTTGCTTGCTATTTTTTTTCGGATGTGAGTCAAAGTTTCGACATTCCCGGTGTTCAAATAAGGCGTTGAGAGCTTTGAATTCTTAAATGCCTTCATGACACGCCTTCTTAGTTTTCAGGGTTCGGATTTTTAACCCAATAGCACGCATTAAAATCGGTATTACCTAAAGCATATGGTACTCCCGGCCTACACTGAATGTTATTATGCTTCAGCAGACATCAAAATGTTATCTTGAATGTGTTTTATAAATAGCAATAAAATAAAATTCACATACCTACTTATAGCCGACTTAGGTTGGGAAGTGAATAAGTAGGTAATTAATTAAATTGCGTTCTTGTGATTCTGAATAGAGGACGTCTCCGGCTCGGCTACCTATGCCACACAGAGGAAAAGTGTCTGAGTAGGTAGGTGCATAGATTTTTCATGGCATTCATATCTGCGAAATTGCACTTATTGTAGGGTTGACTTGAAAAGACTTGACTTGACTTATACTTCTTAAAAATATCTGATACCTACATAGTTTTTTAGAATGATATAGAAAGGATAGTGAAATTACGACACGACATGAGAAACTAATTATAACGATAGTGTAGTGGATAGTGTTGATTCTCACGCTCACCACATATCTACCTATTCCAAAATACGTCCAATGCGTGCGCGTGTGTTCCTATTCATTCCTTAGAATGAACACGAAAAAGGGGAAAGTTAAAAAGTTTTAATAAAAAATACTTATAACTTGCTTGAAACTTTGTAGTTACCTAATTAATAATGGCAGATGTATAAAAAATAAGTTATAATGTGGATCCTTTTAATTTTTATTAGATAACTAGTGACCCGCCCCGGCTTCGCTTGGGTGCAATGTCGTGTGGTGTCGAGCGATTTGCGCGACCCGTCTTGGCCCGCCCGTGCACGGTATCGCGAATACTGTTTCTTGCTTATTTAGAATCTGTGATATCTTATAAAATATAAATGTTAATGATTTTCTGCAAAGAGCAAACTTTATGTACATTAAATGCCCTTCGTAAATAATTTATTAGATTAGATAAAGATAAAATATAATATGGGTCAAAATAACTTCCAAAGTATAACCCACAAAAAAAAACCCAATCGCATAAAAATGGTTACTGTGGGTTATCCATAGTATATAGACATATGTTTACTATCGTGGACTTTTTTAGGTAGGTAGGTACATTATTTTAGTCAGCATTAGCAAAGACATTTTTAAATGTTCTGTATATATAACATGGCTGTATTATAGTATATATACCAAACCTTCCTGGGAAAATTATCTAACTCAAAGTGAAAACCGCATCAAAATCCGTTGCGTAGTTTAGTTAGCGGACAAACAGACATGTAGTGATTTAAGTAATATTTTGATCCAAGAGTCGCGACCGTCGCGACGCTTTACGCGGCGTCGTGTCGGGGCCACTATGTAGGTTGTACGTAGTATATTATATGCTCTGAGATGTCGAAAAAAATAGGTAAGGAAAATAAGAACAGGAAATTAACAGCAGCTATCCTATCTACAACAACATTAGCGATCAGTGGGCAATGTGAGCATGCGTGGTCTACGATTGGAGCTTTATAGGTAACTATATTATTTTACTCTTTGGATGGGAGTATTTGCTCACTCCTCTTCATTCTCCCCCATTTGTGAATAGGCCGATATACCTACATATAATTACAACCAACCAATCTACAACTGCAGGCTAAAAGAATATTGTTCTCTTTGACAATAATAGCAGTAATTTGGCAGGCAGTAATAGCAGTAATAGAAACAACAGTGTTTTGGGGTTTTTGCGGGAACTTGCAGTGACGTATTTGACCACTAGCCTACCTCCACCGATCCGTAGTGGGCACGAGTGGTGGAGTATCTACTCCTGTGATCTACTCATTCCCTTTCACCCTCATTTGTGAAAGGTCTGTGCTCAGCAGTGGGACATTATAAGCTGATGATGATGATGTTATGAAAAAAAAGGTACTTATCCCAAGAGCTGCTATTCAAGTGACTACTAGGCTCTATTGAATATAGGTATTATTAGTTTTTACACCACGGTTTCACCCGCGTCTCTGTGTTTTTTTTTTCTTGGGATAAAAAGTATCCAAGTGATCTACCCGATTGCCAAATTTCATCACGATTGGTTTTGCCGTTTTGAGATCTCAAGAGGTACTTAACTAACATACAAACAAACTCACTTTCGCATTTATTATACAGTGGTGTTTTATCAAATATTACAGTTCAAACAATCGATATTAAAAGTATACCTATAGGTACCTACCTACAATTACCTACAATAGGAAGCAAAGAGTATATAAGCACTACGTTTTAAGCAAAGAGAAGGAAGCACTTGGGAAGCAAGCACCAACATCTACGCAAGAAGTAATTCAATAACCTACCAACCTAGACAAATAAAGAGGTAAAAAATGGACCCATGAGTATTTTTTTTTCTTAAGTTTGGTACCTAGGTACAGTGGCCGGCAAACAACTTGAGCCATGACCTTGAGTGCGCAGTAGACGATTTTAAGGTGTCGTTGGTGGAAAGAGAGGTGCGCGGGGGCATTCTGTCGGCACGCGTCCACGCTATTGGCCGAGCATGAGTGTACACTTATCCCCACTACGTCGACTTTGGCTCAAGTTGTTTGCCGGCCTCTGTACCTATTTGACAATCTTTTTCTAGGTTAAGATAAAACGTAAGTACCTACCATAGAAATAAATATACCTAGAAAGAACGTCGCCATACTACACTAATATACAAAACAGGCCAAGTTTGATAGGCTGATGCGCGTAACAGCTACGTTTTACGCTGCCGCTGCGTCATTCTGCTTGTCATAATGACGTTCATAATGATAGTAGTTGTTAAAATATTCCAATTAAAATCGGGAGAAATTTAAATATTGATCATTATTTTGCATTTTTATTTATTTTTATTTGATTTAGCCCCTAACAGTTAGAGCGTATTTTTATCGAAGCGTGCACAGCTGCTACACTCTATCTGGATGTATCCTTAATCAAAGGTACCTACCTACAATAAAATAAACAACAACCCAACAATCAAATAACTTGTCACTTTCTGTTTATTTTCCTGTACCGCCTTACTTGCTCCTTTGACAACTTGGCACTTATCACATTTTTTTAATCTGTGTTGCTTTACTATAAAAATGAAATGTCATTTAAAATTTTTGAAGTAGGTAAGTCGTAATTTTGATTATACAGCTGTTTTGTTATTTTTGTGTTACAGTACGCCACGCTAATGTGAATAATTGAAGAAAATGAACAGAAACTTTAATAGAAGAATTGCGGAGTACCACGATGAGCACTGCTGCGCGGGAAATGTCACTGGGAATTTCCGGCGTAGCTCCTCACTGCGGCTGCGCGGGGAGAAAATGGTGCAGCGCTCGCCACTTTCCACAAGGAAATTAATTCCAATAATCACGGAAAACGGTCACCAGAAACAGCGCAGCGATGTGCCTCGTCTCCTGGAGCCTGGCCATCGCCAGCGGAGCCATGTGAGTACCCGGCTTTGTACCTACATACTTGCTGATAATTATTTCCTAGTAAAATACAAGCCACGAACGCAAGCTGCAACATACCATATGTCTGATCATCACAGATAATTACTGTACCAATTTACTTAAATAATTTGTTATATACAACATTTTGGACTGCACTATTGTGACATAGCCTTAATGCTATTCTCTGACCTAGTTTTCAAACAAACTGGATAATCAATTATGGAATAAACCCCTGTTTTCTATACTTATTTTTTGTCACTTTTATTTGCAGTCATTCAACTCAAATGTTCAACAAAAACCAAAAAAGTCCTGCTTAAAAACTCTAGAAGTGTGCGATGACAGGAAATTGAGCATGACAGATTCTGCTCACACTCCACCTGGATCCCCTGAAGATTTGCCTGATGATGAATCTCTGCATAGCTATGGAAGTGCAGCCACTGCTGCATCGGTTGATGCAGGTTATGCACCATTTAATGGAACCACATTCAGCGGTAGGTCCATGCGCTACGTGCTACATTGCTCATCACATGCAGGCCTTGCAGGTGATGATTACCTCACACCAACACAACGGGCACAAAAGCAGATTCGAAGACTTAAAAATCTTCTCAGTCAGGCAAAGAAGGACTTGGATAAAAAAGACAGTGAAATATTTCATCTCACTAAGGAAGTTGTTGAACTTCGTCTCTACAAAGCATCAATATGTTCACCCGATGAAAAGTCCAACTCAAGTGAAATTGTAACAATAAGGGAAAATGCTGAAGAAGCTTCTATTGAACAAGATAGTCCAAAGTGTGAACAAGCTTGTAGAAGTTATGACGTTACAGACAGTCCGTTATTTAAAGACCAAACGCCAACTAGATGCCGGAATGAAATGCAAGGTTCCTTCACTGACTCGGGACATTTTGATGATCTCACAAACTCATCCTTACATTCTAAAGAATCTGTACATATGTTAACACATGAGGCATCTTGCATGACTGACATTGGAGATTTTGATGAGGAGAGACGTAGTTTAATATCTTACTATGAAAAAAAGATAGAGGATGTTATAAGGGCTCATGTTGGCGAGACACAAGAAATGAAGAAGGCTCATAATGATAAAGTGGAATCTTTGCTGCAGAAGTTGGCTGATGTTAATACACGTTATTGTGAATTAATGCCCAACTATGAACAAGCTAAAGAGAGGATTCACTCACTTGAGAAGCAGTTAGAGGAGGCTAGTAAACAGTTGGATGAGGAGGAAAGCAAACATCGAGCTATTTACGTACAAATGTACAACAAAGGTGTTGAGGCTGCTAAATTTGAATTTGATAAGGTATTCTTCTTTGTTTATTTATTTACACTTTGATATTTTGCATTTGTTTTGGAACATCTGTGTGTCGTAACTTATCTGGCCCAGTGGTCAAAAGAGGAACTAGCAACAATATTTTGAAATGTCAATCGCCATTGGTCAAAGAGAATATAAACACTACTTTCATTGGTTGTTTGCTCCACCAAAAAACAGTGGCTATCTCACAGGGCCAGATAAGTTTGTGAGCCTATAAATATACGTCACTGTGGGTCTATTATAAGCACATTGCCAGACAGGTTATTTGAATGTGATCAAAGATTTCGCCATATGGCTGTCCTTACATCCTTTTCCAGCCTCATTTCAGTATCTAATCCACAGACTATAGAAATACTAGCCTTAATGAGTTATATGATAAACTTAAAGTATGCTGTCACTATTTTTAGGAAGGTGATCCTAGCACTTCGCAGGGGCAACTAAGCCGGGTGTCTGTGGAGGAACTACTGGAGCAGCTGCAGATTACTCAGACTGAGCTCGAGAAAGTCCGAGTGAGTCACTTTTACATACCAGTTTATTCTATGACTTAAATAACCTTAAAAAAACATTGAAAAATAGTCTCAAAAATCATATATTTTCAAACTAACTGCAAGTGTTATTAACAAGATTATTTTTCATTGTGATGATCCTTCATCTTCATTCTTCACTGTCCACTCTAGACCATATTAACATTTTCCAAATTATCTATTTTATTTTGAATAGATAAATAGAAAAAAGGAGGACTTAACACAATTGATTGTATTAACCCACCGCATAGTACACTCACAATGTTATGTTAGTAACGTGTGCATGTAGTGGCGATTAACAGAGCCCGCTTTAACGTGTAGTGCATTACAGGACACGGCATTCACAGAGGACCGAACGGCAAAGTCACAAGTACTACTAAGTGCAAAGGAGGCTGTTTCTTTATGGGTCCTAGGAGCTCGAAAGGTTGGATTTTTTACCGGACAGTTGACAGTGCTCATCACTACGAAACACTTTTTTTTATTTATTTTTCACCTTGCTTACCACATTATGATAAGTAAAATTTTGCAAATTTGGTATAATCTCAATACGTAAGTAACAAAGGTAGTCTTGGATTTTCGTTTAATCTTAGACAATTCTGGAGAGAGCAGTTTTTTGGTTACTGGTAAATGTTGGGGATTAAAGATGTTAATATTTACATCCTATCTAATCTATATTGTTCTGTTCGTAAGTATGCCTGCCCATAACAAGTCTACTGCCCATAACAAGTCTTCAAAATAAAAATAATATAAATTCAAGTCTAGGTATATGACTTACCGCTTCTACTAACTCACTCTTAACTTTATTATGGTGTCGTTTATATTTTAAACTCTTAATATTTTAATGTTCATATTTCGTAGCCTAAGCTTTGCATGTTATTTATTTTGAAACAGCCTCTTTTGGTTTTCGGGTTATCATAGGTGTAATGTGGTAAATATATATATATATAATTTGTAGTTTAAGAAATGTACCTACATTTCTAGTTAGTTTTTAATTTGGTAAGGAATTAAGGTAGATGTAGAATGTAGATGATATGCTTTTTCATATTGATTAATTTATTATAATTAGACTATCGTTGTATTTGTCTCCCCGACCATTAAGCTAAAATTTCGTAGCCGACTGCAGCCAGCAGCAGCAGACTACACTACTTCTTTCTCTTTCGTTTCTATGTATTACCTCAGAGTATATAAATACTACGTACAAGTATTACTATGGAAGCACTAGCAACGGAAGGAATTTACATAAAACCAGTAGTGTCGCGGCGACAAGTCGCCTGCTGTTGCCTGCAGTCGGCTACGAACTAGTACCTTTAGGATGTTTTTTCCTTAGTTCTCGCTTTCCCAATATAAATTTAGAGAATATGTGTTAAGGTACGTTTTTGTTTTCAGAAACTAATATTTCTTTGCGCCAGTAATAGAAATATTATTTTGGCTGACAATATCCAGTATGTTATTTATTACCGCGCAATAAATTAAACTCAATTTCGGGCCGAGCTATAAGAAGTAATTTTTAACAAGAGGTCTCTCCTTGCCACCAAATTACCGTCCTTACATCAATCATACGAAAACTACAAAACGTTCTGAGCTTTTTTACATATTCAAGCATGTTTATTTTCTCTCATTTACAAATTATAGTAGAAGTAAACTGAACAGATTTATGGGATAATAATTACAGCAAGAAAGCACCGTGCCTTAAAAATGATGTATGGATGCATACTTACTTAGTAGTAGTTAAGTAAATAATAGCTGATACCACCCAAGTGCATGCTCCCAATCCGTGAATCCAATTTTATTAATACAAGCAAATTATCTTCCGCAGGCAATGTACCGTCGCATTGTCGAGTCGCAAAAGGGCAACAAGAGTAACATAGATCCTGAGGTAACACTACAATTCCTTAAATCGGCTATCTACTACTTCCTTACCGATCCGGAGAACCATCAGGGGCACCTCAACGCTATAGAGAACATTCTTGGTTTCACTGAAGCGGAGAAGAAGAATATACGCAAGGCCAGGCCGACGTAGAAAAGACTGCTGTGAACGTGTGATATGTATAAGCTAGATATTTTTTGTTCTACTTACAATTAGATAGATTTTATTGTATAAGGTGTGTCGTCGGGGACGACAGCCGATAGCGTAGATCATGTGCACTTTATTTTAAATACTTGTTGCCTCTACATTCTACAAAGCATAATTTCGCACATAATTGTAGTTTTAGTTTTGGTGATTGTTATCTCTTTTTACTATCATCCTTTTTTGATCGAATTTATTTTCAACATTGTGATTTTTACATAGTTATAAGCGCCAAAGAATCGAGTTTCCTTTCATAAAATTGTGCAATTTTGAATTTAGGCTTAAGTTATAGTACAGTGAAGCGAGCTACATTCCACGTAGACTTAGTAGATGTAAGTGTTACAAATTTTATAGTTTTATTTTCTTTTGGTGTTGTTTTCCTATCTTTTGTGATTTTTTAAATTTGCATGCTGGTCAGCATTTTATATCTTACTATTTTTTGGCTATGATTACATTTTACTCTTTAGGTATCGTCGACATGTCATGAGTAAAATATTATTGAATGTTAAAAATCTTTGAGGATATGTTTTAAGACGCCTATAATTATTATCAATGAAATGTACCTACTTAACTAAAAGTATCACATCAATAAAACTAAAATGTATCTTCAATGTTATTTAAATCACTCGAATAAGCTTAGGAGTTGTGTGATGACATGGTTCAAAATTCAACGACTTCTTGCCAATTCAACTATTATGCACCTGTGATTAATGGTATAGGTACCATACATAAATTAAGGACACTGCATAATAAAACAAAAAATATGGGAACTTCATCCAATAAATTGTGTATTGCATGTGATTACGAAAATTACTAGCAAATAAAACCATTCAAGTTAACGAAATTAAAAACTACAAGACCGTAGTTAATTTCTAATGAATGTTCTTTATATTAAACTACCTGTAACTCTTTCTTTCAATTTGATTATTACAGGAGAAAATCCACAATTATTACCTACCTATATTTGTCATCGTCCACTTTTGTTGGCGCCATTGTTGTTTCCTTGCTCATCTAATTGAAAAAAATATGGACTTTTAATTTTACACAAAATATTAGATGAAACTCCCATGATTTAGTTAAGCAAAAAATTTAAATTGTTGATAAACTAAATGCAAATTTGTTGATTTTGCATCTTATCTTGCCTTTGTATTATTTAGAATGTCGTTAGTAAGCGAGCATAATATTTATAAAGCAATGTCAACGTCCAATAGCTGGTAAAAATATACCTAAATAAGCTATGTACTAGGTAGGTATTCTAGATAAATCCGTTACATAATTTTATGTATTGTCGGTTCATCACAGTAAAACATGACATTCTCTGGAAAGATAAAAATGGCATATATTTTTTCTGTGACAACTTGCTTGCCTTGGTTCTCATTATATGATTAATGAATATTTTGTTGTTTTATTTAGCAAAACGATACAGGATTATACGAGACCAGCTTTCCGCCCTGCGGTTTCACTTGCTATATCCAGTTTATCCTCTTAGGGTCCATCCACACAAACCGTCTCAGAGAGAAGAGCATATTTCGATACGCGTTTTAAAATAGACTAGTGATAATTGAAATAAGGTTTATTTTTACATCGAATGCTGGAGAGCAGACCTAACGCGCTAACAACTTCTTTTGTTAGTAACTAAAAATAAACCTTATTTAAATGATGTTAAAGCTATATTTTAATCGCGATAAAAATGTGCTTGTATGACTATAGAAAGTAGGTAGCAAACAAGCATACGGCCCGCCTGATAGTAAGCGGTTACCGCAGCCTATGGACGCTTGCAACACTAGATGATGATATAAAATCATCATTTGTAATAAGGGGATTTGGGTTTGGATTTTGATAATGTAACACATTATCAAAATCCCTGTAGTATGTAGTAAAGTATTTTTTAATGCTAGGGTTTGCATGTGATGTCATTAATTAGCGCGTTATTTGACATAGTACGCAAATATAGTGCACAGTTTAGTGCTACATTTATGACGTAAATTTTTCTCATAATAGGACGCGCAGGTGAATCCCTAGCTTAAGGAATATGTGCAAGCAAGCATTCATTTACTGCAAAGTGAACACGAAGTGTCCAAGTGAACTGTCCCAACACACTAGTAAAATATTTTCAGCGAGAAATAAAACAGATTAATACCTGGATATATTCCAATTTGGAACAATTTATTGTACAAAACATTGCCTTTAAAGTAAATTACTGGTATTAAAACACATTCATAAAAACATCAAAATTTTAAAGCTAGCACAGACTTAAATTAAATATATTATTACTATTGAGTAAGTTTAGTCTTGTCCACACACGAGTTTCCTTTGATAACAATGTGTAGCAAAATATTAGCTGATTCTTATGAACATAGGTATCACACGCATTAATGTTGCCATAAGCCGTCTCGCCGTAGGATTGCATCATCCGCTTTTTCGTAAAAACTCTGAACATGGCGTAAACAGTCTTGTCACAGAATACTTAAAATTACTCCACACTCTCATACTACTATTTACTATTTATCAGTAGTTTTAAGTGTTAAACGTCTTTTATATTATTATTTTTCCAAATAAATTATAATTTCAGGCGTAAACTTAAGATTTATTCCTAAAAAATATATTTTTTCGCCATATTCAGGGATTTCACGAAAATACGCGTTTATCTCGAAAAATTTGATCACTGATGGATCCTAGGCGACATTTGTACGATTCTGTAGGGTCACGTTTTACTAAACGAGAATAAAAATGGTATCACAACCATGTCTTGTAAACTATTACTACGTAAGTATTTGATTTTGTTTACGATTTATAAAATACTCTTATTTCATACCTTAGGTGCATTACTTGATCACGATATAAAAAAACGTAATTGTGCTCGTTTGTATAAAAAGGCATAATATAGTACCTATTGCATTAGAAAATTTATAGTAAAATTATTCTTACGAACTAACAAAATATATCAGTCAACTTCCAATCATTTCCCATTGTTGCAGAACAAATTGTATGGCACAAATAAAATATTATTTGAGGTTCACATCTATCACAAAACGCACATGATTGTCATGGATATCATTATTGGTAAAAGTGTAATAAAGATAACGAGAGACGCCAATCAGTCTTTGTTTTCTTAATATCACTGATACATTACAAACTCGTCGCTCCACAACTTATCAGTTTGGAGCACGTATTTTTCGCATCCACAGTCAAAATAACCTTTGAGCTGCATGAAATGCTAATTTGAACTTTCATTTTACAACTTATCCTAAAAATAGAGTAAGTAAATAAATAGTGTCCAACCGAAGGTCGATTTCTGGCCGAAGCCGATTAATCAGCTGAAGGTTTATTATCACTAAGAAATTCTGTTCAAGATTGGCTACAAGTGAATAAAATAACGATTTTAATCAACTTAATGAGATGGTACAAGTTGGCAAAAATTATAATAATCTCTCGCTCATTCGTGACAGTTGTTCAATTTCGCCGCTTGCTAGGCTTTATCCGAAGCCGTAACTTCGGTCGGACACTATAAATAATCGATAGCCGATATACGATATAATAGCGCATTTGGCATTTACGAGATATAAAAGATATGATACGTATCAGTCGAAGCTGAATTTGACTTCCTCGCGGGACGGATCGTTGTTGGCCGCGACCGCTTGGAGCCAGTAGCGGCTTATTTGACTCTCTATGGAGGGGGTGCTCTCCTTGCGCGCGCTGGCGGCGCGAGCCTTCCTCTTCGCTTTGGTGTGCTTGGTGCGTCGGCGGCCCACCTTCGTCTTCATCTCGGCGATCTTGACGGAGAGCTGGCTGTCGAGCGAGTTGCGCCGCGACTCCACCGACACGTGCCGCAGGCTGATGCTGATCTGCGAGTCCTGCGAGTTGCGCCGGTCGGGGGTGGAGCTGAGCGAGTGGTGCGTGTGCGTGTGTGTGTGCGTGTGCGCGTGAGCGTGCGCGTGCGCCGGCAGCACGAGCGCGTCGCGCCGCCGCACGAACCGCGGCAGGTTCGCCGCCCACGACGATGATAACTCCGCACTATGAACAATACGCAATACACTTATATAGAACAACATTAATCGCGAAAGCCTTACTAGCCTGACTGCCTTTATTGGTTTTTTTTTTAATTAAATGAGTTTCCGTTTGGCCCGTGACCCGCCCATAAGGGACGAAGACGAAGCCTAAGATGCATGAAGATACACGCTTACCCAGAAGGAACCTATTCACTCTGGCCTTGAAAGTCCCAAGGTTGTGTGAGCCAGGAAACACAGACGCCGAATAGAACAGGTACGGTAAGTGATGATGTAAATGAAATGAAAGAATGGATCTTCTTTGATGATGAAATGGGTCTTTCAATTGTAGCTGCCGTTACTGCCGGCTGCGGATACTATAAAGTACCTTAAATCCGTGCCTTCTTGATATATTTTTCACCGAAAGCTCAAATTCCCCGTAAGGGTCAGTAAAGACAGAACGGAAAAATGCACGACCAATTTACTAACTCCATTGAAAATAGGATCCTATTACCATCATGAATCGCCTAAAGTAAAGCGACGATGTACCATCCGACTGTTTCGATATTCATACAATTTTCTACTTTAGGCTATGGTAATACGGTCCTAATTTCAATAGAGCCAGTAAAACGCTCGGGCTTTTTTCCATTCTGTCTGAACTGACACTAAGAAGAGTTACTAGTTTGGAGGCGGCTGCGGCTGCAGCACCGGTATGTATTATTATTGATGTATGTAATGAAGGTGAGCTGACCTCTCGTGTTTGGCATCGTCGACACAGTCGATGGGCGAGGTGTGGTCGAGGAACAGGCCGACGGGGTCCTGCCGCGAGCCGCCCAGCGAGATGGAGATGCGGCCGCGCTCGGCGAACTCGCCGCGGCGCCGGTACGCGCGCGCGATCAGCTCGTGCTTGCGCGCGCGCCGCGTCGTCTCCGCCTCCACCGAACACCCGCACTTCCTGCACAACGCACATTTATTATACAACCTCAACAGTTATCTATTAAAAAAATGTTTTCCACTTAGGTGACAAACAAGCATACGGCCCGCCTGGTGGTAAGCCGTTACCGTAGCCTATGGTGATGGGGAATCACGCGCCCGTTGGCGACCCTACAGAAACCTCTTCACACCCTTTTTGTCAAGTTTTGTGAGGTAACAACTTGGCCGTGCGTATTAGGAACGAGGAATCGAAACGCTTAGTACGGCAAGGAATTTTTGGCGGGAAATATAGTGACATTAGTGACGTTGCGTTTTCGTTTTATTTTCATAAATTCGTGTATTTTAAGTTTTATTGAATATTATCGATAAGGTTTTATCCAATAAAGATCAATCAATGCGCACCAGTGAAGTGAAATGAATAACGTGTAGCGTGTCTTTTCAAGTTGTCTCAAAAAGTCAGTGAAACTTTCTGCTACAATGGCCACCATTTTACTAAAACATAAGTTTTATGGACGGTGAATAAATCACTTTCCTCGTTGTAAGTCAGTAACTAGAAACAATGGCAAAAATGATTGGAAGGATTTTGAAACTAAGAAGTATAGCAAGAATGTGATGTATACCTGGCTAAATATCGCCTCCAGGCGGCGGCGGCGGCGGGCGTCCAGGTCCAGGAGGCCATGAGCGCGCCGGCCGCGAAGCAGCACAGCAGCCGCAGCTGCAGCACCGACACCGACGGCCGCGTGCCGCCCGAACATTCCTTCTCGCTCTCCTTCAGAGCCTCTAGCCGACATCTGTGTTCCAAAATTACTCGTTAGCGCTCACATTGCATCGGTGCACTTGAATTGATTTCATTTATCCCGTCACTAAATAGTTTTTGTGACGAAATAGTAGGTAGTTAAAAAACACCACGCTTGGTCTTCATACAGATCTTGATACTTGCGTTATCTAGGTATATCTATATCTGTGCAATAAGGTTTGATGGAATACTATCGTTAATCACAACCACAGACGCACCATCGATTTTCGTCACGGACAATTAGCGGCAGTTACTCAAAATTACACCGTAAGTTAGTTGATAATTAAATGCCCAAAAAACGAGCTGTGATTCATGAAATATCTTAGTTTTTTTTTAGTTTTTCAAAGCCATTTATTCAATTTAGGCCCTAGTAGGGCACTTATGAAGGTCAAAGCCACTGAAGTTACCACCAGTTCGTAATTTCGTTTTCTTGCCTATATCTAAAAAAATGAACAAGTAAATAAAATTATTTGGCAACTCTTTAATTAAAAACCTCGGTGCGTGAGACCGGGTGTCACCAATGATGTAAGTCAAAATTGGCGTCACCATTGGCGGGTTAAGAGTACAGTCGAAGACATAAGTATGTATACAATTCGTGAAAACAAAAGCAATGTTTTCGCGCTGTACAGATTCAAATATTGCAATATTACACAAATCATAATCGTATTAAAAGATTCTGCCTACTTATCTTATAATTGATTATATAATCAATCAAAAGTTTATGAGATAGAGCATAGCATTTATTCGTTCATACCTTATAGAATACCGCAGAAAGAATAAAGAACTTAATGTTTTAAAATCATTGCTGAAAATTAAATTTCCCTACATATTTATGTCGTCGACTGTACATAATTAAACACAAACTTACATGATATTCTTTTTAAATGATTGGCTCCATAGATCAGCGTTCCTAAACTCGTAGATGTGGCAGGCGAAGGTGACGCAGATGAAGACGGCGACCAGCGCGGCGGTGAGCGAGCAGCGCGTGATCGTCTGCCGGATCTTGTTGTCCGCGCGCACTGATATCACGTCCTTGCTCGACACGCGCACCGCGATTAGTGAGAACACACCTCAAACAACAATACCATTTTTATATGAATTATTAAAAGTGATAAAGATATATTTTATTAGACAACAAATTAGTACAATTACACAGTACAATTTCTGCAGGGTCGGCAACGCGCGCGTGATACCCCTGGTGTTGCAAGCGTAACCGCTTACCATCAGGCGGGCCGTAAGCTTGTTTGCCACCTAAGTGGTATAAAAAATTAGAAAAAATTCTTGTCTTTGTATCAAGTTCGTCTCTATGCAATTTAAAATGTATGGCTGGATGAATATTGCAATTATTTTGAATGTAACTCCCTGAAGCATGTAGATTGTAGATATAGTGCGAAATTTCTACACATCCTTATTTCTTTCATATCCTATTTTATTTCTGCTATTGATACATATTTGGCAACTTGAACATTTAAAGTAGTAATGTGTGCGTTATAAATGCACGATACATGGTGAGAAATAAATAACATTTTATGTGTTTCTTATGTTAATTTTATATTGTGATGACTATACAATGAGTGAATGATAAAATCAGTGCTACTTCTAGAAAGGCTCACATACCTACCTCTAAGCAAAAAATATCCACCAAGCACTAAAACGACGGCTAACGGCGCAAGTAGCAAGGCTGCTCTCATGGGATGGTTCACGTAACCGACGAAGCAAACTCCTGTAACACTACTGCCGTCCACCTCGCCAAAAGCCATCGTTGTTATGGTCAGTATGAGGGGCAGTGACCACGCTACCAGGTGGAAGTATGCAGCTTTCTTATCTATTCTATCTTGTATTTTACCTGAAACAAAACATTCGTAAACTGCATTTGAGGAATAAGTAGGTATCTGTTTCGGTCCACATAGGAAGTGCCAGCCAACCCGGCCTTATACTTTGTGCACCCTAAATACAGTCCACTCAAACGCTCTCGCACCTATAAATTAGTGTCCTTTGATTTATGTAACTTTAATATATTTAAAATCCACAAGCCAACTTACCTAGAGCTCTAAAACTCATATGCCAGGCGTATGTGAATATGACGAACCACACGCAAGCTGCCATCATGAAGTAATACACCTGTACACAAACATTCGTCTTTAAACATACATTTGATTTATTTAACCCGCTTTAAGTAAATTTAAGTTCCCCGACACATTTTATTTATTGTTTTTTATTTTTTATTCAAAGTTCAAAGTTCAAAGTCTTTATTTGTATAATGCGGTAGGTACATTGTTGGTTGGTTAAAAAAATATTATTATTATAATAGTAGGTATCACACATTAAACCAAATTTGGCATACAAATTTCAATACAAAAAAATAAAATTAATCATGTCATCATAGTTGAAAAATTCATTATTAAACATATTATTACTACACATACACCATACTATTACACAGTCAAAATCAAAAATTAATGAAGAACACAACAATTTGTATATGTCAAAATCATAGCCCTTAAAAATAAGTAGGTACATTCAGGTCAATAGATTATACAATTTCCATCACATAAATTACTTAAAAATTCAATATTCATTACATTTATTAGTTAAAATTTATAGTCTACTCTTATGCGATATCAGTTCATTGATGTCATAAAAACATTTTTCTTTAAGCCATGACTTCAAAAGTAATTTAAATTTATTTATTTGCAAGTCTTTAATAGATGCTGGCAGTGCATTATATATTTTAATACACATAGCATAACTATTATTTTGAAATAGGGCAGTCCGTGGAGCACATTCAAGTACTAACCTATCTCCATCCCTGGAATTTTTAGGATACACATCTTTGGCTCTTATAAATATATTTGAGTGTGTTTTAACAAACACGCCTATTTCAAAAATATATATGCAAGGCAAGGTTAATATCCCGAGACTCTTAAATAGTGGTTTGCACGACTCATAAGGAGGTATGCCAATAATAGCACGAACACACTTCTTTTGGCACATAAAGGCTCTCTTAAAATCTGTTGAGTTTCCCCAAAGTAATATACCATATCGAAGCACAGACGCCACGTAACCGTGATATGCTAACAGTACCGTTTGTAATGACGCAGTTTTACGTAATTGTCTCAAGGCGTATACAAATTTATTTATCTTTCCGCAAACCTGTCCAATCTGAGTTTTCCAATTGCAGTGATTGTCGACTGTTAAGCCTAAAAATTTTATACTTTCCACCTCATTTATAACAATATCATTATGATATATTTTTAAGGCTTTAGCTTTTATGCCTTGGTTTCTAAACTGTATAAAATTAGTTTTGCTAAGGTTCACTTTTAGATTATTTTTCCTAAGCCATTCTATGACGGATTCTATGGTTTCCTTTATTTTTAGTTCATGATTATTTAAAACTTTATTTGATTTTATAACAATAGAAATATCATCCGCAAATAGCGTACATTGATGTTGTGTGATATCAGGAAGGTCATTTATGTAAAGAATAAAAAGGAGTGGTCCCAAAACACTACCTTTTGGGACTCCGTGACTGTTAACTAGGAAACTAGATCTGTCGTAAGTGAGCGTTAAGTCTTTGCTCAGAGAAGCGATTTCGACACATTGCTTTCTGTTATTTAAATAAGTTTCTATTAAGCTTAATGCAGGTCCTCTTATACCATTACCATACCATTATTATTGTAAAATGATTGATATATGAATGATTATTACAAAAAAAAGTTATTGACTACAAGGCTGTATTTCAGAGCAAAGTTATGACAATAAATGATTATGATTCTGCACTTGGAGACAATGTAGCTTACTCCCTTGCGAAACTCAGAATCGGATCTGTAGTTCCAGACCTTCTACATCCAAACTTTACCTCCTACCTACTATTATAATAAATTCTAATTGCTTTTGTTGGTCTTTCCATCATGGCATGATATTTTGCATAGAAATAGATTATAGTACCGGAGAGTAACATTTATATCCCGGAAAAGCGGGTTAATCCACGAGGCGGAAGCTAGCTAATTAATATTTGAGGAGTGTGAAGCACTTACCAAAACAAATACAACAACACAGGACAAGTTCTCTTCCGCAGAAGGCTCCCCCTGTCGTCTTGTTCCATCTTTAGAGCACACAATGTCATCTCTTGATCCAACGCCGAATTGAACAAGCCAACTGGGAAAAAGCAAAATTTCTTTTAACATAATCATATATTTTAACATTCAAGGGTAAATAAAAAAACATTTTAATTAAATTGTTCCACTTTGAGAATTTTATCTCATCTCATCATCCTTAATTCCTAACTAACACAGGTGGATATTTATAGATGGCATATTTTGGAAAACTATGTTGGGTTAGTAAAGCTGAACAACTTATACTATGGAACTAACACCGTTTTTTTTGTTTTCATACTAAAATGGTCAAACTTGCTCGATCGTAATAAGTAATCTCGAAATCTCAACCCAGTATTATAATGCGAAACTATGTTTCTTTATTACGCTTTCACGCCTAAGCTACTCAACCGATCACGATGTTTGGCATGCAGATAGCCTATGGTATGTAGAAGGACATAGGCAACTTTTTATCCCGGGAACGCGGATGAAACCGCGGAGGACATTAAAATGTGAAAATTGAATGTTTGTGACTCAATCACGCATAAACGACTAAAGGTATTTGGATGAAATTTGGCACACAGATAGACAATATTCTGGATTAACACATACAATTATTTTGGGAAATATTAGATCGACCACTCACCCCATCGAAGCAACAGCGAAGCACACGTTGATATAAAATATGACGAGCGCTGGGTATTTATTGGAACTCCTCCAGTCGATGAGGAATGTGGCGACAGTGAGGAGGTTGAGGGCGAGGCACACGCCGGCGCCCCACGCCACCAGCCGGTGGATCTGTTGGTGCTCGTCCTCCGTGTACAGCGGGTCGCGGCACGGGAGCCCGCAACCTGATATACCTGCAAGTTATGGGACCATAAACTATACAACAATACACAAGGTCAACAAAACGATTGAACATCTCATCATTTCAGTCTAAAGATGTCCACTGCTGAACACAGGCCTCCGCCATTAACTTCCACATCTAACGGTTTTGGGCCGCTTGTATATCTAGCGGCGCCCAGCGACTAGGTCGTCGGTCCACCTGGTGGGAGGTCGTCCAGCACGGCGCATACCAACCAATACGTGGTCGCCACTCGAGAACCTTCCTTATCGGTTCTTCGAGCGATTTGGCCTGCTCATTGCCACTTCAGCTTAGGTACTAACTCTACGAGGTATATCGGTAGTTTTTGTTCTCCAACGAATGTCCGCGTTTCGGACCCTGTCTCGTAGAGAAATTCCAAGCATAGCTCGTTCAATAGCTCGCCGAGTGACTTTGTGCTCATTTATGCGGCCAGCAGTGAAAGACCACTGGACCAATGGAAAACCAATTGTGACTAATCCAAGGCCAATCCTATATTTGACTGGAGGATATCTTTCCTTTTTTGGCATATCTAATTATATACTAAAATAATAAAGCTGAAGTTTTTGTTTGTTTGTTTAAATGCTTATTTATCGTGAGGAAACCATAGCACGGTGGTAGGGTACTTTGTAGTACCCGTCTGGCTGGCTACCACCCTCAAGTTGAAAATCTGTCGCCAAGCACCATCGGTGTGTTCCGATAGCTGCATTTGAGAGCCAGTTCCGTCTAGGCTTTGTGTGCTTACCACCTTAGACCACATCATCACTTACCATGGTGAGATTGTGGTCAAACACAGGCCTATAAACAGTAAAAAAAAAAAAAAAAAAAAAACTCTGGAACTACCAGTCGAATTCGAGTTTTATTTCACTAATCTACAGATGATGTACTGTACTGTAGGAAGCTACATCATCCCAGAGTGTTATAAACTTTTTGCCCGGTAAAGTGGGAAACCGCGGGTGACAGCTACATATACATAAGATATATGGGCTGTCAAAAGTAACCTATTGAAATTGTCCTAGGTATAGTACACCATTTGTTATTTATGATTCGTGAAGATGTGGCGATACTAGATCCATTATGCTACTATCCAGGAAATGGGATGTTATCAGTTTTAGATGACATTACAGAAGCAGATAAGATAGTATAGTATGTAAAATCATGCATTTGATTTGAAGGTTTTTTTTACCTACAAGTTTATAAAATATTACGTAATTACCTTCATAAAAATGCAGGGCCTTATTTGTGTGTATCAGGGGTGGCAAACATTTGCCTGTTGTATTGAACTTCATTTCTCTGGCACCGTTCTCGCATTTCGGTGGGAATAAAGTAGTGTTGCATTTCAAAAAGGACGGAAAATATGAGGTATTGTATAATATAGCGCACGGCTCCAAAGTTATCTTGCACATTTCATAAGAAGGCAAATATACCATATCCTGACCGAGTATATGCTCACACTTGGGCATAAAAGTTGCGCAGAGCAGAGGCTGTATAACAGCCCAGCATTTTGGCACATTTATCAATTCTTTATACAGCTGCAGTTGAATTTGTATTTTGTTTTGGCTCTTATAAAAAGTGAGATGAACGCTTGTTTTGTCGTATGTTAATTTAGAACCGAGACATGTCGATTTATCCAGGGGTTCACAGCGAGCTCTCCTCACACAACTGTCCAGTTTAACCTCCGGTTCGGGATACCACGGCGGGCTTTTATATGCTTTCAGCAGTCTGTAATTGTGAGTACCATTGATGGCCTCGAGACGTTCCATAGCTATATCGGTAGTTTCTGTGATAGTGTTTTTGTCCCCACCGGTGTCCGTTAGGCTCGCCCGACATATCGTTACAGTAAACAGCCAACATAACCATCTCGCAGAGATCATCTGGAACAAAAGAAAACATATTGACTTACGCTATAAATACATTTTTAAAGGGCGAAAAAAAGATAAATAAAAATTAAACTTCATTTTATTTCACAATTGTTCTTTATTAGATTCAGGTAGAGGGCGACGTCAAATGAAAACCCTTGAAATTTAAAATTTTTATTTGTTCTACAAATCGGTTTTGCAAAAGAAAATCTTATGATACTCTTTATTTATTGTTGTACGATAGATAACATCTCGAAAATCTCAACTGGTCCAAGGGAGAAGGTGCAGGAAAACCAGTACATTTAAGCATGCTCAACAGGAAAGGGTACTAGACCTACTCAATGTGAACAAATTGTATTTTGACGTCCCAATGCAATAATTTGGTTACAAATATTCTCATGGAGCTAAATAAAACCAAAAATCGCAAACAGATTGTTATAATATATGCTTCCACGTTCAGATAATTTTATTATTTATTTTAAAATATCCTTATTTCACATATGACCTGCATTTGAATGCTTTGCACATGAGAGTCCTACAATCAGCAGCACAACATTAAATACATAATGACACAGAACATTAATTTCTAAGTACCTCCTGCCTATAACTTCAGGGAATACGAGAGATCATATAATTTTATCTATTTACATAAAACTTTTGTTATTTCGAGATACACGGTTGTCCCATTTTTCCGTTCGAAGACGTTTATGGGTTTGGACAAATATATCCTTCCGTAGTATCACAACGCAAGATGTGGTATATGCAATTGCATACTCCTTGAAGTAAAGAAAATATTTATTATTCATTGAATTCTTCAAATAACTAGAAGGTATTGCCACTGTATATTTTTCAAGAGAAAATTTGAAAGTCACCCTTGCCTACTGCCTACTAAAAGTATATATTTATATATATAGATATAACTGATTGCAATAATTTAATTAATATGTAGGTACTAGCATTTTGAAAACACAGTGCTTATCTTTTAATTTCTTTATAAATATAAAATAAATACAATTTACTAAAAGAATCATCATAAATGTACCGGTAAACACGCAAAGGATAGGGTGGCCCTTGGACATATCTTTATTTTATTACTTTATTGATCATTTATTTAAAAGCCCATAATATCTATAAATATCTTTACAAATTGGATGATCAGGTAAATATTTATTTTGACAAAACAAATTCAAAAAATACCAGGTTCTTACTATAAGGGTGATGAGGTTGACGTGATGATGCCTCGAGGATAATTTCAACACCAGAAGACAGGACAAAGAGAGCGCGAGGTGATTCTTCACTGACCAGATGAGAAATTTTCTTCATTTGCAATATTATTACCTGATGTCATAAAAAATATTACATATGAATATGTTCATTCATTGAATTAATTTACAAATAAGACAGATCAACTTACCAGCTGCTGAGGCTTTAGGGTTACACCTGTATAGAAATCTAAAATAATGTTTTTTTGTGACATAATATAAATTAAATTATGTTTATTAAGCTTATTTAAATAAAAATACAAGCTGTAAATAAAAAATGTATACAACCTTTTGCAATGCTGACACTGTTTATTGTCTTTACACTGTTACACTCATAAATTCTCGCTGGAAGTGTGAATAATGAACCATAAAGTCTGTGCATGCATTGATGATAAGATATTCTTATGCTAGTTAGAAATAGGCTTTCCGCCTCTCCTGAAGTTTCTGTTTCCGCCGCCACTTCTCCTGTTACGTGACCCACCTCGTGGTCCACTATTGTTACCTCTCCAGTTGTTTCGGATACCATGGCCATTCATGCCACGACCTCGTCCTCGCCCTTGACCTCTTCCTCTGTATCCACCTTCCCATCTCTGATTACGACTAAAACTATCATCACCATTTCCATCATCATTGTAATTATTATCATCATAATTTTGATCATAAGATTCTTCCTCGTTGTATTCATCATTTTGTGAGTATGACTGGTTGTCATAGTTAGAGTCAAAGTGTGGTTTATTGTATCCATTATCTGGAAAAGGTGGATGAGGTGGCATGTTACCCATAGGAGGAATATTTCCCATTGGTGGCATATTTCCCATTGGTGGCATGTTACCCATTGGAGGCATACCAGAAATATGGGGTGGAGGCATGTGCATGTTGTGCAATGGCGGAGGACCCATTGGCGGTCTCATAGACCCCATATTACCCATAGGTGGCATAGGTGGACGCATCATATTACCCCTTGGTGGTGGCGGTATATTACTCATTGGACCCATATTATTCCTATCAGGGCCATTGTTATAACCTTGATCATCATCTTGATTATTCTGTTCACTAGTATCCATTTCATTGTCATAATATTCTTCTTGATCATAATTTTCATAATCATCTCTGGTATTATCATCACCCTCTTGATTATCACCATCATTTCCATGATCAGGATATTCAAATGGTGGGAAATTATCTTCATCTGCATCATCCTCTAAATGTGGCATCACATCATGTAACTCTTCTATTTCACCATTTGCTATATACTTTTTGAGTGCTATAGGCCCTTCTGATATTGCTTTCTCAAGGTTTGATCCAGGTTCAACTGGAATCAATTTGCCATAGATAAATATGGCTGATGGTGTAATCTGCTGAAGTGGTATGGCTCCAGGTACAGATTCAACTAAGGCCTGGGTTAATGCCTCATTGGCAGCATCATCAGAGGTTGGGCCATGGTTCCACTGAGCTTGGAAATTTCTGGGAATAGGCTTACTATAAGGTACTTTCTTAACCTTTTTTTCAAAATCCATCGGGATTAATGTTGTGTCTAAATCTAATCCAGGTATGACTTTGTCAGTATCAGATGAAAAAATTTCAACCTTATCTTCTGGACCCATACCAGGGATCACTGCTGGTTCTTCCAAATCATGGTCATCCTGAACACCAGGTGGCAAAGTATTCAAATTATATTTGTCTCTCATTAAGTCCCCAGGCCGATTTCTAGTCCAAAATTTGCATGTGTGGTCATTAGAGCCGGAACATAATATGTGACCTAGTGGATGCCAAGCCATTGTCCAAACTATTGATTCATGTGCACCTTCAATGCACCCAACTTCTTTGTCAGTTCCAACATTCCAGAATAGTATAGCTCCATCAGATCCACCAGAGCAGAAAAGCCCCTCATGAGTTGGATGCCAAACTACACTGGATGCTTCTTTTTTATGTCCCCTAAATATCTGTAATTCAGTCCCTAATTTACGAATATCAAATAATTTTAGCAAGTGGTCTCTGGAAGCAGTTATGAGCCAATTGCCGTTTTCATTCCATTTAAGATCCATTACTGTAGATTTGTGTGCATGAAGCGTTGACAAGGCAGTGCCTGATTTAGGGTCCCATAATTTTATTGGTTGCTGGTTGTCTTTACTTCCTGAGACAATAAGGGCTTTAGTTGGATGCCACTGGACACATTTAACATCTGCACCATGTCCTCTCAATATTCTTTCTTCTTGACATCTATAGAAATCAAATATACGCAATGTCCCATCATCAGAGCATGTAACAATCTTGGAATCACTAGGACTAAAACTAATTCCTCTTACAGCTTCTTTATGTGCCTGATACATTTTAACATTATTCATATTACTCTGCCAATATTTAATAAATCCTGAATGGTCACCTGTTACCATCCACCCCTCACCATGCGACCACACCATAGACCTCACTGGTGAATCATGAGCTTGAAGAATGGTTTCAAAATTAAATGTCAATCCATTCCATAAAGTGAATTCCCCAGATGAAGCACCTGTAATAAGTCTACGGCCTTCAGGTGTCCAAGCCACCGCAAAAATGGGACACCTCATTTTGTTGGTTGCCGTTTTAACAAACCGTGTAGTAACTGCATTAATAGGATTATCTGGATATGATGGAGGCGGCAAGAGGTCGGGGGTGTACATGGCGTCCGGTTGCAGAGCATGCCTGTCCCGCCAGTCCCGTTGCCAAACGCGACACTCTAATGCTTTTATAATGGCAGCATTATAATCTACTGTTTTTCGCATAACTGATTTACGTAAACGTTTACCATCAAAGTCATCCTGAGTCATGTTCAAAGGACCCTGTGGTGGGAAGCGCATCTGATAGTTGAAAGGCCTAAAATTGTGGCGCATGTTGTTGTGTCCACGACCGGGTGGACCCAATGGACTCCCCATGCCCATCCCCATATTCGGAGGAAGCATCCCCATATTTGGTGGAGGGTGTCCGAAATCCATGGTTACTAACTTCGATACCTAATTAGAGAAATAATTGTATTACAATTACGGTCACAAGTCATAAAAATCTACTAGCCAGTGTGTCCAATTTAGTGCCCATGTTAATATTATAAATCTTACCTTTTATAGACACTAAACGCTATAACATTATACACGATTGCTTCACGGCTTCACAATACACGAATTAAGTTACTGATAACAAAACATTAACATTTAAAAAACTGAATATACCTATTGTGAACACAACGCTAACCTATTTGGAACGCTAGCCAAGCAAACCCGCCATGTTTGCTAACTTATAGTGTTGTGTAAACCAATCTTTACCGAAACTAAATTAAACTTTAGTCGATTAGAATTCGTGTACATTTATTTTATTTTATTGATTTACCAGTGACTATTACAATACAATATTTACAACTTAAATTAATTTTAGTATAAATGTAATTATGCTGATTGTATAATCTATTTTAAGTAAATACAATATGCATCTAAGTAGGTACGTTATAAACACGGTAATACTTATGATATGTCGTAATATTATGTGCCATATGTTTGATATTTAGCCTTAGATAATGTACTAAATTCTCTAAGTTTTTAGCCATCATCAACTTAATATACCTACGTGCTACAATAAAAGCACAATGTCTATAGAATAGAATAAAGGTATAAATCAAAGAAACCCAGTATGAAATGAATATAAAATTACTAGCTGCAGGTCTACCGGCTAAGTTTGGTAGAAATCGTACTAATCTACATTTTGACGTCTGAATAAGTTTTGGTGATCATCGTCCTACTGCGTCGTACGTAACTCGTACTCTGACGTCACACCACCATCAGTAAAAAGATTACCACTTACACGTCGCCCAGTTTTAAAACGATCGAATTCGGATTCGGGAGCGGAATCGGAAACCTTCATCGAAAAGATCCGATAGCGGAAAGTTGGAGTGCGTTTACAAAGTTTGTTTTTAATAATGGTAGGAAATGGTATACCTAAACTAAAATCGAAATGCTTACGGATTTTTATTGTTGAAAGCCCTCATTTAAACACTCATATCAAATGCATAAAGACGGATACTTGTTATTTTCTATATTTTGGATTTTAGGTCTACATTGTGTTAATAAACATAAAAATGGTTTCTAGTTTTATCGAACTTCTAAAACTGACTGATAGGTCGAAGTAACTGTTGTTTATAACATTAGCAAAAGTCAGGCAAAGGTTTGAGCCATACAGCCTAATCGTATTTGAGTTATACCTAAGTTCTAGGCACAAAATAAATCACTTTCATATTGTACGCACTGTCAGTCACAGTCCATAAACGTCATGTGTTAGTAAAATAGTGGTCAATAAACTAAAACTTCTCACGGACTTTTTGAGACAAGTTGAAGTCACGATACACATAATTCATTTAATTTCCCTTCATTGGTGCGCGTGGATTTATATTTATAGGATAAAACATCACAGATAATACGCAATAAAACTCAAAATACATGATTTTTTGAAAATTAAACGAAAACGCAACGTCACTTTGCAAGTTCCCGCCAAAAAGCCATCTGTGTCAAAGTAGTTTTTATTTTTCAGTACATTCATGGAGAGTATAATAAAACAAATATTTTATGTTTTTCTTTTTTTCTTTTGAGTCTAATAAAATATTTTAACTTTTATTTGCAAATAGATAATTTGCAATAGATTTTATGGTTACGTAGATTTTTTTGTGGTAGTGAATCTAGCATCCAACATGAGTAACGGTATTGAGTAGTGACCAATATGTTTTAGTCCCTACGAAGTTTGAGTATGTAGCTATTACTTTTACCGCAGACCTTTCTTATTCATTATTTACTTAAAATAGGGGCAAACACACTCAGTTTAGTACCAACTAACCATTATATAAGTTTAAATAATGCGTTTATATTAAATAATAGTCAAAAACGAACATTAAATAAAATTCGGAAAGAATTCCGCCATCTAAAAGCTATCGGAAACTTTTCGATGATTCGGATTGATATTTCCGTCGAGAAACGTCAAACTATTCGATTCGGAAATTAAAATAGCAATGGCCGCTTTAACCTATCATGCAGAATATATTTATTTTAGTTTAAGTATTATTTTGTAACACTTAAATTGTACTATTATCATACTATGTTAAATAAATATTGATGTTCTTACAGTTTTGATTGTATTTTAATGTGCAAATATACATTTTCATTATTATTTTATCATGTCGGAAACTCATCTCGGAAGTTTCCGATTCCGCTCCCGAATCCGAATTCGATCGTTTTAAAATAACCCCGCAGGTGAAATATCAGACTTTTCCGGTGGATTTTCCAAAAAGAAAACAATCTACATACCCTAAATAAATATAGCCTTAACTTATTTTTACAGATCTATGAGACAAAACAAAACGGCATGACTTGGTTCTCGTCGGACAGCCATGCGTCACACGGCTCGTTCGCGCCACTATTACTGTTGTCTTAGACTCGAGTGATAGTCCCATAGCCGTAACCCATTTGCCATCACCATAAATAACCCATTTGGTATATAAGCTTTATTTTATGTAGATCATCATCACCATCATCCCATCAACATTTCACCTATTTTTATATTATAAATGAATTATTATACATTCAGAATAAACAAAATCATACCGAACTACGTACGAACAGTACGAATACAGGAGAGTTAAGACATAGTATACCTATGTTCTATCGTAATTTGATGGCTGAATAGGGTATTCGCCTTTGCTCTGTTTGACTGAACTATAATAAAACTGTAGCTGTCTAGGTACTGTCAAGTCATTTTATGATGACTTTTTGGCGGGAACTTGCAGTGTGACGTTGCGTTTTCATTTTATTGTCATAAATTTGTGTATTTTGAGTTTTATTGTGTATTTTTGGTATAATTTACACAATTTACATTACAGTACCAAATAATATGGCGCGAGAAATGCTATTGGTCGACAGCTGCCGCCATGTGTGTGGAGGGGCGTGACTTGCAAGTGTGACGGAACTAACAGCTGCACTGTATTATGAACCCTGTGTATGATCCTTATAATAATGATCTAAGGTTGTAAGTTTTAAGCATTCTTTCGTTAATCTTCGGGCAATTCTTTCTTTTCTGGGCGAACGAAGATTCTCGACGAGCCTTATCAGTTGGGTACTACTGTACTATACTTGACTTAAATCTTATTTATTAATAAGGGGAATGAGGCTGTCTTAATACAATACTGACTTACACCTTATTTATTAGAATAATAAGGGTGTTACAAGTTTTATTATAGTTCAGCCACACAGGTTCAGCCATCAAATTACGATAGAACTTATCGGAACTTATACTAGTAACAGACGCCCCGACTCCGACGGTCGGATCTAATATTAAATATTCTGTGGTCGGACGCAGGAGAGCCGACGTCCTACCGGTCGGAATGTGTGTAATTTCTTTGGTGTAGTTCGGCAGGCGTGGGCAGGAGGCAGGAAGGCAAGGCAGCTTTCGACCGGTATTAAGGTGGATGCTCTTTTTACCCGACTGACTCGGAAGGAGGGTTATGTTTTTCGAGTGTATGTATGTCTATTTCACGCTCTGCAGCCTTAAAGGCTTGATGGATTTAAACGTATGAGGTGTCGTTAGATTCATCTTAACTGTGGGAGTGTCATGGGGTCATGGTGTCATTATTTTTACATAGCGTCTACGAATTAAAACAGATGGGGGGTATTAAAAACAAAAACATCTGTATTATAACAATAAGGATATCAAAAATGAAAACTTGTGAATAGCCCATTCCATATATATATATATTGTAATACCTACTTTTATGCTACCATTTTGATGCAAACTGCAAAAAAAACACGTCTATTGCAAGGACAGTAGGTAAAGTAGGTACTGAGACTGAGCGGTTACCGTACGTAACTCACAGAGTTGCGATGGTGGTTAGCCTTACTTTACCTTACCGCTCATTTACTTATTAGCACATACAACTCATTCTGTATAAAACTAAAAAGTCTGAAATAAATTAAATTATTAAAAGAAACAAAAAACCCGACTGCGTAAAACAAAAATTAACTGAAAAGAGAAAAACAAGCTCTTTAATTTTTTAACTCTTTCGTATTTATATTATTACTAGCTGTCCCCCGCGGTTTCACCCGCGTTCCCGAGATAAAAAGTAGCATATGTACTTCCACATACCATACTTAGGCTATCTGCATACCAAATTTCATGATGATCCGTTGAGTAGTTGAAGCGTGAAGGTAACAAACAAACTCACTTTCGCATTCATAATCATAATATTAGGTACTAGCTTTTGCCCGCGACTTCGTCCGCGTAGAGTATTTCTTTTTTCTAGATATGAATAATACAATTGTAACCATATAGAGCTTTGTTCATGGCTATTGCCCGCCACTACGTGTGATATAATATCATCGAATCGATTGATGCGCCCGATCTGTTCTTAATATTATGCCGGCAATATTATAAAAGGCACACGTTCTACTGATGAATTCAAGTTGCCTAAGACCGCTGATAGATGGCGCTAATAGTATCGAATTGGAAGAAAGAATGGACTCGTCTAGTACGTTGGGCTTCCTATTGTTTGATGGCGATGGAGGGGCATCCCTCCAAAGTTCTCTTGTCAAAACCGCGTTAAATGGTTTGGTCGACTTTTATGTCGCTCATATAAAATTAATACTAAAAATCTCGATTCCAATTATAACTTCATAAATAATCCCTTACGAGTGCTCCAATAAGGGATATTGTTGTTTGGGAAGAAACCACCTGGACTTCGATGCTGAGAAAACAGTCATTCATTTGTTTTTTCCTCATATCTTTTTTATTTGGCTTCGCTTATTACCGCACAATGGAAAACATGAAATATCGGTATATTTACGAGTACGAGTTCTACCGTGGCACCAGTGCTGCAGAAACAGCTCGAAGGATTAATGGTGTGTACGGCGCTGGTGTCGCAAAAGAAAGCACGGTACGTTTTTGGTTTCAACTTTTTCGTTCTGGAAATTTCGACCTTCAGAACCAACCCCGTGGACGGCCGGAGACCAAAGCGGAAAATGAAGAATTAAAGGCTATTGTGGAAGCGGATCCATCACAAAGCACTTCAGAGAACTTGCAAACACGCGTCGACTGCTGTGTTACTTTGCTCAACCGACACAATAATGAAGGGATTTTAAATCGAATCATTACTTGTGATGAAAATCATTACTTGTAAAGTGAATACTGTACGATAATCGGAAGCGCTCGTCGCAATGGCGAACCCTGGAGACCCAGCCAAATCCTGCCCTAAACGAAAATTTACTAGAAAAAGTTACTTTTGAGTGTTTGGTGCACTAGCGCCGGTGACGTTCACTACAGCTTTCTAAAATCTGGCCTAACGATTACGGCAGATATCTATTGTCAGCAACTGCAAACCATGAAGAAAGAACTAGCTGCTAAACAACCGAGATTGGTCAATCGCTCTATGCCACTGCTGCTTCACGACAACGCAAGACCAGACACTGCACAACAAACAACCACTAAGTTAGATGAGCTACAATTGGAATATCTGCGACATCCACCGTAGGTACTCCCCGGAACTTGCTCCAACAGATTACCATTTTTTCCTGAATTTGGACAACTTCTTATAAGGAAAAAAATTCTACTCCGATGCGGCAGTCCAAACCGCCTTCAAAGAGTTTATTGATTCTCGCCCCCATGGTTTTTATAGTATAGGGATTAATGAAATACCTATGAGATGGCAAAAGTGCATAGATAACAACGGTGCATACTTTGATTAATTAAAATATATTTTACAAAAAAAATGACTTTATATTCCTCCCGTACAAAACGCCAATTTCATATGTAAGGACCTAATATTTGATCGGCAATGTTTTTTCAAATTTCGCATTTTGGCGCCCATTGGCGAGCCCTGAGCGATCGCTCCTCTCGCTCTACTCTAGAGCCGGCGGAACTCAACGATTCCATCTTGCACTAACTTAAATTACATAAGTAATTAATACAAACTTAAATTACATAATAGAATACAATTACCATTTTAGATAGAAATAACATAAGCCATTTTATCTTTATCTTTACTTAATAACAAATAGGTTCTTTCTATAAATTAATATGTAGTAGGTAAAGTATGAACAAAAATTAAAATCGGCTTTCCAAAGATATTAAATGTCCAGTAACGGGGAATAGTAATATTTCTATTTTTAATCGCCCACATTCCCTTGATGTTATTTTGTAACTCCTGAGTACATTAGCGAGGATACTCTTCATTGCTAACATACCGAAGTGACGACCTGTTAACAAAAAAAATATAGTTTAAATGTTGCTATGGAATTATAACCCATTTCAACTAATAAGTGCCTATAGTTGGTAACCTTTTGATATGCCTATGCGCTTTTAATAAAAAAAAAAAGATCTTGTGTACATAGCCATATATAGCCTACTTCTTTGTAGGCTTTCGTTTGTTTGTCGTTCTTGTCTTTAGGTACTCATGTGTGGCGCCGATCCCACAGAAAAGGGTTGTAGGGTTCCGCGTTCCGAGTTCCGAGTACCGCGTTCACTACTATACACACAGCGAGCGAGCAATCTAGAGTTCTAAAGGTATATGGGCAAATTTCTATGAAGCTTGTCCCATTGGCGGCCAGTAATAATTTTCATGTTTTAGGGCCTAAAACTTAGGCAATAATATGAATCATATTATTGCCTAAGTTTTTGGCATTTATATTAAAAAAAAAAAAAATATTTAGTAAAAAAGTTACAGAGTATTGAAAATTTAAGAAATAAGTAATTGGAGATATTATGAAATTGCCAGGTAAGTAGTTGCATTAAATATAATTAGTATCCCGTACCAAAAGGTGTAATTATATACATACAGCAAGCAAAAGTTTGTTTACATTATCTCGTCTCATTGGCCTTACTTAAGTTTTATTAGTGGGCGCTTATGGCTCAGAATGCCCATTGTCCTTTCTGCCTTGTAAATAAGACAGTGCTAGCTCAGATATGTCACCTCAGCTACCAGCTTTAGAGAATGAAAGTCCGACAGAACTCGCGTTCTCTCGAATGACGAGTTCTCTGTGTGCAATGATCAAAGGTGCAGCATAGATTACAGTGAACGTGGAACTCAGAACTCGGAACTCTAGAACTCTTCTGTGGGATCGGCACCTCACAGTTCAATGAGACTGGGTAGGTACTAGAATAGGAACAAGGCAACAATAGTAGAATAAGTAATTACCTATGCAATTCCTAGTTCCATGACTGAATGGTATGAAGGCGCAAGGATGTCTGTTTGTGCAGTTTTCAAGCAGGAACCTGTCTGGATTGAAGCAGTCCACATCTGGACCCCATATCTTTTTTGATCTGTGCATCATAAAAGGTATCACCGCGCAACCCACGCCCGCTGGTAGTGTGCAGGTAGCTGCAAAACAAATATTACACCTTTTGAGTCTCACTCAATATTTGCCGAGCGTGATGTATTGGAAGAAGGCTATTGTATGTGTCTTGGCTATTTATGGCGAAACCATCTGACTGTAAGTAATTGAGGATTCTTGAAATTGTAAGTAGGTTATGATTAACAGCACCGGCCCTAGACCTTGAACCTGCTAGGGGGAAATTGTAGCGTTGACGCATAAAAGCGAGCACGTCGCGAGCACCCAAACCACCTTTTAGTCATAAAAAAAGAACTTTGGCTGATTTTTTCATATTTTCTTTTGTATTGAAGCCTGAAAGAGATGCGGCATGTCTGGCTGCTGGGAGTGGTTGCGTTTGTTTATTTGTGGCAAGTGTGTCCCGCCGAGTACCACGCCAGCCCCACGCCTATAATTTTTTTTGCTCGAAACTATTTTTAGCCTTTATTTGGCATTTTGGCGCCACCGGCCACCGGGCTCCCTAGAGGGACCGCTCCTCTCGCTCTATCCTAGAGCCGGCGCCCGGCACTCATTATTTTTATTATCATTCTTATTTTTATGTGTGGAAGTTCAAATCTTTTAATATCTCATCTCTAATTTTTTCCATGTCTCTAGCAAATAAATTATTCTTATTCTTTCTTTTTTATCGTAGATCAGAACCTCTATCCAGTACCAGTATCTAACTAGACAATTTAATGTCGAGCACCTATGTGTTTGAAGCAGCTGCCTTGGAAACAAGGTAACTAGTTCCTATCTAGGTACACTCGGTGTCCTTACCACCCTACATCATCTCTTTCCTGGTGAGATTGTGGTCACACAATGCTATATAAAACAAAATACCTACGCTTAGTAGAAATTAAAAGACCACAAATAACACTTACAGAGTTTAAGTTCCTTTTGTGTCTTCCTTCCAATGATAGGCACAACAGTGTACAGCCGCATTGTTTCTTTTATAACTCTTTCCAAATATTCCATTTTAGATAAATCTTCTTTAGTTGGTGATCTCATAGAATCCCCAAAAATATTTTTTATTCTGAAAACAACAATCAACAAATAGACCATATTAGGCTAAAGGTTAGGATATTTTAAAGGTTTGTTTTTGTTATCTAGGTATTTGAACAATTCATTAGATTTCCACACTCTTGGACTGCTTCCATCTATCTAGCTAGTAGTATCGAACAACTAAATCCTCAGTCCCAGTCCATCTGCGGTACCGCTATCTGTTCGCCACTAGAGAGCTTCGATCAAATATAGCATACCCGCTTCTCAGCTCCGCCCTTATCGATCGTGGCACAAACGTTTATAAGTTAAAATTAACTAACTAATTAAAAAATGTGTGTTCCACCGCTTGTACAACGGACAGTGTTCTGAAGAATTGTTTAAGATGATGCCTACGGCTACCTTCTACCATCGCAACTCTCGCCATCGACGGGTAGTCCATCCTCACATATTGAAACTAGAATTGTTTCGAACTGTGCGGTCTCAAAGGAGCTTCCTTCCGCGGACGCTCAGATTGTGGAATTAGCTCCCCGCCGTGGTTTTCCCAATGGAGTACAGCATGGGGTTCTTCAAAAAGGGTTTGAAGTGATTTCTGCAGGGTCGGCAACGCGCGAGTAACACCCATGGTGTTGCAAGCTTCCATAGGCTGCGGTAACCGCTTACCATCAGGCGGGCCGTATGCTTGTTTGCTACCTAAGTAGTATAAAAAAATAATAAAGAAAGAAGTAGTAGTTAGAAGAAGTAGTTTTCTTACTCTTCATAAACTTTATTCTGCTCATCCTGATGACTTCCCAACAGAAGAAGCGTGTATGATATGACCAAAGCCGTCGTGTCGTTACCAGCTATTGTGATCGAGTCTATGTGCTCGCGCAGTTGTTCGTTGGTAAAGTTCATTTTCCCTTCCAGCAATAATTCTAATAGGTCTTTTCGTCCTGAAAAGATAAAAGAATATCATAATAATATTTTTTTTGTTACTGTGTATAGGCCTTTGTTTGGCCACAATCTCACCATTGTAAGTGATGATGTTGTAGCCGAAGGTGGTAGCACGCAAAGCCTAGAAGGAATATAATTATTAGCCGCTCCTTCTGCCAGGCTATTGCGTATCTTTGTGGTAATCGTAACGAACACCATTAATTTTATTTCACCCAATGACGCGCACGCGGTATGGCGCGATGATGACCATTCGTGGGCCCTGATTGGATGAAATTAATTAATGGTTTTCTTTACGATTACCACCAAAGTTACGCGGTAGAGCCCCTGGTGTGCCCAGGATAAATTGCCTATGGCCATCTCCGTGCTATAGGCTACATTTTCATCATGATTCCTTGTGCTGTAGAGGGGTCAAGAGGTAACATACTAACTGAATTTCGCATTTATAATATATGTTGGGAAATTAGGATTTTGCGCTGGTATAATGTAATCTAAGGTAATCAGTACATCTACCATGAGTTTTCTACACTAACGTAATCTACACTCGCTAGCGACTACGGTGAAACATTTTGTATGAAATGCTTCCAAAAGTGTCCGTCATACATAATATTCACCGTAGTCGCTAGCGTGTGTATATTACGCTAGTGTAGAAAACTCATGGTAGAGGTACGGGTCTATCTACTTACCGTCTGGGAAAAGTTTACTCTCTTCAAATATTGCACGTTTTTTGCTCACCACCTAAAAATAATAACTACTAAATAACTTCATTTTTTTTTCTTTTATTAAAAAATGCCTTGCCTTCCTACTTAATTTATCCTATCTATCTGTTACTCGCTCACTGACACGCCATCTCAGGAGCTATAAAGCACACAAACTTGTTTCCAACTTTTTTGCCAACCAAAATTGATGCTTTTTTGGAATGAATATTGCACTGGTCGACTATCTCGAAAATGTAGCTAATTATGCATATACCTACTGATATAGGGATGAGGTACCTTACCTGCTGAGAAAAGATAGATGAGATTAAGTAAGACCCTTTAGGGGCAAAGTTATGTTTTGACGGGCCAGCTGGCGCGGTTGGTTAAGACTCCGGTCAAGATTCCACCTATCGCGCCGCTGGTTGTGGGTTCGATTCCCACACAGGACATGCATTTGTGTGCATGAACATGTCTGTATGTCCTGAGTCTGGGTGTAATTATGTATATTAAGTATGTATTTACAAACAAAAAAGTAGTATATGTATTATATCAGTTATCTGGTTTCCATAGTACAAGCTCTGCTTAGTTTGGTATCAGATGACCGTGTGTGAGGAATGTCCCAGGATATTTATTTATTTATTTTATTTATTATTTAATGTAATTTTTCCAGTAGGATTTCTTAAATTACGGAGTGTCTATATCCCGGAATAGCGGGTAGTACCTACCACAGGAAATATCAAGTAATTAGTATACGTACATCATCGGTAAACTTATGTGTCATTTTAATATTTTCTTTCTGTATTTTAGCGTATTTGGTAAGATTGAAGAGAGCATCAGGCTGTAACCACGCTTTGAACAGGCGCATGTTTATGATTGACATGACTGCGCTGCGCGCGCGCAGGTACGGCGTGTCTGGCTTGTGCTGGACATCCATTCTTTCACCCATTGCAGTCTCTGTAAGACATTTTGTGAAATAATATCAGAAAAATGTTTCGCAAAATAAGTTTCCTTGTGGTTTCTATTCTAATCATAGTAATATACTTTTGAGTATGAATAACTTCATTATGAGATCTATTAATATGTCAATATCTCACCGAACACGATGTCCAACATGCACGAGGTGACAGGTTTATAGACGTCAAATTCTGGATTTCCCACTCGGTCCCCAAGATGCTGCACGAGGATTGAACCTTGTTCCCCGAACACATCTATATAGTCTTCTATGATGCGATTGTGAAATATAGGTAGTAGTACTTTTCGATGCAACTTCCACAGGTCCACTGTTTATCAATATAACACAAAATAGGTGATCTAGCTTATAGGTACATATTTTTGGTGTGAAATAAAATACTACGGGCGCCATCAGGGAAGAACAGGGGAAGCAGGCGAGAGATTCCAGTCGGGACAATTACCGTGACTCGGGTCTCACTCAATTGATCGCACACGGGTAGTAAACTATGTATCTTGAAATACCACATTTTATGACTTTACTCGAATCACCATTCAGCGCAATCGGAAGGAAGGTATGCATACAAACAAACATAAAAATAATTATTTCTATACATACATATACATGTTAGTTTGTCTAACGATTTTGAATGAAATATTTACTACCTGTCATAAAATTAAAGAAAATATGTGCATGCGTCGTAAAATATTTTATGTATTTATGAATTGAATGACATTTATTTTGCATTGTGTGCATTTTCACTACTAAGCATGTCCTAGGTTTAAAACCTTAGTGAGATAATTACAGTCAGTGAGAGAACAAACAGTTTTGTGTGCGTTAAAATATTCTTATGGTAAGGTATGGTACTTACTTATTTTGATGAAAGTATCTTATTAGAAACGGCTAAGAAAAGAAGAAATAAATTGTCTGAACCCTTTTTTGTGTATTATGCTATAGCTCAGAGTATATAAATACTACGTACAAGCTATAGGCATTATTCTCATTGAATCTATCTAATCAAAATTTAATGTGATCAAACTGAATGCAATTTACTTAATAAACTCATTAAGTGGCTTACCTGGAGCAACAAAAAGTCCGTTTCCCAACCATGTTTGTAAAAATTTGTATGATGAGTCCTTTTCTAAACAATTTTCTAATATTTTTTGAACGTCTTCAGGGTTTAAGGCAACTGAAATGGGTAACCAATATGCATATTTTTCTTTTTTAGCGTTTATCACCTGCCATTAATATTATTATTGTCTACTAGTTGCGCCCCGCGGTTTCACCTGCGTACCCGGGGGAGATATTGCTTTCCCGGAATAAAAAGTACCCTATGTGTACACTACTGAATGGATTTTAATGTGGCTCGCTGATAGAATATGGTCTTATTCCAGAACATATTCTATCAGCGAGCCAAATTTCATGCGTGAGTAACAAACATACATACATGCTCACAAATTTTCGCATTTATAATATTACTAGCTGTCCCCCGCGGATACACCCGCGTTCCCATAGCAAAAGTTGTTCAGAATGACTAATCCAACCTATGTTTTAAAAATAAGCCATCTCGAAATCTCGACCCAGTATAATAAAATAAAATATGAAATATAATTGATTGTATATGCGCATAGCTAGAAGGTACATTATAGACTTTTAAAACTCAGTCAACTTACCAACATATAAAGATGGACCTATCCATAGTTGGCCAGTACCTCCAGAAGCTTCTATTAATCCAATTAATTCCTCTATATTTTTGAATATCTCTGAAAATCAAGCAAGAGTAAAAAAAATAGTATTAACTAACTTTTTTATTTGTTAACGAAGAATATTAAAAAAGGTCAATTTTAACTTTTTTTTTAATTGTCAACGGCTTGTTTAGGAATTTTAAATCAAAGAAAATATTTAACAATAAAATAAAAGGGGATTTTTTTTACATGAGAAGTTCCCGTACAAAAACATTAAATCTGGGACACAATAAGGTTTCACATAAAGTCGGGCGGCATGGCCACACTTGCAAGCCACAATTATTATTTTTTAATCTTCGAGTATATACACAACCTTACAAATATAACTAATCCTCTGATCAACTTGATCTAAAAAGTTGGACTCACTTTCAGGACCTCCAATGAACCAATGCGTGTGTCCCAAAATCGGAAGATTCCCTGCACCTGGAAGTGAGTCCGATAAGTCATAGAGAGGTTTGCGAAGTCGACGATAATTTAAATAACATAAAACAAACACTGAAAATAATATCAAAACCACAAGCATTGTTCCTTGATTTTCGTTTCTCTACAAATTCCTTCAACTGTCACCTTATCGGTTTCACTGACTGATTATGGTGATGAGTTATCTTATGGAAATCTAAGAAAGCACTGTGATCTGTTGCAAATAACTCTGTAGTTTTATTGCTTACTTCCGCGACAAAATTGCGAATACGTAAACTTCGTAGCGCGTCTACGGAACGTCTACGACACACTTGCCAACCAAAAGTTCGTAATGACATAGCATATTGAATTGCTTTTCAATATAGAATACTGTATATGATGACTACATTACAATTACTACTCAATGTATGACATAAGCAGTGGTAGCTCCACTAGGTTAGCACTCGTCTACGGTTATCAAGGGCTTGGAAACGTAGGACTTTTCACACTTATAGAAATCTATTTTGAGAAAACCGGCACAGTGCGAACAAAGTCAGTAATATTCGGACAGTGTTCTGAAGAATTATTTAAGATGATGCCTACGGCTACCTTCTACCATCGCAATTCTCGCCATCCTCACATATTGAAACCAGAATTGTTTCGAACTGTGCGGTCTCAAAGGAGCTTCCTTCCGCGGACGCTCAGATTGTGGAATGAGCTCCCCGCCGTGGTTTTCCCAATGGAGTACAGCATGGGGTTCTTCAAAATTGGGATGCAATGACCTTTTCTGATATCAGACGATACAAAGTAGATCATATCTATAAATACATTGGACCATAATCTCTTTGTCATAAGTGATGCTGTGTCCATAACAAAAAATAATTGAAAAGAGAAAAACAAGCTCTTTAATCTATAAAATTTTGAATATAATTTGAATTTTATAAGGTAATATTGCAGCGGGGATTACCACGGGGATACATAAGGGTTCCTTTTTACCTTTTTTGGTTCGGAACCCTAAAAATAACGTATTCGACGGCCAGACATTCGAGTAGAAAAATTAAAAAGGTTTACCTTTATGTTTCTATACATTTGTTTGCTTTTTTCTTCTGTGGCTTTTTTATAAAGATTCATGACCGTCGTTATATTAAAATTTATGGATAAACATTCTGATCACATAATCGTGTTCAAGATATTCAGTAATTTATACATCTAGTTAACTTTGTGGTATCACGGACTAGGCACATTTTGTGCTAATATTTACTGTCTGTATATTTACGTACACTTGACGTTGAAGGCAAATAAATCGTGTCCAGCGCAACGAATTACGGAACGATAGGATTAATAGATAAATGAGTTCAATTCCGCGCATCATTATCGACAGTCGCATCACGACAGAATTTATCTAGTTATTTACTATCTCCTGATAAGTTCAATAATTGAGACAGTAGTCTCAATACGTATTGGTATATGTAGTATCTGTGTATCTTCTAATAACTAGAAAAGTTAAAAACATAAGAAACGCAAAACGTAAGTAGTTGTTTTTTACAAAAACTGAAGTGTACTCAGGTAAATGGGCTTGAATGTGTTTTTATCTTTGTATATGAAATACAAATTAGCAGGCTATACTAATGTTTATACTTACAACGTTTACAATCAATCAATCTTTCGGGCCGACTTTTTAATTAATTAGGTTTCAGTTTTCCTGTTTGAGCGCCCGTCTCAGGCTTCTCACCAATATCATACATACCAAGTAAGTTTTGAAGATCTTGGTTGGTATTCGGATATTACTAAAATATATTTTTTTATAAAATGATCCATTTTTTTGTTAAATATTCCGTTCGAGTTTCCCCATTAATTTTATTTATAGTAATAATAATATTATAAAGCGGCAAAGTTTTGTATAAACGGGCTAATCTCTGGAACCACCAGTCGGATTTGAAAAATTCTTTCACTAATAAGAAGCTACATTATCCCCGAGTATTATGGGCTACTTAATATCCAGGGAACGCGAGTGAAACCGCGGGGAACAGCTAGTTTTTTGAATAAATTAGTTATCAACACACTCGCTCGTAAAGTGACTCTTATCTTATTGCACCGCTTTTAGTATCATAAGACAGCTTATTAAGAACTGGTGCTTTTTACTTTACATCACTAGTGTTTTATGATATTATCCCGATTATTTTAAGTTTGCATCTGTAAGTGGTATGTGTGTAGGTAAGTACACATTTCTTTCTTGATAAATAAATTGTATCTCCTTCAATATAATTAAATCAAATCAAGTCAACTCAAGTCCTTTCAAGCCCTATCAAGTCATATCAAGTCCTATCAAGTCACATCAAATCAAGTAAACTTCAAAACGCAAGTCTGATTATTTCCTCGCAAGTGCAATGTATGAAACGCGTGTGGTTTGATAATTACACTCTCGGCTCCCTTATCGCCACGCGTGTAATGACCAACTTTGCACCCACACATGTACCCTTCAACACACTTGCTCGTAAAGACTTTTATTGCACCGATTTTAGATTAATAATGCAGCTATTATGCACTAGTGCTTTTTACTTTACATTACCGCACGGTTTTATGATAGCTATAATAACCCCGATTATGTTAATAGACCGAGATCCCAGGCTCGCCAGACATTACCTACTTATTTTTTGAAGGACAAAATGTATAGAATTGAGTAGTGTTAGTTACGTTACGTATCTACTTCAAACGTATGAATACCAGCAAATTTGTACTTACATTACCTACTACGTACTTACATTCTGAGAGCTGATTTTTATATATGATACTCAAAGAACTACTTATTTCAATACTTTTTGCCAGACCAATCGTAACAGCCAAACATCCCCTAAACACAATTAAAATGTTGCTGGAGTATTTGCGCGAGGGCATTATCGTATGGGTGGACTTCAGATGATAAATCAATACAAAATATAAATTTTGACACCACTGAAAGTTCATTGGAGCACAATTGTAACAGCAGACTTGAGCCCCTGGTATTCATACGTTTGAAGTAAACACTACTCAATTCTATATACATTTTGTCCATCAGAAAATAAGTAATATCTGGCGAGCCGGGATCTCGGTCTTAAGTTTATACCTTTTGTTACGAACATTCTCAATTTAAACTGGTAAAACAGTTTGACAGCGCATCTTCGTAAAATAAGAACCTGTATACCCTGTATACCCATATTTGTTAACGTTCTTATTGTGTGGTTGATTATTATCAAAAATCTATACTTCAAAAAATACAAGTCTGGTTTTTCCTCGCAAGTGTGTTGAAAATCTTCTTAAGACACATGTCAGAAACTATATAAACCAGACAGCTCGGCTCTCATAACACACTGTGGACACGCGTGTGCATTTGTTTGTTTTAACTTTTCTAAAGTTCTTCTGCTGTGTTGTAGGTCTAGGTCAAGGTACGTAGGTATGAAAACTACATTTTTGAAATAGGAAAGAAATATTATTTTCTTTGAGACACATTTCCAGCATAGTAGGTACTATATGCATAGGTTACATAATTTCAGATATTGGTAAATCGAAAATGTTAAACAATTTAATAATATCCTAGCATTTAACTATATTTTCAACACACTCGCTCGTGCGGTGACAATTATTGCAAAATTAAAGTCTTTATTTTTTCCTCGCAATTGTGTTGAAAAATGTCGTATGACACTCGTGTGCATTGATTTATTACACTCTCGGCTCCCTTATCGCTTAATACCGCCTCGAGTGTTAATAATCAAATTTGCACACATGTATCATAATGTACTATTTTTCATGTTTTTATTTCCGATTATAAATAAGGTAGACACTCTTTATTATACACTAGTATTTTTTTGTAAAGTAACGTATAACTGTGCGTATAACTAATGTTAATGATTCCAAATAAGGGACTTGTAGGTGATTTCACATTATCTGTACATATATTTTTAACCTTTAATTTGCGCTTGCTTTTTATGTGTAAGTTTTTAGTGAAAATATTCCACGGACTGACGAAAACTAGATAGTTTATAGTCTGAGTTTATAGTTTATAGACTATAATACGCATAAAACTAGCACTCTGAATTCAAATAACAATATTCGTCGTAGAAGCAGTCTCCGAATTCCATCATGATTTTCAGATCAGTTCCTAACTACCTTTACTATTATAAAAAAAAACTTCGATGGCATTAAGTATGTCAGTTCCAAAGTCAAATACAAAATTAATTCAGTTAGGGTTCTTAAATAATTGGACTGATTTACAAAAAAACTTAAACCGACTTCAAAGTACACTAAGAAGTAATCAAATCCTCATATAATAATGGGACCAAACGGGAAGTGTACCCTTCCAGACAAAAAAAGAATTTTCCAAATCGGTTAATAAATGACGGAGGTATGAGGTAACAAACATAAAAATAATAATTGGACTGTTTTACAAAAAACTTAAACCGACTTCAATGTACACTAAGAAGTAACCAAATCCTGATCTGATGACAATGGGACCAAACGGGAAGTCTACCCTTCCAGACAAAAAAAGAATTTTCCAAATCGGTTAATAAATGACGGACATTGACGGAGTTATGAGGTAACAAACATAAAAAAAAAAAAAAAAAACAACCGAATTGAGTACCTCCTCCTTTTTTTGAAGTCGGTTGAACAATACAACCGAATTGAGAACCTCCTCCTTTTTTGATATCTTGTTTTCCCCATATATATATACACTACAATCTCAGCGTGACAAGCGATCATATGACAGAAGTTAGCACGCGTAGCCTTACATAATTTTAAAACGACAATAAACGTTTTTTATGATTATGCAAGATAAATCTTTCCTGACTTCATAACATTTTTTGGTGAACCTAATTCCCTAATTCCTACATAAAGAATAGATCAGAGTAGGGGGTTAGGGTATTTAATCATTTTTATCTCAAATCAATCGCCAGAAGCTGTTAGCTTAGTAACTACCCCGAGTGTAAAGAATTGACGTTAGTAAACACATAAACGCGTTTAGTAGGTATGGGAGAAATTAGTACCATGAGTATTCCGCTAGAGGCGCTGTGCGTGCCAATTCCTATAGAGAAACTAGCTGCCCGGCGAGACTTCGTTCGCGTGGTGCTACACTACCCTATGGTGCTACCCTACCCTAGCCGACCCCACCCCACCCTACCATACCCAATCCAACCCTACCCTACCCTACCCTACCCTACCCTACCCTGACAGCAAAATCCCCATTAACATAATGATCCGCCATTTATTGAATTTATTTGTTACAAAAAATGTGACAAATGAAGAACCGCTCGATCGATTTTGTGCAAACTTCACATAAACCATCTACTAAATAGTCCGAACAAAGCCTAAACATTTGGTTTGGATAGGTGAGCCCGTTCTTGAGTTATAAAATTACAACGAAAAGTGGCATTGATTTTTATATATACCTATAGATAGATTACTGTTACATTTCCTGGGTTTCATAATCAAAAAGAAAATCCGTATCGGTTTGTACTCATGACTTGCTTGATATGAAGATTCGTTTACGAAATATCAAGATTTAAATTAATAGATAATTTATGTTAAAGTGGCGTCACTTCTTTACTTTTTGCTTGTATTACCAAGCTCATATTGTTTGCTGTTCACATTATGAATGCAAAATTTGTGTCCGTATCCAAAATATATCCAAAAGCAACTATTCCGACTTTTTAATTGCAAATGCTTTTCACAGATATATCAAAATGATCATTCTACTACTATTACTGTTACTCGCAAGCGTATATTGTCTCTGGTGGATGGCGCGAGCTCAGCGCTTGGACCGATTAACGTCAGCACTGCCTGTGCCGCCCACGCTGCCACTCATTGGAAATGCTACACTCTTCATGGGAGATACTCAACGTGAGTTAGTTATTCTGTGGTAAAATAATATGAAAGCTCTAGTAGCTATGATAAATCGCGTAGACTGGCTACGATGCAGTTAGTTGTAATTAATAAGACTTGAGATGTAACTTGAGAGTGAGCTCGTAGCCTGCGGGGTTTCACAGACGCACTCGTCCACTTCACAAGCGAATATACGTCATATTTCTAACTGTATTGTTGATTGAAACCATTATGGTAAAGGCAAAGAATTTAAAACGTCCAGAAGGATAGTCGCCTCTATGGCAACATGAAATAAACAAGCCAGAATTGACAGTATATGACAGCCGTGCGCAGTACGAACTGAGAGCGATTTGCTCAGGGAGCCCCTCAAGCGGAGTGAAATTAAATGTCATGCTTTAGTAAGGCGGATTATCCATCTGGGTAGAGGCACGATGCCCTATGAAAATCTTTGGGTAAAGGTACGAATTTACTGTCGCGTGGCATAGCCTCAAAAATTGCTAGCTATTTGATTATGATACTACATTTCTGTCCTATAATAAGTTGTGTTCTCGCTCCTTATATCTCGTAATTTAAACCATATCAATGTTTTTTCTGCATTTTTATTATATTTTAAGAATTATACTCGAATACATTTTATTGACACAATGACACATAGCTTTTTTTCTTCCATAAGTAAAATTTTAATATATTGCATGACAAAACCTCTTTTGACTCGAACATACTCCCAGCCCGAAGAAAGAAGCGTGCCTTCAAATATGGTCGTGGACATAGCGTACTAACTGCTCTTGTATAAATTCCTGTGTAATGCAAACATCATAAATTCTCGTAATCATGTCGCCGCTAGGTTTTTATTTTATTTTTCTCGATTTTTTTAACTCAAGCAAATGGACTGTATTTTGCAATTGAAAACTCCGTTGCCACCATTACTCGATTTGTCAAAGAAGACTCTCACTTTAGTTGTATCTTCTTTGTGCGACGTGTTACATATATAGCTCGCTTTTTCACTTCTTTTAATGGTAGCAGTTGTAACGACATATCTTCTCTTTGTCTCTTATTCCTCTCGAGTTTGTATCCTTGGACCACCACCAGATATTATCCATCCAAAATGAGTTTGTTGAGCTATTGGACTTCCTTGACTTCCTTTGATTACTCCATTCATAAGTATCTCACTGTAAATGTTAACTCCCATTATTATGTCTATATTACTAGGGGTATGATAAGTAGGATCGGCTAACGTTAAATGTTGAATATGAGACCACGATTTATTATTAATTTTGGAAACAGGTAATATATTTGTTATTTCGTTTATTACAAATGCTGGGCAAATAATTTTAAATGCATTGTCCAATCTCTATGTAATTTCTATTTCAGTTATCTGATTACATTTTGATGACATATCACCCACACCACTGATTTGTTGACCACTTAGCTGAGTTAGCTTTTTCTGATTCACAAGTCTATTTAGTACATTATTAACTATCATTCTCTTATTGTTGTATCTCTTCTTTAATATGTCCCAAGCAACCTCATAATTATTCTCCGTTATTTGTATGTGCCGTAGTAATTGTGCAGCTTCACCACTGAAACTTGATTTCAAATAATGAAGTTTTTGCACGTTACTCAATTTCTTATTCAAATGAATTAAAGATGTAAATGTACTCCACTCATAATAGTTTCCCATAAATTGAGGAATATTTATTTTTGGTAACCTTACCTCTTGGTTTTGGCTTTGTCTCTTCTCACAATCTGTTTCAAGTGTGCTGCCACTTCCACTCAATTCTTCTATTTTCTCTAACATGTCAGCCTTTGTAAACATATACTCATCTTCTCCAATTGAAAACATTTCAGATATAAAGTAATTACTCTCTCTTATTTCTTTGTTAGTAGCAAGTTTAGTTATGGCAAAATGAGTATTACGGAATTGTTCCCAATATTCGCATAATGTATCTATTTTTACTTTGATGACTCTACTTCGTATTTTTGTTTTAGGTAATTTTCTAAAATTTACTCCGACTTTTTTTATTAATTCTAAAGTGTTTTCCTGTTTTGATATTAGGTCTTCCATTTCAAATAATTAGTTAAAAATAATTATCTCGAAAATGTTGGTGGCCTTGCAATATTAATGCATTTTAATATGGTTTTGTTGAAAATCTATAAGAATCTCATGTAATTATTCCAACTAACTGGTTCTACTCGCTCGATGAATCAATTAATTGTGAAATATTTTTTCTCTCTCAAATTCACATATCCATAGAATAAGTCAACGGAAAATTATTACCGATGGATCGGATCCGGCTCGTATTGGACCAAAATGTTCTCGCTCCTTATATCTCGTAATTTAAACCATATCAATGTTTTTTCAGCATTTTTTATTATATTTTAAGAATTATACTCGAATACATTTTATTGACGTTTTTTCGACCCTAGTAAGTGCTTTAGAATAATGCACCAAAATATTGTAAGTCTGTTTAGTTAAAGAAATCAATTAGAAATTGTTCTTTCAGATTTACGAAAGGATTTATTTTACGGGATGAAAATACAGAACCAGATGTTATTTGCTTATCGGAAACTTTTGTGAATCAAGGGAATGAACAAAATGTTAATATACTTAAATTGCTTTAACCTAGCGTCCTCGTTTTGCAGAAAACGGAAACGAGGCGTAGTATGTATTTAGGTAAAAGAAGGTCTTTTATACAAAGCTTGTTCTTAAACTGAATATGCTACTGAGGAAACTATGGAATGTTGTGGAATAGAAATTTCGAACCTTAATATTATAATAATGTGCTTCTACCGAATTCTATCTCAAATCTATATTTATTTCTCGATAAATTTACGAATATTCAAAGCAAGTAAACACTTGGTCTTAGCTGGTGATTTTAGTATAAATACGCTGAAGGAAAGTAATGGATCGAAAGAACTTTTAGATATTATAAAAAAAATTAATTTAACTTTTCATATTGTAGAACCATCAAGGAACCAAACTTGTATACCTATACCATATCATTAGTGACATGGTCAATATGTTATGTCAGACATGACATAACATTCGGCAAAAGGCGAACATCGTCAATTTGTTCCCTCTATTAAATATTCCAATTGTAGAGAAAAAACCAATATAGACGTGTATTTTAAATTTCAGATGGATTATAGCGACGAAAATATTTCAAAATTTGAGAATTATTTGAAAAGCCTGACGTTTGACGAGGTGTATAGGCAAATCAATATAAATGTTCAGCATTCGAATTTTTCCATAATCTTTTTACTTTATTATACAATTTATGTTTGCCTCTAATTAAACTCAAAATGAAGAGTACAAATATGGCACCAAAGTGGATAACCAAAGGTCTTAATATACGAGTTGTAAAGTACACGATTACTTCTTTTTAAATTTTTTAAAGATAAATCTGATAAAAATATAAGACTAATAACAACAACAGCAACTAAAACTAAACTAAATGATAGTAAAATAAAAATATATAAATACCTAAATATTTGCTATTCTATTATATATCTTTCTAAACTCGATATTATAAATAAAATATCGAGTTTAGATCACTGCCCGTGGGTATGTGCCCAGAAGGCTGGCAGCTTTACCTCGTTGGATAGCAAGGCTAATCCTTTGTCGGAGGTAATAACCAGCCCTCTGGTCACCAGATATCTTAACGAGGCGTGTCGAAAGTTCTTTAAAAAAGTTTCCGGGCCCCAAGGCCCCCGCAGAGTTTCTACTCCTAAAGGGCAAATATATAGCCGTCGTCGCCAAGGGCTGCATACTTTCGCCTCTTGAGGCTCTCAGCTGTCAATGCCGCTGCGCCAGATGCCCTGGAGGTGGACTGAAGGTGCGACGGTGCCAGCGTATCAACACACGTCGTATCCCAGACTAAAGGTCTTCCTCGACTCCAGGGTATTAACGTTATACCGTTGCCTCTTGCCATCGTCACGTGCGATATCGTTGAGCCGAACTCAAGTAAAGCCGGCACGTTAACGGTAGTAAGGGCCCTGCTGTTGACGTCTTTAATGGGTACGCGACGCGGCAGTCGACCAGCACTGCGGCGGCAGGAAAGACAGTGGTGACCGTAACTGTCGACACTCTCCACATTGGCAGCGGTGGGGCTCATTGGTGGTTGAACCCAGTCGCAGACCTATTGCTAAAGAGAAAGTGCTATTTGTTAGCAAAGTGCCCACGTTTGCAGAGGGCAAAGCCTGGACCAGCCTAGCCAGACTCTTTCTCGGAAATAGCAATACGACGAGCTCGCTCTGCAAAGCTTTCAGTTTACGCTTAGTCCTGCTCAAACATACACGTTTTGCCTATGCGTATCTTGGCTTGTCTAACTATAATTCTCCGTCTACGGTGCAATGCAATACTTGTGGCCTTGTGGCAATACTCTTTAAAATTGGAACGTCAAATAACTACCAAAGAATATTTAAATCAAAAGCACTAGGGAGTATTGATATCAATTTCGATGCAAATCATCCCTAAAATAACTTTCTACCCCTTTTTAACCAGTTGGGCGATGAGTTTCAATAAAATATGAAAAACGTCTTCCATATATCCTGTTAAAGAATGTTTATGCAAAATTTGAAGTAGATCGGACCAAGGAATCACGTTGTCCCATACAAACTTTGCCCCCGTTTTTCACCCCCTTAGGGGTAGAATTTCGGAAAATCCTTTCTTATCGGATGCCTACGTACGTCATACAAAGAACACACCCTCCAAATTTCAGGTCTCTACGATCAGCGGTTTAGGCTGTGCGTTGATCCGTCAGTCATTCAGGACAAAGCATTTTATATGTATAGTTGAACTAAAAAGGCCGTCCGCCAAATGTTTATAAGTACTAATTTCCAGTTGCGGAAACTTATTACAAATTTTCATTAAAAGAATAACTATACTTAATAAAGCTGTTAGTTTCGCTTAATTATATAAATAAATTAATTAATTGTTAAGTTACTAGCTTTTCCTATAAGCAAACATGAAATTTAGTCCTGTCAAATTAGTCCAATGCTTGAAGTTGCTATCTATCGCGGTTAGGTACGTCTAAATACCCGCAAATGAAGACGGTAAAGACTAACTTTTTTTCAATAATGTTTGTAAGAAAGAGATGTGATGTGACTTAAATTAGTTTAGTGCGATTTACAACAGAATCGGTACTAGTGGTCCAAAAGTGGTCGAAATTCATTTTAAAATTAAGTGTGATGAAAACAGATCGGTTTGACCGATTTGGCATTTTTTTCATAATTATTCGTTATAGTCCGAATAAGGTGCAAAAACTTTGTAAACAAAAGATGCCCTGAGTAGGCACAGTGAGTAGGTATTAGATTATTCGGGAAAAGCTGAAAGAGATTTTTTCCATGAGATTTTTTTATCATTCACGATCATAGCTCACGATGCAAGCGATGGATTTGCGAAATGTTGTAATAAAAAATATGTTCATTGTGATCCTGGAAAAGTTGTTAGCAAAAGAAGAATCGGGACAATGCAAAGTTGGCAAAATTAGGACACTGCAAAAAGCATAATTTTGTCAACGTCGGGTTTTCTAGTTTCAGTGTCACTGGGCGCCGCCTGGATACAAGCGGCCCAGAACCGTTCGAAGTGGAAATCAATGGGGGAGGCCTATGTTCAGCAGTGGACATCCATGGGCTGATATGAATTAATGATGATGGTGATATTAATTTTATGAAAAATTGTAGAGAAAAATAGTTTTTCTCTCTTTTTTTGTCGCACAACACAGTTTGATCACAAATACATATTTGTCTCACAGAGTGGTAATCAGTAATAGAGGTTTTACTTACATGTAATATAGGTACCATGTCAATAACACTGCAGGTATATTTTTTTGGGAAGAAATAAAGTATTATTATTATAATAATACAGGAATAGATGATATTCGGTATCGAAACCGCAGGATGAAAGTCCATAAATAAAATATTATCATAAAGTACCATCAGGTAAAAGGTATAAAATGTTTTTCCAATTTCAGAAATACTTAAAAACGTCGAAGATATCGCTGCACTGGCACATAAACACAAGGGCTCTGCTAAACTGTGGCTAGGGCCAAAATTATACGTAGGTAAGTTTGTTGATGTACATGTGCTGTCAAAACGGGCCTATTAGATCTCGCCAACTTTAACTGTATGTTAAATTGATTATCAAATTCAACAGTTTTATACGTAGATTCCATTAGCGGCCTGATAATATCTTTTTTGAGAACGGCCTTTCCCAAACTTGACGATTTCAGCTACCTATCAAGTAGATGGATATAGATACTTGCTAAGTAGTTTTTTGTCCTTGGTGTATTTCAACATTATGGGTATTTTATAGCTATAGCAAACCCAGAAGATGCGCAAGTGATACTAGATAATTGCTTGGACAAAGATGTCGTGTACCGTTTTCTGCGTCCTTGGCTTGGACATGGCCTCTTCGTAGCACCAGGTAAATGACTTTGTTTACATTCCGTCCGTGAATAAACATAATTCCTACTATGAGCTCAGTAAACACCTTCGACAATATTAACTACACTAACATAAAAATGATAGTGTAAATAGGAAACGCTGCATTAGTAGGTTAATCGTTGTTTTACTCCTAACATCACCATCTTTGCGGAAATTAGTCATATTAACGTTATGGAAAATTTGTTGGATTTGACTTATTGATACCTGCATGTCATTTTATAAATATGTACTTAGAGACCAGCGTCGCCAGGTTTTTTTTCGGGCAGAACAGTACTTTAAAACGTCTTGAGTAAACAAAGCTCCCGGGATTCTATCGTAAAAAGCTGGACATACTTACTTAAAAAAAGAATAATCAGTTATTTTAAACTATCGGTATATTTTTTTTCAAACTGCTGTTTTAAAATCTGATGCCATTTCTGTGCAGTGGTTTCTTTAAAGTTTCCTACTTCTTTGTCCAACGATGACTTCACCGTCGAGTAATTCCCGAAAAGCGGGGTAGGTACCTAACTACTTACTTGTCACAAAACAATCAGTGTAGTTTTGCTAATTTCGAAAACTAATAAATATATTTTGATATTATGATGGTAACTTCTGTAGCTTATTATTTTGACATTGATTTGTCAGTTATTAAAGGCAATGATCCACTGACCTTGAATATATCGGGGACTCGGGGCCATTCGTTAGCTAGCAATGTTGAGGTTGTGGGAGGAAGTAATCTATTTTGGTACTTTGCAGTGGATCTATGGAAGTCACATAGAAAAGTGTTACTACCAGTATTCCACAATAAGGTAGTTGAAGAATACTTGGGTATTATTGGTGATCAGTCGAATGTGCTACTCGAAAGACTTGGAGAACAAGTAAACCAAGGAAAATTCGACGTGTTAAAGTATGTTACAGCTTGTACTTTAGATATTGTTTTCGGTAAGTTTTCTTCTGAGTCTTTGCTGAATGTATTAGCACAAAATATAAAATTAAATATTCTGTTTGGTCAATTTTGGTCTCACTCAAAATTATTGAATATCCACGTTGGCATGTAGTCATACATTCACAAATCTGGGGGTTTAAAACAAGTCAATTATGGTACCTAAAATCCAGGATTTATAATATATGTCACATTATATCGTCATATAACAAAGAGTCTCTTAATTGTTTAAAGAAATGAATGTTTGTAAAATGAATTAGAAACGGCAATGGGTGAACGAATGGACGTGCAGCATTCTCCAGACACACCGTACCTTCGAGCTCGTCACACCGTGATGGAGATCCTGAACATGCGACTGTTCAAGGTGTGGCTGCAACCAGACTGTCTCTTCAACTTGACTCATTACGCCAAGGAACAGAAGGACAACATTGAGCTCACCCATAAGTTCACTGACGAGGTAAACATCCTGTCATCTATAGTCGTAAGCAAGTCGTAAGCCTAAAAGTTATTTTATATAACGAGGCTCATCGATATTTATGCAAATCTTGAATTTTCATCCAAGACATTAATTTAGGCATGTAAAAATGGGCTAGTTTAATAATTATATTTTATCAAACCCAATGTCATTACAATTTTTTTGTATTTTTTGTAAGTACCACCACACTACTTACAAAAAGTGGAATGAATTTTAATGAACTCTTAACTAAGTATACTACTTATATTGACTTTTCATTAAAGTTTTAGATCTTCGACGTTTGTAGGTATGTGAAATCTGTACATCATGGTATATTGGTTAGGTCCAACCATGGTCCAACTTTTTACCCGATTGACCCGGAGGAAGGGTTATGTTTTACGAGTGTATTTATGTAAGAATGTATGTATGTATTTCTATTTATTTGGCACGCTCTGCAGCCTAAACGGCTTGATGGATTTAAACATATGAGATGTCGTTAGTTAGATTCGTCTTAACTGTGGGAGTGACATCGGATTTATTATTTTTATATGGCGTCTACGAATAAAAAAATAGGGGGGTATTAAAAACAAAAATTTCGTTATTATAACAATATGGGTATCAAATGAAAGCTTGTAAACAGCCCATTCCATATATGTTACAAAAATACATAAGTACTTAATAGTTATTGGTTAATAATATTTGTTTATCCCCGACTGCAATACCTTATAAAATTCAAGTTATAATCAAAACTCTATAGATTAAAGAGCTTGTTTTTCTCTTCTCAGTTATTTTTTGTTTGAGTCGTAACGTAAGTTATGTCAAACTAGATTTCTTCAGGGTCGGAACGTGCGAGTGATACCCCCCTGGTGCGAGTGATACCATCAGGCGGGCCGTATGCTTGTTTGTTACCATAGCAGTTAGTGGTATACAAGAAAAACTTGATTTGCCTGGAAATAAAGCTATAGTTATAAATATACCTTATATGGGTTTTAATGTGCGAGAGCCACCATTACGAACTACTGACTGTTCTTTTTTTACATGTTCTAAAAATATGCAAACAAGTGCATAAATAAGAAAGAAAAGAAAGAAAGAAAGAAAAAACATTTATTCCGACCACAGATTCCGACATACACACAATATGGGCTTATGGTAAATAAACTCTACATTCGTGTTTCTCAATTGAAATTATCTAGATATAGGCTAGGCTAGGGATAAGTAAGTAGTTCTTGGGATACAGAGATGACTCTGCCAGAATGGGTCCTTAAATAAAGAAAGTATAATGCACCGTGTAAGTAGTTTAATTATCTTACTCTATTACGTAACGAAGAACATTTTACTTTCTTTTAAGGTAGTGAAGAAGAAACGCAAAGAATATGAGATACGGAACATTAATTTGAGCTACAATACAAAACAACACGAACATGGTAAGTACTTATGTAACTACATGTTAGCTGTAAGCAATGCATATCCTTGAAGCTACACAGTGTCAATGTTTTGCAAAAGGACAGTAGGTTTGACGTCATAACTCATAATGTACTTACCTATATGTTAACGATTGAAGTGACACGTTGTCGATAGGTATTATTAGCGGGTTTATGGTAATGGTACTAATGGTTTGGAGTAGAAACAATCGACATTTATGTATGTACAGTGGTGGAATGAAAAGGTTCGTCAGTTTTCAATTTTATTATTCAATGTATCACGAGCACATATTACCTTTTGAAACTGAATAGACAGAATACACTGAATTAGAGAAAATAATGATTTAACTGTTCGTTATCAAAGTTTTATCTTGTCAACAAGATTGTTTTTATTTTGTGTTTTGATAAACTAAAACCTTCTTGTTGGTTTAACCTGCTATTGTTAAAATAGAAAATAGGGCAATGTCATAATTGAAAAAAAAACTTTATTTTATTCAAATTTTATTCCGCAAAAACTTGGCAAAAACCATACATTGTGTTTGACGTGATGTAAAAACAAGCAAAACCTTATTCGATAGCAAACGTCAAATTTATGTAAATGTTAGCACTGTTTCTTCCTGTTAGGAACCTCACCGCTAATATGAGTTAATATGTTGGTTCATATACCTAACAAAATTGATTTTTGCAATCTGGTGCAAGCGAAAACCAACTCTAAGGTGACGAACGTTTTCATTCCGCGACTGTACTACAATATGAATACCTTATTTATTCGGATAACGTAATACTTCATAGCTTTGCATGTTACGTTCCCAAGACGAGACTCCAAGTACATACCTAGGTACCTACAAGACAAGATGTAGTGTTTGAACTTTTAACACGTGAGACAATATTTATTGAGTGTTCAATGGACGTTAATCTGTCAGGGTTGTCATACTAATAAAATCTCAGAGGATGACGAGGAACTATAAGCAAACTAATACCCAAAATGTTAAGTACCTTTTATTTTCATTATTACTTACCTACATGATTAATTAAGCAAATATATTAGAGCCTTGTGTGTAGAGCCTTGTCAACCTACATATAAAGATACACTAACAAACATTTTATTGTTACACCATATTTTTTTTTATCATAGGACTTACGGTAATAACGGTTGAAGGGTTAAACGGATGTAATTTGAGACATACATAGATTATACACTGAATTAGTACCTCACCAGGGTCCGTCGCGATGAGAATTGGGTTTCAAGGATTTGAGCGTAGTATGTAATAGCCAAAGATTTTCATAGGGCATCGTGCCTCTACCCAGATGGATAATCCGCCTTACTAAAGCATGACATTTAATTTCACTTCGCTTGAGGGGCTCCCTGAGCAAATCGCTCTCGGTTCGTACTGCGCACGGCTGTCAAATACTGTCAATTCTGGCTTGTTTATTTCATGTTGCCATAGAGGCGACTATCCTTCTGGACGTTTTAAATTCTTTGGTAATAGCGTACTAAAAAGATACTGGATATAATACAAGATACGTATATAATCTGTCAATGTCAGGCATCATGGTATCTACGGCGCTAGCCTATGTTGCATTGTATGCTTACCAATAATACCAATGCTATTTACAAATTACATAGTAAACTCAAACACTATGCAAGGACGAGGCAACCGATGTAGTCAGCCCTACGTAATATTGTCAACTCTACCACCATTGACCATATTCATTGTTTAACTTTATATATAAAATTCTACTGTACCGTGTGTGTATGTCACTGAATTCCAGATGGCGCTGCAGTCGGTATCTAGGTTATATTATCGACTGCAGCGCGAGCGCTATCTGCCAGGCTGATTCCAGGGCGCCCCCCAAACATATACAAAAAAAAAACATCAAATCGGTCCAGCCGTTTCGGAGGAGTTCAGTGACAAACACACGTAACAGTTGAATTTTGACAAAATAAAAAATACGTGACTAATATTTTTTTGATAATTTAAAAGATGGTCTAAACATATTTTTTTGTATCTAGACTATTATATAAAGGTACTTGGGTATTTTATAAGCATCTACATTGTTTTGATTATGACGGAACTTCTCATAGCGGCATTCTAAACGACAATTTGCGCTGATAGGACATACCGAAAAAAAGTATAAGAAGCGTATGTAATAAAGTTATTTGTCCTTAGTAGTAACTGAAGACTGTTTTAAATTTTCTCTCTTTAACTTCATGGAAACAACAGCAAATAAAGTTGAATGAAATGAAATGAAAAAATGAAAAAATGCTATACGTCATCTACTGATCCAAGGGTGTCTTCAGCTGATGGCCCAAGGGTGGGCAAGTTGAGATATGGAGGATGGGAATGTATGAATTGTAGCTACAGTCAGTAGGTATCGGAGCACATAAAGCTTTATACTTATTTGTAGTGCGTGTCTCTACCTATAGCGATGGTAATAAGAAATCAAGCAAGTCCAATGACTTAGGACTTTGGTTGCTTAGCGTTTGGTATTTTTTTTAAATCTCTAGAGCTTCTGCCCCCTCTTCGCGAGACGCCTATGTACTGAGCTAAAATCGCTTTTATTTTGTAGGGGGTCTCCGCGCAGTTTTAGATATGTTATTCGGTCGTGAAATAGAATTCACAGACGAACAACTTCGGGAACATATTGACTCTATCACAATAGCTGGCAACGATACCACAGCACTAGTCATTGCTTACACCCTTGTATTGCTTGGTATACATCAGGATGTACAGGAAAAAGTGTTGATAGAGTAAGTTTAATGCTACATAAAACAATTTTATACTTACTCATTGATTCCGTAAGTGTTTTCATTTATCCACCACGTGGGCACCGTGCTGGTGAATTAACTTAGACGAGTTTGCAGATACATATTATCTGAATTAAAGTTGCAATTTTTTTTTGCATTAATTGTTACAAAATGTTTTTTTCTTTTTTTAATCTAATGATATGAAACATTTTATGAAGATTTTGGAGAATGACTAAATAATTATCCCCACTGATTAATTAATGTGCGAACTTTCCTTCTCAGATACTTATTTGCATCGATTAGACCGTTTATCGTATGAAAGTTCAAATCATCCGCTAACCGAATATACGGTTCAGTGATGAACACACTGAGGGGTCAAGTGTGCTCGTCATTGACTCTATAGGCGGAGACTAAATAAAATTACTATCGAATTTTTAAGCTATTGCATTTCTGGTTTTTAGACAAAAAACTATTTTTGAGGATTCCGCACGGGGAGCAACGAAAGGAGATATTCAACAGATGCATTATTTAGAAAGAGTTATAAAAGAAAGTATGCGGCTTTACACTGTTGTGCCAATAATAGCTCGAAATATTGATAGAGATATTTATTTACGTAAGTACTTATCTATAATCTTTGATATACTTAAAGAATTACTTGAACTTTTTTTGCGATTATAGAGCCCCATTAAAAAAAGTTGTTCATATTGATAAAAGGCATCGTACATGTACGATCATTATCGTACGTTTGCATTGCTGATTACAAGTAACCCTGATACTTATAAAAAAACGTAATTACAATAATTATCAAAGTTAACTTCAATTTAACCTTTATCCATTATGTTGTCCCATGTTTAATATCATGGTGTACCTATATATGATGGATGACTCACCAAACATTTATCTACCTGTGTATTGCTTTATGTATATTGCAACGCATTACAGCCTCATGCGGTGTAACGATGCCAGCGGGGACCGGGGCAGTTGTGGGTGCTTTTGCAGTCCATCGATCTAAAGCTGTTTGGGGTCCCAACGTCAATGAGTTCGACCCCGACAGATTTCTACCAGAACGGTCTCTCGGCAGACACCCTGCTGCATTCCTGCCTTTCAGCTACGGCTCCAGAAATTGCATAGGTATTATTTTCGTCTCATAATTTGGTTGATATATCATTCATTACTTGATAAACATGCATGTATCATTACTTCTTCAAATATTTGCTCACATTTACGTCAAACGTAGAGCAATGACCAACATGAAAATTTTGGTACCTACTTGACGAAAGCAAAGAATACCTATGATGACTACACTATACTAATACTGTACGTAGTATTTATATACTCTGAGCTAATACTAACATGAACAAAATTTATTTTTTGCTTATTGTTCAGATTGAACATCTGAACAATAAGCAAAAAAAATTTTGATATAATAATTAGACCTATTTTGAAGATTTAAGAGAAGAAAAGCAATAGCGCCACATGATACGTCGCCAGTCGCCATATTATATATATATACTAGCTGCCCGGCGGCGCGACTTCGTTCGCGTGGTGCTACCCTACCCTGTGGTGCTACCCTACCCTATCCTACCCTATCTAAACCATCCAAGGAGTCACCCAAACTCATACAAAAAAAAAACACTGTACGTGTGTCACTGAACTCCTCCTAAACGGCTGGACCGATTTGAATGAATTTTGTTGTATGCGTTTCGGAGTCGCCCTGGATGCAAAAAAAACATTCAAATCGGTCCAGTCGTTTAGGAGGTGTTCAGTGACATACACACGTAGGCAGTAGAATTTTATATATTAAAGAAGATGTCTTATGACGTTACATAGATGTAAGGACTTAGAACACAATTCCTAGGAAATTTACCTATACAGTGACGAACCAATTTAGGAAATGTGTACATTTTTTCATACATTGCAGGACGCAACTTCGGAATGTTAATAATTAAGAGCATAATATCCAGCGTTGTAAGAGCATACAAAATAGAAGCTGATGACATCGGTCCACTTAAAATAGAAATGCTGTTATTCCCTACCAAAGGTCATCAAATTAAGATTTCAAAAAGACTGACAAATTAAGATAAGCTCCGAATTGTATAGTCAATAATATTTTCATAACTGCAATGCAGTTTTGCCACACACACGAAGCAACGGCCAGATATTATGTTGTTGACAACATATGAAACTTTAAAAAAAAAACCTTTAATTTTTCGGAAGTTTTATAATCTAATCTGTGAAAATATTTATGTGAATAAGATGTATTCAGATAATAATAAAATGCACTAGAAATATTTTTATCAGGTCGTTTTATTTCAATTTCTATACAATTCAATTTCACATTCTTTCAAGTGAGGCAAATAAAGAATGTTATTATGGTGCAGCATCTGTTTCATTAACTTTAACTTTTTGGATGGGGACATGCAGGGTCGTGGGATTTCTAGCAGCAGTGAATTCAAAAGCCATGTAGTTATCATGGTCGATGACGTCACGGGAGTCGTCAACGCCGCAAGTTAGGAACTTATTGTACTTGCTTAAATCCAGGAATCCCACACCGCAGGGACGGTCAATGAGTCGTGAAGTCATCATGCCTTGAGCGAACCCTGAACATACGAGGACGGAACCCGCATCATCCTGTCAAAATATATAAATAGGTGCGTTTATGCGCGTATAATAAGTAATAGTACTATATGCAAATGACGAAGATGGCGTGTTGAATTTCCGCGTGACGTCACTTGATCGTACACTTTTCACAAACAAGTGACGTCACGAGCCCCCACTCCAGAACTTGGACGAGCTTTATATTTGTAATTTTTTATTTATTTGATAAAGCAAAAAATACGTGTCCAATATTTTTTTCATAATCTAACTGACAGATTACTTAATCGGACTGAATTTTGTCACCCAGGCCACATCCCTATTCCGTAGCCTACTGCAAGCAGCAGCAGCAGGCGAGACGTGTCACTAGCTACGGAAGGTAGTTCATATAGTAATACCACATAATACATACAAAAGAAAGAGAAGTAGTGTCGTACTGCTGATGCCTGCCTTAAGGGGCAGATTGATGAATTAATATAAGTATAAGACCAAACACTCGACTATACCGATATTTTGAGGCGCATTACGTCTGTTTGTATGAATACCGTTTAACTGCTCTCAAGGGTAAACGTAGGCGGCAAATTAGATTTTTTTCGAGTTTTTTTTTTTTACCTCCGTAGAACAATATGGATAGATGTTTCAGTGATTAGCGACAGTAGAAGTTCATTAAAGACGAAGAAAGCGATTATCTATCGAACCACTCTTTTCAGCCCTTTAGAGTTAGAAATAGTATCATTACCATTATTTTTGATCCTGTATTGACAGCTATTCTGCTTTCAACTTTAACGTTGACGCCAGTAGTGCCAGTACGCAAAACTTGAATGAATAAACCTATTATCTTTAAAAAACACTTACTGGACATAAAGCACCAAACTTCTCAGACTGAAAAAGAAAAATATAAATTAATCTATACTTACATGAAAAATTTCAGTTACCTCAATCCACAAAACAAAAATAAACTAACTTTATATTGTAATTGGGTAGGGAGCATGTCATTTCTACACTCCCCGACATGGAACCATGCTGCCAAATATATTTTGAGTGGGCAATATTTTATTGCCTTTCAAGATGACCAAAATGGTTCTAAATAGCCAAAATTTTTTTGGCTATTTATCAGTTTTTAAATTGAGGTATGTACGTTGTGTTGTTGATATGTTAGCAGATATTTGAAGTAGGTATTAGAATCAATTAATCAGCATTATAGCAATAAAAAACATTAGAGTCTAACTAATTTCGACAGGCCAGCTGGCGTGGTTGGTTAAGACTCTGGTTAAGATTCTACCTATCGCATATCACGCCGCAGGTCGTGGGTTCGATTCCCACACAGGACATGCATTTGTGTGCTTGAAAATGTCTGTACGTCCTGAGTCTGGAGGTAATTATGTATATTAAGTATGTATGGAGGCCTGTGCTCAGCAGTGGGACATTATAGGCTGATGATGATGATGATGAACCGTGTGTGGTGAACAAAAAAACTAATGTTTCAACAGATTGTAAGAATTGAATTAATATGGTTTTTAGGGTATTACCACAGTCTAATAACCATACAGTCGTCCGACGCCTTTGATCTTGTGAAAAATGCCGACAACGTCTAGACAGTATCGCGACGGCCAGGGTTGTCAGAAGTAAACAATATTTACAAAATTATTTATTTATTGCAGATAACAATAAAACATTGTTAGCATTATTATATTTTAAACAATATTATAATAACTACTCCATCATCAGACCCTGAAAACCATACATGGTCAAAGTTCATCTCACGACAATTCCAACAACCCCAAAACATGGCTAGAATACGATGTTCGACTATGGAGTTCTAGTGCTTACCCTCCTACTGCATCATCAGACCCTGAAAACCATACATGGTCAAAGTTCATCTCACGACAATTCCAACAACCCCAAACATGGCTAGAATACGATGTTCGACTATAGAGTTCTAGTGCTTACCCTTCTACTCCATCATCAGACCCTGAAAACCATACATGGTCAAAGTTCATCTCACGACAATTCCAACAACCCCAAACATGGCTAGGATGCGAAGTTCCACTATGGAGTTCCAGTGCTTACCCTCCTACATCATCATCAGACCCTGAAACCATACATGGTCAAAGTTCATCTCACAACAATTCCAACAACCCCGAACACGGCTAGGATACGATGTTCCACTATGGAGTTCCAGTGCTTACCCTCCTACTCCATCATCAGACCCTGAAATCATACATGGTCAAAGTTCATCTCACGACCATTCCAACAACCCCAAACACGGCTAGGATACGAAGTTCCGCTATGGAGTTCCAGTGCTTACCCTCCTACTTCATCATCAGAACTATTGAAAAAAAAAAAAGATTTTCAAACAATCATGCCCTGTGCCTGTTACCTATACCTGTGTACACTATTAGATATTTTTTACCGTCCGCCATTCGGACATTTTGTTGGCGTTATTAACGTGACACGACATGACAAATATAAAATTATTATTGTATGCACTCTACGATAACAAACCATTATTTACCTTTCTTCTGTGTGTGGAAGCTGATGAAAACGCAGACTTTTATTTAAATAGGATGAAGACTTGCAGTCTCTCACAGCACACGTCGTTTGCACCATTTTAAATAAACAAATTAATATAAAATAATTACAGACACAAACACGCGTTAGCCCTGAATACTGTTTACCGAGCTACTAACATCGTTTTGTTCGCAGGTCGGTAACGGCTTTCCCGCGTCTCGCCTCTCACACCCCGCACGATTGCCCTGTCTAGACGGCTTCGTCGACCGACTGTATGGTTTAATAGACTGTGGTATTACCCTGTTACTCTCGAGGCGGTTTTTCGGGTGGTGATCGAAATTAAACCATTTTTTGGCCACACACATTTCAGCCTAGACAGATTCGATTCCGTGTTATTGTACCTACTAGTGTATGAGTTACCTTGCACGCTGGTCGCTTAATACAAAGATATTTGTCATCGTTATTCCACATTTGAAGACATCCTTCTTTTGGTAAAATAGTCACGTCCATCCGACGGAGGTCAATCAGCAATGGAATTAAATAGCCCTAAAATACAAATAAAACCTACAAAAAATATTTTAATAGGTAATATATTTATGTAATTTACCTACAAAATGAAACCATTGGGCCGATTCTGTTGTTTACAAGTAGACTAATTTTAGTTTCACTATGTCTCTTTCTAACAAAGAACATAAGAAAAGGATGCACGAAATTTAGTCCTGTCAAATTGGTCCAATGCTTGTTTTCAATATAAATTTAGTCGCCATCTATCGCGGTTAGTACGTCTAAATACCCGCAAATGAAGACGGCAAATACTAATTTGACAGCTTTAAATATGATCTATCCTTTTTGTTTGTAATTTGAAAGAGATGTGACAGAATGTGATGTGCTAAAATTAGTTTAGTGCGTTTTACAACAGAATCGGCACCACCCTAATTCCTATAGTAAATGCGAAAGTGAATATGTTATGCTACGGCGACCCTACCTAACGTGATATGGCACTAGTTATCTAGGTGTAGGGTGTAGCCTGTGGTGTAGCCACAATTTATGACCATCATTTTACAATGTCGATCAATATGGCACATGGCGGTGGCGGTGCCGGTAGGCAATAGCTCCGGGGCGGCGCGGGCGGCGGCGGCCTTCTTTCGCATATCAAAGAAGATGATGAATGCCTGGTAGAGATCACTTTTAGTGACAATGCCGCCCATTGTAACGCTTTCTTTATTAAGTATTTTAAATTCTTGTATGTTTTTTTTATTCCTGCGGTAATTAATGCAGGTGTTCACACTTCCGTTTGTTCAATTTGCAATTGAAGAGCTTATCAGAAACACACGATCCTTTTTTTACCGCCTAGTCTATTGTCATATCTAGCTAGGTAAACTCTACTGTAAGTAGTGTAACCACACAACTTCACTCGGTAATTAAGGCAGTCATTTAATGCCTTACTATTCATTGAATTATTAGGTACGTTTAGAAGCTGTAGACGACAGAGATAGTAGTGCAAAGGAGTGCAAAGCATAAATTCCTGAAATATTAAAAAGTAAATTAATTATAATTATTGTCTTAAATTCGCCATCGACGGGGAGTCCATCCTCACACATTGAAACCAGAATTGGTTCGAACTGTGCAGGCTTAACTGAGCATCCGCGCCGTGGTTTTCCCAATAGAGTACAGCATGGGATTCTTCAAAAAGGGTTTGAAGAGATTACTGCAGGATCGGCAACGCGCGAGTGATACCCCTGGTGTAGCAAGTGGCCATATGCTACGGTAACCGCTTACCATCAGGCGGGCCGTATGCTTGTTTGCCACCTTAGTGGTGTAGAAAAAAACAGTTTATAATTGGGTTATTATATTTTATCGACCGATATAAAGACAATCTATAGTTTTTGAAAAAACATAATTCTGTCCCAATTTTTTCAGTTTCAACTTTCAACCCACAATGCGCCAATTCTCCGATATTTTTGAGTGTGAAATAGTGTGAATTGACCCTAGCAGCCTCAGTCAGGTTTTTTTTTTACTAGTAAATAATAAATAATAAATAAATAAATAAGCCTTTTTATTTCTCATTTCATGCAATTTTACATTTTTTTGCTTACATGCAACAAAAGAAAATAATAATAATTATGTACCTACTATAATTTTACAATTTGAATATTTATGAATTTGAGATAATTTTTATTATATTCGTTAATTTAAATTTCAATATTAATTATAATTGTTTTTATTTTATTTTATTTTTTATTTTATAGAATTCTTCCTTATTATTAATGAGAACCCCTCTGTAGGGTAAAGGCCTCCTCCATTTTTTTCCATTGCTCTCTGTCTCTAGCCTTTATTTGCCATTTATCTCCTGCTGTTTCTTTAATGTCGTCGACCCATCTCCTTGATGGTCTTCCTCTTTTCCTTTTTCCATTTGGTCCCTTCCATATTACGACTCGTTTCGTCCATCGGGCGTCTTTTATTCTGGCTATATGACCTGCCCATTTCCACTTCAATTTCATAGAGTGTTGTAGGAAATCTATTTGTTTTGTTCTTTTTCTTATCTTGGTATGGCGAACTTTATCTCTCTTTCGGATTCCTAATATAGATCTCTCCATGGTTGCTTGACATATTCTAATTTTTTCTTTCAGCTGTTTCGTGTATGTCCAGGTTTGTGATCCATATGTCAAACAGGGAAGGATGCCACTATCCATAACTTTCTTTTTCACAGAATGTGGCATGTCTCCTTTCATTATTTCTCTGTGAGCCCAATATTTTTGCCATGCTATATTTATTCTTCTAGTTATTTCTTCTAAGTTGTTGTTCTGGTGGAATGATATTTGTTTGCCGAGATATATATAAGTATCTACATATTCGAGTATTTCGTTTCCTATCATTATTGGTGGTTTGGAAGAGGTATTGGTCATCAGTTTAGTTTTTAGCAGGTTCATTTCTAGTCCCACGCATGCGCTTCCTTCCTGTAGATCTTGTATCATTTGTTCTAATTGCGAACTTGATTTTGAGAATAGTACTATATCATCAGCAAAGCGTAGATGGCTGATGTAGTTGTTGTTTATTTTAATGCCAAGATTCTTCCAATCTAGTTTTTTGAATATCGTCTCTAATACAGCGATAAAGAGCTTGGGGGACAAAGGGTCACCTTGTTTTACGCCTCTTTTAATTTTTATTTCCGGGCCACTTGTTTCCAGGCTAACTCTACTTGTGCTCCTTTTACTAGCAGAAGGTTAATATTCAGGGAATCTTCACACCCTTACACGGAGAATGCGGCAAGCAAACTCTCAACCGGTTATTAATAAATTTAAGTAACTACGCCCAAGTACGCCTAAGGGCGTCCCAGGTGGGGTACGAACCTGGGTCCTTAGTCAGGGACCAAAACCAAGTTATTAACAAAATCAGTATCAATTACGCAAAGGTCGGCCGAAAACAACTGACAACACTTTACTCGAAATATGACTGAAGAATTTTTATTTCAGAATATTGTTATTTTAGATGAATAATTATGCAAGAAAATTTATAGCTTTCCCGTGGAATGTTACGTCTTTCTTCCCTGATGAATTGATCGACATCCTGACTGATGACACAATTTTACAGCACAAACCGTTTTATTTATTATTTTTCTGAGAGCTGCACTCAGTATAACGTCACTCAGAACTCTAACAGCGCGGCGATCATATGAAGCCATATATGGCTTCAATTCAATGGATTTCAATTGATTGAAGCGCTCGTGGTGTAGCATGATTAGCCGTTATTAATCGATCGGCAAAGTTAAGCTACGTCTGTCGTGGTCGGTACCTGGATGGGTGACCGTCTAGTGGTATTTCATATCGAGCGTTTCCGTGCTTCGGATGGCACGTAAAGCCGTTGGTCCCGGTTATCACTTAATTGTGATAGTCGTTAAGCTAGTTGGATGCCTTCTAGGCGGCTTGAAAAATTCCAACAGTAGGTTGACCACTAGCCTACCTCCACCAATCCGCAGTGGGCACGCGTGGTGGAGTATCTGCCCATTCCCTTTCACCCTCATTTGTGAAAGGAGGCCTGTGCTCAGCAGTGGGACATTATAGGCTGATGATGATGAATGGATTATTTTTCACACGGTACTTTGTTTTTATGTGTAATAATTCAATGGCCTTATTATTGCGGTACAGTACAGTATGAGCACGGTACATATATATAGATATATGTACCGTGGTATGAGGCACGAATGGTGAGCACAGATAGGCAGTAGTGGGGGCAAGCTCGCGCATGTACACTTTTGGCCAAATCATAGTAGCCAAAGGACACGCAAGCATCCAATAGACGTCGAGCATCGACTGACGAACCAATCGTGTGCAGCTGGGCGCTTCCCCCTGAAAAATGTACTACTGCGCAGGTGTCAATCATACTATAACATGCGATAGACGGTAAAGGTAGTGTGGCCGACTGGCCGTAGCTCTCGGCTCCCTTTTCGCGCTCGCTTCCACACTTATATCATAATGTAGGTTAGGTATCTATTGATGTTTAATACAATTAAGGGTAGGGAAGTTTTTAATACACAATTCTTTGTTTTTGGAAAAAGAGCACTCTAGCTCACAAACATACGATTCATATATGTCTGTGACTCTAGCTAGAAAATATCACCACACATGTCAGAGTAAGGAAAATTATTTTAATTGCATTTTTTAATTCAGGATTCGATTTTGGTTTTTGTTTAGCTTTCTTGGAACTGCTGTGAACAAAAAGTCCTTCGTCTAGGTACCTACGTGATGGCTTGTACAAAGAACATAGATGGTTTAAGATTTCGCAAGAAGTATCATACCTACTTATTCTTTGGTACCTACTTACATTTCTACGACTTCCCCATCCATAGAAGCGGCAAGATTGATCAATCAAGCGACTATCTTCCCTGGGTGCCGATATCCCATATCGTACCCTATTTATTAGAAACTCAGAATCAGATTCACGCTCATGAAATGAGAATTGGTGATTGAGAACCAAAAGAGCCAAGTTATCTGTTGAACAATTTTTCCAACGCATAGTGTGGTTGAATCCTGAGGGAAACATAAAATAAATTAATAATGTCATTAATTATTAGTATAGATATTACCTAGATATTCTAGAACATTAGAAATAGATAATTGAATTTTACCTTTATGAACACATAGATTTTGTACTACTCTACTGGTGCCAGAGTTTTCGAGAAATTTATGGGTGCCACCAAATACTCGAAACTTATACCTTTCCCCCAAGACACAACTAGCCGGAGTGAGAACTACATGAGCTTCTATTATAGCGCCTGTGCAGAACATCATCGCATGTGACAAATAATACACCTGTGTGACAAAATACAATTAAAAGCAACCAATTTTAGCCGAATACAGTCTTGCTATTGTGGTCTCATAAACGCTTACAACACAAATCTACAGTCCTGAACTACTAGCGAGTATAAATATATCAGTTATATATACCACGCTTGAGTGTCTACAGACTGTTCAACGTCCGGGCACATAAAACTAACTTGGGCTTTAACTCCCCATTAACAAGGATGTCTAGATTATATACTGATATTTTGAGGTTATGATAATGATGTTTGATTATGATATTTTTAGCGATAAGTTACATACTTTTAATGGAAAGATTCGTAATCATGTTATACCTACTCAGGAAATGATTATTTATTTAATTTAATTTTTAATTCTAGTTATCATTTATATCGTCGATGTCGACTTATAAGTAGGTACTGTTTAGTTATTTTTTTTAATTTGATATAAACGAATGCTATGATCTCCTATAATTGAAGGTACATAATAATTGTAATAAATTTAATTGAAGGTACAATAGAACTTATGTCATGTGTATTATTATTAAGATTGTAATGTGTATTTTTGTTGGAGTTCCTTAATAAATAAATAAATAAACACATAAATGCTTACAAGAAATTGAGCTTCTATTAGATCCGATTTGACACCAAGAAAACCAGCCGCATTGTTGAAATCAATATCCACTGAAACATTATAATTTTCTCAATATGTAGGTAATTACTTAAGTAGGTATTCTATTTAATTGTATCAGATCATGATGGTGCGGGTTCATATTAAATCAATTGGATCAAAATAAAGAATATTTACACAACGTGGCAATTCCACCTATCTGACCTGCACCCATTTTTGATACACAATAAATGAAACTAAGTGTAATGAAAACTGTTGATTTGATTGAATGCAATGTTTATTCAACGCTTCTCTGAAATATTGATAACACGTTCGTTAAATTTCTCACCTCGATGGTTTTTTTAATTTCTCTTATTGGTATATCAAATGCACAAAAGTAGACTTATAAGTTCTTTATGTTTGCTTGATTTGCTGGCCTAGAGGGTCAATAGTCATCACACAACACAAAACTACACCAAAATGTTTTGGATTTCGATTTAAGTACTTATTAAAAATTCGATGGATAAAATACGCTAGTTTTTTGGAAATCCCAATTCCGATATAAGAATCGTCTCTCTTCCCTTTCCTGTTCCAATTAAGTATCTGAAATGGGAAAAATATAGTATATGGGTATATTACTTATATAAGTACTTGTTTCTTTCGATAATCCCTTTTTATTCAGGCACATAATAATCCGATACAACTATCTTATAAATCTGAAAGTGAGTTCGTTACCTTTTGACGTATCAACGGCACAACTAATCTTAACCTGGAACAACATAATAGGATAGGTACTTTTTATCCCGGGAAAACAGAAGAAAAAACTTTCCCCGAGGGGGGAAGAAGTGTGAATAAGTACTACAGTACCTACTAGTAATAAAATAAAATCGTCCCACGCATCATTCCCGAAGATTTAGGCTGACATCTCTGAATCAAGACATATTTCACTGATGATTTTTATCAAAAACTCAATGGTTTAACAAATAATCTACTATAACTCATTCAATATTTTTCCTTTACAAAGGACAAACCTTGTACCTACCTAAATAAAGCAATGAAAAATTAATAGTAAGTACTTAGCAGCAGCGTTACCAGACTTTCCGATTTTGCCGGGAAGTCACGATCTTTAGACCAAAATGAAATGTCCCGCGCGGTAAAGTACTGGCTCAGTCCCACTTTCGGGGCTTCCCAAATAAATTCAAAATGGTCGGATGTCAATTTAAAGCTTAAGCAGAAGAATTACTCATGCAATCAGTGATATGTAAATAGGCATCCAATCAAATTCTGTCTTGTTCTGTCTGAAGCTAGGTACCTATCTGTGCAGATTTCTTCATCTATAAAATCTATAAAAAATGAAGTTAAATCTTCACAGAAATATGAAAAAGTAATTCGTAAATACGAAGTACCTAATGAAATCTCGCTGTTCGTAAATACCTACCGTCTTACTAATAAAAATATGGAACACGGTTGTTTAACAGCTGTATAGTTATGCAGTGTGTAAGCCTTACACAGTTGCTATACACTCCCTTTACTAATAATCAGTGTGTAAGCGTTGCATAGTTATCTATTTGTTAAAACAAAAACGACTGGCAACTTTTTAGGAACGTTTTGAAACTAAAACTATCTAACTTCAAAATACGGGAGAAAATATGGGGAAAAATGTGTAAACACCAAAAGATACTGAAAAATAATTATATAAAATATTAATCATATCATAAAAATCAGGTTTCTTTTTCTTAAGACTATTTTTATTTTAATAATTAAACAATAAAATTACTTTTAAAAAGCTTCAAATAGCTAATGGTGGTTTTGAACGAAACTGTCTTGTGCTTATGGCTACAGTAGCCATTTAACCAAAGAAGAAGAAGAAAGAAGAACGTCATTGTCAAATTACAAATGTTACGTCAACAAACGAAGCAAATGGCTGTGCCAATGACTTCAAAACTAAGGATACACCTACCGGAAGATTTTGCATAAAGTTATCAAAATCAAATAAATTGTAAATTTTTGTTTTATTTTATCCATAACTCCAGTATAAAACACAAGCCTTTCACTACGCAACTAGGCATTTATAAGCAAACAATGAACGAATGAATTGTTCCGTGGACCGCAGTATGACTGCAGTCGACTGAGTCGCGTTGGCCCTAAAATGACTTTTTAGGGCCAGCGCGTTGGTGTCATTTTGTTGCGCGGTTGGCCTGGTCCGTAGTAAATGGACACAACACTTGATTGTCAGACACAGCTGATCTATTGAAATCCGCCATAATGTTCTTATACAAACACTAAACAAGGGTCCTGGCCCGTGTAAGCCCTGTGTAAATTTCCTAGGTAACTAAAACACGTGTATACAGGCTTTGTGTCAAAAATGTTTTTATTAGTAGCAATTATCCTATAACAGATGTGTACACCGCGTGTAACTTTTTATTAGTAAGGCTTTATTGTTTTAACCCCTCGGTCGGTCGGTCGGTCACCGAACCGTTCAATAACATCGTCGGCAAATCGTCGGTGTGAGTGATCCGAACTTCGGTGTGATCACTTGGGCGATCTCTCACACCGAGTTCTTCTTCTTCTTCTTATTTTTAATTTTGGCAACCAAGCCCAAATTAGGGCTCATTTCTGCCAGTGTCGTGTTATATTATAGTTTCCAGTCACAATAAATCACTTCACATTATAGTCCTCAGTCAGTCACCGTCCATAAAAGTCATGTTTTACTACAATGGTGGTAATTGTACATAAACTCTTCACGGACTTTTTGAGACAACTTGAAAAGACTCGATACACATAATTCATTTAATTTCACTTCTTTGGTGCACATGGATGACCTTTATTGGGTAAAATACCACCAAAAATACACAATAAAACTCAAAATACACAAATTTATGAAAATAAAAATGAAAACGCTACGTCACTCTGCAAGTTCCCGCCAAAAAGGGTGCAAAAAGGTGACTCACACCGAGTTACTGAACGCTACGATGATATGATCGTCGGGCGATCACACGGCGATGTCACTGAACGCAGCCAAGGGGTAGGGTGCGGGGTGAGCGGGGGTATGAAAAAAGTCACTATCATTTTGCGATTAGCGATGGGTAACTAGCCGAAATTTCAATAGCTTAGCTAGCCAGCTATATGTGGTGTAAAAGCCAGCTAGCTAGTCAGCTATTTTGTCTATTTGGCTGGAGCGGCGGCGCAGCTAGTTGAATAACGTTCAACTGCGATCTGAGTTCAATCCTCGCCGCTGCAACAAGTCTAGTCTAGATGATAATATAATAAATTAATGTAATGATTTTGTTTTTAATTTACTTTTTATTTTATTGTATCCTGGGACCTTATATCCTATCTACTTCTATCCTGTATACTCTTTTGAAAAGAAATGACTTTCCCTCATAGGTCGTACTTATTACTAAAAAAAACATCGAAAATCAACAATAACGTCATCTCTATGTATGGATATGAACTAAAAACTTTCACAGTACATCGACTCAGTCGTTAGTTGTAGGCAAGTAAACCATAGATGTCGCGCTGCTTCAGATGACTTTAACGATTTATTTAAAACCAATACTATCACAGAATAATTGAAATTAAATTTAATTTTAAAAAAATGTTTTTTTTCAAATTCAAATTCAAAATCATTTATTCAAATAGACCTTCGCAGGCACTTATGAAAAGTCTGACTCTAATACTCTAATACCGGTTCGGAAGGTTGCATTTGCTGAGAAGAGCCGGCAATAAACTCAGCAATTACTCTTTTCAAAACAGGCTTAGATTCATTACATAATATTTACATTCTAATCGCACTGAAAACAATTGCGTGCCCCGGCGCGGCGGCAAAATTACAAAGTAGACTGAATAAATATTTAATAAGTAAATAAATAGAAAACTTAAGCAGACCAGCCCCCACAAGCAGCACCTGCAAGTATGACGCGTGTGGCAGCCATCGCCCTCCTCGCCATATTGGAGGGAAGTGAGCGACCCGTCACACGACGCCGCCGCAAGCAAAGGCCTTAAAGTGAGCATGACTTACTTAAGTCTGCCTTAAAAATAAAAAATAACTAAAGGGAAACACTAAACACACAATTTGTTATCACTGTGACTATTGACAAGTTTAGACTAAATATCACAAAATAAAAAAAATATAACAATTAGACAGACATAATATATCGATGCATTTATATCAAAATAAATAAATGAAGAACAATGAATTGAATTAATTTAATTACAATAAGTAATATAATCTGTAACCTAAAAACATAACTTATAATAATAATAGCATACTTTGAATTAAAATGGACCTTGAACTAGCTGCTCAGTGAGGCAGGTGCAGAGAGAAGCTACTTCCATACATCCTTGTCGTCAATATAATGAGACACTTTATAATAAGCCCTAATCAACAGCCGCTTTTTTATATGTTCCTTAAATTTAAAAAAGGACATACTGGTCCCGCTATGAGGAATTTTATTGTAAAATTGGATACAATTCCCAAGAAAGGACTTATTTACTTTAGCTAATCTAAATCTAGGTACGAATAATATTATATAATCTAGTACTAGGTTGAATTTCACACTTTCGGAACTTGCACAACTCAGTTTCGCAGTGAGCGCACGCACACACACAGCTATCGGCTACGCGGCTACTCGGCTAGAATTGCTTTGGCTAGCCGGCCAGCTGCCGGCTAGTGGCTGCTACTGCGGCTAGTAACCTGTGGCGGCTAGGCGGCTACCCGCTATGTGTGACGTAAACTTCTCGTAATGAGGAGGATTGTTTATGATACGTCTGTGGTCAAAATACCTGTAAAATCGTGCACTTAAATTTCAAATTGGTTCGAATTATCAATAGTTAGACAGGTATTTTCAGCATAAAGGTATTAAAAGAAAACTCCTCATTCTAGCTAGCCAGTAGGCCATCCAGTAGCCAATAGCTAATTATTGTGTTGACAGATAACATAGCCGTGGCTATTTTGTGAATAGCCGTTTTTTGGCTAGTTATATGAATAGCTACCCATCTCTGTCAAAGACTACAGTATATACCAAAGACTACAACATTGCACTCATTTCTGTTGCCTGCTGTGAAATCTGCATAGGAAATCTGCTAAATAATAGTACCGACATAAATTTGTCTTAAAATTTTCTTGTAAACATGACTCTATTGAAAAGATCTAGTACAATATGTTTCAGTTTCTTAATTTTCATGTTTTTCTTGCATATTGAAGTTTCATTGTCACAGTATAACAAAGCTTGGAGTGATAATAAATATGAAAGTTACAAGTGTCCAAAACTATATCCAAAGAATTTTGTTAAATATGCGCCAGTTGGTAAGTAAAACATGTTTCTTTTTAATTCAGGACCTACTCAATTATAAAAAATTGTGAGTAGCTAGACCAGGTATTATTTGTTTATTTAGCTCAAATAATTCAGGTATTCTATTGATTTCAATAACTTTACAATTTAGGCATATTTGGAAATGTGCTGTCTATCTATACACACAGCATCAGCGATTATATTCAAATGTATCTAATGATTGGAATAAAGCAAAAAAAAAATATGATTATTCTCAGGCTGTATGCTCATTTGCCCACTTAAGGTGCGTTCGAATTGGGGTATGGTAGCAAAAATAACAGTCCAAAATGCCAAAAACGATCACAACTGGCGTTCGATTTGGAAGGTTGTGGGCGAAATTGGCGTTTTGAACAGTTTTCGTTCACCGTTCGTTTTGCATGGAAACAGTTAAAAACGACATAGTGAACTGCAAATTTTGACCCACCTCCGAGGCAGGGTCGTTTGTGATCATATTTTGACATCTTTGAATCTGACAGATAAGTTTCGGAAAATTCATACGGGAAGCGAAAATTCTAATTTTTATTATAAAATTTTATAGAAATACTAACAGGTAAGAGGATAATTTGTTAGATTAACTTTGTTTAATGATTAACAGAAGGAAAAAGGTAGGTTGAGACAAGTGACAAGCAGGCGATGAGCATGGAAATGTCATTTTTGTATCTAATCGTTCGATTTGGGACATATCGTTTGTGGCAAAAGTTGCAAAATTGTTGAAATTTTCCAATTCGAACGCAAATACAAAAATGCCCATTTTGAAACTGTTAAAAACGACATCACTCCAATTCGAACGCACTATTAGTTGTATAAAAAAACTTCACTTTGTAGTGCTCCATGTCTAAAAGCAGATATCTTGTCTATTTGAAACATTGTTAAAATAGTGTGCATATAACACAATTTTAATGTCTTGCTATCTCTGTTACATGTCAGTTATACCCAATAAATTGGGTCCAGTTGGCAATTATTGGATACACAAATATATTATGTATTGTACTTTTTTACTTTATCTCTTGGCTCTATAACCCAAATTTTCAATAATATATGACATCCTTGACAAAATCAAATTAAATTTTAAATGCCCAAACACTGAATAGTAGCACAATATTTGTGGCATCTGTAGTTATTATGCAGCTTTGTTGCCATCAGTTTCAATTTCAAACTGGTTAAAATAAGTGGTTTCCTAATTACATTTATATCCTTGTGGCAACTACATAATATTATGTTGATTATTGTTTTGTTTATAATATTTTTACTTATTTCGGTGTTAAGACTTGGGGGTGACATATTCACCATATGACCAAACCCATATAAAAAAAATAAGATTTAAAAAAAAAACCTAGTAACTGCATAATGCAAACAGTGCTTCATTGCAAATGGAACATTTTCGACTTAACAATATTTCTATTGATTAAGAGGTTGTTTCCCTTTCACCCTAATTTGTTAAATAAGGGCTCTGCTCAGCAGTGGGACATTATAGGCTGATGATGAAGAGTTTGTTTGAAATTGAAACTGATTGCAACAAAGTAACATAATCCACATTCATCCTGGATCCTGGAGCGGCACCATCCCTTCCAGTCTACTAGTGCGCACCGAGATGGAGGGATCTATTATCCCCCTGCGCTTAGTTAGTTGATCGCTGCGCTCTGATTGTGCAACATCATTTTTTTTATATGTTAATGTTATAATTAGTTAAATGTGGATTACATGTGTTTAAATTAATTATCTAGTGTTTAATTTCAGTGTATAATTTTATATTTGAACGTTTATTAGCTCTCTAATTTTCACTTTACCAGGAAACCTCACTGCCGGCAATTATACAGAAAAGACCAGTCTCAAAGGTCTAAGGCAGTGTGTAATGGCTTGCTGTTTAGCAGAATCTTGCAACATTGTATTCATTCTGGATACGAGATGCTTCCATGTTGAATGTGTCAGTGATGAACTGTGTTTACCATTGCAAAGAGATGGAAGCCGTATGTGGGAGTCGCATATTTCTATGATACTAGTCAAACCAGTCTTAACAAATGGTAAATATGTGTAGTGAAATAAGTATGTTTACTGCTATAATGCTTTCTATGACTAAATTAACAATTATAAAGAGAAAAAATTATAAATTATATTTCAAAAGTAGTATTTGTATAGCTATATATAATAAAGTGGATTGTCCTCTGTTGTGGAAACTCATATAGAGGAAGAAAACAAATACTTCTTTTGAAATATAAGTTATAATTTTTTATATTTTAATTTTAATTTCATAAATGTTTCAAAAATAGTTTTAAGATTCTACTTACATTATTGGGTCCTATATGTTGCCTGAATAATTTAATTTTATTATTATTTGTTTATTATAACTTTACACATGAATAAAAATAGAATTACTGGAACTGCAAGTCAACTGATTAATTATTTGGTACAATTTATGAATAATTATTCAGATGGCAAGTCAGTCAATCATTGCTGGAACAAAAATAATTATGAAATATTTTGCTTTCTTTATAATATAATTTTGTAACATAATGAAAATATTTCAGAAAATTGGTCAGATATATTAGAACAGTCAAGTTATAGAGAAGTTAATAACAATTTCTCACCAGAAGAAGAATCTATTTATGCCCCATATACAAGTAACCGCAATGAACTGCTATCTGAAGATGACGATCCCAGCTTCCTGTCACGTTTTATTAACACCTTGCCTAACATGGAGGATGATGATACCAGACCCTTTAATAAATATTCTGATAATAATGACAGTGATATGATAATGGACACAACAAACTTTCTAGAAAAGATATCTTGTGAAGTTGGTGCTCGTGACTGCCCATTCAACTCCGAATGTATACCTTTAGGGCTTAAACTACGTAATGGTGTCTGCAAATGCATACCTGGCACAGAAGAAAATGCACAAGGAGCATGTGTGCAAACCCTTCCACCTTTTTCAAAAGGACCTAGAATACCTAATATTGATTCCTTAAAAAAAAATGATGAATCTGACAATAGTGAAAGACTCAAAATGGAAACCAGCTCACAAAAAACCGTACAGACTTTGACTGTTTCAATAGTATCTAAAAAGGTATGTATATACTAATATCTGAAATGAAATTAAATGAAAAGCAGGGAACTATCTAAATATATATCGCTTTCTAGGCCATACATAGCCTATAGACATCAATGTTTTCAACACGAAACATGTTCAGTCTATCTTCTTTATTTTGTTACCTGTGCCTGTGTGTGGCTAACGTTAATAGTGCAGTCAGTCACGTTCCTTAGTTCTAAGACCCATACAATTAATAGGGTTGTCTAAATTCGTACATATACACTTATCTACATCTACACTAATAACAAAGAGAGGAGATTCGGATTTTTTTATTTTTGTTTGACGGGCCAGTTGGCGCAGTTGGTTAAGACTCTGGTAAAGATTCCACCTATTGCGCCGCAGGTCGTGGGTTCGATCCCCACACAGGACATGCATTTGTGTGCATGAACATGTCTGTATGTCCTGAGTCTGGGTGTAATTATGTATATTAAGTATGTATTTACAAAACAAAAAGTAGTATATGTATTACCTATCAGTTATCTGGTTTCCATAGTACAAGCTCTGCTTAGTTTGGGATCAGATGACCGTGTGTGAGGAATGTCCCAGGATATTTATTTATTTATTTATGAATAAATTCAATAACTACTAGCCCAATTTAAAAAAAAAAATTACCAGGAGAAAGCTAATTTATCACAGAGGAACATAGGCTATATACAGGATGGAAACTTTTGATGGGTCAGTAAGGGCAGCTACCTTAATGGTTGAAGCCACGCGAATATGGTCTTAAGTGACTGCCCTTTATATTATGAGTTATGTCATATATTTTGTTAGGAAAATTGATTATAACACAGTAATGCAAACTGCCCGACCACACGGTACGAATTTTAAATTCAGCCTTGTACTTTATTAGCTGCTTCAAAATGATTACGAAGAAGAGCTATCTTTGTATTGAACAAAATGGAAAAAAAATTGAGCACATAATATAACAATGGTTGTGTAGGTACTTCCAAACCTAGGTACCTACAACCTTGTTTTTTTTTCTATAGTTGCTTTTTTTAAATTTAGGTCGTTCTTACTAAATAAACATTTTATATTTAGAGTTGACATTTTATTTTGATAACATTGTACTATGCCATTACAGCATGTTAGATTAATTTCCTTACAAAATGTATGGGAAAAGTTTTTTTTCCATTTGTGACTTTTCTAGTACCCTAACCTAACTTGATCATATGATAAGACAGGATCGATTAAACTAATAAAAATATTTTTCAAAAGTCGCTATTTTCTAGCTGACTGTACCTTTTTTCAAAAATCTGCCGATTGTAATAACTCAAAAAATAAAGGACAGTCACTTAAGACCATATTTGCGTGGCTTCAACCCTTAAGGTGATGCCCTTACTGACCCGTCTAAAATTTCCACCCTGTATACCGGGTGTTGTTCTGAATTTGTGTCACATTTAAGGAGGTTGATATTTACCTTGTATAGAACACTAATCTATATATATAAAATGCTTTGTCCTGAATGACTGACTGACAATCAACGCACAGCCTAAACCGCTGATCGTAGAGACCTGAAACTTGGAGGGTGTCTTCTTTGTATGACGTAGGCATCAGATAAGAAAGGATTTTCCGAAATTCTACCCCTAAGGGGGTGAAAATCGGGGGCAAAGTTTGTATGGGACAACGTGATTCCTTGGTCCGATCTACTTCAAATTTTGCATAAACATTCCTTAACAGAATTGATGGAAGAAGTGTTTAGTATTTTATTGAAAATCATCACCTAACGGGGTCAAAAAGGGGTAGAAAGTTATTTTATGGGTGATTTGCATCGAAGTTGATATCAATACTCCTTAGTACTTTTGATTTTAAATAAAAAAATTTATTTTGACACATGTTTGAAATCTCAATCCGATTTTCACAGATTACAGAATAAGGCAGATGGAGCGAACGAAACATGGGAGTGAGGCCAAAAAAGCAAATACAAATTGAAAACCACATAGCTGGTATTCGCTTTTGAATTTGCATTAAAATTTGCTTTGTTTAAAAAACTTATTTAACGAAAAACACTTTCTTTTTATAAATTAGCACACAACTGCTTTTAAACATAGCAAATACAAATTCAAAAGCGAATACCAGGTATGTGTTTTAATTTTTTTACCTAATTGCTTTTTTTGGCCTCACTCCCGTGTTTCGCGTGCTCTATCTGCCTTTTGTTCTGGAAACTGAAATGCTCTTTAAAATTGGAATGTCAAATATAAAAGTATATTTAAATCGGATTAGAATTCTAAATTTGTTTGGAAGTTCATTTTCTCGGACTTTTTGGCGGGAACTTGCAGAATGACGTTGCGTTTTCATTTTTATATTCATAAATTCGTGTATTTTGAGTTTTATTGCATATTATCGGTGGTATTTTATCCAATAAAGATCAATCCATGTGCACCAGTGAAGTGAAATGAAATGAATTATGTGTATCGTGTCTTTTCAACAGTCCGTGAAGAGTTTTAGTACATGACCACCACTGTAGTATTACATGACTTTTATGGACACGGTGACTGACTGCATGAGGACTATGTGAAGTAATTTATTGTGACTAGAACTTATATAATATAACTGGAAATTGGAAAAATGCACACACGTGTGACGCAAATGAAAAAAAAAAAGTTCAAATTCTCTATTTCATTAGAATATTTTGATTGTAGTTAATTTAATTTCTTTCTCATTTGTTGTTATAATAATTAAATAAGATTCTTTGAGTAAGATTTTTTTGTGTAGTTATAATATAGGTTTTTAGTTTAAATTGGAAAAATATCTGTGTTTGATTTGTTGTGTCTAATAATCAGTGGCGTGCATTGGTTTTCGAAGGAGAAAATTCAAACCGTACGCGGGTGAAACCGCGGGGGTCTGCTAGTCAATTATAAAATCATGCTCGAAAAATTAAATATTATTTTCAAAGTTTTGTAAAAATAAAAATCTCCCGATGTTTGACGATGTTTTATAAAGATTTATAAGATATAGATTGGTGACAGCTGCGCAGCGGCCCGGTTTCTCCCCTCGCCCCGGATCGCAGACCTATTCTGTGCAGTTATGAAGTCTTATTCTGATTTGACGTTAATCATAAATCTTCAATAATTGTTTACTTATCAAGCCCAGAATTAATTACCTATTTTATAATAACTAAATAAATCATTTACTATTGGTTCTGTAAATATGGCACGAATGCAAAACAGCACCCTGTATATAAGTTTCACCCGGGTGACGCCAGGTACGAACAGCTAGCGAAAAGCAATAAAGTTGTGTATTTAAATTCAATACTTTTACAGGTACTTGATATACATCCATATTCTAAAATTGCTTGACGAATAGAGGATACCTTCTTTCTTTTTAGTTGATTATAAAATAAGCTATCCTGCTCCTTATATAAGTAGAAAGATAAGACATTAATTTCGAAATCACTCGTTATAAAATGTTTTCTAAGGTCCAACTACCAGATAATGAAGTAACCTTGGCTGCATATACAATACCTGATGAGAAAGCAACAATGAGTCATTATAATTATGTGTGGACATTAGTTGATCAACCAAAAGGAGGTTTTACAGGTAAGAGCAGTTTTGTTTAGAAGTTGTTTACTAATAAAAAATAAAAAGAGGGTATTTTGTCATAGGTAATACTCGGAGTTTGGTTAAAAACTATGAAAAATTGTCGTAAGTACTAACTCGAAAACTAGAAAAAAATCGCTGAACATAATTGTGGGTGATTCGGGTACCTCTGGACTTTCGATTGACACAACTTCTTGGGAGACCCTGAATAGTATAAAAAAAACATATAAAATAAATATATCATCACTATCTGCCCGGCTCGGCGGGACTTCGTTCGGGTGGTGCCCTACACTACCCTACCCTACGTTTAAACCTTCCCTGGATTTCCACAAACTTCAAAACCAAAATTAGCCTAATCGGTCCAGCCGTTCTCGAGTTTTAGCGAGACTAACGAACAGCAATTCCGTTTATAAATTATACCTACTCAATATTCTTCTCTATATCCACATAACAGAAGAATTCCTTTCGCAGGGAACATGAATCAAAATGGCGCTACAGTGACACTAACGGATCTAACAGAAGGTCAATACAGATTCAAAGTGACCGTGAATGGTACAATTTCATATGGAGAAGGTTTTGCTAATGTGACAGTGCTGCCTCCAAAACGGATAAATACGCCGCCACTTGTACTTATCACACCGCAGACACAAACTGTCAAATTGCCTAATTCTGTTGCTGTACTTGATGGTAGTGCTAGTAAGGTAATAAATAAAATAAAAAATATATATTATTATAGTATGTTTTGCTTTAGCAAAATATTAAAAATTGGCAAAGATAAAGCGCTTCAAAGGGAGTGGGGGCTTGTGACGTCACTTTTGAGTAAAAAGTGTACCACAACTTGACGTCATGCGATATTTCGTAGGTTTTTATCAATGTTACATTCACATTTGTGTTGTCACAAGGCTGACAAGTAGGCAGGTGTTCCACCTGGTCGTAAGTGGCTGCCAGTGGCAGATTGAGGATTTCGGTTTAGGGGCGGCTGAGGGGCTTGATCCAACATAGAGTCGCCTTCATAAAAATTTATCAGGGATGGACCCAGATGCTTTTTGGGGGGCTTGAGCCCCTTATCCCCCACCCCCTACCATGTAGTGTACCAGTAGTGGTAGTACCATCACCTATGGACATTACCAATACTATGAATGAAGATTACTCAAAGAGAATTGAAAAATACAAACTTTGTACTGTTGACACATAGTTTTGTGGTAAAGAGTCAATATTAGACTGCCGATGAGGGCGCTCGCTCTCAGTTATGCGATTTTCACAATAGGCTAAAGTAGAATTTTTAATTAAAGTCCATAAAGGTAAACAAAGAAACGTCACTGTCAGTCACTGTCAAAGTGAGGTTCCAGTTGTTGAAAACATTTTTTGTCATTATACCTATGTTATAATGGGAACACACTTGACCAGTGGTCTTGACATTGGTCTTGACGAAGAAAAAGTATTTCATGCGGTTGCAAGAAAATACTTCACCACTGAACTTAACAATAACAGAAAACAAAAATTCAACAATGAAATGCCAATGGTAGATACGTTTCATGACAGCTCAAACCAAATAATGAAGTCGGCAAAATGTTGGCATAAAAATTGATCAAAATGTTATGGACCACGTTGGTGTTGGGAGTACCATAAATATTTTTCGAAGGAAAAAACTGTTTTCTTTGAAATAAAGTGAAAATGTTACAGTTATTTACAAATCTTTTTGATTCAGTGTGTTTAGTTGTTTGAAAAGTTTTAGAATAGAGATAAAAATAAATTCTAACTATTTTTTTCACTAAAATCGATGATCGACAGTTTAATAATAGTTTTTCTACAATATGAGTTACCATATTGCAGTCCAAAAAGGTAAAAAAAGTGGTTAACCTTTGTTTACCTTTTTGGACTGCAATTAAGCTACTTTAGATTCCTTAAAAAAATCTAAAGTCCGTCATTTACATTATCAAAAAATATTAGACATGTATATTTTTATTTCTTCAATTAATCTTTTTAGGATGATGACGTAATAATATCTTGGCACTGGGATCTGACATCAGGACCTATCGGTTACCAGCCACCGCTAGAAGACGGCCCTACCCTTGTACTCAATGATCTCAAACAACCTGGCAAATATACATTTAAACTAACAGTGGAAGACTCGGATCACGTCAAGAATTCTACAACAGCTAACATTACAGTTCTTAATCACACTGACTACCCTCCAGAAGCAAATGCAGGTACAACAATGCATAAATTATATTTTTAAAAATAAATTAATAATCTCCTGTGTGATAGGTAGGTACCTACTTATAATCAATGGGTAAAATATAAAGCTAATAATAAAGTCTTGACATAACCTGTACTGTATTCAATTAATATTGGATCTCCAAATTTTGGATCTGGTCTGCAGACTCAACGGCTTTATGAGTTGTGACGATTGGTGTACAGCTTGACTATCTTGTTTCTTCTAGCGTTTACGAAATTAGACGACTTCCAAGATTTATAAAAGGTTTATTGCGTGTGTACAAGGTCGGTTAACTAAAGCTGGCACGTTTCAACACATTTACACCGTCTCTCTCGCGCAAAGTCAAGCTTATGAGTATGAAGGAGACAGTTATTGTTTTGCTTTTGCTACTGCTCATAAATATAGAGTGGTCTATTTTTGCATTCGTCCATTAGACTTGACTGATTGCAAATTTATGAGTACTGTGAACGTGCCAGCTTTCGTTAACCGACCTGTATAAACGGTTATTTTATAATTTAACTACACCCATGCTATAAATCCTCTATAAAAGTTCCTGAAACAGTTAGCTTATTGCCAACATTAAAACACTGGTTGTCATAGTAACCATTATATCATCCAAAACAGTGTTATAATGTTGTACTGAATTTCATTATGCAACTCCTTTTTTTTGCGTTTTCGGACCATTCCTTACTCATCAAACAGCCACATTCTCCGTGGTATCCTTATGAATTTAAAAAAAAAGAACATTTTCATGCAGGCGCGTCTCACTAACACAGCGCCGTAATAAAAAAAAACATAGAGGTTATTCGAATTCACGTCGTCGTATCCCGCCATTTTGGTTCGATATTATAATTGCGGAAATTTATTACTTTGTTGTTTACAAAATTGATCATGGGTGTAGATAAAGTCTTGTATGTACTGTACATAATTAGGTATTAAAACTCTCGTGTGATACTATTATCACACGAGAGTTCTCTCGCTTCGCTTCGTGTGATAAACCCACATTCGTGTTTTAATACCCCTTATTATACAACAGTTGCATAAATAACTATTTTAGGTTTAAAACAGCTTGATTAGCGGCAGGAACACAACACCACAGTCAAGTAATGTTTCTTGGCTGCGATCTTCTGTAAGGCTAACTAATTCCCTATTGTGGATGCTCATACCCTTCCTTTCCTCAATACCATTGTTACCTCTTTAGCTATAAGAAAGCAATTCCTTTTTTTACAGGGCAAGACGTAATAATATATTTGCCGCATAACAACTTAACATTAAACGGTAGCCTGTCGACGGATGACCATGAGATTACATCTTGGGAATGGACAAAATCCGCTGAAGATGAAAACAAGGCTGTGGATATGCAAAATACTCATTCTCCATACTTACAGGTAAATGTTACCTACTCAATGTTTGAACGTAATTATTTATTAACTAGATTCTGCCCGCGGTTTCACCCGCGTTCCCAAGGGACCTGTGTGTTAATCCGGAACATTTTCTATCTATGTATTTAAACCATCGAGGAAGTATCCCTTTAAAGTAATATTACCGAGCAATCCAATTCCGCGCTTGAACAGTAAGGTTCAATCACTGCAACTTTTTTTTTTATACCACTTAGGTGGCAAAAATGTTTAATGTGTCCTTGACTTAGCCAATCAGAGAGCATTGTCGGTGAGGGGGAATTGGCAGAATAGATTTCAAACAAAATTAATGCCATTGCGTTTTTTTAGGTTAATTGTTCGATGATTATACATCGAAAATTTCGCCGGTTTTTTCTACAACAATAAAAAAAACAAAACAACTTCATCCCGCTTCGAGGGCGGATTTTTAAAAACGCTGAGACACGTATAAATAATTTTCAACTTCATTTTAGCCTAAACACAAAATTTGAAAACCCTATCTTCGAAACTGACGGACTTTCATACAAACTTTCATCCCCTATTTTACCTTCTTAGGGGTGGAATTTCGAAAAACCATTTCTTAGTGGTTACCTACTCTTTAAAATATACCCTCTAAATGTTATGTCTCTAGGACTAGCGGTTCAGACTGTGCGTTGATATACCAGTCAGTCAGGATTTCGAATTTTATATACATACTAGCTGCCCGGCGCAACTTCGTTCGCGTGGTGCTAACCTACCCTACCCTATCTAAACCGTCCAGGGCGCTACCCAAACGCATACAAAAAAAATCATTCAAATCGGTCCAGCCGTTTAGGAGGAATTCAGTGACATACACACGTACAGTAGAGTTTCAGATAGATCTCGTTCACATTTTGTCAGCTAAATTAGATGACATGGTAACTCGTTATCAAAATAATAACTATATGAGCGCTGAATTGTTAAAAAGGGCTTATATTATATCCTGCGAACCTTATCATCATTTTTTATCGAATTGGTACATGGATGGTCAATGGCATTTGTATCTACAGTTATTTATAATTATATGGCCACGTTATTTTTATGGATGCATATGTAATTAATATTTTTATTTTGGCCACCATATCCGGCCTCATATGGAGTAATGCTGTCATCTGTGGGCGGGAGCACCTGAATACCAGCTTGGGCCTTTAGACTCGGTTCAGCGACGTGCCATCAGAATTGTTGACGATCCCGAGCTCACAAGCGGCTTAGAGCCCCTCAGTCTTTGCCTCCTTATGTGTGTTCTATCTACCGCTTTTACGATGGGGAGTGTTCTAAAGAATTGTTCGATATGATGCCCACGGCTACTTTTCACCATCGCAAAACTCTCGCCATCGACAGGGAGTCCATCCTCACCAGAATTGTTTCGAACTGTGCGGACTAAAAGGAGTTTTCTTCCGCGGACGCTCGGACTGTGGAATGAGCTCCCCGCCGTGGTTTTCCCAATTGAGTACAGCATGGGGTTTTTCAAAAAGGGTCTGAAGAGATTTCTTCAGGGTCGGCAACGCGCGAGTGATACCCCTAGTGTTGCTAGCGTCCATAGGCTACGGTAACTGCTTACCATCAGGCGGGCCGTAAGCTTGTTTGCCACCTTAGTTGTATAAAAAAAAATGGAATTATAGGTAGCCAATATATTTTTAATTACTTTCCTGGCCTTTTTAAATATATGTTAGCCTATTATAATATGAAATAAAAGGCTTTTTTATTTATTTATTTATTATAATAGTATCGATAATAACGACCTGTCTGCTACAATGTGCGGGTAAATCGACAAAAAACCTTTTATAATAAGTTATTTTGTAGACGGGCCAGCTGGCGCGGTTGGTTAAGACTCTGGTTAAGATTCCACCTATCGCGCCGAGATTTATAATTTATTTGTTGATTGTGTACTAATACAAGCATACAAACCAAATATCAGCTTTTTAAGACTTCAGGAAGTACCCTTAGAGTTTTGATGATCATCAGTGAGTCAGTGATGAAAATGTTAATAAAATCTAAAGTATAAGAGCTATGTTATTGAAACTTAATATGTTAATAAGTTTACTATTGACATCATGTCCCGAGAATTTTGTTTATCTGGTGTAATCCAAACACAAGTTATGAGGGTTCAAAAAATCGACGAAGCGCTTCGAGAAAAGGTAGGTATGCATATGTATTTACAAACAAAAAATTGTATATGTATTATATCAGTTATCTGGTATCCATAGTACAAGCTCTGCTTAGTTTGTGATCAGATGACCGTGTGTGAGCAATGTCCCAGGATATTTATTTATTTATTATTTATTCATTTATTACAGCTATCTAATCTATCGGAAGGCGTATATACATTTGTACTAAAAGTAACCGATTCTTCTGGCCAGTCTTCAACGGCGGAAGTTCATGTTTTTGTGAAGCCGCCTACAAATACACCACCTGTAGCTGACGCGGGAATTGATACGGTTCGTACTTCTCTCTAAAGATTAGGGGTCATTCATATGTTACCTACGTCGTCCTTTTAAATGCGCAGTATTTTTGGGGCAATACGTTTTCAAAATCGCATGAAATGTCGAAAATAATAAAATCTTGCTTGTCATACTTGCATATTGTATGAATGACCCAGTATAATTATAATAGGACGCATGATTGTATAAATTGTATTAACAACTGTAAATTATTGGACAATATAAAATCTACCTTAGTTGCGGGAAACGCACGAAGTTTGTATTTTTTTAATGGGTATAATTGGTGCTCAATATATGTAACAAACGTTACTGAGGTTAGCTATGCAGGGTCTATACAAAGTACATGTAACTATTGTATATAAAAGTGACTGATACTAAACATTAACTTACTGCATGAAAAAGTGATGGAAGTGGGATTACATATGGGTCTCATATTGTTTGTAGCATATCTAGTAGTCATCTGGTGAAGGATTCTATTTAGAGTACAACGGCATTATAAGCTCCAATCATGAATTATGAAGTATATGCTACAATCAACAAGCCCCCTGCGATCACGTGTGTTAAATGTTATTGCAGTTCATATCACTCCCTCAAACATGGATCACCCTGAACGGTTCGGCATCGCACGACGATCACAGAATAGTCGCGTACACGTGGCGTTGCCTCTCCGGTCCTACTAACTCTAATATTATCAATTTTAACGAGTCCATCGCCAACGCTACCGCCCTTACGAAAGGCCAATATGTCTTCTCGTTGACGGTGCTCGACGATAATGGAAATTCTGCTTCACGTAATGTCACTGTTACCGTAACACAGAGTAAGTGTGTACTTTTTCTTTCTATACTCGTATTTTTCTGAATAATGCTGCAACCACCTTTTTGCTATCTAGCTGAATTATAAAATTTGCATGATCGTATAAATATGCTATAAGTTCATATTCAACTTATTTATAACAGCTAAATAGAGATTTATCCCCAAAAATACCATAAAATATCATTTTATATTTTGAAGTCAACTTTTTTTCTGTGTAATTTTAGTTTCAATTACAAAACATCGATATTATAAACTTATCGGTCGTCGCACTTATCGGTCTGAAATAAATGTTTTTCTATTATACTTCACCACAGAATGTGTGGTAAATAGAATGTATGGTGCTCAAAGATGGTGCATCTTAGATATGTTTAGTTTCAGAATGTGTTGTGTTTGTGTCTGCTTTATGTTTATATTTTGCATGATATTCATTGGTCATTTTGATTGGGCCGAGATTATATATTCAGCATTGTCTTATTAAATATTCACCTATGAGCACATTGAAGAGCTTATTGTGTGATTACCCTAACTTGTCGCAGGCCTGTCCCACTCCCATGTTTAGGTACGATCGCGCGCGTGCGGTCTACCGGAACAACGCTAGTCGGTTGCAACTCGCCCGCACCGTAAGACGCGTGTGGGTATAAGTACCTACGAACTTATTAAGTGTTTATTGTTCTTATTTTAGCACTATCTTGTGTTGGTATCGTTGATTTCATAGTACTAGATTTTTTGTAATTGTTTCATTATATTTAGGGAATGCAAACCGGTTTCACCGAAAATCGAAAAACCGGTTATTCGGTACGGTTTTGACCAAACAAAAAAACCGGTTTTACATAGCACCAAAACCGGTTATTCGATTATTTTCGGTTTTTCTTTCAATGTTTGGAAAAACTAATAAAGGAAGATTTGCCGCTGTTTTGTAAACTGAGTGCAATGCAGGGAGTATTTTTGTGATGAACTGAAGTGTGTTGATGATTGTGTTGAGCTGGTAAGAAAATAACTTATAATAATGATTGTTTTTATGATAGATACAAAATACGTATTTTTTTTACAATACTTAGGCGTCAAACAAGCGTACGGCCCGCCTAATGATAACCAGTTACCGTAGCCGATGGACGCTTGCAACATAACGGTTATCACTCGCACGTTGCCAACCCTCAAACTTTTTGAAGCGAGGAGCTCATTCCTCAGTCTGAGCGTTCGCGATAGGAAGCTTCTTTGAAACCACACTGTACGAGACCATTTTGGTTCCAATGTGTGAGGATGGACTCTCCATCGGCGACTACGATGGTAGAAGGTGACTGGGCATCAGGTCAAACAATTCTTCAGAACACTATCCGTTAGAAAAGCGGTAGAACACACATAAGAAGGCAGTCTCTCCTCAGACTAAGGGGCTTTAAAACACTTGTGAGCTCGAGATCGTCGACAATTATAACAGCACGTCGCTGAACTGAGTCTTAATACCAAAGCTGGTATCCAGGTGCCCACAGATGACAGCAACAATTCATTTGGGCCGGACTTGCGACTTATATGGTTGCAGTCTTTGTCTCGATAAGAAGTACTACTTCGCTCTATTAATCACACCGAGTTTCTTGGATACCTTGTAGATGATTTTGGAACAGAACGTCGCTACAAATATTAACGCGAAGGATCCCAATGCTTTTCGTGATGTTGAGGGATATGTTCTAGAAATGAGGAGCCACAGAAAATAGACTTTTCGCAACTGTGAATGCGCAGGCTTGCGTGTGACTTAGTGTAGTTTAGTCGACCCCAATCGGAGTCACTAGTTTGTGTACTCTCGATTGAAGACAATTCCTTCGCGCCTTTCCTCCAATATATAACGAGGGATATTAGCACGGCTCGTGTAATGAGCGTCCCCTGTAATTTCATCTGCATAGCAATGAATGCTAGCAATAGAGAGTATATCATTAATATGCTGGAGGAACAGTGTTGGGGATAATCCAGAGCCTTGCGGGCGCCGGCATTAATTTCATGCTATCGGAGCAACTACTGTCAACGAAGGCTCTTATGTATGCCAAATAGCAAGCTGACTGATTGGTGTTATTTTTTACCCATCTGCACGACAACAATTTATCTAAGTAAAACATTCGTATAATAATAATCACGTTTTTGTGTACACGCAAGTTGCTGTGCCATTACAATATGATATGTTCATAATATTACGTGTAAAATTAATATTATAACGTACGAAACCTAATTCAATAAATGTACATAAAGTCACCATATCTCATAGCAATTAAAAACCAAGCAAACGTGATATGTTTTAATGATTTCATTCGTTTAAAATAAAATCAAAAGGAAAGGAACCGTGTAGTCTACATAAACGAGTCTCTGATGAAGATGAATCTACAGAGTTAAATAAACTATTATTTCCATCAATTTGATGAAAAAGAGATGGATGGTTTGTGTGAAAGATGATATTGGTAAGAAAGGAGTGAATGTTGGTATAATGGATAGAAGAGACGAATGGAAAAAGCGTACATATAGCGCCGACCCCAAATGATTGGGAACAAGGCACTTTTATACTCACTTCATTAACTTTAACTGACTATAAATCCTCAGTTTGCGATTTTTTAATCTTAGGCACGGTTATTATCTATAATTTGAGCTATAGAAATAAAGTGAAAAAAAACCGAGCGAACATTAAAAAAAACCGGTTTTAAAACCGGTTAACCGGTTTTACAGCTCAATAATCGAAAAAAAAAACCGGTTTTCATTTTGCCACGGTTTTGCATTCCCTAATTATATTGTCCTAATGTCCTTTCTGACTTTATTAAGGTCGGCTAATAGGCCCGTTTTGATAGCATACCAGTGTGTCAAAAAGTACGACCAGAAGAGACACTTTCTTGTCTAAACGGGCCTCTTAAACCTCAACAACTCATGTGAATGATTTTTAGAAACTATTAGAGGTCGTCCATTAATCACGTGAGTCCCGAATAGGGGGGAGGGGGTTCGGATAATATCGCGATTAATCACGCTAGGGGGAAGGGCTCTTGAGGCATATCACGTGTATTTTTTTGAATGCGCCCACGCAAAACCTAACCACGCAAGAAAATCGATAACGATGATGATGATGCCGAGTGACTGGATGAGAATTAATTAAATTTTCTAGCATTAAGTTTAAGCTAACTGCGGAGGAACATGATGCTTGTCCACTCATCACCATTGAAGAAAGTCAAGTAAACCTATGGTGGTTCTATTTAAAAAAAAACTGACTATCTTTACATGTTTTTAGAACCCTTAGTAGTTCCAGAATAGAGAGTTCCCGTACCCGAATACTTTGTATTCAGTTTCGTAGACAGAATACACATTCAGTATACAAAGTATAGGCCTAACAACATAAAATCAAATATGCAGACATTTTAAAATAACTTTCTGATGTAATACTATGTAGTTAGCTAGTATATTTTATATGTCAAGGTTCACGAAAGAAGAATAGTAATAGTTACATAACCTATAAGGAAATATTGAAGATTCATTATACGTCATTAGACAACCCTACCGTACGTGCCGCGTCATACAGGATAGAGTTATACGATAGAAAGAGAGGGAAGTTGTAGGTAAATATAATTTTACGCGCGCAGCGCTGTGCGAGCTGGATTGCGCTTTATTATGTAGTTCCAAGAGTCGCTTTTTTGTTTAAATGTCGTTTTCGAAGTGGGTTTTCTGTATGTTAAATATTCTGTGCTTGTCGTCTTGAATTTTATATCCACGATATTTCAAAACTTATATACTTAGCAGCATTATAGAACTTCGAACGGTCTATACTACAGTATACATAATTTACATTTAACAGATAAAAACAGTCCTCCAAAAGCGGACGCGGGCGGCGACCAAGTATTGAACCTCCCGTTATCAGTACTAATATTAAATGGATCTAAATCGTCGGATGACTTCCGAATCGTATCGTGGAAGTGGACACGAACCGGATCCGGGCTTGCAGCAGGCGTTGTAATATTAAATTCTGATACACAGCCTGTATTGATGGTTAGTATTAACATAGTTTTGATCAACATTTTATCGATTTGTTATTGCGTTGCGCAGTATCATTTCTTATTTTTGACTAACAAAAAAATAAGTAAACCGGGTAGATTGTTTGATGTATTTTCTGGCTAAAAGTTATGAATTAATTAGAAAAAGAAGCACTTCCCTTCAAATAAATTGTGTATATCAAACTCATTTTATACAATATTAATTTGCAGTTAACTAATGTCGAGGTTGGAAGGTACGTCTTCGAGCTAACGGTCACAGACGACCAAGGAGAGTCCGACAAGGATACAGTGAGCGTTCAAGTGAAGGCTGATCCTTTGGATATGAACTTGTTGGAAATGACCCTGAACATCCCAATATCAACCTTCACTCAAGGACAACTTGATTCAATTGTCCAGAAAATGACTCTGTTGTTAAAGGATGATATCAAAGTTAATGTTACTCAAGTCAGAGGACAAGCTGATTCCGGAAATACAGAATTGATTTTCTTCTTGTCTAAAGAGGTACGTCAGATAAGTTTATGTTACTTTATTATATTTTCTAGAAGCTGCGTTAGGGTCAGTTCACACCGAGACGAGACGCGAGACTAATGTGCGTTAATGATCTAGCCCGAGGGACTTTTTGGCGGGAACTTGCAGAGTGACGTAGCATTTTCATTTTTATTTTCATAAATTTGTGTATTTTGAGTTTTATTGTGTATTATTGGTGGTATTTTACCCAATAAAGATCATCCATGTGCTCCAGTGAAGTGAAATGAAATGAATTATGTGTATCGTTACTTTTCAAGTTGTCTCAAAATGTCCGTGAAGAGTTTTAGTACAATGACCACCATTGTAGTAAAACATGACTTTTATGGACGGTGACTGACTGAGGACTATAATGTGAAGTGATTTTGTGACTGGATACTATAATATAACTCGACACTGGCAGAAATGAGCCCTAATTTGGGCTTGGTTGCCAAAATTAAAAATAAGAAGAAGATCTAGCCCGATTCCCGGTACTACGAAACTATCCAAATGTCGAGTTTAGAAATCATCCAATTAAAATTTAATTTTAAATTCGTATTCCCGTGCTACTTCAATCGAGCGATAACTCAATAGGATTGAAACTTAACGCCAAGCCAGATTGTTAGCGGATTTAATTAATTTAAATATATTACGAGCATACGAAAAACAGTTTTGATAGGTTAGAAGTCGTTGACGTTTTGTTACGAGGACCTGGCTAGTGTGTAAGTAAAGTAAATGATCCGTAACTGTTAATTGTTAGAACAAAGCAATGGAAGGCGTATTGTCGGTGCGGCTAGCCCGCGCGGCGGCGGCGGCGGCGCTGGAGGGCGGGGCGGCGCGCGTGCGCAGCGTGCGCTGCCTCAGCGCGTGCTCGGGCCGCGGCGCCTGCGACCACGCCTCGCGCACCTGCCGCTGCGACGCCTTCTGGATGCAGAGCCTGCTCACGCAGCTCGACCCTGACGCCATGCCCGACTGCGGTAAGGGCACATCGACTCGCACAACTACCACCACCTTACAGAATACCGCATCCTTATTATATTATATTGTGTTCCTGCGCGCGAGTTACGTCGCCAGTGGAGAGCGAAGGGTCGGTAACGCGTGACTCGTCAGTTGTTTACAGGTCGGTTAACTAAAGCTGGCACGTTTCAACACATTTACACCGTCTCTCTCGCGCAAAGTCAAGCTTATGAGTATGAAGGAGACAGTTATTGTTTTGCTTTTGCTACTGCTCATAAATATAGAGTGGTCTATTTTTGCATTCGTCCATTAGACTTGACTGATTGCAAATTTATGAGTACTGTGAACGTGCCAGCTTTCGTTAACCGACCTGTACCGTAGTATGAAAAAAATATTTTTTTAGTACAAAGTTCGCAAAACTTTGCCGTATGGACTTTTGTAACACCCAGTTCACTCCAGAGCGTCAATCACGCTTTACCGACCTTACCCTATGATTTCTGGCGACCTTCCTCACGTGTAGGCAGACTTCGTTCATTTTCCGATCCGCAACTTGGTTCCCGTAAACACGCATTTAAAGACGATAAAGGCAAATTAACTCATTGTGTTTATGTTGTAGTGTATATTTTGGAGACCAATACAGTGGTCTGGAGCCCGCATGAAAATAAATATAATCTAATGTTGGAACAGGTTCAAAAGAAGTTTCTTCAATATTTTTATAATAGAATTTACCAACATTATCCATATTTTTGCACTTCCGCAGAAGAAAAAAGCGCTATCCTCTATCAATCTTAATTGCCCTCTTTTATAAAAATCATCCTTTCAGTTAATTGAAATGTTACGGTTAAAAACTGAAAGCGGCTACACTACTAGATTAAGCTGGCTAGAAATAGGTCCAATCGGTTGCAGTTGGTAATCTTAGTTTATAACTGGTGTAGCCGAAAATATCTATAGCAGCTTGGTGGCTAAAAACCCGCCCATCGACCAATGGCCTTACATAAGTGGACGTGGATTAGGACTTTTGGCCGTAGGGCGTGGTGTTCCATCGCTTTCGCGTATTAGTACCACACGATCGCACAAATACATAGTGCAGTAGTGTTTACTATAACATAGGTTTGAGTGTGAACAAAAAAAAATTATAATAATATCTGTGGGCCTAAGCAGCCCGATACTTCACCACTGTAATGGAGGATGTATTCAAGCTCTTGGACTGGAAGGGATATGGCATCAACATCAATGGCGAACATATCACTCACCTTCGATTTGCCGATGATATAGTCATAATGGCGGAATCGCTGGAAGCTTTGAACATCATGCTCAATGACCTCAACAGAGTTTCCCAACAGGTAGGCCTAAAAATGAATATGGACAAGACAAAAATTATGTCTAATGTTCATATTCCGCCAATGCCGGTGATTGTTGGGAGCACTGTTCTCGAAGTTGTAGACGAGTATGTTTACCTAGGACAAATTGTCCAATTAGGTAGGTCCAACTTCGACAAAGAGGTCAACCGAAGAATCCAACTCGGCTGGGCAGCGTTCGGGAAGCTACGGCATATCTTCACGTCCAAAATACCTCAGAGTCTGAAGACAAAGGTCTTCAACCAGTGCGTGTTAGTGTAGTGATGACATACGGGACAGAGACGTGGTCTTTCACTGCTGGCCGCATAAATAAGCTCAGAGTCACTCAGCGAGCTATAGAACGAGCTATGCTCGGAATCTCTCTACGTGACAGGGTCCGAAACGAGGACATTCGTAGGAAAACGAAAACTACCGATATAGCTCGTAGAGTTAGTAGGCTGAAGTGGCAATGGGCAGGCCACATCGCTCGAAGAACTGATAGCCGATGGGGAAGGAAGGTTCTCGAGTGGCGACCACGTACTGGAAAGCGCCGAGCGGGACGACCTCCCACCAGGTGGACCGACGACCTGGTCAGAGTCGCTGGGCGCCGCTGGATGCAAGCGGCCCAGAACCGTTCGAAGTGGAAATCAATGGGGGAGGCCTATGTTCAGCAGTGGACATCCATGGGCTGATATGATGAAGCAGCCCGATAATAAACTCAATATTGTTATGTTTGCGTTTGTTTTGAGTTATTTTATGAGAAGCGCATATTATGTGAGGCAGGCCGGGCGGCTGGTCTGTATGTGTGGTGGCGCGGCGGCACACGCGATGCAGCCGTAGAGTGGTGTGGTGTGTTGTGTTGTGTTGGTAGTCCATGTAGTGTAATGTGCAGAATGGTCGGTGGTGTACTTGAGCGTGTGCGTGGTGGGCGCGCTGAGCGCGGCGGCGGGCGCGTGCTGGGCGTGCGCGCGCGCCGCCTCGCGCGCCGCCGCGCGCAAGCCGCGCCTCCGCCCCAAGTACCGCCTGCTGCCGCTCGCCGAACACGAACACGACCACGACCACCAACATGAGGACAAGCCATGTCAGTATACACACAACTATTTTTTTTACTTTGTTAGGAGCTACCGCAGACCACTTGCATTTATAAGAAAATTAAGAACGTAAATGGATACGACTAGTACCTACTAACAAAACCATGTCCAAGGTGATTTGGCGCTGTATGCTGTTGCGGCTTTTGCTTAGCTCGGCAGCAGATGCTAAGTTTTTAAATTGTATCACGTAGTCCAAGAAATTTACCATTAAGATACCTACCATGTATAAGTTTCTTATGTGAATAAACTATTATTAACTAATCAAAGACACAACTTTCATATATTCTTCACACAGTACACCGCCAACAACTCACAATTTGGCCTGACATCCAAGATAGCGTTGAGAGCGTACGCGGGACAGGCGAGTAAGCGCGCGCAACTATGCGAAAAGATGGCATACTAAACATAAATTTCATTTCACTTCTTTTCTTAGTTTGTTAGGACGACTCTTCAGTATTCGATGTAAAAATAAAACTTATTTCAATGAACCTAAACTCTATTTTTAATCGCGTATCAAAATATGCTCTTCTCTCCAAGCCGGTCTGCAGCATCACTGAGAACATAAGTAATAGCGTATTCAATCCCCGCTGCTAACACCCGCAATAACTATTAACGATTATTTTTAGATGGTATTGGATGTAGGTGTATCATTTTCATATCTTTTTTTTTTTCAGTCACCAGCAAAGACTTGTCGGAATCCGAAACCGATTCGGATGTTTTATTCGAATCGAAAAGCAAAACGACATCGTTTGGTAAGCGAATGATGAATGGAGATGCGGCGCAAGCCAACGGCTGGAAGAAAAATGGTCTCTACAAGGGATCTCGCAAAATCAAGACGTAGCTCACTATTTTCGGTAAGCTGTATCCGCGTTAAGTCAGCTATTGTTAAATATAACCAGTGAAATATTTACAATTTCACCAAATACACCAATAAAATGTTTGTTCTTATGCAAAAACTAGAACATAGTAAATACTAGAAACACTTGTATATAAAAGTTTTTCTTTATCGATTGAAAGTTAATCCAATAATTATGTAAGCGCATGACATTTTTGTATATGTACAGCTGACAGTGATTTTATGGGATTTTTCACGACCTATTTTATACAACTTAAGGTAATATACGGTGCAATGTATTAATAATGTACTTTATTTTTATTATATATATATATATATGTCATTATTATTGTTTAAAGCCATCGAAGCCATTTAAGATTTTTTAGTTATTTTTTTTAGTAATTAATTTTAATGTATAGAAAAGCACATGATGATCTCAAAAAAGACATAGTATATTTTTCTGATTTCATTATTATGATGTGCATTATGTATAAAATAATAGTTTATTTAGTTTATTCATTGCTAGTTTTAAATATTTGCCAAATGCGTTGTTACAAGTTTCATACAGCTATGTTGTTTCATACAGGTATTAGTATGTTTAATGAACAAAGGCGCGTATTTTTTAGAATTGGTATGCTCGGGCTGTACCTCAATCTCGCATTGGTATATGATGATATACTCAAAGGTGTTAAGCATACATAACCTAGAAGGTAACCAACTCTCAAATGCAGTTGCTGATACGCACCGATAGGTGCTTTGCGATAAATGTTCAACTTAAAGGTGGTAGTCAGCTCATTGTAGGATTCGAATCCACCAATCGCCTTTTTTTGCTGATATCATAGAAATAGAATATTAGTAGCAGTAACAGATGCATTCATAGATATATCGTACACTAGTGACATACTAGTTCCCTACCTCAGATTAGAAGTACATTCGTTAAAGTCTAAAAAATTCGTGCCGCGGCTGCGTTGACCCTACATGTGCTCACGGCACATACTAGTATGATGATGTCAAGGGGGGCGGAAAAGTCCCAATAACATCACAAAATCACATTCATTGATTGACATCGTTAACTGTTTCAAAACGCGCGTCGTTATTCACTGTTAAACAAGTTTTGACAGTAACAAAGCGACGAATAAAAGTAGTCAAATGAAAAAATTAAGAGGGGACATGAAAATATTATTAATCCAGGGAGGCTCAACGAAAGAAAGGTTGGGAAACCCTGCTCTAGTACAATCACTCTACTTATATTCGATCTCTATGCCTGCTGTCATCGCCTGTGGTCATAATAGCTTGTGAACAGCTGATATAATTCGCCACGCTTATTGTTTATATTGTGACGCCCATGATGTTAGATTAGGTCAACCAAGACACTTTTCGTGAAATATTTTTTTTTCACCTCAATTTCTAAACTATATCGGTATTATAGCTATCAGACATCATAAAATTAAAATAATAGTTTAATTTACCTCTAACTGGCAAAGTAAATAACTAAATATGTATGAGTCATTCAAATTGCTAATTTAAATATTTTATACGTTATTGGCCTTACTAGGTAACATTGTAGTACCTTTCAAATTCAAAGCCGTTCATTCTATTTAGGCCCTATTATAGTAGGGCACTTATGAAGGTCAAAGCTACTGAAGTTACCACCAGTTCGTAAGTCGGCCTTCAACTGAGAGAACAGGCAAGAAACTCAGCAAGGTTACATTTTTAAATTTTTTTTTTTGAAAATCTGACTTATTGGCTATTTATTTCCAAAGTTATTTTACAAAGTAAAATGGTAGCTTAAAAATAAATTTAAAAAAACCAACATAAAAAATTTCAGTTAACAAGTATGCAATTATTAATTGAATTATTTTATAGCGCCAGGACATTTTGCTATGCAACAACTATTAACAATTTTTTATGAATAAAAATTTACCTGAAAGATTGCGTGAAGATTTCATGTCCTAGTGACTAAACAAAGTCGCTGGTCTGACGCATAATTAACAAAAATAATTAATATTACATTCCCCAACGGATTTGAAAGAAAAATGCTTTAATTCATGTATAACAACACGGAACAGTATATTTTTTCAACAGCCTGCATATCCGAACCTGTTCTTAGCTGTTTCAAGGAAATATGTACTGTTTTACAATAGCCTCCCATCTCTTTATGTATTTATTTTTAAACACATAAATGTATGTTTATTACTGTTTTATCATAATAATAAACGAAACACGTAATTTAAGTACTATATTATCACTTAGCAGGACTAGATTATGTACTTTTTATATTATCTACATATGGATCAATGGACTAAGAGTTCACGAATCTGTAAGTATGCGCGAGGTGCATGAAGGTGATTATTAAGTACTGATTTCTTATACTTGTGAGCGTATACACAGTTAAAAGTTTGCCTCAGTCTCACACATTCAAAGTACTGTGGACAATCATTATAATTGTGTAAAAAATATGATTTGTTACAAAACATTGATGTCAATTCATACATAGGCTTAATAATAAGTATAGAAACTTAAAATAGTGCAAAATGTAGCGAAGTTTCTATTTCTATCCTAAAATACATTACTGATAAATAAATATTTACGTTTTCGTCTGTAAGTATGTTGTTGAAAACGAGTAGAACTAAATCATTCTCATCAAAATCTATAACAATTAATTATATGCGCCGAATATCAGAGAGTATAATATAGGTAACCAAGTCGTTTTATTTTCGTTGATTCTAGCAGACTACTTAACTCAGGAATGCGAGTGAAACAGCGGGGGGGGGGGGGGGGCAGCTAGTTTTTTTTTCTTTTTGTGAGTTAAATCAGTAGTAATTGTTTCAACCGAATCAAGTACTTTACACTGGATGATTATACTTATTAGTCAGCTTTTAAAACGTGGTATAAACAACGTGTAACGGAAACCATAAAAGTACACGACTTCATTGGTATCAGGCGCGCAGATCGCGAAAGAGAATTTTTATAGTAGCAAGTGACGTGAATAGATAATTAATTACAGTAGTACCCAACTAATATGGCTTACCGATACACACGGCAACACAGCAAGCTATACATTACCAGTTTATGCTGATCTCGCATTGTATAGGATTTCCGTACAATGAGAGGCCAGCTTATATTGCAAATGTATAGCTTGATCTGTAGCCGTGCGTACCTGCGTAGAAGATACATTTTCAAAGCGCGGGAAATGCTATTGGTTGGCATTTGACGCCATGTGTGCGGAGGGGCGTGACTTGCGAGTGAGACGGAACTAACAGCTGCAGTGAATTATGAACCATAGTGATCTAAGGTTGATTGTAAGTTTTAAGCATTCTTTCGTTAATCTTCGGGCCATACTTTCTTTTCTGTGCGAACGAGGATTCACGACGCGCCTTATCAGTTGGGTAATACTGTACCCTAAGTGATTTTACATCACTGAAGGTTGCTGGTAGTCACAGCACAGGGTTTTCCTATTTTAAGTACCAGCTGTTATTAATATTGTTGTTATAGTGATTTTTATTTAACCATTGTTAATTTGAATTAATTTATTAATTTAAATATTATCTCATCTTATTGAGCTTTCATACGTTGTTTATGATTTTAATTCAATTAACGTGGATGCAATTTGGTATGAATTTTTGAATAATTTATTTCGAGCACATTTTTTTCCCGTTACACGCTTAGAGCAACGCGAGCCCCCGGCTTTGTCCGTGTAAGGGTGATAAGGCCAAATTTTGGGACCTCAGCTTCTTGTCCATAAAAAAATGTTATTACAAAATACTAAAGGTTTTGGTTGAAGTATTTTTCTTAATTGATAAGTAAAGTATATGCGACAATTATCTTAATAATTATAAAAAAAATAACTAAAAACTAGTAGTAGTGCATATTGTGGGGAATGTAATATTAATTATTTTTGTTAATTATGCGTCAGACCAGCGACTTTGTTTAGTCACTAGGACATGAAATCTTCACGCAATCTTTCAGGTAAATTTTTATTCATAAAAAATTGTTAATAGTTGTTGCATAGCAAAATGTCCTGGCGCTATAAAATAAATTTAAAAAAACCAACATAAAAAATTTCAGTTAACAAGTATGCAATTATTAATTGAATTATTTTATAGCGCCAGGACATTTTGCTATGCAACAACTATTAACAATTTTTTATGAATAAAAATTTACCTGAAAGATTGCGTGAAGATTTCATGTCCTAGTGACTAAACAAAGTCGCTGGTCTGACGCATAATTAACAAAAATAATTAATATTACATTCCCCACAATATGCACTACTACTAGTTTTTAGTTATTTTTTTTATAATTATTAAGATAATTGTCGCATATACTTTACTTATCAATTAAGAAAAATACTTCAACCAAAACCTTTAGTATTTTGTAATAACATTTTTTTATGGACAAGAAGCTGAGGTCCCAAAATTTGGCCTTATCACCCTTACACGGACAAAGCCGGGGGCTCGCGTTGCTCTAAGCGTGTAACGGGAAAAAAATGTGCTCGAAATAAATTATTCAAAAATTCATACCAAATTGCATCCACGTTAATTGAATTAAAATCATAAACAACGTATGAAAGCTCAATAAGATGAGATAATATTTAAATTAATAAATTAATTCAAATTAACAATGGTTAAATAAAAATCACTATAACAACAATATTAATAACAGCTGGTACTTAAAATAGGAAAACCCTGTGCTGTGACTACCAGCAACCTTCAGTGATGTAAAATCACTTAGGGTACAGTATTACCCAACTGATAAGGCGCGTCGTGAATCCTCGTTCGCACAGAAAAGAAAGTATGGCCCGAAGATTAACGAAAGAATGCTTAAAACTTACAATCAACCTTAGATCACTATGGTTCATAATTCACTGCAGCTGTTAGTTCCGTCTCACTCGCAAGTCACGCCCCTCCGCACACATGGCGTCAAATGCCAACCAATAGCATTTCCCGCGCTTTGAAAATGTATCTTCTACGCAGGTACGCACGGCTACAGATCAAGCTATACATTTGCAATATAAGCTGGCCTCTCATTGTACGGAAATCCTATACAATGCGAGATCAGCATAAACTGGTAATGTATAGCTTGCTGTGTTGCCGTGTGTATCGGTAAGCCATATTAGTTGGGTACTACTGTAATTAATTATCTATTCACGTCACTTGCTACTATAAAAATTCTCTTTCGCGATCTGCGCGCCTGATACCAATGAAGTCGTGTACTTTTATGGTTTCCGTTACACGTTGTTTATACCACGTTTTAAAAGCTGACTAATAAGTATAATCATCCAGTGTAAAGTACTTGATTCGGTTGAAACAATTACTACTGATTTAACTCACAAAAAGAAAAAAAAACTAGCTGCCCCCCCCCCCCCCCGCTGTTTCACTCGCATTCCTGAGTTAAGTAGTCTGCTAGAATCAACGAAAATAAAACGACTTGGTTACCTATATTATACTCTCTGATATTCGGCGCATATAATTAATTGTTATAGATTTTGATGAGAATGATTTAGTTCTACTCGTTTTCAACAACATACTTACAGACGAAAACGTAAATATTTATTTATCAGTAATGTATTTTAGGATAGAAATAGAAACTTCGCTACATTTTGCACTATTTTAAGTTTCTATACTTATTATTAAGCCTATGTATGAATTGACATCAATGTTTTGTAACAAATCATATTTTTTACACAATTATAATGATTGTCCACAGTACTTTGAATGTGTGAGACTGAGGCAAACTTTTAACTGTGTATACGCTCACAAGTATAAGAAATCAGTACTTAATAATCACCTTCATGCACCTCGCGCATACTTACAGATTCGTGAACTCTTAGTCCATTGATCCATATGTAGATAATATAAAAAGTACATAATCTAGTCCTGCTAAGTGATAATATAGTACTTAAATTACGTGTTTCGTTTATTATTATGATAAAACAGTAATAAACATACATTTATGTGTTTAAAAATAAATACATAAAGAGATGGGAGGCTATTGTAAAACAGTACATATTTCCTTGAAACAGCTAAGAACAGGTTCGGATATGCAGGCTGTTGAAAAAATATACTGTTCCGTGTTGTTATACATGAATTAAAGCATTTTTCTTTCAAATCCGTTCAGTTGTTTTGAAGCCAAGATGACAGTGAAACAGACAAAACTATCCTTTCGATATCGTTTTCGTGTTCATTTTAGGGGATTTCCCCACCTGTGTAGGTGGGGAGTTCGAATTTATTTAAGAATCATGTCTATTCCTTTTATATACTAATGTGTGTATGTGTAAGTTATTTATTATTAAAATCTGTTTGACATAATTCATTTCATTATAAGTTATTGGATATTAAAATGCTTTATTTGGTACCTATACATGTTTTTTATTGCTTTATAAGTCAGAAATGGCGTACTGAGAACCCATATCACGTCATCTATAAATGAGAGATCGTCTCAGAGCTTAAACAACTTACTAATTACTAGCGCAATGAAAACAGGACATGGTCCCTTTTTTAACGTAGGCACTAAGAAACGAGTTCGCGAAATTCCGATTTCGAATCGACAAAAAAAATCCATATAATTACCTCAGAGTATATAAATACTACGTACAATAATTACCGAACTTTATCAAAATTTCACGAGAATTGGTTGAGAAATGCGACATGTATAGAACATGCAGCCGGAAATACGGACATCTGGGGACAGACATACGAAAGCATTTTTGTCCAAGCTGAAACGGAAACGCTTCGCTCGCTCGATCAAAAAATTGGGTCCTTTTTCATATTCGTTTATGTTATGTTATGTTCAATTAAGAAAAATATATTATTTCTTAATTGAACATAAAGGCATTAATTACAAAATTATGTAAAATCTAAACTATCAATCTATTAAATTAAGAACTAAACTTTATTACTAACAAAAAATTATAATACTAACATAACATAGAATTTAATTATTATTGTTTTTTTTTTCTCTTTTTGTTATCTGCAACGAAATATAAGGGTTTTGTTTATTATTTATAATTCAACATAGGTATATTCTTACCTTTTTTACATAAAATTACAGTGCCAGCAATTGAACCCACAAAAAAAACAATGATATAATAGATTAAAGATACAGACAGTTGCAGACCGCATTTCCAGAAGCATAAAATTCTCACATTAACAAGCATATACATTTTAGAAATATGTAAATTCGTTAGGCAAAATACAGATAATTATAAAAAAAGAGAAGACGTACATTCCAAACAACTGCGATATAAAAGTAGATTAATGGTCCCAACCTCCCGATTAAAAATGCACCAATTGAGTCCTTTTGTAATGTCCATAAAAATATACAATAAACTACCAGAATTATTAAAACAAGAAACAAATTATAAAGTATTTATAAATAAATTAAAACAACTATTAATAACAAAATCTTACTATACTATAAATGAATACCTAAGCGATAAGTTAAGTTAATGATTAAATTTTATATAATTTTTCCTCCTCTCTCCTACATTGCTTAGTGCCCAACAGGGTCCTTAGTGTATAGTGTTATTTATTTACCTTAAGGTGCCTATGTAACATTGTATACCTATGTAAGGAAAGCAAAATAAATAAAGTATAAAAGTAAAAAAGTATTATAATTTGTATAATAGTTAAATATGAACTTTATTCCCTCATTCTTATTCAGTTATTCTTTGTTTTTTTTTAACTACCTACAGACACAAGGTCATTTAGGTGTCTTTTTGTACTCGATCAACAGATATGGTATAGGGACTACGATACTGGGTACATAATAAAAGAATTTAGAATTGTTTTTTATATTTTTATTGACTTATGGTTTAATTAACAGGATACGGAACCTATTATGTGGTATTTTATTGTTTCTCGTATAAGGACCTCATAATTAATCGTCTTCAGTCATAATGATTCACATAAGTTTCATTCATACATATACCTACGGTTCGATCATCGTAAAGAAATGGAGTTACATAATGTGTAGGCTGGCTTTATAAAATAGTTAAGTATATGTATCGGTCGAACGATACACATAAGTACAGTCGAGGACATAAATATGTATACACTTTTTGAAATTCAAAAGCGATTTTCTCGCATGTTTAACATTTAAGTGTTAAACTATTACACAAATCATAATAGTATATGTTAGAAGATTCTACCTTTATAATATCTCATAATTTCAATCAGTAGTTTAAGAGGAAACCGTTGTTGAATTTTACTAAGTGTATACATATTTATGTCCTCGACTGTACCTAAGCAAAATACATACATAAGGGAAAATCGACAAAAAGTGGACCCTGAGCAGAAGGCATCCCTAAAACTTGATTTGGACTCGTGGGAGCCACCCGGACGCTTCTGGCCCAGTCCGACACATGCAATTACTAACGCGCAACTCATTGTTTATAAAGAAACTTACAGTGCTATATTTCACTATCGTTAATAATTGCGTAGATATTTTATATATATAGTTTCTTAGAGTGGCGGATAGACCAGCGGTTCCCAAAAGGTGGTCCGCCAAAACCTGGGGTTCCATGGAAGGGTCGCAGGAGTTCCGCGTCCTGTACCCCGAGTGTAAAGAATTGACGATTGCGTTAACTATAAATTAGTATGGGAGAAATTAGTACCATGAATATTCCGGTAGAGGCGCTGTGCCATTTTCTATACTACATCCATGATTTCTATAGAGAAGTGTCGTAAACGCAAACGCCTTAGTAAGCGTTTACTGACTTCAATTCTTTACACTCGGGCGGGGTACAGACCGAGAGTTAAATAACACGTTTGTTATAAGTACCTTTATAAGGTGCGTTCGAATTGGGGTACGGTAGCAAAAATAAGTCAAAAAACCGGCCAAGTGCGAGTCAGACTCGCGCACCGAGGGTTCCGTACAAACCTGTAGGTATATAAGTAAATGGTAGTATAGACCTGAGTATTTGATATTAATTTCAATTTATGACGTATTAAAAAAAAACTACTTACTAGATCTCGTTCAAACCAATTTTCGGTGGAAGTTTGCACCGTAATGTACATCATATATTTTTTATAGATTTATCATTCTCTTATTTTAGAAGTTACAGGGGGGGGGGGACACACATTTTACCACTTTGGAAGTGTCTCTCGCGCAAACTATTCAGTTTAGAAAAAAATGATATTAGAAACCTCAATATCATTTTTGAAGACCTATCCATAGACACCCCACACTTATGGGTTTGATGAAAAAAAAAAATTTGAGTTTCAGTTCTATGTATGGGGAACACCCAAAATTTATTGTTTTTTTTCTATTTTTTGTGAAAATCTTAATGCGGTTCACAGAATACATCTACTTACCAAGTTTCAACATTATAGTTCCTATAGTTTCGGAAATAAATGGCTGTGACATACGGACGGACAGACAGACATGACGAATCTATAAGGGTTCCGTTTTTTGCCATTTGGCTACGGAACCCTAAAAACGATCACATGTGGCGTTCGATTTGGAAAGTTGTGGGCGAAATTGACGTTTTGAACTGTTTTCGTTCACCGTTCGTTTTACTAGGAAACAAATTTTGACCCACCTCCGAGGCAGGGTCGTTTGTGATAATATTTTGAATCTGATCTGACAGATAACTTTTGCAGAAGCGAAAATTATAATTTTTATTCTAAAATTTTATAGAAATACTAACAGGCAAGAGAATAATTTTTCAGATTAACTTTGTTCATATATAACTGAAGGAAAAAGGTAGATTGAGACAAGTGACAAGCAGACGATGAGCATGCAAATGTCATTTTTGTATCTAATCGTTCGATTTGGGAAAAATCGTTTGTGGCAAAAGTTGCAAAATTGTTGAAAGGGCTAGAATTCCCAATTCGAACGCATAAACAAAAATGCCCATTTTGAAACTGTTAAAACAACATCACTCCAATTCGAACTCACCTGTATTATTATTAATTTGTTCTTTCTTTTCAAGTGAAGCATGAAGATATAGAAACTACAACGTACAATCACTATATGTTATTATAAAAATGGGGATCCGACAAAAATAAATGATCAATTACGGTCACAGACTGTGTGAAAAAAAATTGGGAACTGATGTAGTAGGATGACATCTGAAGTGACAGACAGCGTCGGCTTATTAATTGGTTCTGTTGATATCCTCATATCCTTTGGTTATAGATCCCTAACAAACTATGTGAAACAATGGTACACCCTATTTTGTACTATGACCATTATTTTGACTATACAATAACTACTTATGTATTAAAATGCCTATCTAAAGGAAGGCCAACGAGACAAGATAAAGAATGTTTACAAACTTTCATAACAATTTTATTTAAGGAAATTATATATGCATTTTAAATCAAGTCAAACAATTTAATTTAATTTACACTTCCTATTATTATCTTTGTCGTCTGTTTAGAAGAAGATGATTCGTCAGAAGAGTCCGAAATTAGTCGTATTGATCACAAAACTATCTATAATAGATAGTAATTATCAATCATTCATCCAAATAGGAATTAACTTGTTCACAGTTGGACAATCCGAGCAAGAGAGAGACAGAGAATTCGAAATGTGGTGCTGGAGGCGAATGCTACGAATATCATGGATGGCCAAACGCACAAATGGTATCTATCTCACCCAACTTGGCATTAAGACCCGACTGTCCACCACATGTCTGCAACGCGTGCTTTCATATTTCGGCCATATAATGATAAGAGGGGATGACAGCCTTGAAAATCTGGTCATTGTTGGCAATACCTAAGGAAAGAGAACACGAGGCCGTTCGCCAACACGATGGTCGGACCAAGTGAAAGAAGCCACCTCCTCTTCTAAATTCTACCAAGTGGTGAGGGCTACTTCGGACCTGAATCAATGGAGGCAGTTTGTCCGTTTAAGGGATTCCAGTGACCACGATCCTCAGAAATGAGGGACCGACTGAAGAAGAAGAAAGCTCAGGGACCCAATCCTCGCGTCCTTCCAAATAACCTTCGAATCGAACTTGCAGTTAGAGTCCTATTCGACTGTAAAATTTCGAGGGGCGGAGTCAATTCGAACGGTCCCGACCCGACCAATCAAAGCTCGAGTTGGCTGGTTTTCCTTCCAAATATGTCTCGAAATTGCCAGAATAACGTAACGTGACTTACACTCAATAAATGTTCGAATTCGATTTTTTTTCGTGTGGGAGAGAATTGGCTCCCTGGTTGTTTACGTATTTTATCTCGTCTCGTTGGCTTTACTTTAGGTACTAATAACTTTAGTTAACATTTTTGACAGATTACCTATGTAAAATGGATCAAATATTTTTATAGTAAACATTATTGTTGAACAAGCCCAATCATAAAAGGATCTAATTTCTTCAATGCTGCCTAAAGGCACAAATGGCTTAACGGATTCAAACTTTACAAGTACACTACAACATTTTTACTTTTAATCATTTTTAGAGGGAAGGCCCTTGAAGTATTCCTCAAAGATCTTTTTGGTTTATGTTTCTGCATAGTGTTGCGGTTCAATTAAACATCTATTTATGACCAAATACACATTAGGTTTTTACACATGTCAAAAAAAAGCAAATCATTACTGTACAGTATTTAATGTAATGTTGTTAATATGATTTTTTTATATTTCATAAACATAAAGTTAGATTGTTTTAGTTATTACAGTTAATATGGAATGTTCTATTATTTTTAAAGTAGGTTAGCCATTATTGGCATAGGAGAAATACATATAGAATAATAATATAAAATTGCAGCACAAAGGACATAATTTTTACAGTTAATTATCCGCACAAGAACAGACATATTCTTTTACCTTATCACATAATTTAAAATTAAAACCTTCAGCCCACAGCAAAACCATAATTTGTCTAACTCTTATTTCATCCATGCAAATGCACTGGTATTACAAATCTACTATTTCCCATAATAGAAGCATGGCAACTAATTGCTATGTGAATTTAAAGAAATTTATTTAATTATTTTGCCTTTTTCTTACCAGATTTGACAGTCTGCTCTACTTCTTTAGCCCATACAAGTTTGTTAAGTTTCTCGCCTACAGAATAGAGAGTGCACACTAACCCAAGACTGAACAAATAGAAAACAATTCTTACAGGCCAGTTGAGAACATTCAATATAGGGTACACCCAACTACCTGTTTTGAAATAAATAATGTGAATCCAAATCATATAACACAACATAAATGTTGAGAGTATAGATAGACCTACTTTCTTTGTTGGATACATTCTAAATGATGTAATGAGGTCAATGAGTATAAAAACAACAATATTAGTGTGCATTACATGGTTTAACCACAGAGGAAAGTATGGGTCTATGCTTCTAGGTAAAATTAATTCTCTATCAACAGCATATATGCCCCAGAAGGTAATTCCAACAAACAAAGCTACTGGAAAAGCTAATGCACTGAACAGAGTATCCTTAATACGTCGAATTAGAGGCTTCTCGGATGGTGTTGGTTCATTGTTTCCAAAGAGATCATTTAACAAAGCTATGGTGAAATATGATGTTTGAAGCATCTGTAACAAAATTTAATTGCAATGAGAATAAATTAAACCAAGATATAAAGCTGAGTATGTATTTTAAAAACTATACTTACTGCATCTAAATATGTCAAATATTTAAATTTTCCTCCATATGGAGTCACACTGGATGAGGTGCTTGGTATTCTAACATAAGTGTAATCATAGTAACAACCATAGAAGAATTGAATTGCTCCAAATAGATGAAACAAAATTTTCAACATTTTAGGTAAGTACTGCAGGAGATAGTAACTTTAGATGATTCAAGCACACTGCGGGATAAAAGAAAGACATAGGTACATAATTATCTACAATATTTTATAGAAGTTATTATTACCTACTTTCTTTTTAAATTGTGCTTACCTGTAACTAGAACACTTTCATAACACAATAATTAATAATTTTCTTATTTCATAGGCTATGTTGAATGGTATTGGTTGGTGCAGTTTTTAATTTAAATAGGTATATCTCACTAAACTTGACTTTGGCTAAAGAATATATTACTTTGAAAAGCAATAAAATACCTTCATAAATAGGTACCTACCGACCACCGACAGTCTGTAGAAACTTAGTACAAGGGTATAATTGTACCAAGCCAGCCTTAAGTTATTACCAATATATAGGAAAAAAACTATTTGTTACCATTTGTAATTGATTCATTGAATATAGTATAAAACTTTGAATAGTAGGTATTAAATAAAATATTATGACAGTACGAAAAAATCGAGAAAACCCCACTTCTAAGACTGGAAACGACTTTCTCAAACTATAGTTTGATAAAACATACAAAATAATAATAAAATTCATCGATAATGCTAACATTTGGTAATAATTGTTACATTTTAAGTTTTACATTTGGCAACACCACAAGATAAATGGCTGCCTTGTTGTTACAACGGTTTTTACTTGTGTTTTCTTGTTTTTAAGTTTTTCCTGTGAATTTCGCATTAAATACGTTGAGTTGAGATATTTCTCCCACGGACTAATTTGTGAATTCAGAAGAATTGTGAGACAGGACTCCAAAACATACTCTATAGAGAATTTGACTCTTTGTGTTTTAGTGTTAGAGTTCGTTTTAATTTATATAGTTTAGTTTTGTTTTAGGGGTTAATTAGTTTTTATTTATATTATTTATATAGTTTATAATATCCTAAAACGAAATTGCATCATGAGTCGTAGTCACAAAACCCGTAGAACGTGTGAAATTTGTGGTGTGAAGGAAGCACACAGTAGCGAGAAGATATTTTTTGCCAGATTTCCTCTTGATGTAAACCGGTAAGAGAATGATCAAGCTCATAACAAAACAATGCGGAAAAACTTAATGTCTTATTTTTCAAATAGACTACATCTACACTAAAACATCTTTCGTGCATTCATGGTAATTTATCTTAAATACTAGCTGTCCCCCGCGGTTTCACCCGCGTTCCCGGGATAAAAAGAAGCCTATGTCCTTCTCCATACCATAGGCTACCTGCATGCCAAATTTCATTATGATCCGTTGAGTAGTTGAGGCGTGAAGGCGTAACAAACAAACAAACTCACTTTCGCATTTATTAGTTAGGATTTATCTGTATTTAGGAGAGTCAGACACAGTGGTATGAAATTCTCAACACAGTTTTCTTTCTTTGAATATAAGAGTTAATAGTTATCTAGCAGCAACCTCTCCTTGTCATGTGGTAAGGTATGCCCTGTGCTATAAAATTTCTGTATAATTTTCAGGTGTAAACAATGGTTAAAAGTAGTTGGAAATTTGGATCTTGTGTACCTGCCCATTGAGAAGCTGCATGAATTAAAACGTGTCTGTGGGAAGCATTTTAGAAATCGTGACTTCACCAAAACTGGAACTCGTTTAAAAAAGCATGCTATTCCAAGGCTGCTTTTGACAGCAGCCCCATTGACCGAAGATTACTTTGCAGAGTTTCCTTTGCACATAATATCTCCAAATGGTAATACATAATTCATTTATTATACTAGTTTTTCCTTGTAGTATATTTGTTGATGATGCAACACTTAATGGTTGATTGAGCCAAATGGTAAAATCTGTGTATATTAAATGATCATATAACTGGAATTAAAGTCATGGCTGCCTCAGTAATATGAAGGTAATTTCTTTATCAATTTTATTTTAACCGCAGTACTTAGACCAGAGAGTCAGCATGCTGAGACTCAGGCCCGGAATGAAGCAATCCTGTCAGTGCCATCTACATCATTGGAAGGACTTCGTGGACCACTAGCAGTGCCATCAACATCAAAGGAATCAATTACTCGTCACTTGCCATTGTCACTACCCTCAACGAGTAAGGAAGCTTTATCAACACTACCACCTTGCCAGGTCATTGCAGAGTATCCTTTGGATATAATACCTCCAAATGGTAATAATTCATTAATTAAACTACTTATTCCCTGTAGTATAAGAGTTAATCATGCAACACTTAAATGGTTGATAAGTATCAGGCCAAGAAGTTTTATCTGTCCCTCTAGCTATTGATATTATGTTTATCCTTTCGAGCGATATGTGACCTTATCATGCTATAAATAAAACGACTTGTGCATGAAATGAAATTCTTTCTTGTAACGTAGCGACGATAAAATTTTATAAATTAGATAACATAAATTCTTCATAAATAAATTCTGGCAGATATTTTATTTTCTCATTCAAACTTTCTTCCTTTATTTTACCTCTTTTCAGACTTAGCTTTTTTACCGACTTCAAAAAAAGGAGGGGTTCTCAATTTGGTTGTATTTTTTTATGGTTGTTACCTCAATTCCGTCATTTATTATCCGATTTGGAAAATTATTTTTTTGTCTGGAAGGGTACACTTCCCGTTTGGTCCCATTGTCATCAGATCAGGATTTTAGAACTTCTTAGTGTACTTTGAAATTGGTTTAAGTTTTTGTAAAACAGTCCAATTTTTTTTTTCAGATACTGTCACTCTGACAACAGCATTGCCAATAAGCCATCATGCTGAACTACCCTCAACGAGTAAGGAAGCTTTATCTCCAGTACCACCTTGCCAGCTCGATCTGCCAGTTGAATTAAGTATGTTACTTGTATTAACTAAATATCATTCTAATATAATAAATGGAAAAGTTTGTGCGTATGTTTGTACCTTAAGTCCTGGTATAAAAAATCAAATATAGCCTTTATTTCTGATAAGTACATTACACAATCTTTATTACATTTTATATTATAGTTTCAACTTATTACATGCATTTATTTCATGTAAATTTAGGAATCACATTGATGAATTAATTATTTATTTTAATCAAAAATTATGATTATTAAAATTTTCAATTGTAATTATATTAAACGTGCCAGCTGGCGCGGTTGTTTAAGACTCTGGTCAAGAATCCACCTATCGCGCCGCTGGTCGTGGGTTCGATTCCCACACAGCACATGCATTTGTGTGCATGAACATGTCTGTATGTCCTGAGTCTGGGTGTAATTATGTATATTAAGTATGTATTTACAAACAAAAAGTAGTATATGTATTATATCAGTTATCTGGTTTCCATAGTACAAGCTCTGCTTAGTTTGGGATCAGATGACCGTGTGTGAGGAATGTCCAAGGATATTTATTTATAATTTATTTATTTATTATTCTTTATTGTATATTATATGTATTGCAGTGTCTTCTTTCTTTCTTCTTTTCTGTGTTCTGATTTTTTCATTAATTTGACTTATTACCGCAATTTATTTTTAAGTATCAGGCCAAGAAGTTTTATCTGTCCCTCTAGCTATTGATATTATGTTTATCCTTTCGAGCGATATGTGAGCTTATCATGTTATAAATAAAACGACTTGTGCATGAAATGAAAATCTTTCTTGTAACGTAGCGACGATAAAATTTTATAAATTAGATAACATAAATTCTTCATAAATAAATTCTGGCAGATATTTTATTTTCTCATTCAAACTTTCTTCCTTTATTTTACCTATTTTCAGACTTAGCTTTTTTACCGACTTCAAAAAAAGGAGGGGTTCTCAATTTGGTTGTATTTTTTTATGGTTGTTACCTCATAACTCCGTCATTTATTATCCGATTTGGAAAATTCTTTTTTTGTCTGGAAGGGTACACTTCCCGTTTGGTCCCATTGTCATCAGATCAGGATTTTAGAACTTCTTAGTGTACTTTGAAATTGGTTAAAGTTTTTGTAAAACAGTCCATTTTTTTTTCAGATACTGTCACTCTGACAACAGCATTGCCAGTAAGCTGTCATGCTGAATCTCAAGCTCTTACTACACTTGCAGCAAAACCTTTGAGAGACCATAGACAAGAAAATATTGGTAAATAAATTATTTTAAAATTTATCAAATATCACTTACATATAGATGCTCCCATGCCAAAACTATATACACACTTTAAAAATAACTATATATAACTAGTATTTAGTTTAGTTTTAGTAATTTACATGTATCTATTTATATTTATTTACTTTATTTAGTACTAGCTGCACGGCGCGACTTCGTTCGCGTTACTCTACCCTACCCTTCCCTTCCCTTCCCTTCCCTTCCCTTCCCTTCCCTTCCCTTCCCTTCCCTTCCCTTCCCTACCTACGGGTATGAAGAGTAGTTTACGTCCTATTCTCAGACCTGAATATACACACAAAATTTCATAAGAATCGATCAAGCCCGTACTCTCGTACGGCCCGTACCCCAGTGACGTGTTTTTTCTGCTAATTACTTATTTTTTTAAACTCGTGATATCTTTCGAATGGAATGTCCGAATTTAATAATTCAAAAAGTTATATAAAGGTATTGAAGCAGTCTTGAATTATTTTGATTAGGATTAATACCAAGATACAAATAAAGAGCCTTTTCTAGCGGCGGCATTTCAATTAAATTTTTAAAATAGAAAAACACTTATTGAGGCATGACTATAATAGTTAGACATATGGTATCGCGACACTTTTTTTAAATAATAATATGTTCTGCAAAGTCATATTACATTATTTTATTCTATCATCAATAGTTTTCGCAGCGCACGCGATGTAATGAATATTTTAGGTAATTTTTTTACACCTTGGGTAACTTTATTGGAGTTTTAGTAAGGATCCCTATTTTTTGAAAAAATAATATAGCCTACGTCACCTAGGGATAGTGTAGCTTCCCAACAGTCAAAGAATTTTTCAAATCGGTTCGGTACTTTCGGAGCCTATTCAATGCAAACAAACAATCAAATCTTTCCTCTTTATAATATTAGTATAGATATAATATTGTCATAATTTTTATTACTATTTATTTATTCTTAGTTTTGGTTTTATTGTACACCCCCGGCTTTACAGTTTGGTTTAACTCCTCTCCATCCAAAGGTTGCCTGGTAGATATAACTTTTACTGATAAGGCCGCCCATTTAACACTTTTTTTTTTGTTTGTTTTTTTTTTTTGGTGTAACAATAAAGTAATATCTATCTATCTATCTATATAAGTTATGGCAATGGCAAAACTATATATGAATAAGATATAGTCTATTATTGCCAATTTTTTATACAACAATGTCGGTAAACTAGCGTACGACCCGCATGATGTTAAGCGGTTACCGTACCTGTTTGTTCAATGTCTGGGTGTAAGTGACTGTAGTTTTATTTTATTTCAGTTGATAATTACACTCTAACAGTCAACAACAAAACCTAGATAGACAAAAAAACGCAACTACTTAAATTTGATAAATTTTGTGACTCCTATACTCCTTAATAAATATTAATACAGTCTGATGTATTCTGCAAATTTTGGCATCAACAGATGATATTTGTTATTATTTGTTCATTGTAAGCCATTCTTTGCATCTGTGATAAAAGTTTATGAGTACAAATGTATTTATTTATTTATTTTGAATACATGTACATGATATTTCCTTAGATCTAAAATAGGGATTTGCAGTTAGGTGGGTACATGCACTCTGTAAAGGCATTTTCAATCGAGTGCTATTTATATATATATGTATATTTTCTGTTATAGACGCCACTCCAAGGAAGAAGCGATTAATGGCGCAGCTAAAACGTACTAAATGTACGCTATCTTCGTTGAAAAAAAGTGCAAAATTAGTGGAGAACCTATCATCACCAGTTTTAAAGGACTTTGTAATGTCGGCTCTGCAAAATCAAAAAAGAAAACCACAAGGAAAAAGGTGGACTACAAAAAACAAAATAAGCGCATTATCAATATTTAAAAGATCACCCAAAGGGTATCGATACTTGCAACATTTAATACCTTTACCAAGCACAAAAACATTACAAAATATACTGAAAAAAGTCCCTATGGAGCCTGGGGTAAATAATGTTGTCATCAAACACATAAACAAAATAAGTAAAAACATGAATAGTATGGACAAGTTATGTGTCCTTCTCTTTGATGAGATGGCCCTAAAGCCTAGGCTTGTATATAATCAGGCAACGGACAGGGTTGAGGGATTTGTTGATTATGGTGGTCAAAATGGAAGAACTCCAGAAATTGCAAACCATGCCTTAGCATTCATGATTCAAGGCATTAAAAAGAAATTTAAGCAACCTTTAGCCTTTTATTTTACAGAGAATACTGTATCTTCACAAAAATTGGCATGCCTAATAAAAGAATTAATAGATGCAGTAAATGGAGCAGGCTTCAAAATTATAGCAACTGTGTGTGACCAGGGTTCTACCAATATGGGGGCTTTGTCCTTACTGAAGACATGGCATAATGGAGGGGACAACTTTTTTAAGTGGGGTGGCACTGAAAATATTTATATTATATACGACGTACCTCACCTTTTTAAAAATATTCGCAACAATTTTATGAAAAATAAATACATTCATATGAATGGAAAGGTGGGCAAATGGATGCATATAGAAGAAGTAGAAGAGCAAAACAGAAATTTTCTATACATGTCGAAAATTACGGCTACACATATCAAACCACAGTACCGCGCGAAAATGAAAGTAAAATATGCAGCGCAAATTTTAAGTCAAACAGTGGCAGCTGTATTAAAACTTCTATCAAAAGGAAAGGAAAATGAAGACAGGTCGCAAGAACTATTAGACACAGCTTTGATAGTGGAAGATTTAAATCGCTTGTTTGATTATACAAATGGTCCAAGTGGTCCAGATGATATCAAAAAGGGAATACGGGAGAATGTTAATACAAAAACTAAACATGTTGAGATTTGGAATGAATACCGTAAAAAATTGGAAAAGGTAAAATTTATTAATAATTACGGATTAGAAGCACACAATGTAAAATGCGTACAGGGCTTCATTGTTACCCTAAAGTCACTTGGTGACATATGGCATTTAGTGCAAGATATGGGGTTTAAATATTTGAATCTCAGGCAGTTGAATCAAGATTCGTTAGAAAATTTGTTTGGTATAATTCGCCAGCATAGTCCTACAAACAAACACCCAACATGTTCAACATTTATGGCAGCAATGAAGACCTCGATCATATCAGGAATGACAGCTCCTCATAGCAGAGGTTCTAACTGCGAAAAAGACTATCAAGCTCTTTTAACTGATTTCCACAGCATTATTTTCGACAACGAAAAACAAGAATTGAAAGATGGTACTAATGAAAATGTAGTACAGGAGCATGAGAACGAGGCATTGGATGATCCAGAGGCACCAGTTTTAAGCATCCCAGAATTGGAAATTGAACACATGGATATACATGAAGATCTGGCTGATATATCCCAACAACCACTTGTGTATGTGAGTGGCTTTATAGCTAGCGTTATGCTAAAAAATAATGCATGCACAACCTGCAAAAAATGTTTAACTGTGGATCCCATTCCCTCAGATTCACAGTATGATTATATAAGACTGAGAGAATGGTGGGCAGACAAGAAGTCACTCACATACCCAAGTGAAAACTTATGTCGAATAATTCAAACAGCTTTAAAGGTGTTTGAAGAACTGGGAATAAATTCTCTACACAACATAAATATTGGCCAGTACATTGTCACACTTTTTGCTTTACACTGCGATACTGCAAGTTGGTATTGTCCTAGACATAGGGAGAAAATTAAAGAATTTTTTTATCGCTCAGCTATTTTATTTGTAAGGCGTCAATGCCAAAGGGTCAATGTGACTTATAGTGCAAAAGAAGAAAAACTAGCGGATGCTAATAAAAAGGGACAGCAATTTGGTACAGCTAAATAAAAACATTTTAATTTAGTAATACAATCTGTTTTTTTATTTAATCCACATTATTTATAAGGAAAATGTAATTATGGAGCTTACAGGAATATCGATATCGATATGGGCGATTTTCTATATCGATATCGATATGGGTGATTTTCTATATCGATATCGATATGAGCGATTTTAGGTAGGTACCTCCCTATATTTGACAACTGTCGGATTTGACAGTTATTTTCATTGATGGCTCAAGCATGAATCTGGCTTCAAACAAACTGCTTTTTCATACTAATGTATGAGAGTTCCGTCTCTTTAACGTAGTGGTTATATTCTCTTTGACCACCGACCTTTTTTTGTGACACTGACACTGTCAGACGTTGACTTCTGCTGTGAAGTGTTACCAACTCCTAAAAAATATTTGCCCATAAAGCTAAAGTCATAAACCCTGGGCTGCGTTCAGTAACAACGCCGTGTGATCGCCCGACGATCATAGTATCGTTCAGTAACTCGGTGTGATCGCCCGAGTGATCACACCGAACCGTTCAATAACATCGTCGGACGCCGTCCGACGATCGCACCGGTCGCACCGTGAAATAGGTGGGTGAAAGTCACACCAATGTCACTTTGACAACTAAATAATAGAAAAATAGCGCCAATACTTTTTGAATTGTAGAAATTCAAAAAGAAATTCAAGAAAAAAACAATTAAGTTTTGTAATATCGTTGATTGATCTCCGTGGTTTCACCTGTGTTCCCGGGATAAAAAGCACCCAATAACCTTCTACATACATTTCATTTTTATTTTCATAAATTTGTGTATTTCGAGTTTTATTGTGTATTTTCGGTAGTATTTTACCCAATAAAGATCATCCATGTGCACCAGTGAAGTGAAATGAATTATGTGTATCGTGACTTTTCAAGTAGTCTCAAAAAGTCCGTGAAGAGTTTTAGTAACATGACCACCATTGAAGTAAAACATGACTTTTATGGACGGTGACTGACTGAGGACTATAATGTGAGTGATTTATTGTGACTGGAAACTATAATATAACTCGACACTGGCATAAATGAGCCCTAATTTAGACTTAGTGGAGAGATGAGTTATAACATAGACTTTTTGGCGGGAACTTGCAGAGTGACGTTGCGTTATCATTTTTATTTTCATAAATTTGTGTATTTTGAGTTTTATTGTGTATTTTTGGTGGTATTTTACCCAATAAAGATCATCCATGTGCACCAGTGAAATGAAATGAAATGAATTATGTGTATCGTGACTTTTCAAGTTGTCTCAAAATGTCCGTGAAGAGTTTTAGTACAATGACCACCATTGTAGTAAAACATGACTTGTATGGACGTTGACTGACTAAGGACTATAATGTGAAGTGATTTATTGTGACTGGAAACTATAATATAACTCGACACTGGCAGAAATGAGCCCTCATTTGGACTTGGTTGCCAAAATTAAAAATAAGAAGAAGAAGAAGAGTTATAACATAACAGGTAGAATGCGAGACCTGTTATCACTGTTACTGTTATTCAAAAATAACAGGTCCAAATATCTGTTATTTAGTAACAGTTGGTATTTTTATAACAATGAGTATTACGAGTCCGTTTGCGAATGATTAACACCGCCCATTCTCGTGGGTGGGTAGTAATCATGAGCGTAGGTTAATTTTGATAATTATGATTTAATGTCCTCGACGTGTCTCGTCTTTTTACTCAGAGACTACCTTTGTCAGACATAACAAAACAAAACTTTAAGAATGGGCTTAACCCTAAAAATTGAAGAATGTTTCGTATGTCGTAGCGTAGATATGCGTGATATAATATCATCTGCAACTGGGACCGTTCTCCATATTATTAGATCCTGTTTGGCGTATCCAGCCAGGTCGCTTTGTACGAAAACAAATTATAAATGCGGATAATTTAATTTTTATTGTCTACAATGCCTGTATTTCGTATATATCTAAGCAAACAAATCATATCGGAGGCAGCTTGGCATCAGCGGGGGCATTGTTGTCAGGGCAGGTCCCAGTGAAAGCTGACGGGTACGCGCGCGCATATTTTGGTTGTGGTGGAGGCAATTCGGGCAGTGCACCTCGCACCAGTCGCCGAAGCGCGATATTACGACGTCGCAGTTGAACCACTTCATAGTGAAGTCGTTCGCGTTCTAGAAATAAATACAAATCAAACTTATCAATAGTGTTCAGCCGATATTGAAATTTTCGTATGAGCTAGTTTCTTTAGTTGCTTAGGTTTAGTTGAATTAATTTGATTTACTAGGTAATTCAATACCTACCTAACTATTCAAATTATCAAAACATTGAAATCACCTTGTAATATAGCCAAATAGTTATTAAGTCCAGTAAGCAGTCCGTCCCAAAATCGATCTTTCTCACGCGGATATACGTTTTTCCATTGAGACCAATATTGATTAATTTCTTCTTCTGTTAATTTTCGAGACGGCGACGTAAAGGTCGGTGGTTTCAAGCTATCTCTAAAATATTTCAAAATATCTTTAACCTACCTATATAGAGAAACTAGCTTTCCCCCGCAGATTCAACCGTGTACTTTGTATAACAAGTAGTGTCCTTCTCCATACTATCTATACTCAGGCTATCTGCATGCCAGTCAACAAAATTACATCGCGATCGGTACAGCTCAGGCAAGAAACAAACTCACATTCGGATTTATAATATTAACTAGCAGACCCCCGCGATTTCACCCGCGTAAGGTTTGAATTTTATTGTGCGAACATCATTAATTATTTCATCCAATGACGCGCACGCTGTATGTCGCGGCGATGACCATTCGTGGGCCCTGATTGGATTAAATTCATGAATGGTGTTCGTTACGATTACCACCAAAGTTACGCGGTAGAGCCCCTTATTCTTTGCTTTATATCACGAGCAATATTTCCATCGCTCCGCATTTGTGATCCGAGGTACTGAACCTCGAAGCAGACTGGTAAGTACTGTAACTCCACTCCATCAAGTAAAATAGGCGTAAATATGGAGAGACCGCCGAAATCACAGAACATTTGTTCGGTTTTAATTCTGCTAATTTTCAAGCCAATACCCTCCAGCTTTCGCTGCCATTTCACCAGCATGCTCCGGGCATCAAATCCATTTTCCCTGACGAGATGTCATCGGTGAATAGCATACACCAGGGAGCCTTCTCCTGCAGATTGACGTCAAGGCATCCATTATCGACAGGCTCGTAGTACCGTACATAGCTTGGATCAGCTATAGCTATAGCAGATAGATTTCCCAGGCAAACCTTTCTCTTTCAAAGCCCACCACAGCACCTCGCGGGGAACTCGGTCATATGCCTTCTCGAGATCGACAAACATCATGTGCAGGTTTTTATGTGCCTGTTTGCGACCTACACATTGAATACCTACTTAACCTTTTTGGCCTAGAATATTAAAATTTTGAGTCTGATTTTCAATGTATTGTTTTTTATTATATTTTTGTTTTACCTACTTGTGAAAAATAAATGATAATGAGCAGTCACGGTTCCATTTTGTAGCTTGTCATTTTTCCATCTTTCTTTTACATCTTCATTCTTCATTAATATTAATTTACTTTTTTTATGTATGTTGCATTCTTTTCTCTAGCCTTTGCCAAACGGTACAAGTCTTTTTGGCCAGCAGGACTATCTAGTTTTTTGTACAACTCATCCTGGACCTCAGCTCTTGCAATAGCAACTGATCTTTTTGTTTCCTTTTGACGCTCCTTATATACTTATTCCTCTTTTGCTTCTTTCATAGGCACTGTTATCTTCATTCTCAACACTCTGCCTCTCTTTGAATGCTTTCTTCTTTTCTTTGAAAACACCTAGAACCTTTTCATTCTACCACCATGTATCCCTCTATCTTTTCCACGTGATTCTCCTAAAACATCCTTCGCTTCAGTTCTTATGCAACTTGCCATTTCACCCCAACATTTATTTACTGGTTTCTCTTTCATATCATTATTTATCTATCACACATTCTTTAAATTCATTCGCGTAATCAATCTTTTCCAAAATACGCCATCTAATTTGAGGAGGGAAGGGGTTATTCTTAGATTGTATTTTAATACCTACATCCATGACCAGCAACCTGTGTTGTGCGACTAGATCCTAGCCTGGAAACACATTGCAGTTTTAACGCAGTTGATATTATTTCTCCTCATTAGGAAATAGTCAATTTGCATCTTTTGCATGCCGCTTTTTTAGGTTATCAGGTGTTGGTCTCTTTTTTGAAACCAGGTGTTCACTACAGCTCGGTCAAATGCACATGCCGCTTCTAGTAAGGCTTCTCCTTCGCTATTATGGCTGCCAAACCCCCATCTTCCATGTACTCTCTCATAACTTGTATTCAATCTTCCCACATGCCCATTAAAATCACCTCTCACATAAATCTCTTCGTGAGCTGTTATGTTCATCAGCTGCATGTAGATCATTCCAAAACATCGCTTTCATACTATTCACACACCCAGTCTGAGGAGCACATACGCTTATCACATTCAACACCACATTCTCTAACATTATTTTTACCAATATAAAGCTGCTTTTCCATCAGAGATGTGCTATGCAGCTATGCTTCGAGGATTTCATATCTAAGCTGTGAAACTATGTGACCGTTTCGACTGATACTAAGCTATGTAGCGGTGCGACTAAAATGTGCTATGAAGATGCGCCGCCGCAAAGTAGCTACGCGAGGAAGATTCGTAGCTCGAGCTATGCGATGTATCAATAGTAGGGAAGCGACGAGGGCGCGGGCGGCGCGGGCCGCCGTGTGGGGAGAGGCGGCGCTAACGCGTCCTGCCGCATGCCGTGCCGGCGACTCGGCTGCTCTGCACATAGCTACACTTACACTACACCACTCGCGCGCGACCATACATAGCACGCATGACATCCATAGCACGCATCCTTCCATATAAAAAACAAATCTTAGTTGAATCCGTTTCCAACAGTCCTAAGCTGTGTGCACCAATGAATATGCTTGGTGGATATCAAACGCATCCATAGCAACGTAGCATAGCACATCTCTGGTGGAAAATCACCCTAACGATGCGTGACGGATGTAAAGAACATCCGTCAAGTATCCTTTCAACTTACTATCTAATACAATTGCCACACTATTTCTCTTTCCATCACTTCCACAATAAAAACAAATTGAATCAGTCACCAATTTCCCTTGTCCATTTGTCACATAGGCTGGGTGCTGCCCTTGCAAGTCGCCTGGGGGTAAGCCCTATCCCGGTCTCTATCTTTCATTACTCTTTTCCATCATATCTTTTTTTGATTTGGCCTTGTTTTTACAGCCGCCTGCCTGACGCCAACCCTCTACTCATAATATAATAGATAGATATACATACAAAATATCGTTAAGTTTCTTCTTTTCAGGCGGTACAAATACTGATATGAAGTCCCCCAAGGCTGTCAAAGCCTGTATAGGCTCTATTTCAAGATTATGTCCCTCTGTAACATATTAGGTACCTATTAGGTATAAATAGTTAGCATGCAATACAACCAATATTTAATTTATTATTTAACTAGCTGTACCCCGCGGTTTCACCCGCGTTCCCGGGATAGAAAGTAGCCTTTATCCTTTTCCATACCATAGGCTATCTGCATGCCAAATTTCATGATGATCCGTTGAGTAGTTGAGGCGTGAAAGCGTAACAAACAATTAAAATCTCTTTCGCATTTATAATATTAAGTTAGGATTAGGATATACCTAGTAAGGATGTATAAAGTTTACTAACTAGCACACAAAAAAGGATTAACAGGCTTTTTAGTTGCGGCGGCATCATCGACTTGCGAAGTGACAGTAACTCCACGTGTTTGGCGTTTACCCGAAGGAGACATTCCCACATCCGAAGGTGCTCCAATATTTAATATAGTACTTGCTAAAATCATAAAAAATTATTAGGTACTTAAGTAGATATCTTCTAACTCATAAAAATGACTTTGGTACTCTTACGGCGTAATAGAACGCTCGAGTGTCAAATATTTGAGGCGTTTACTATTATTTTCATCAGTTACTTAATTATTTCTTACATTTTATATATCCTCGCTAGTGAGGTGAAAATTTTTATGTGTAACACGAGAGCAGAGTGATTTGTTTCTTGTGCCTTTGAATCCTTCACATCACTCAGGATTCTAACAAAGCCATTCGCTGAGCTCGTGATTCAATAATAGAATCCTTCCCTTGCTCGGAAGGGATTCTATTTCAGCACTCGTAACGTCTCGTAACCCAAACGAACTTTGCTCATTTGATGCTAACTATTTTACACCATTCCAAATTAGCGTTTTTCTGCGTGTTTAAGTACACAAAAAAATATAATTTATTTTTCTTATTCATACAACTATTATGTAATTATAAAAATTTTGCTATAAACTTTTCATGTCTGTGTAAGTAGTTGCCATTTATATAAATTTAGGGGATGCCCAACTGATGATCACTCTCTCAAATATTTTGATTGACGTTTGAGAGTACCAGTTAAAATTTAAGCGGGTCCTTGATTTGATTAGCTCTTAACAGTCATTTGGAGTGGCATGTCAAGCTGTGGCCGGTAAACTGTTTATGGTTTAAACTAACCTTGAGGATCTCCACATTTTTGTATAATCTCATCAGCTTCGGCCATTAAAATTTGATCTGCAGTTGAGAAATCATGACTTCTGCGAAAAATTATTAACACTATTGCATAACGATTAATCTTTTTGTTTGGTGGACGGAGTCGTAACATAAAGGTGGGTACAGGGGGTCGATTCTCGTAACAAAACGTCAGCGGTGTCGTAGCGACATCAACTCTTTAAATTGTTTTTCGTTAAATATTGTTTACTTATAAAAAACATTCAAACGTGTATATGCCTCAACAATTTGTATATAGGATTATTTTTCCATCGTAAATTTGACATAATAGTAAAAAACACAGTTTAAACGTTGAAGTCGGTACGATATCGTTGAAGTTTTGTTACGAGAATCGAGCCTCTGAGCGGGCGGCGGGGCGTAATATACCGTGTTACACAGCGAACGTTCGTGCAGTCACTATGGGGTATTATGGGGAAACAAGGCGCTCGCAACGAGCGTGTCACACAGATTTTCGCACACTGCGTAACAATCATGCTCGCTGCGAATGGAAGGTACATTACGCCCCGTAACACCGGTCAGTAGAGTTATTTTTTGAAACGGAACCCTGAAAAATTCCTAAACAAATTTAAACAAGGCCGACAATATAGCTTCTATATTGTCAAAAGAAGTAAACAAGGCAAAAGAAACAGAAAAAAGATAAAGCGCCTGGACCCGAATTGCCAAATCAACAACACTGAATGTAAACACTTCATTACATTATCTTCATTTTTCAACGATATACTTTTATTTTATTTTTTATTCTGTTTTTACTTAGGGACTTTTGTCAGTTTTGATTTTGACCATGCCAGTCCCTTCATAAACGATATTAGGTAAGTACTAAAAATTAAATAAAAGGTACCAGCACTGTGGTAATAGTTCAATAATCATAAACATTTAACTTTTTTGTTTCAAAGTTGAGACCATTGAGGAACAATCCCTTAGAGTAGTAATACCGAGCAATCTGATTCCGAAACTAGTCAGTGATTTGTCACTGATTTTGAACAGTAAGGACCAATCACTGCATCGTGTTTTCTTGACATGGCCAATCAGAGTGCATGTGTCCTTGTCTTAGCCAATCAGAGCACATAGTCGATGGTGGGAAATTGAAGGCGGAATAGCTTGCAATCTATTCCGCCTTCAATTTCCCACCATCGACAACGTCATTGCGCTTCTTTGGGATAATTGTTCGATGAGTCTAGCTTTGGTGATAATGATAATCTTATAAGTAGGTAATAAAAAAAGCACATTGCTATGTCATGAATTAAAGTAATCTGCGAGACGCACCGTGTCAATTACTATTAAAAAATAATATTGTAAAATTGTGTTGTAAATAATAGTATTGATAACTACTTCATAATTTATGCTAGAGTGAATTCTAGGAAATATAAATTCTTACCTGTAACAGATGTGAGCTGATCTTGATGTACTCACCGATAAACTTCTGGCGATACTTGACCGTGCCCTTATCGAATATCTGTCTCCTACATCAAATATTATTTTAAATTAAGTACCCGTCAATTCCAAAACCTTATTAAAACCAGTAGTGACTATAAGTAGCGACATACATACCGCGTGCCCCCCCTCTCAGGGTCATACTCGGGCGACTGAAGTCTTCTGGATCTTGGGATAATGTAAACGGCTCCAAGAACTCGGATTGCGCCTCCATTCCTACGCAAATTGGACAAAACGCGTACTTCAAGAAAGTATTGCATAAGAGCTCCACATCATGTTCTGCCTGTATCTCCAATGCCTAAAACATGTAATTGTAGAGATATTAACCAATATTCCTGGGGCTAAACCAATAAATTAAAAAATATTACCATAAATATAGCATCCAACGTGCATAGATTTCTCGAAGTTAACTGATACCTTTCAATTAATTTTAAAAGACGATCCTCAACTAAAAATCCTGTATTGTCTGCAACTAATTGCAGTATATGACGAACCTACAAAAACAATAATTTCGAATTAAAAATGAATGCCTATTTTAATGTGATCACAAACATTAATACGCATTATGTTTCATCAAGCATAGAGGAAATAATTTAATTCAGTTACCAGCCTATCTTTAGCTTCTTTCGTATTATTGGATACAACTTCCCGGCTTACATGTGTAGAAGTCTGAACATTTTTGATATCATCATCGTGTTCTGTAACGTTATTTAATAAACACATTATAAATTCAATTGCTGACAAACTACCTACTATGTAATTGATTACAATTCAATCAATAAAATAGTTCACAAATTTAAGTTACCATATTTCGATAATGGGCTTTTAGGAGGCTGTGGTGGTGGAGGTGGAGGTGGTTCCGCTAGAATATGGGCATGCAACGCTACTTCAGCCTGACGCAATTCTCGAGCCATTTCCGAGCACCGAGCGGCTGACATACGCCAAACTTGACTAAACTTGTAATGGTTCACATGAGAAAAATGACCCGATTTCTTCTCCAAATCATCCATAGTTTGCATAAGTTTAACAATTTCGGCATCAGCTTTAATTTCCTCGATAGCGCCATCTTCCGCGGCCTTACGAATTTTTGTCCGCAATGTATTAGCAATATCGGACATTTTGTTAAGTTTACGCTTTTGTTGGGATCTTACGAAAACATTTTCCTCTTCACGTTTTTTCAGAACCTAGAAAATGATTTCTTAATTCAAGTAACTCAATAGAAGGCTAACTAAACCAGAATATGTTGTTATTATTATTACTTGATAGTTATAGCCGATCTTTTCAGTATTAATAATACACGTCGCTTTCAATTTCTCTAATTCTTTCTGCAGTTCTTGAATCAAAGATTCCAGTTCAATTTTAGCCCCACGATATTTTTCATGGTGGTCCCACATCATAGCTTCTATTTCTTCCTTATGTTCTTCTAACTGTAAGATAAATAACGAAATTAATTAGGTAGTTTATTTACATTAATAATTAACTTAATATTCTTTATTTGATCAACCTGTTCAAATTTATACTCCAAGTGGGCAACTTCTTCTTTATCACGTTGCTTATAAAGAGCTTCCCATCTCTTATTATTATGATCCACCATGGCATCACGTTCTATATTGATAGCTTGCTCTATCAACGATAGTTGCTTTTCATAAGCCTTTTGCATAATAGTCACTTGTTTTTCTACTCTATCTGATAATTCTTTTATATCTTTGTCCTGAAATATTAAAATAATCATGTAATTAAATCTACATACCTTATAATAATAAATGTTTATTAAGGAAAAGTAATTCATAGATGTTCCAAAAAAAAATAACTTAATGAACAAATAAGCTAAGAAAAACCGGCCAAGTGCGAGTCAGACTCGCGCACCGAGGGTTCCGTTCCTAAGTGATTCCAATATTTTTTGGTAAAATAGTTACTCATTGTATTTTTTTTTTTTTATTACACACACGGTCATCTCATCCCAATCTAAGCAGAGCTTGTACTATGGTGGAATCTTGACCAGAGTCCGAGTTAACCAACCGCGCCGTCTGGCCCGTTGTATACAATTCAAGTCATTAAAAGATTTGGAATTGCATAAGATCTGCTTTCAATTCGAAAAAATGAATTGAGTTAGCAATATTGCTTAGCTTCCTTTTTAGGGGCCCTTAGTATTTGATAATGAATTTCAATTTATGACGTATTAAAAAAAACTACTTACTAGGTCTCGTTCAAACCAATTTTCGGTGGAAGTTTGCATCATCGTAATGTACTTACATCATATATTTTTTTTAGTTTTATGATTCTTTATTTTAGAAGTTACAAGGGGGGGACACATATTTTACAACTTTGGAAGTGTCTCTCGCGCAAAACCAAAGACCAAATACCTAAATAGCATTTGAATTAATTTACAAATACAAATCCCGAAAAGTTTAGCGGTAAGTTACAGTTTTATATCCCATGTTCGGTAGTGTGTGTGGGGGGGGGGGGGGGTGGTAGTATAGTATCGTATAGTTCTTTGCAATAACTTTGTATCTAGAACATCTCACTTGCTTATCCAGATCCTCATAATAACCCTCATCCATTCGCTTGAGATCATTTTTCAACTCAGTAATAAGTTGATTCTTCTGGTCCAACAGCTCATCACACTTTCGTTTCTGCTCCTTCATTTCAGCATCTATATCTAGCGGATCTTTTATAGACAGCATATTATCCCAGTTTGCTGTAATGGCCTCATATTGAAGTTGCGCTTCAGCTGCTTCTTCCTCTATTTTCTGTATTGAATCTATAATTTTACTATATTATATTACCTTGTCATTCTACCTATATACGTATGTCACTAGAATTTTAACTTACTTCTCATTTTCTCCGAGAACAGCGCGCGCCTAATGACCTCGCGCTCATCTGTCGTAACTTTAACATTAGTAACTTTGGCAGCCCCATCTAGAGCTAAACGCTGGAGTTCTTCGGCTGCTGTGTCAGTCGCCTGTTCAATAGGTCCTGGTTCTTCTTCTGCTGCTGCCTCCTCCGCAGGTTGATCAGCCCTTAGAACCAATAAGTAGAAAAATAAAATAACCACTGCGGTTTTTTTTTACAAATTGAAGTTAAACGAGTTTTATTAAACACCTAGTTTTACCCGACTGACTGAGGGTTATGTTTTTCGAGTGTATGTATATATGTATGTATATCTATTTTTTTGGCACGCTCTGCAGCCTAAACGGCTTGATTTTAGTCTTACTATTAATCCTCACACTTGAGACTAATGTAACTCAACAGACTGATTAAGTTAAAGAAATAAACAATAAATACTATTCAAATAATACATGATTTTGGGTTTTATTGACATCTGAATTTCTGGTACAAATGACCCGAACTAAGGGTCAATTGTAACACAGGGAATCGATGAACAAATACTCGATTTTGCAGAGTTCTAAAATGATCAAATAAAAAATTTCTCCAAAAACGTATAGAGCATAAGTCTAGAATGCCATATGTATCTGCGATTTTTACGCAGTAGCTTTAGATTTGGGTTTATAAGTGGTTATTTCAAAAGTGGTTCTATTGTCCCCGGTCTACCCTATTTTAAAAACTAAATACATGCATATACACTCGCCACATAATCAGCGTGCTAAAGCTGTAATTAAAGATAATCTAACTGTGATAGGACATACTTATGAATGTTTAGACGTAAATAAAGTTAATTGTAAATGCTTTAAAATAAAGTATGTAGAAAGTTATACGTACTTAGGTTTAACTGTAGATAAAAACTTCAATTGGAAATTGCACATTCATGAAGTCTGCAATAGGCTTAGATCTGTATTAGGAAAAATCTATTACCTTAGTAATATACTTAACAGACATACGTTGTTAGTAGTGTACTACGCACTTGCAGACTTGCTACTCAGCTACGGACTCAGTGTGTATGGACGTACGTTTGCCACATATATTATGGAAATTAAAAAAATACAGATCAGGCTCATAAAGTTTTTAGTTAGCAAAAAAATAAAGGAAAAGTATAGAAACGATTGTGATAGGCTGTTTCAAATATATTGGTATAATTTGCAAAATTATACCAAGAGACAGTAAACTAAAATACTTAATAGGCGTGGAACATTACTATAGTGACGAGTATAAGACCATAAAATATAATAAATACAATACTAAAAGTGTTAGAGATGGAAGAGTGGTACAACCGAGAGCCAAAAACTATTATGGAGAGAGAGTGTCAAAATATCTTGTACCAAAAATATTCAATAACATCGAATTGTTAAGAAAGCAACCTAAATTAAGTAAGAGTGTATTAAAGCTGAAGCTGAGGGAGGCATTGCTCGATGACGCTGACTTCACTTGAAGAGGCGCCATCGAGAAATGAATCCACTCTGCATGTTTGTTTTGTCATATTATTAACCAACAAGGGGGGGGGGGGGACTGTTCTTAGGGTAATTTTAGTTATATACATGTTATTATATTTTGCAGGTAAATGCTTTTCTTGTATGTATTTTTTTTAATAATGGTAGGTATAATAATCTGTAAAGAGCGTGTCTCGCCATCAAACTTAATAGTTTGGCGAGTAGTGTATGTAATAGTTATTTATGTACTTATCATTTATTTTCAATAAATAAAAAAAAAAAAAAAAAAAAAAAAAGAGGGGGGGTATTAAAAACAAAAATTTCGTTATATATGGGTATCAAATGAAAGCTTGTGAACAACTCATTCCATATAATATGTATATGTCGGAGAGTTAAATCGTTGGTCGGACTCAGTTGGATTATGATATTATCGTGGTACAAGGGTTGGGTTAAATAGTAGCAACACTGATTTGACTTTAACGTAAATAACAGACTTAATGAGGGTATGCGTAAAAATTAAGAATACTGATTTGACTATAACGTGAATAACAAAGTTAATAAGGGGATGCGTATTTCTTTTGGGATACCTAGTTAGTTTATCACAAACGCTCGAGCTGTACAAATCTCAGTGCAATCGTTGTTACACCCGGTTCTGAAGCCTATAATTATTTAAGACTATACATGTGTGATGTGAAGTTAAGTGATTATTTAATTGCATTATAACATTCAAGTTATATTCCAAATTATATAGATTAAAAAGCTTTTTTTTCAGTAAAAAAATTTACACAGTCGTTTTTTGTTTCTTTTAATAATTTAATTTACATATATTGTCTTTGTATGTCTTACTACAAAAAAAACAAAGTTATCGGTAATGAAGGACGTCTACTTTGATACTCGTCGGCGTGCGGGCGCAGCGCAGTGAAGCACGCTTGCCACACTGCCGATGCACGATGCCGCCTGGGTGGGGATTGCACCCCCGCTGACACCTGCCGCGTTATTAACGTTATTACGCATAGATAGATAGTGTCCATATTTTGCTGATTTCAAGTTGTTTTTTTTTTACCAAATGATTGAAATGTGTTCTATTACTGATACTGAACCACCAAAAATAAAAATTGTATCATTATTGTATAATACTTACATATTTGAGAGTAGAGAAATTAATAAGAGTTTATTAGGTTCCTTCTCGAGTTTGTAGCGATCACAAGAGCAACCAAGAAGGTCAATCATTTTTTTTTATACCACTGATGTGGCAAACGTGGCACACACGAAGCATCGCTCACGCGTTGCCGATCTTTCCCTCCTCCCCAATGAGCTCTGGCGACCTTACTCACGCACAGGAACACAACTCTACACAACATAAAGTTATTTGGCTGCGGTCTTCTGTAAGGTTGAGGTATTTCCCCAGTCGGGCTGCTCCGAATTTCGAACGAGAGAACAGTTCAGCAGACAGGGGGGCACTTGGCTCTAAGAAGAATTAGCACTTTAAGCTTAATATGATGGGTCAATATTTATAACCATTCAAATTTCAAATCAATAGCATCGGTGGTTGCCATCGAGGAACTATCCCTTAGAGTAGTAATACCGAGCAATCCGATTCCGAAACTAGTCAGTGATTTGTCACTGATTTTGAACAGTAAGAACGAATTACTGCATCGTGTGTTATTGACTTGGCCAATCAGAGCGTTGGTGTCTTTGTCTTAGCCAATCAGAGCGCATTGTCGATGGTGGGAAATTGGCGGAATAGATTGCAAGCAAAATCAACGTCATTACGCTTCTTTGGGTTAATTGTTCGATGGTGGTTGCTGAAATATACCGCTGTGACCGGAGGGAGTGTCACCATAAGGGTTCCTATTTACCTTTTTGTTTTGGATCCCTAAAATGTGTAAAGTATAAACGCAAATTATGTGATTTTTATTCCGCTGCTTATGTATTCTAAAATATGACGCCGTTTTTAAGGGTGCCCCCTTGGTGCCCCCCTATAAGTAGATCCGGGCCTGGCCGCGCCCCGTGTGCAGCCATGTACTAACCTATAGTAATCCTAAAAGTTAACTAAGCCAAGCAAGGGCTCTAGGTAGATAACATTTGCAGGACCGCGTTGACTTAATCCAGCACTGAGTGACCTTAATGCAGTGAATGCTAATCAGCTGATGAATTGTAAGAAGGTACCTAACTATATCTTTTGAAAACTTAGAAGAAGTACGTTCCTAACCATATCATCTGTTTTTTTTTGGGTGCTTCTACATATATTATAACATACTATGACATAGGTACTAGGTACTATTATTTACCTTTTAAGCGCATCTTGCCTTCTTTTGATGCGTAGAGCCCGTGCAGCTTTCCGCTCATCAGGCTCCTGTGAAGTAACCTGAGGCTCCTTTGGTGCCAACACATCATCCTCCTCGTCATCGTAGCCTTTATACATATTTATTTTATTACCTTCTTTTGTAAATTAAAATTGATTATTAAAAAATTGTTTCAATCACAATCAATAATTGTTTCCATTGCTATAGAAATAAAATGTTTTCAATTGCTATGGCAACTCAACAGTCAAGGGCATGTTTGAACGTTAGATAAGAGAAGAGCTCGATTCTCGCGTATTCGACAATATCGCATCGACTTTGGAGAATAAAATCCGAACCCGGGTTCGAATCCTAAAATGAGCGGTGAAGGAAACATCGTGAGGAAACCTTAACATTATCTTTGCACTTTATATTTTCATATAATACTAGCTGCCCGGCGCGACTTCGTTCGCGTAATACCCTACCCTACCCTTCATTTAAACCTTCCACGAATAGTTCAAACCCAAAATTAGCCAAATCGGTCCAGCCATTCTCGAGTTTTAGCGAGACTAACGAACAGCAATTCATTTTTATATATATAGATATATATATAGAAGAAGAAGATTAATTACATGTCTGTCCGCAAAGAGCTGAACCACGGCAGAGATTCATATTTAAATCTTTATAGATAGGTAAGTATATTGTAATCCCTCCCGTGGCTCAGAACCAAAAACAGGGTAGCATTTAAAATCGAAATACTGAAATCAACCATCGTAAACCCTCCCTGACCTGATGTACTGAAGTTCTGAGTAGGTACCTACTGGAAGGATTTCCATATATACGCCCCGGCGCGTGGTCGATCGATAATCACGGCGGCATATACCTACGCAAAATCCACCATAAGATCCCAATCTAAGCAAAGCTTGTAATATGGAAACCAGATAACTGATATAATACATTATGCCTACTACTTTTTTTGTTTGTAAATATTATACTACATACTTACCTAAATTGAAGTCTGTTTTTTACTCGCAAGTGTGTTGAAAAATGTCGTATGACACTCGTGTGCACTCTTGGCTCCCTTATCGCGTTCGCCTGCGGCTCACGCGCTTAATACCGACTCGAGTGTTAATAATCAATTTGCACACATGTATCATAATGTACCTACTATTATTTTATGCAAATATGTTAAGTTGGTTATTACTTGTCATGATAGGGAAAATTGATCAGTGCGATGATAGTAAACGTGCGGCTACCGCAGTTTCATAACTCGATACTTGCTTGTAAATACGTCTATGTAATACTGGGTGGAGATTTCGAGATGGCATATTTTACTTGCAATGAATGTATGTTTGTTCGGGTGAAATCTTGCAAGTCGAATTGCACCCACTTCCAGTGGTCGGATTGACTTGATATAAAGTAGTGTATTGGAAGACAATGCAAGTACAGTCACCAAAAAAGCTTGTATTAACAAAAACTTATTTGAAATCTATGTTGGATTAGTCATGCTGAACAGCTTTTATTATGGGACCAACAATGTTTACTTTCATACATTATGATCGAGCAAGGTTGACATTTACTATAAAAATAGAAACTACTATATAAAGTAAAAAACAAAAATTACTATTAATCCCATAGTAAAAGTTGTTCAGCATGAGTAACCCAACGTAGGTTTCGAAAATATGCCATCTCGAAATCTCCACCTGTTATGATCTGGCTGGATGTATTAAATATATTTAAATGAAACACATGTACATTATAAATTTGTTTTACTTATTTTACTTTGCTTTGCTGTTAAGGATAATACCATCGTATTTCTGTTGGAACCACTTCATGGCATCTTCCTTTGTCAAACGATGGGGGAACCCAACTTTACCAGTCTTCCGTCTTCGGTGTGCTACATTGAAACCTGTAACAATTACAAGTGAATTATAATCAAGTACATTTATTTTATTCCATGTACAACCTATGAGCTGCTAATATAATTAATGAGTCCAGGCTTGGTGGATTAAGTAATACTTTTTAATTGTGTATCATCTTAAAAAATAATATTGTCCACCATAATAAAAAGAAACTATTATTACAAAAATAGTGATCTCTGTATGATGGTACATTTAATATCGCACATGCTTTACAGAGTGAAGTTTATCATATCAGCACTCTTGAACAACAAGTGCACCATATATAAATATGAGTAAATAACTAAATATCTACGGCAAAAAATAACTGAACATGATTACCTGGTCTGCCTAGGACGACGTAGAAGTCGAGACCATAGATACCAATGGAGGGATCATATTTGATACCCAAGTCAATGTGTTCTTGAATACCGAAACCAAAGTTACCAGTGGCTGAAAAGTTGTCACGTCTCAACTCGTATTCTCTGACCTGAAAGAATATATTGCAATTGTCAATTAGAAAGCTACATTGCATTACCACATGATAAACTGAAAAATAAGAAGACTAAACTTCGATCTTAAAGAAAACTTTTAATTTTATAATGTAGCTTTGTTATTTCCGTGAGTATTCTGTACAGTAAGTAGTTAGTGCACAGAAGTTGCAAATTAGAAATATTAATCTTGCACAAGTTTACAAAGAAAAATACATAAAGGTGTAGTTCTTGAACAACTCATGCTATAAACAGCTATTATTAGGTTAAAGGTTAGTTTAACAATTTTAAGTAAAATCTTTATTCACAGTAGGATATATTGTCATAGGGTTCAGTCTGGGCATAGCCTTTATTTAAAAACCAATGCAGTTTGCAGGATAAAAGTATTGTCTTCATATTCATAATAATATGTAGACTGTTATGTATAGTTTCATTCTTTTTCAATTGAACTGGTCCAAAAACTGTGATCAGACACCAGAGAGCACTCAAAAACACCTGAAGTATAATAGTATACATAAATGGAATTACGCAGATAGGGATGCAAGATTATGAAGAATTTAGCGACGTTTTGTTCCGAAGTCATTTGGAAGACAAGGTTAAGCTGGCATCCAAAAAGCTTGGAGTGCTCAACAGAGCGAGGCAGTACTTCACATCAGGGCAAAGGCTGCAACTTTATAAGTCGCAGGTCCGGCCTCATATGGAGTACTGCTGTCATCTATGGGCGGGGGCACCTGGATACCAGCTTGATCCTTTAGACTCGGTTCAACGACGTGCCATCAGAATTGTCGACGATCCCGAGCTCACAAGCGGTTTAGAGCCCCTCAGTCTGAGGAGAGACTTTGCCTCCTTATGTGAGTTCTACCGCTTGTACAACAGACGGTGTTCTGAAGAATTGTTTAAGATGATGCCTGGTGTTGCAAGCGTCCATAGGTTACGGTAACTGCTTACCATCAGGCGGGCCGTATGCTTGTTTGCCACCTCAGTGGTATAAAAAAAAAAATATGTAATTCATAATTCATAGGTTTCAATAATTTTTCAAGTTTACTGTAACAGTGTTCACATTTTGTATGTGTGTGTGATAAATGTGAAATTCCATTGAATGTAGATAGGACAAGAAATTCAAATATGCATCCTTGGAGGTATATTTCCTATGAGGTTGTGTAACTTATAGCTAATTTTTAGTTACATAGTTAAGACAAAAAAAAAAGTTAAGATATGAATGTAAAATATTCATTATAAATAGCATTACAAACCTTGAGTCCCCTCTCGAGGATTTCCTCAGCCTTTGCACCACGCACAGTGCAGTGGACAGCAATCTTTTCATTACGACGAATACCGAAAGATCGCACGGTATATCTGGCTTTAGAGAATACAGGCTGTTGGCCAGTAAGTTGTTCCAACACCTGGTGAAGAATAAAAGTTTTACATTAATCCTAATTACTACAAGCAAATTGATATGTGTGACAACCAAGTTGGTGTGGTTGGTAAGTCCTTACCTATCACACTGTAAGCTTTGTTATTCGTTTTACAATTCCTTAAAAATGTGTATCTGAACTGAAACTATTGTTGCAGTTGGTTAAGGTTCACCTTACGCACCGCAGGTTGTGGGTTCGATTCCCACACAGTACATGCATTTGTGTGCATTAACATGTCTGCATGTCCTGATTCTGGGTGTAATTATGTATATTAAGTATGTATTTACAAACAAAAAGTAGTATATGTAGTATATCAGTTATCTGGTTTCCATAGTAAAAGCTCTGCTTAGTTTGGGATCAGATGACCGTGTGTGAGGAATGTCCCAGGATATTTATTTATTTATTTATCTGTAATAATTTAATATCCATAACTTTATCTGAGACCGGTTTAATATTATATTTGTATCCATATCCAGATCCAAAATTTCATATTCATAAAATCCGTAATAAATAATAGCATGGGGCATTCTTCACACATGGCCATCTGATCCAATAAGCAGAGCTTTTACTATGGAAACCAGATAACTAATTCTTCATATTAGTTTTTTTTTACATTTATGTATATTTATAGATAATTACATACCCACTGAGGAAACACATGTTATCTCTGTCCTGGGTGGGAATTGTACTCACAACCTATGGTGTGGAGGTAGGGTATCTTACCAACCAGCCTATCAACTTAATTTTTCAGAAGTCAAAAGTTTTTATTTATTCAGTTCAGTAGTTTGGTCATATAAAAATAGCCACATAGTCAGACAATATTTATAGGGTATAATAAAATAATTTTATATTGAAGCTTTGTCATTTCCGTGAGTATTCTGTACAGTAAGTAGTTAGTGCACAGAAGTTGCAAATTAGAAATATTAATATTGCATGAGTTTACAAAGAAAAACACAAAGGTGTAGTTCTTGAACAACCCATGCTATAAACAGATATTATTAGGTTATTATAACCTTCATGAGACCATGAAGTATATTCACATTATATTTGTAGCTCTGCTTAGTTTGGGGTCAGAAAGCCGATTATTAACTATTGATATTGATGTGTATGCATAAGTTGAAACAAAGTCTATAAATTGTATTTAATGGACATCTGATGACCATCAGCACAACAGAGGACAAGTGTCTATAGCTTACTTATGTATGTATACTCCAAGATGCCTGTGGCATAGTATTTAGTGGTGCAAGTGACACATGTCTACCATCTAATATACAATTTCTTTGTTCATAGAATATTATTGTCATAGGGCACGGCTTGGGCTTGACCATGGCACTGAATTGGCGTGTATGGATATAAAAGAATACTATATTTACTGGCCTATGAATGAATTTTTACTTGGGATTTGACCAGATTATGCAAAGGTAAGAATGTACCTATTTCAATATAGTGCCTTGATACTTATCAACCAACCTTAGCAGCACGAGTTAGCCTGTCACCAGACTCTCCAACACAGATATTCAGGCACAGTTTCCTGATGTGAAGATTCCGCATAACATTTTTGGAGTTGTCTTTGGGGATCTTCTTCTCTTTCTTGTCTTTCTTCAACGCGGGCGGTGGTACGCGCTGAAATTTATATAATCCTAGTTATCGTATGAAACCTTTCATAGAAATTCAAATAGCCACAGTAAACACGATAGGTTATGCCGAAACTGAAGTTAATATCGCTAAAATACAGTATTCATGATAAATATAGTGTAGCACGTAGGAACTTTTATGGCGTTACAATGATAAATAATTAATAATTTCACTGATTACAGCGGATATAATTTCAATAAAATATTAAAAACACCCACCGCCATGATCACAACTTTTCAAAAAGAACCAGAGACAACATAACCTTAAACGTCATAAACGTCAATGTCAAATTATCCTCTATAAAGCTACCACTACACTACTACACTACTCTCACAGTTAAAAGTTTAGTCGAATCGAGTGTGAAGGGCTATGGTGTAATGAGGTACAGGTCGGTTAACTAAAGCTGGCACGTTTCAACACATTTACACCGTCTCTCTCGCGCAAAGTCAAGCTTATGAGTATGAAGGAGACAGTTATTGTTTTGCTTTTGCTACTGCTCATAAATATAGAGTGGTCTATTTTTGCATTCGTCCATTAGACTTGACTGATTGCAAATTTATGAGTACTGTGAACGTGCCAGCTTTCGTTAACCGACCTGTACTTCGTGCAAAATAATATAAAAGTCAGTCTTCAGACTTCTTTGAGCATTTTTCATTTGGCCATCCATACCCAGTTGCAAAATGTACTATATAACTCTATATGTATACAAGATAACAGGGAAAGTAGTACTGAATATTAAAGGACGCTATTATTCAGGTCATTTCTGATGACTTTGATTCTATAATATTGTATCCGAAAACGGTTATGGAGATATTGAATTTTAAATTTCGACGTTCCGTTAATTTGTACTACCACTTGGGCCTATTCAAATAACATTATTTTAAGATATTATAAACATACCTAATAGATGTTATACCTTTCTGAATAGCTTTAAGAGACGTAGAAGTTTTTAAAATCATTTGCAGAATAAGTTCCATACATTTTTTTTAAGTGTTTCAATGTTAAAATAACACTTAGATAGTCAAACATTATAAATAGAATGATTAATAAAAATTAACAAAAACTGAACCTCCTACTAACAGCTTAAAAATTCTACTCGAGAATAGTTAGAATTATTTTTTTTTAACTAAAAGTTTTTAATTTTGAAACGCTTTAAAAAAAAATTTTGGAACTTATTCTGCAAATCACCTGAATAATACCATACTTTAATATTCAATACTTACTACTTTCCCTGTAACCCTGTATAGATTACACATACAGTACAACTTATATGGATAGTTTTAATCAGTTCACTCTCAGTCATATTATAAAAAAGGTAGGTACAGGTCGGTTAACGAAAGCTGGCACGTTCACAGCACTCATAAATTTGCAATCAGTCAAGTCTAATGGACGAATGCAAAAATAGACCACTCTATATTTATGAGCAGTAGCAAAAGCAAAACAATAACTGTCTCCTTCATACTCATAAGCTTAACTTTGCGCGAGAGAGACGGTGTAAATGTGTTGAAACGTGCCAGCTTTAGTTAACCGACCTGTACTCTGTGCTCGCAGTCCTTGAAATAATTTTTTTTTCATATCGCACCATTAGATTTTTTAAGAAAATGTCTTTTAAGCATCGAACCACTTATAAACATTTATTCTATCAGTTTATTACACATAAATAGACAGTTTTAGTCTAGCAAAGGATAAACGGTCTATTTTTGTCTCTTCTACATAAATCTTTCAAAACATGACTAGCCTGGTTGCGACCCGGTACCGGGCCATCAAAATAAAATACCGGGTCGCAACATTCCCACCTTGTTTTACTATGAGTACCTACTATCGATCGACCACAGCGATCAACGCATCGTACATATTCGTCAGGAATACACAAAATTAGCTCATCAAGCAATAACTTTTTTAATGCCTTTTGTCACAACTTATAAATGTAAAGCTGAGTTTTCAACACTAGTTTACCTTAAAAATCAATATAGAAATTGACTTGAAGTGGAACCTTAGGATAAAACATTCGTCATTTTCCGCGAACATTCTTTGGTAAAAAAAATAAGCAGCAGCTCCATACTTCGCACTAAAATTTTGTGACCTAAATACTAGGCGATACCAAAATATGTACCAAGTATTAATAAAACATTTTTACTATTAATAAGCTTGTATTGTTTTACCTAATGGAACTAGCTTGGGTTTAAAAGTATTAAGTGGGTCACGAAGGGGCAGTGTGAAAATTACCGGGCCATGGCAGAACAATGTTTGGGAAACACTGGGCTAGATGACTAAAAATAATATTTTTGATAATGTTAAAGACGATCTCGTGGTTTTTCTTTTGTCAATTAAACAAATAAATACGAAGATATCATGTGTTAAGTTCCGCATGACGTCACGTCACTTTTGAATCTAAAAAAATGACGTCACCAGCCCCCATTCCCGAACTTTGACTCGATTTATCTTTGTAATTTTTTAATGATTTGGTAAAGCAAAAAATTCGTGTCCAATATTTTTTGATAATTTAACTGATGTACTAATTTGAAATATTTTTTTATCTAGGTACACACGGCTACACATCAAGCTATACATTTCCAGTATAAGGTGACCTCTCATTGTACGGAAATCCCATACAATGCGACACTTATGCGGCTTATACTGGAAATGTATAGCTTGATGTGTTGCCGTGTGTACACACGGCTACATATCAAGCTATACATTTCTAGCAAGGCTGACCTCTCATTGTTCTGAAATCCTTTACAATGTGAGATCAGCTTATACTGGAACTGGAAATGTATAGCTTGATGTGTAGCCGTGTGTACCTATCATCCATATTCTTCAATTACATTTTTGGCGTTTACCAAAACACAAGTTTTTTTTTGTTAGTAGTTATAGGGTGCACGTCCCAATCGCGAGCCAACCAACGCGAATGGTTTAACCTTTATCGATCAGCAACTCTATCAAGCGATATTACGGCGAAGTAAAATTGATTAGGTAATTATTTATTTACTAAAATTATCTCTTAAATTATTGGATATTTTTATTGGTCCATTCTATATCTTAATCTAGTCCATTCTAAATCTTTTGATGATTTATCTTGAGTAGGTACTTTATTATTAAACAACCGGTCGCTAAAACTTATTGGATTCTATTAAACCCGTGTATTTTAATAGCTTTATCTTCCATTTAGATAAGAAGAGGTTACTAAAACTTATTGGATTCTTATTGTAGTAACTAACTATAAAACAATGAAGACACTGACATTTTGACGACATTGAGAATAATAAAAAATTCAGAACCCATTTTGTCTTTGACCCGCAAAGTACTGTTTTACGATATAGTAAAAGACAGTATAAGTCAAAGACTACTATTGTATACTGGGTAGGTACTTAACTACTTAGTAGCTACATAATTAGCGAATTAACGAATTAACAAGGTGCATTATGGAAGAAGCACGTAAAGTCACATCTCTGCCAAATAAAAAGTACAGGAGGTACTTTTGTACGATTTGTAATGTATTTACAAACTCCGATAATCAGCTAAATCAACATTTAGAAGGTGTTCGGCATCATCATAAAACATTAATTAATCACCCTCCCAATATTTTGAATTCAAATGAACATGAGTGCGATTTCCGATTTTATATTCCTATGTTTATTCTAACCATCATAACAACGTATGTTTTTTGTTACGTAATTGTACAGTTGACCAACTGACGGGTATGGCTATTTATAATATAATTATATAAATTAAAACATTTATTATAATTTTAACGACGCCTTAAATTTCGCGCCATTATTTTAATTGGTGGATAAATCGTCCCCAAGCGTTCGCGGCTTCTATGCGCACGAACGAACGCGCAGAACAATGAGGTAGCAGCCATTTTATGTCGGTGTCTAAGAAAAACATAATTCGAATGGCCAATCTTAACGAAATTGTGTAATTAGTGATATAATTTATGTGATTCTGTACACACTTCTATTATTAGGTGTTTCTTTACTTATGTGAGTAGAATCTAAGTTTTGCTATACATAGAACTATACATTTTCATGCGTATTTATCACTAAAACGAATATAACAAATTTATAACTCATTCCCTCCATACATTAGAAAAGGTCGTTGTATTTACAATAAGAATGATGTTATGTGCACTGCTTGTTTATGTTTACAGTCGCCAGTCAAAAGCTTTTTTTCCAAATTAGTTTTGTTGATTTAGCAATAGAATGTATATATGACATAACTTTCACCGAAACGATGAATATTGCACTTATTAGCTACTAATTTATTGTTTCTACATTAGTAACTTCTTGACTTGTAATAGTTACAATTACTTGTCGGATGTCAACCGGCGTCGCGCAGCCTCGGCTTGAAAGTTGGGCACAAAATTCAATAACGAATTGGCCATTTTATTGATGGCCGGGGGGAGGCTGGGTGGAGACAGGCGGTCGGTGAGCTTCCGCCATTTAATATTTTGTTACAGATTCTAACTGTTTTTATAGTTTTCTTGTTTACATTTTCATAATACCTAGTGCTTAGTTAGTGATAGTTATATATAGAGGGACCTTTCTTTACATACCTAGATGGATCTTCAATATGCCGTGTACATTATGAAATGAAAAAATAGCGCGCCTATGTGTGTGAAATTTTATAATATTCATAAATATACAATAAATACATAGGTCCTTCACATCACTCCTTCTATTTCCTATTACTACATTTTTCTATGATCAGTCAATTATTTAAACAAAAGAAGTTGAATGTTACTGTCATTTGGGACTCTAATTGGGAATATAATTTAACTTTATTTATTAATGTATAATTCTGTGTTCAAAACTTGTTTGTTTTTATAATTTTCATTTCTGAATTGTTTGTTACCGCACCCACTAAATATTTCTATGATGATTGTTAACATAAAACTGTTAGTAGACTTGTTAAGTGGCTTGCAAGTGTTGCATTCTTTTAATTATCATTTTTGTGGAGCTTTTTTTTATCATTTCAATTAGTAGGTATGATATTATTATTTTATTGTTTATATCATTGTTTTGTTAGTTTATTTTGTGTATGACAATTTCAAATATACTTTATTTACAAATGTAAACTGCATTTTTCATTCAATTATTATGATTTTGGGGATCAGAATAGGTAGTTATTATGAAGGTATAAGAATGAATTCTTCATTTTGGATATACCCTTTAAATGTTCAGTATTCAATATTGATTATTGGTTGGAAGAAGTAGGTGGTATATAAAAACTTCATGTTTTATCTAGAAAATCATTGCAAATGCAAAATATGTCCAAATCACTATTAATTCACAATGCATTTATTTGTAATGTCAGGTGTGCACCTTAATGATTCCATGATGTGCTTCAGCTTCAAGTTGATGAATCCTGTTGACCAAAAGATTTTACCCATTGGTACTTGTGAGGGATGCGCATCCTATTATAACAATTGATGTCATTGTTATATTTTTAACCATGAGCATTGACTCATGGTTAAAAAAAAACAAAAATGTCTTTAACTCATTGGAGTTAAAGACATTCTTTAACAATATCAGTACTTATAAAGCCAAATTATCACTAAAAATTAATAATCCTAATTCTTTTGGTGTAACTACACAAAACTTTTTAAGCTTTTGCTAACTAAATTCATTCTTATTTTAATGTATTGTTATATTTATGTGCACAAATAGATAGACTTTATAAACAATATTATATCTATTGTTGATTATTAAAAATAATAAGCATTTTCCATAGCGTTATTTTTATAGAATACCAGTTTCTGCCCCATGGTCCTACCTGGGTCCTAGAGGGATTACTAGATGTAATTACTAGGAGATACTAGATGTAATTGGCAAATTAACAACAAAAAATGTTTTGCTAATATTATTTGAAATTCTGTAGATTTGTTCCTTTTGATTAAATAAATAAAATAGTACATAAAACAAAACCAAATGAAATATATATATAGTGAAAATAATATACCTAGGCAAATGATCTGTATCCATGTGCAAAGTTCGATCAAGTTGTCAAAAGTCCATTCAGTTGTTGCAGAGCTGAATGGTAACAAACATACTTACTAATGCTTCAGCTTTTATAATATTATCCAGAGAAATAATCTAAGTATATATTATAGGTATCTGATATCCTAGTGGGTAAATATTTTGAGGTAGCATCATTTCGGGTCAAATGTTTGGTTTGTGGTGCCCTTTGGACCAACTATGAAATTACGAAACTAAATAAAAATGTTTTTTTCTTTTCGGGATTTCAGAGTTGTTCCCATATTAAAATTAGACAACATGATAAAACCACCATAAGTTTCGAAAAGCTCAGTTTCCAGTGGGAGATATAAGTGATGATAAAGTGGGACCATTTGTTTTCTTGAAAATGTCTTATAAGACCAAAATCTAATTAGGTTTTTGTTTGTATGCAGTTGGCAGATGTTGAGAATGGGGCAGTATCGAGTTCGCCATTAGTTTCCCGGCACACTGGGGCGTGGGCGTCGGGGGAGTGGCACGGGGCGTGGGGGTCCCCGTGCCACCTCCCGGCGACCTACTCGCCACTATCTCCATGTTCGAGCAGCAGATCAAGGCTGAACCTATGAGGTGAGCTGTCTTCATACCATACATAATAAAATAGTGCAAGTGGTAGTCTCAAATCAGGCAGATATACACACTTGTACACAGCTTAATTAGTAAAAAAAAAACCGGCCAAGTGCGAGTCAGACACGCGCACCGAGGGTTCCGTACAAACCTATAGGTATATAAGTAAATGGTAGTATAGACCTGAGTATTTGATATGAATTTAAATTTATGACGTATTAAAAAAAAACTACTTACTAGATCTCGTTCAAACCAATTTTCGTTGATAGTTTGCATTGTAATGTACATCATATATTTTTTATAGATTTATCATTCTCTTATTGAAGTTACAGGGGGGGGGACACACATTTTACCACTTTGGAAGTGTATCTCGCTCAAACTATTCAGTTTAGAAAAAAATTATATTAGAAACCTCAATATCATTTTTGAAGACCTATCCATAGACACCCCACACTTATGGGTTTGATGAAAAAAAAAATTGAGTTTCAGTTCTAAGTATGGGGAACCCCCAAAATTTAATGTTTTTTTTTCTATTTTTGTGTGAAAATCTTAATTGCGTTCACAGAATACATCTACTTACCAAGTTTCAACATTATAGTTCTTATAGTTTCGGAAATAAATGGCTGTGACATACGGACGGACAGACAGACATGACGAATCTATAAGGGTTCCGTTTTTTGCCATTTGGCTACGGAACCCTAAAAACCTATTGTGCAATAGTCTTTACTTGAGGTAGAGTCAGATTTAAGGTAATTGGAACTTATACCTTTTCCTCAGAATTAAAGAAATAGGTTTGTGAGTTATAAACTCCCCTTCTAAAACATGAAATTCCATACAATTCAGCCAGTTAATGACAATTAATATTTGTTTTTGAAAGTAATAATTGAATCATGTTATATATTACAGTTTCTACACATCCCATGCCCACGTTCACTCCGGTCCACCCACATTAATTCGCCCCGACTCAAACCAAACCATCATCAACATGCAGCACCACCAATCACATCAGGAGGACTCCAAGGACAGCCTGATAGTACATCAACAAGTACAACACCAGCAGGATCTTATGGAGCAACACCAACAACACCAAGAATTGCAGCAACAAGATGATGAAGTAAGCTTCTACATAGATTGATAAATTAACTATGTTTACAGTCCAAGAAATACATTTTGAAGTTTATAAATACAGAGAAAATAATAGTCCTTATTTCTTTAGGTTAGGTTAGGTTCATCTATATTAGTATATAAATAACCATAGATTTAACAGATAAACCTTATTGCTATGTAATAAGGTTAATTTTGCTTTAATATTCTTAAATATCATAAGGTATTTCTTACATTTATCACAATTTGCCTATGGTAAGTCCAAGGTGGTAAGCACACTTCGAGAAAAAAACCTCTTAGTAATACCGAGCATTCTAATTTAATTTATATTCTGATTTATAACAGTACCAACCAATCACTGTATCTAATGTTTAGTGTGTTCTTCACTTAGCCAATCAGAGCGACGCGGCAAGCTTAGATAGCAATGGAATATAGAACTTTGTTTACTACACAAAAAGGTGCACATTTCAGTGAGAGAATTCATGACAAGTGACTCACGCCGCCTTCGACCTTCGAGGCCGACTTTTCTCCCTGAAATGTGTACATATTGGTTTACTAAATAAAAATAATAATTCTATTGTTATTTTAAAAAGTGTGCGCCGCGTCGCGTCACCTCTTGGTGTGAGTTGAACCTGAGGCCTCCTAACCTAAGCATATTTCAAGTTGTTTTCACGACCTCCGTCACAGTTTTCGACGTCACCGCTTTTAATTGCTATCACATCTAGTTTATAATAAAACTGGAAAATAATTTGTAAATGTCACTAAAAATAAAGATTTTTTCATTCTCCTGTTTTCACAGCTGAGTTTCAAAGGAATGGATGACGAAGGTGTCGACATGGATATGGATGGTCGGCAATGTTCTCAGGTAATTTCCTTTATAGAGTTCCGAACCAAAATGTAAAAATGGAACCTTTATGGTGCCACTACGTCCGTCTGGCTCTCCGTCTGTCACAGTGCTATATTTCAGCAACTCGCAATGCTATCGACATGAAATTTCGAATAGATTTAAATATGTATTGCTTACCCAACTTTTTTTCAAAAGGAAATATACAAAAAGTTTTTTTTTAGTTTTTTTACATGTTCAAATGGGGTGTCATATGAAAGGGCTTCATTTGTAAATTCCATAACACGTTTTTATTTTCTTTTCTTGTTTAGTTTTTGACTTAGGTATGATGAAAATTTACAAAAAATTACCTAAAATACCTTCGGCGCGCGAGACGAACTCAGACTCGCACTAGGCCGGTTTTTCTTTATACTAGCTGTCCCCCACGGTTTCACCCCCATTATTCCCGTGATAAAAATATCCTATATCACTGAGATAATGTAGCTTATAAAAATAAATATCCTACATTCCTCACACACGGTCATCTGATCCCAAACTAAGCAGAGCTTGTACTATGGAAACCAGATAACTGATATAATACATATACCTACTACTTTTTGTTTGTAAATACATACTTAATTTACATAATTACATCCAGACTCAGGACATACAGATATGTTCATGCTCACAAATGTATGTCCTGTGTGGGAATCGAAACCACGACCTGCGGCGCGATAAGTGGAATCTTAACCAGAGTCTTAACCAACCGCGCCAGCTGGCCCGTCGATGTAATGTAATATTTTTTCGAATTCGACTGGTAGTTCCAGAGATTAGCGCGTTTAAACAATCAACCATTAAACTCTTCAACTTAACTTTATATTAGTATAGATAATATTTGATTGTAGTAAAACTATATCTAAATATATCTTTCCAACAGGGTATGGTGGTGGACCTGGGATCAGTTCAAACAAAAATGGAAGTTCCAAATGGCGGGCAATCAGCACCGCGTTCAAAACCACAAGCCTGTAAGGTAAGTAACATTTATAAAAAAAAAAATGGTACAAAAAATGTAAAAGAACAAAATTACGAACTTACACTTGGAACATTAAGTTTGTACGGAACCCTCACAGCTAGAGTCCTACTCGCATATTTACGTTTTATTTTTCATTTTCTAGTAATTACTACAACAATGTAAAAGAAATAAGTAAACAATAATGAACCTTTCGCCTGTTTAAATAAAAGTCATGTTTTCTCTAAAACTTCCGTATAAACAGTCCTCTCAAAATTGAACTAGCTACATCTCGTAAAGAGCTGTTTGTAAGTGCTAATAGACGACCGAACATGATTCGGCCAAACCAACGGATTTGGTTTCGAACCATAATGCGATCATGTGGCGAATGGTAGGGTGTACACAGTGGCGTAGCTTGCCCTAGACGAACCCTGTATCAAAATTACTTTCAGTTTTATTTTGACGAAAACATTGTCTGTTTGTGTGCCAATAAAATAATAAAAATATACTTAAGTAACCTACTTAACTAATATATACAATCCCCAAGGTCAGTGCCTTTGGGAAAGGTTCCCATAAGGCTGGCCACATTACTTTTACTTTTTGCTCACAGATTTTAGTATTTCTATGTACATAGCCCATAATTTTTATTTATAACTAAGCTTGTTGGATCTTACCTACGTAAATTTATAGACTTTTATATTTGCAGGTTTGCGGCAAAGTTCTATCGTCCGCGTCATCATATTACGTCCACATGAAGCTTCACTCTGGAAACAAACCTTTCCAATGTACAGTAAGTAATTATTTTACCATAACCAAGTTTTTAATATCAACAACTAAACAGAAAAAAATGCGCTTGGGGTAAGAAGTTGTGTGTGTGTTTATGTTATAACTTTCCTCGATAATTTTTGGTCAGATTTTTGCATATTACAATTCAGAGCAGATTCTGAGTTTCAGAGACCACAATGTTTATTGCGATGAAGCATTACGTATGATGTGCGACGGTTTATCGAAAGGGTGTTCGTTTAATTTTCGTAACGAAATCTACGCGATAATTTAGTCATATACAACGATGACTCAAAATATACGCGTTATCGCTATGCGGTTCTGGTATTAGAAAGTATTTGTTGGTCACAAGGGGGTTTCCGCTCATCGGGTTAACCCGAAGAGTGCAATCTTCCGACGAGCACTCCCCGGCGACTGCCCACCCCGAGGTTCGAACTTCCCTCAAGTTCTTGAGCTAACAAGCTCAAGGCAGAAGGCAACAGCCTTTTCACTAGGTCAGCAGGCCCTTAATTTTCTTAATTTATTTAGTTAATCTTACTTGTCTAGTAAAAATATAATCTTACTTAGGTATAGATAGGTGCATATAAGTACAACACTAGGGATGGGGGGAGTGAATAATGTTTACATAGGTAGACAACTGTTCAATTAAATACAAAAAAAGTTCTGTGTATATCCCTGAATACTACGGCTCTGAGACTACGTTCTGGACACATTCTCTTAAATAAATTCGGATTTATTATGGGCAAAGTAAATACAACAAATTGCTTAGAATGTGACTCAGTTGAAGACGTATATCATATCATTATGGAATGTGTACGGAACGAGGCCCGGAGATGGCGCATGTTCATCGAATTAAATATAGTTGCTAGTGATGTTGGTTGGTGTAATAGTATCCTGGCATTTCCTACCTCGGAGGAGGCCAGGCTGCTTTACAAGCTAGTTAATTCAGGGATTAAAGCCCGAAATGTTTGATTTATGATTTCTGTTCTTATTTATGTTTTATTGAAGTATTACGGAGGTGACATTTTCTTATTGAAAAAAACCTCCAAATAAATAAAAAGAACTAAAAATAAATAAATAAGAAGATTATACTTAATTGACTCGTCTAAATGTTTTTTATTATAGTAAAAAAAATTTTTTATACAACTTAGTCGGTAAACAAGCATACGGCCCACCTGATGGTAAGCGGTTACCGTAGCCATATGGACGCTTGCAACACAAGAAGCATCGCTCACGCGTTACCGACCATTCCCCCCTCCCCTATGAGCTCTGGCGACCATACTCACGCGCAGGACCACAACTTTACACAACGTAAAGTTATTTGGCTGCGGTATTCTATAAGGTAGAGGTACTTCCCCAGTCGAGCTACTCTTAGAGCGAATAAACGCTATGCTCTACCTCTATTTACGAATTTAAGAAATAAATTAAATTACAACGTGGAAAGACCCAAATTGATAAATATCTATTAAGAGGACATTGCTTGTTGGTAGGACGGCGAGGGTACTGGGCACTGCTGGAGGGTAACATACTTCCCCGGGGCGGGCTAACACAGTGGCCGTTGTTTTCTTCTTCCTCTTCTTGAAGACTAGCACTTGTGCGACCTCGGTCGATGAGGCCTCGGCACCGCCGAAATAGTATAGTAGTGCACTAACATGCTTCAACATGGTTAATCATTATATATGAATACTCGAATATGGGAACAGGGTGCCAATTCTCACCCAATCGAAATTGATCGCTCGATCGAAAAAAGTACGAATACGAATTTTTATCGAGTGTAAATCACGTTAGTACGTTATTCTGGCAATTTCAAGGCAAATTTCAATATTTAGAAAGAAATTCAGTCAACTCGACCTTTGATTGGTCGGGTCCGTTCGAATTGACTCCGCCCCACATAACCGTAAGTTCAATTCGAAGGTTATTTCGAAGGACGCGAGAATTGAATCCCAGGACAGGTAGACGATGATGACTCCAGAAATAAGTATTTTAGTATCACCAGAAGAATGGATTTACACCGTCTTATTCTGTACTAAAATTATACATCATTAGTCTTCAAATCTTACATTTGTTAGCGAATCTTTTGAAAATTGTGTTGGTATTGATTTGTCAACTAATTTGAATATTCTTACATCATCATATCAGCCTAGGGATGTCCACTGCTGAACATAGGCCTCCTCCATTAACTTCCACTTCAAACGGCTTTGGGCCGCTTGCATCCGGCGTCCAGCGATTTTGACCAGATCGTAGGTCCACCTGGTTGGAGGTCGTCCCGCACGGCGCTTTCCAGACATCATCATCATCAGCCTATAATGTCCCACTGCTGAGCACAGGCCTTTCAAAAATTAGGGTGAAAGGGAATGGGCAGATACTCCACCACGCGTGCCCACTGCGGATCGGTGGAGGTAGGCTAGTGGTGAACCTACTGTTGGAGTTTTCAAGCCGCCTAGAAGGCCTCCAACTAGCTTAACGACTATCACAATTAAGTGATAACCGGGACAGACCAAAGGCTTTACGTGCCTTCCGAAGCACGGAAACCGATTTGAAATACCACTAGGCGGTCACCCAACCAGGTACCACCACGACGGTAGTAGCTTAACTTGCCGATCGATTAAGGACGGCTTGTCATGCTACACGACGAGGGCTTTTACAGACATATTTATTATTTATTCTTACATATTTAACTAAATTAATTCTAATTTGTAAATCTTGATTTCCCTGAAATTATGGAATTTATTCCCTTGTAAAAATCTTATTGTGATGATCAAAATTATAGATCAACACTTCAGTAGCTATGTACGTTCGTGCAGGTATGTGACGCAGCATTCTGCCGCAAACCGTACCTGGAAGTTCATATGCGCACTCACACCGGTGAACGGCCTTTTCAATGCGACTTGTGCCTCAAGAGATTCACGCAGAAGTCCAGTCTCAATACGCACAAACGCGTCCACACTGGTAAGTTATTGTCAAGACTACAATTAGAGCTCCTGCTAAGCCTCAGATCATGAATTAGGCGTTCGAAGAACAGAACTTGTTAACATTCTGTTCTTAGTAGGCCAATTAATATTTTTCAATTATTTTTTAATTTGAAGTCTATACTTTATGAAATTTTGCCAAATTTTCATTCATGCCAAAGTTTCTTGAAAAATATTGATTAAATATTATAGCAATTGTTTTGTTTAGTTATTCAATTTTATTTAGTGCAAGTTTAATGTAATTTCCATATTAACATTAAGCTATTGAAGTTATTCAATATTACCCGTGAATTATAATTGGAGCGTAGATAAGACTTACGTCAAATTATTACAATAGGTATAGGAAGGAGGTTCTTCATAAACTTATATTATTATGTTAAAAAAAATACCGTAAGAAGTACATAAAAAATTAAAGTTTTTATTTATATGGAAGTTACGTTTAAGTATATCACGCCGCACTAAAATATAATTACCGTACAAAAAGTGAAAAGTAGATCCCATGTTCTGAGTACCATGAGGGGATTGTTGAACAAACAATCAGAACTTAATTTTAAACAATTGGATTTATTTATTTTCAATCAAGTTGACCTCCTCCTGTTTCCGCGAAACCAAAATATGTAAAAACAAAATTTGTTTATTATTATTTTATTTTTCAATTTATTTACACTTTTTTTTTTAAATATTGGTACATATTTTGCTTATATCCTATTTTGACGCCCTGATATTTGAGCTTTATATGTATTGTCTTTTCTAAAATTGTATGTATTTATATTTTTATAAATGGATGGAAATTATATTTTTTGAGGCATGTTTCCCATTATTTTACTTGAGTACTTCTAGAAGCAAAATTGATTTCACATACAGTTAATTTTTTTAATTATAAAATTCATAATACCCGCCGAGTAACATCTAAGTATGTATGTAGATAGTTGGTTTTAATTTGTCATTTTGTTTTATCAAATATGATTAGACTTGTAATAATATAGATACCTTTCGTATTATGTTTATTTTCCAAGTGCTTACTATAACTATGAGTACGCGGCCTCTGGACGGAGCTTCTAATAAACATTTATATACATAATTTATATCACATATACCTATCGTATCGTATTCGGATCCTTCGGTCTACACACATTATGTACGACACTGGTGCGACACACAGTTCGTTGATGAAATAGTTGACAATACATATGCTTAACTTAAAAGTGAATAGTTTTTGAGTTGTGTCTAATAGTAGATTCACAAAAAATCAGGGCGTGAGGAAGGCTTCGTTGATGTGAGGTAAACAGGGGGAGGTAAAGAACTCACAATTGATGAATGTCGATATTGATAACATTGTGAGCGATGAAGTAGACAAATCGATTGTGTGTTCTTGCACAAGTGGGTGTGCTGTGTCCCAAACACAGTGTGTGTTGTTGGAATGTGGCCTGCCCTGCGTTCTAGATGAGCACATGCGCGCGTTGATGGTGAAGGACCGCCCCTACAAGTGTGACCTCTGTCAGATGCGGTTCACGCAGAGCTCCAGCCTCAACCGACACAAGAAAATACACACGGGTGGGTTGACCTCTTTCGCACCGCACCGTACGCCAAGCCCCGCCCCGTGCCGACTCTCTATCTATCCATTATTAACGTTGTATCGATCTCACTCGGCTCTTACAGCTCTAGATCTCTCCCTCCGTAGAAAGTAAAATGCCATGTTTTGACTTGTACGATGGTTTCGTTCAGAGGAACACAAACGTGCGCTGCTGGCTAAGGAACGTCCCTACCAATGCGGCATCTGCTTTGTGAGATTCACCCAGAAATCGAGTTTGGGCCGGCACGGAAAAATACACACCGGTGGGTCCCTACCTCTACTGCCTACTTGTGCGTGGCGTTTATCCTTGAGGCAGAACGGTACTATATAACGTATAATTTGTTGAAATAAAAATAGCCGGCCTCCCCCTGAATGCGAGTGAATGGTATAATATATTTATCAAAATAGGTTTATTTAAATAAAGTATATTGTTTGAGAGGGTGCAGAGTTGCTATATCGAAACTCGTATAACTTATAGAGGAGCACAGACGAGCCCTGTTAGAGAAAGTGCGGCCGTACCAGTGCCACATCTGTTTTATGCGCTTCACTCAGAAGTCCAGCCTGGGACGACATGGGAAAATACACACTGGTAGGCATTTTCCCCTAAAATCCTTAAGTAGACAATGAATTTGTTATACATATTACGTTAGCTCTCTTACTAGGCACTATCATGTATGGCAGTGCGTCGTGCTGGACCGTTGTTGTAGCTCTATTTTGTTGGTATTTCTAGAGGAGCACATCCAATCGCTGATCAACAAAGTGCGCCCCTATCAATGCGACATCTGTGACAAGAGGTTCACTCAGAAGTCCAGCCTTGGCACTCATAAACGTATACACACCGGTGGGTCCCTTGATATTGCAATTATTTTATTTTTCATTCGGTTTCCAAGCCACAATTACAACACATTTACTCGTTACTGCTTTTGATAGCTTATATTACTTTTTGCTGTTGTGGCTTTGATACCAAAGTTTTGTGAATAGTTTTAAGGGCTCCCAAATTCCTAAATGTTAAGTTATTTGCCACGTTATGCGGTTCGGTTCTATTTCTTACAAACTTTGTATAATGTACCTAGATAGTTATCGAAACATATGTTTAAATAAAATAGGATGCACACGCTCAAAAACTATTCACAAACAGTTATAATAAAGCATGTGTACGTTGTGAAGATTTCCTTTACGTTCAAGTAGGAGACAGAAAGTCTGATGGACAAATAAAATCGTTAAAATTCCCTCATGGTAGTTAACATAAGTTACCTACCTACATACATATATTTATACATATAATTTGATTGATTGGTATGCGATTGCGTGAAGCAAGCAGTAGGTATGTGCCTAGTGTAGTGTAGTATTATTTGTCCATCGTGGTTTTGTTTTGTTTCTCTGTCCCCCCGTGTCCGTGTGTGGCGGCGCAGGGGAGCGGCCGTTCCAGTGCACCGTCTGCCTCAAGTCCTTCACGCAGAAGTGCGCGCTCAATTTGCACGAAAAAATACATACGGGTTAGTAGCCCACATATATATATATATTATAACTCCTCAGTATTCCTCTCGATAAGATTAGCGACTACTTGCGACTTGTCACGCAGCAGTCACGCATCTCATTTAGCGTCATGCTTCGTTCCTATTTTTCCGTTGCCCGCCTAACCCGTTGTTTTCACTCCCTATTACGACGGCTTCCATCTCGTTGCTTTCGACTAACATCTCGATTTCTTTGATTAACTCATTCATATGCGCGCTTTACGTACTTCTGCATTGACCGATAATTTCCAGCCTATCATGTTATCGATCCGCCGGTAATCATCTTTCATCTTCCACTCCACATTCATCTCGCGGTGATTTTAGCATACCTATCATTTTTTGTATTTCATTTCTTCATGAATATTAATTCTTTCACAAAAGCGGTAATGCAATCGCCGCTATGACGCAATAATGGCGCCTCAGTATCATTAAGTGGTGCTGGCTATCAAAATTGGGTTCAAAATTGGGGCGAAACGGTCGCCGCGTGCGACGTAATGTGGTCGAGATCGGCAGCGGGCGGGCGACCAATAGCAGCAAGCATATCAGTACCGGCTTGCTATGCGTCGGCGAGGTGCGTTACTCGCTTTTGTGTGTGCACTGGGCGCAGTGCAAGGGCGTCCTTTCACGTGCGGGCAATGCCCGGCGGCGTTCGCCCGCCGCCCCTACCTGGACATTCACATGCGCACGCATACAGGCGAGCGGCCCTATCAGTGCGACGCGTGTCTCAAGCGCTTCACGCAGAAGTCCAGCCTCAATATACATAAGCGGACGCACACAGGTGGGTGACAGTCGCGGGCCGGACTGGCCCCCCGCCCGCCCCAGCCAGCCTCTCCACTGACACTCTACCTCTCCTCCAAATCTCGCTACGTTCATGCCTCGCGCCCGCTCCCTAACAGAACTATCGTCTGTCTATATGTACACACGACCGTGTACCGCGTTTCTAAAGATTTGGAGCGGAGTTAGCGGCGAGCGGCGACCAGTCCGCGCCGCGATCTCCGTAGTGCGAGGGCGTCTAGCGTCCTTGCGGGCTCGCCGCTGCTATAATATACATATGTATTGGGCACCAGTCCAGGGCAGACCGTTCCAGTGCCTGTCGTGCCCCGCCGCCTTCACCTGCAAGCAATACCTGGAGATACACACGCGCACGCACACCGGCGAGCGGCCCTATCAGTGCGACATCTGCCTCAAGCGCTTCACGCAGAAATCCAGTCTCAACATTCACAAGCGGACACACTCAGGTATGTAGCTAGAGAGCGGTCGGCCCGCGCCGCGCATCCACGGTAGGGACGCGTCATCGTATGTGGGCTACTGTAGTGTAGTGTCGTGTCGTGTCGTGTCGTGTCTAGTCGCGTCGCGTCGCTTGTTCCGAGTGGTCCGAGAGGAGGGTGCCGCTCGCTCAGCGCTAACCGCTGCGTGCTCGTCCACAGTGCAGGGGCGGCCCTTCCAGTGCCTGTCGTGCCCGGCCGCGTTCACGTGCAAGCAGTACCTCGAGATACACAACCGCACGCACACCGGCGAGCGCCCCTACCAGTGTGACGTCTGCCTCAAGAGATTCGCGCAAAAATCAACACTCAATATACACAAAAGAACGCACACAGGTCAGTCGCTCTCACTTTGGGCACGTTAACCATTTTCATTTATTTAATGCGTTTACGTTACGAATTACGATTGACTAGCTTTAATATATTTCATATGTCTACTGTGTGTTTAAAATTGAAGTTGTCGGTGCCACATATCGGGACTCGATATCCGTTAATCGTGATCCTTGTCGTGAGTACTCACATGAATTGTTTACTTTTGAAAGTTGTTAATGTAATGTAATGGTGCGTTGGGGTGGTCAGTGCAAGGTCGGCCGTACCAATGCATGGAGTGCCCTGCGGCGTTCACTTGCAAGCCGTACCTGGAGATCCACATGCGCACGCACACCGGCGAACGCCCGTTCGAGTGCGATGTCTGTTACAAACGCTTCACGCAGAAATCCACGCTCAACATACACAAGCGAATTCATACCGGTATGACAACAACAAGTCGCGTCCAGTAGACTTGAACACAACTTCTACTGTGATATCAGTCTCACACGGTAGCAGTTTTGTTTGATAAATTAACGAAGACATTTGAGAATTCAATTAAACACTATATTCATTATTAATTGAGTAATATGTATATAAATCTCATTCGCAAATGGTCTTCGTCTAATAATGCTTACAAGATATTGGTGATTGACGAAAAAATAATAAAAATTTATAAGTAGGTATAGATCAATTTTCGACGGTTTGTTGAAATTTCCAGCTGCAGTCAATCACGATTTCACGATATAGCAATGTTAAGAAGACGGCAAATTGCAGGTACAGATTCATCTCTCTGAACTTGATGATGTGGCACCGACAACTGATTCTTGTTTATATTTTTTTCATCCGTTGCATCATCCATCACATCACTTAAGTTTCAATATTATATTATTTATTTTAATTTCTTGGCTTCCATTCATTAGTTTTTCATAATGCATCATACTGTCTAATTGCATCTTGCCGTCTTTCTAACATCATTTGCCTTCATTCTTGCTTTCCATTCATTATTTTTAAATATCAAGTTAATGCTTAACTATTTCATGAATCTTATAGCCTGTTAGTAGTAGTAGTTTAAATGAAAGTACACATCAAGGTTTTATTAAACAAAATGTTCAATTTTACAGGTGAACGGCCATACGCTTGTGATATCTGTCAGAAAAGATTCGCTGTGAAGAGCTACGTGACCGCCCACAGGTAAACTCGTAGGCAAATTCTCGCGATAAAATTAATTTATAAATATTTTATGAAAAACATTAATATAACGCGTCTTTTCGCACTTTCCTACACCAAAAAGGAAGTCCCGTCTTCGTGGAAGACTGCCCACGTGCACCCAGTGCCCAAAAAGGGCGACAGATCAGATCCGACGAATTACAGGCCTATCGCCATCACCTCCCTTCTCTCCAAAGTCATGGAGCGTGTGATCTACACGCAGCTTTTGAGATACCTGGAGGGTCACGATTTGTTGAGCGACCGACAGTATGGCTTTCGCCACGGTCGCTCAGCTGGTTCACCTCCTTGTGTATCTCACGCACCGTTGGTCACTCGCCATCTAGAGTCATGGTGAGGCATTGCCAGTGAGCCTAGATGTGGCGAAGGCGTTCGATCGGGTCTGGCACAGGGGTCTTCTAACGAAGTTACTTTACAGTTAGATTATGCAAATGGATTGCCAGCTTTCTGTCCAGCAGATGCATAAGAGCCGTCGTCGACGGTAGCTGCTCCGATATTATGGACATAAATGCTGGCGTTCCGCAAGGCTCTGTGCTGTCCCCAACACTGTTCCTACTGCATATCAATGATATGCTGTCTATTGACGGCATTCATTGCTATGCGGACGACAGTACAGGGGACACCCATTACACGGGCCCTGCAAATATCCCTCGTTCCGAGGTAGAGGACAGCCGCGAACGGCTGGTATCTGAAATCGAGAGTACACTAACTAGTGTCTCCGATTGGGGTCGACTAAACCTAGTCCATTTCAACCCCAACAAGACCTAAGCCTGCGCGTTCACCGCTAAGAAAACCCCATGGTCTGTGGCTCCACAATTCCAGAACACTTCCTTGAACATCAGCCAAAGCATCGGGGTCCTTGGCGTCAAAATTTCTAGCGACGTTTTGTTCCGGAGTCCTTTGGAAGACAAGGTTAAGCTGGCATCAAAAAAGCTTGGAGTGCTCAACAGAGCGAGGCAGTACTTCACATGGGGACAAAGGCTGCAACTTTATAAGCCGCAGGTCCGGCCTCATATGGAGTACTGCTGTCATCTATAGGCGGGAGCACCTGGATACCAGCTAGGGACTTTAAACTCGATCGACGTTGACGATCCCGAGCTCACAAGCGGTTTAGAGCCCCTCAGTCTGAGAAGAGACTTTGCCTCCTTATTTGTGTGTTCTACCGCTTGTACAACGGAGAGTGTTCTAAGGAATTGTTCGACTTGATGCCCACTGCTACCTTCCACCATCGCAACTCTCGCCATCGACGGGGAATCTATCCACACACATTGTTTCGAACTGTGCGGGCTAAAAGGAGTTTTCTTCCGCGGACGCTCGGACTGTGGAATGAGCTCCCCGATGTGGTTTTCCCAATTGAGTACAGCATGGGGTTCTTCAAAAAGGGCGTGAAGAGATTTCTTCAGGGTCGGCAACGCGCGAGTGATACCCCTGGTGTTGCAAGCGTCCATAGGCCAAAAAAATAATAATTATCAACAAGAATCCATCCTTCTAGTCTTAGGTATGCCCATCAGGTTTTTTTTTTAAATGTTAATCGAGCTTGCGTTTGACCTTCGATTGGCAGCAAGAGGATGTATGACGAGGCCGAGAATGAAGACCGACAAACACGAAACCTTCCGAGCCGATGTTCAAGGCTCGTTAATTTCGTTCGCCTCAGTTAGCGAAACATCGCCGACTAGTCTTCTAGCACGACAGTCTATTGAGTCAAGGGCCTCCAGTTGGTATTTGGCAGATCCATCCCAGAGGTGACAGCAGTACTCGATGCACGAACGGACTTGTGCTTTGTACAGTTGCTATAACTGATCCGGCTTAAAGTACCGCTTCACCTTACAGAGGATGCACATCTTTTTTGGCAGCGGTAACCTTTGACTCAATAGAACTACCAACATTTATTTTGGTAGCGGAAATCAGTTAGGATATATCTTTAAAAGAAGGATTGAGGTTGAAAGGACTCCTTTTCGCGCTGAATAGACACGCCTGTGTCTTGGATGGATTAAACTTGACCTGATTAGCTTTACCCCAATTGGAGACCGCTTGTAGGTTTTATATTATTTTATTTTTATTTTATTTATTAGTTCACCAACGGCTATTAACATTTTTACAATCAAATAAATATTAAAGCTAAACACGTCCTGATACTTAATGTATAACCAATTAAAGGTAAACATAACATGTACAGTAAATAAATTGGCTAAATACTTATAAAGTTTAAAATAACAAGTTTTAAGTTAACTTATATTAGCAAAATCAGTGCAAAATGAACAAATATTAACTGGCCATAAGGAAAGGTTCAAGTTAATACGCTCAACCATGTCCTCTAATCGTCATGGCTGTCGTCTGCGTACCCAAAGATACCGGGTTTTGGTAGATCGTTGATATGCAGCAAGAATAATATCGGGGAGAGAATTGATCCCTGAGGTACTCTGGCGTTAATTGCCAGTAGATCCGACGAGCGCCCGTCTATGACAACTCGTGCTTACCTTTCGCTCAGGAAATCTGAAATTCAGGCACACAAACCAGCAGATATTCCGTACGAAGGAAACTTGCTTAACAGGCTGTCGTGCCAGACTCTATCGAAAGCCTTGGGGATATCAAGGGAAACAGCAAGTGATTCACCATATCTCTCAATAGCTTCGCTCCATAGAGGTGACCCCCAGTCGACCGTTTCTGGCGGAAGCCAGGTATATATTAATAGGGTGTATGTATGTGTTGCAGATGGTCCCACGTGGCGGACAAGCCGCTGAACTGCGACCGGTGCTCGATGACCTTCACGTCCAAGTCGCAGTTCGCGCTGCACATCCGCACGCACTCCGCCGGCTCCTGCTACGAGTGCAGCGTCTGCGGTCGCACCTTCGTCAGGGACAGCTATCTTATAAGGTAATCCTTCAAGTCCAAGTCGCAGTTCGCGCTGCACATCCGCACGCACTCCGCCGGCTCCTGCTACGAGTGCAGCGTCTGCGGTCGCACCTTCGTCAGGGACAGCTATCTTATAAGGTAATCCTTCACGTCCACGTCACAGTTCGCGCTGCACATCCGCACGCACTCCGCCGGGTCCTGCTACGAGTGCAGCGTCTGCGGTCGCACCTTCGTCAGGGACAGCTATCTTATAAGGTAATCCTTCACGTCCAAGTCGCAGTTCGCGCTGCACATCCGCACGCACTCCGCCGGCTCCTGCTACGAGTGCAGCGTCTGCGGTCGCACCTTCGTCAGGGACAGCTATCTTATAAGGTAATCCTTCAAGTCCAAGTCGCAGTTCGCGCTGCACATCCGCACGCACTCCGCCGGCTCCTGCTACGAGTGCAGCGTCTGCGGTCGCACCTTCGTCAGGGACAGCTATCTCATCAGGTAATCCTTCACGTCCAAGTCGCTATTGACAAAACAAAGTGGTCAATAAAAACCGGGATAAATTATAGTTGCTTGAGGCTTTTCTCCTTTCCCCGAGGATCTAATTTTTTCGCGGAATAAAAGTATCCTGTATGTTATTCTAGGTGGTTAAGAATTAAATTTCGTCAAAACCTGTCCAAGCCTGACTAGCAATAAACATCTATGTGAACTTTGGCATTTATAATATTCGTTGGATACATGCAGACTCGCAGCATACTTATCTTTAATATATGTTTGTTCCAGACACCACAACCGTGTGCACCGCGAGAACCACAGCAATATGTCAGCGAACAGTATGGGAACGATAAACAGCATCGCCACCAACACAAACAACTCGAATGCTAGCAACTTTGACTCGCCCGGCGTGTGTGACTTAAGGTACGTCCAACACTCGACCAACACGGTAAGATCACCGATCACACGAAGTTTAAAAGTCCATTATCATTCGGCACATAATCTTTCAGAAACAATAATATCGAGTAAACTTGTGTGTTACAAAATCACCCGTCTGTTTATTTGCTTTACTAAAAGTACTGGATCATTTTATAAAAATTGGTGATATTAAAATAATCCGTTATATTGTAATGTTATATATTGAAGTCAATATTCTGTGTGCATATTAACAAATTGCTTCCATTTTCAGCTTTGTCCCAATGGTGAATCGCTATATGACATCGCAAGGTACACAAGTGTCGATGCAAGACACACAGAGCAAGATGTCTGCAATGTCGCCACAGTCCATTGCGTCTATATGTAAGTACCTCATACAAATATCGCACACCTCTGATCTATTTGCAAGTAATGTAAGCAAACTATCTGTCGATAACGGAAGTGTCGGAGCATTGCGCATGTTTCAATTATTTATGAATTGTTTGTTTCAGCATCGCCTCCGCCTCCACACACCCCAACGCCCCAACCCCAAATGTCAGGTCAAATGCACTTGGCAGACTGATCACCAGAATAGGTACAAACTTACAACTAATTTACATTCGTGTACAAGATTCCATTATATTTCAGTCTAATTTAAAACATTTTTACAGCTCTCGGTTGACCTGCGAGCAGCCAGAGTGCAATATAGAAATTTGGCAGCCATCAACAGGAGCAGCTATGATAATATTAAATTGGAAAATAATAGAGGAGGCTGGCAGCTCCGCGGCTAGGATAGTCAACATGGACTCATGCACAGATTTATATTGTTTATTTTATGTAGAGTTATTTATTAATCCACTGTTGAGTTTGTCGGCCGTTGCGCGAGCACAACACAAGCAGTCAGTCAGGCTAGAGAAGGCGCCTGCGAGAAGTGGATCTCGCAGAGGATCGAGTTGGTTTCGTTACGCTTGTGGAATCCCTCGACTACACCAGGTGGACATCACAACACAATAGAGACGAGGAGTAGTGAGTAGTCACGTAGCGGTACCGCCTATGATATAAGCATTGTGATTTATACCCACAACTGTGATTTATCTGTACCATCACATAATTATATTAATTTCCGTGGTGGCGTTTATAAATCGTTACTTAAAAGTCTCATCATGATAGATTGTAGGCCTAAAATTTTTGATCTCATATTCTAATTTGATTATAGTAATATAAATTTTGGAATCGTCAGTGGTAAATCTCCAACTATGAAATTCTAAATTTTAATGTTCGTCATTCGCTTATCATCGTTATACCCATACCATACCCATTGTCATTAGAGGTAGTGAAATGTAACAATATCTTATTGCGATGCTTTAACTTAGAACGTGTCAGTGTATATGGAAGTTCAGTAATTATATACAACTCTTACCGAAGAGAGGTAAAGGTATTTTGGTCACTGAGAATCAAAAGGACTTAATGATACACCTCATGTTTAATCCGTAAGACAATTAAAAATAAAAATTCAGGATTCTATAATAATAAATAATAAGTACAAAATAAATCCATAAACTAGCAGAGTCCTGAGAGGCAATATTGAAAGCTTCACAAAATTGATAACTTTAATATGATGTTTATTGGAGTAATCCAGAGAAGTGCCTGTTGCAACATAAAATTGGCAATATTTTTTAAACGTATTACGTTCTGAATAAAGTTATGTTCAGTGTTCAATGTATATGAATGATCATGGCCCGATCGTGTGGCCGTATGGCAATAAACGGTTGTCCGCGAAACGAACGGCGCAATGGTCGGTCGGTCGGGTCGGTTGGTCGGGTCGGAGTCGTGCCTGCGCCTGCGCCGCGCTAACGCTAATGCGGGCTTGGCATAGACAGAGCGAATTATTTGTGAAGCTTCTTACTAAAAAACTTTGTGTGCCTTCTAGCGGGTAGCGACATTAGGCAATATCAATCATAACACCATTGATTTAAAAGGAAGGATTCATAAGGTATTCATAAGGATAGATTCATAAATCGTTTACAGTGTGTTGTTCACCATTTAGTGTATTGCCATCTCTATGTATTTTATCATACGTGTTTTGGTAAGAGGCAAAATTTATTTCTTTTACTGTTTTTGATTAATAGTAATTATGAATAGTATATAGAACAGTAGTCTTCCAATACCTTGAGACAGTTCTTTGCACTGTGGAGTGCAGCTAAAGTGTCCGCTGCGAGGGTTCCTTATGGTTTGCCATTATTGATATCAAAGATAGATTGGTGCCATTTCTAAGTAAATGATGTGGTAGTGTAAGTTTAGTTAAGTCTGCAGGTCAGGGTAGAACTGGAACTAAATATAGTAAGAGAACTTATATTCTCGTAATATACTATACCGACATGTATACTTGTTGTTTTCTCTTCCCGTGTTGTTACTTTGAATCTTTATTTTATTTTCATATGTGTGTGTCCATGTGCTGGGTCAGATGTTGTAAATATTGGTAGGATTTATTTATTCAAGTATATCGAAAAGAGAAAACAATTCAAAATTAAATAAGTATTTATGATTGGTAGAACCGTCTTATTCTACAAACATATTTAATATCGAACTGAGAACATAATTGAAGTTAATGTTAGAATTAGCGCAGAACTATACTTTGGGTACTACTAAAGATCAAAATTCTTGTAGATGTACATAAGTATACATATAATAATAATAATATTATACATATGAATGTTGTTTGATAGTCCTCAATATTTTTTTATATTTTGATAGTTCTGTATTTGAAAAAGAAATCACGAAAAAATAGGCCAATATCTCATTATCATTTTAAATAAATAATGTGTACACAGTACTTTAAGATATCATAATAAACGGATGCATTTAGTTGCCCAGAAAATTGATGAGTAACTTCAACTATTTCGTAATTTAAATTCATAAACATTTATAGTATGTTTCTTACCAAGCCATTGATAACAGTATTATTTAGAGAAACTAGAACTTGGGTTTAACGAGTAGTGTAAATCTTTCAGCTACCATTTTTAAATGATCACCGTTTTAAAACCATAGTTATCAATAATAATTTGTATTGACTTTGGCGAGCGCTGGACGACCGACGCTTTCCGATGTTGATACCGTATTATAATTATTATTATCCATAGATATTAATAAAGGAAATAGAAACACCAACATAGTGAACTAGGTATATATAAAATATACATAGGTGTCCATAACTTTTCGATGGCTCGGTGAGGGTGGGTGATTGTTTCTTTATGAGGTTTTCTAGAATGTAGTAATATATTTTTGTTATTATTATAATTTTCGCCGACTTTATAATTGTTTTATCTTTACTATGAAATGCTCTATCGTTGCTTCACCTAAACCGAGTAATTAGAAAAGCTGAAGATGCAAGGTGTATTCTTACATATGAAATGTAATAATTTTAATGCTCGAATTACCACACGATGTTTTATTTTGTCTTAAAGAGCATTATATTGAATATATTTCGTAAAAAAAAATGAGACCAGTTCAACAATGAAGGTTCACAAGTTGCGATGTAAATGATCCATTAGATCCATGTATTTATGATCTAGAACCGATTTTACGGTGGAACGTATATCTCAGTTGTGTGACTTAAGTGTTCTATTTTACATACGATGTTAGTTATATATAAATACATATATATGTAAAAATACAAAGTAAATACTGAGCCATTTCAATTTACGTAATCATACAAGTATGGGTTTTTCGAGTTTTTATTATCTTTCACTAATTGTTTCAACCGTAAAAAAGACTGAATTACTTTTAATGAAAGGAATTCACAACGTTAAAAGAATACTCACTCTGGAAATATTGGCAGTGTTATTATTGTTTGTTGTTGTTTTTTTAATTGTATAACATCAGAGCGGTTGTGGTGGTACTTGGTGGACCAACCAGGGTCTCTCGCGTTTGGAAATTGTAATAAACTTACGATTAAAATAGAATTTATCAGCTATTTGTTGGAATTTTATTATTCAGACAGGAATTAAACAAATCAATTAAGCGATCCCTCGTCAGGTGCCCCGCTTGATTCCTAAATAATAGGATTCCAGGAAAAACAAGTTCATTATAATTTCATCACGCAGTGCAGCCCCAGTTTCTTTATAAGCCCTCTTACATTTTGTTATAGAAATCGTACATATCCTTATCCGTGAATGTAATTGTATAGTTCCCTTATCGAGGCAGACTACCTACTAGTCTATGGGGCCGCGCGCCGTCGCACCAGTTACACTAACTTGATCGTGGTAGTTAATTGGAATACAGTGAGCCTTGTATAATCATAATGTCTAAGGTACATACATATTTAGTTCTATTGTATCGTTAGATTTACGCGAACTTCCGCTTTGCCAACATATTGCGTTGCTTACATTATAATCATACGAGAGTACAGCCTAAGGATTTTAACTTTTTTTATATACTGAGAGCTATTTCTAAGTCACTGATTTTACACTATTTGTATATCTAATATCAAATTATATAATATGGCTGTAAGCCATACTTTAAACGAGTTTTGGAGTAATTTACATCCTTTTGATTGAAATGTTTTTTATTAAATTCGTGGAGCAAACATCATGGCATGATGATTTATCGTTCCGGTCATTTAGTTATAGCTCTTCAGAGTTTTGATGACCAATATTTTAATTACAAACTGTTTTTCTTTTATTGTTAAAATTTTTAGGCTAGTTTATATTTTAAATAAGTTAGATTTGTTAATTGTGGTGTATTAAATTGCACGTGAATATAGCTCTCACAGCCTCCTTTACAGGTAATATTTAGTTGTTTTATAGTCTGAAATGATTGTGATAAATTTATTATAATGATTGGTTTGTTTATCTCGAACTGAAAGTGTTTCTATTGTTTATTGTTAGTGTACAACAGTGCAGCGTGGCGTGATGAGTAGAGAGAGGCTGTAAGAGCATTTATGTAGTCAGCATTATGTATATGCTTTAATGTGATTTTTTAAATGTACTCTTTATTGTAGTCTCATCAATCAATATTATAATTAGCGAACTAACAAGACGTTTAAATTTTTTTCAGTTCATAGTGATTTATATTGAGATCAAAATAAATAACAGAGTTTATATTTTAATTTTATGAGAAATATACATTGTAAAATTATTATTTAGTGCTCATTTTGCAGAGCTCTATTAAAAAAGAAACTATATAATGCAAAATAACAAGTCACGATTCTTTTAGAAGTCGCCATGTAGTGGAGAAAAATAAACGTGCCATGATATTTGTGGCTATTTGTTTGTTTATTTCGCTGCACCCTTGAGTCCCATAGTTATTAATAAGGTAAGATTCCCTAATAAGGTGGTTATCACGCACCACGCAGCGTAGCGCGTGAATGCGTGTTTTAACGTTGCTTGTATCTCCATTTGTATAGAAAACCCGCACAGTCCAACACATAGAAAATGCATACACGAGCGTTCATGCAGATCACAGTGTTTGAGTCAGAGCCGCCGTGAATCTACAAAACGCAACTACGCGCGTGAGTGCGTGAAAAACCTGCACGATGATGCAGATCTGCAGTATCGCAAGTACGCGCGCAGGTGCGTTGACACGCAGCATGCAGCGTGATGCGTGGCGGTGTGATAACCGCCTTACTCTTAGTAAGTTTCAAAAAAATAGTTTGAATAAAAAATCAAGGGACTTATTTGTCGTATGACCCCTCCTGGCATCAAGGATTTGAATTCTGAGTAAACAAAAGAAACAATGTTATTTTCTATTTTGATATTGTTTTCGATATAAATATCTCCTAAAGGACATTGGTATTCGATTATAATTTAACTGAGTTATGAAATGTAAAGCCATACAAATCCATGACCTATCTCAAAACAGTTGGATATGGAGATGCATGTTGTTTTATACGATCATGTGGTAAAGGGCCTGATACCAAAGAGCCATGAAAATGGTAATAAACTCTTCAAACTATTGAACTACAAATTCAAGAAATAGTATTGTGAGATATTACAAAATCATAACCAAAAGTTGAGGTAAGAGTCAGCTTCTAAGTCCTAGAGTTCTAAGATCTAAGAAAACTATCCTATGTCCGATTTAGTCCTAATTCTTTATCCAAATTCGTTGTTCCGTTGAACCCACAATATATCTAAAAGCTCTGGTCAGCCCGTTACAGCGTCAAACTAACAAATAATCAAACAGAATTTCTCATCCTATTCCTACTAATATTATAAATCTGAAAGTATACATGGATTTGATTTGTGGTGGTACTGTTTCACGCAAAAATTACATGAAATTCGGCACACAATTTGAATTTTCCTATGGTTATCTTGACGAATACCTATGCTATTCTAGTACAAATAAGAGTAGAGAAATAAAACGAAAAAATATAATTGAAAATTTATTACGATAACCATTCATTTCATATGTTAAATTATATAGGTACTAACTACCTTATATTAACAATCTACAACAATTTCTTCTTTCAACACATTTGCATCTCCTGCTGGTGCCAAAGTGATATCAACAATAGGTGCAGGACTTTTATAATACTTGTTACTGGCATAATGTTCTTTCAAATACTCGCCACCCATCTCATAATACTCTTCTTTGGTTATACAACAATTTTCAAACTCATTGCTACCGGCAAAATCTCTGGCGCCGTACCAAGCGTCGAGACTTGGATCTTTCGCCCTAATCACTTTATGAGTGGACTGAAATGGTCTCATTTCGAGCAGTTCTCTTTCTAATCTCTCTTTAAGACCTGTAAAATAAAAGGAATCTTTAAATAATTACTATTTACTTTTATTTAAAACAATAATATTATATCATACACAATAAATTTACATATATCTACACAAGAAAAGAGGAATCTACCTATACCGTCTTCTTCAGACCCTTTTTAAGCATATTGCGGGCACGGAATAATGAGATTTGGCATTCTTAAAGTTTATTTGGAGAAATAGTGCAAAACGAAAAAAAACTTTATAGCTTTTGTTTTCAAGTATTTTTTTGATGAATTACGGTTTCAACCACTAGTACTAATCAATCAAGTGTATGTGATTATGATATACTTTAGTGAAGGATGCTACAAAATAACCAACAAATTATACTGACTTTGGAATGGTTAATTATTTTTTAGTTATAATTATTTATTAATAAATTTAATGGCCTTGCGCTTGACTACAATCTCGCTTCATGGTAAGTGAAGACACGGTACATATATCTATATGTAGATATATATATGTAGATAGATATATGTACCGTGGTGAAGATGTAGTCTTAGATAGATATATATAGTTAGATCTAGGGTGGACCGCGCGTATCCATAAGATGCCTGTTCACTCTGGCCTTGAATAAACCCATAATGTTGCATGTGTCTGAAAACACGTTGTCCGGGAGATAAATCCACAGGTTGGCCATACATATAAGAGGTAGCGAATTATAGAATCTTATAGTTTTTACCTGGAAATTGTGAACAGCCGCCCGTTAAAAATACATTATTTGCTAACATGAGCTGTTCCTCGGGACTAAAATGTTTAAAGACGTATTCCATTGTTTCTGCGAGTCCAGCTTCCAAGTTTCCCATCATAGAAGGTTGAAACATTAGTTCTGGTGCTCTGGAAACAAAGTAGTTTCTGGGATTATGGATTTACTTATACCTAGAGGTTTTTTTTCTAGCCAGTATTTGAAATTGTAAGTTTTTCTTACATTCACTTGAATTCGACCAAGGTTAAGAGATGTTTTCCTTTTGACAAGTAGCTCGTATCAATAAGCCAGGCCGTCACACTCACAAGTATTAGTCCATATCTTGAAAACTACTGACCCGATTTCGATGAAACTTGCACTGTTCTCTTAGTATTTTTTTTATACCACTAAGGTAGCATACGGCTCGCCTGATGGTAAGTGGTTACCGTAGCCTATGGACGTTACGTTTTAGTTGAAGTAAATGTAAGTCGATAAAAAAGAGTGGTCACAATCCCATTAACAGTTTCGGAGAAATGAGTGGACAAACAAACATCTATAAAATTTTGTGTTTGTTTGGAAGCTCTAACAGATTATCATATGTGTATACTAGCTGCCCGGCGCGACTTCGTCCGCGTGGTGCTACCCTACCCTATGGTGCTACCCTACCCTACCCTACCCTATGGTGCTACCCTACCCTACCCTACCCTACTTTCTTTGCTTTAAACCTCACGGAGCCCGAGACCTTTCCAACGAATGCAAAACCGTGGAAATCGGTTCGTGCGTTCTGGAGTTATAGCGTCAGGAAGGAAAACCCGACTTATTTTTATATAGTAGATTAGAGCCCCAATATTTATTTTATTAATATTAAATACATACGTGTCGAATTGGTGATCTCTTTTTTTTTAAGTTGATTAAAAAAGTGTATTTTCATTAATTTTTTTATAGGGCTTCTGACCTTTAAGTTTCGATGGCGAGGTGAGGATGGCTGGTGGTACTGCCTGCGTGTGCGGCGCCGGCGGGCGGCTCGTGCTCCTCCAGCTCCACCAGCCGCTCGCCGTCCGCCTCGCGACTTATACTGGTCGTTAACGTGCTTGTTAGTGCACTGACCTGTACGGTTCGATGGCGAGGTGCAGCTGGTGGTGCTGGCCTGCGTGTGCGGCGCCGGCGGGCGGCTCGTGCTCGCGCAGCGCCTCCTCCAGCTCCAGCAGCCGCTCGCCGTCCGCCTCCGAGTCGGAGTCCGCCTCGCGACTTATACTGGACGTTAAGTGCTTGTTAGCTAAACACTTTATGATTATACAACGCGACATAGTCCAGGAGCTTTTTTTTTTGGGTAGGTATTTGAGGTACCGTGAAAATCTAACTAATAACACCTTTCCAAAAATCTTTAACAGTCACATACACACAGAAAATAAATATCACACCATTTAAACATTAAAGTTAAATAAAATAAAATGTAGAAAATATAAAGAGTTGTACCTCTTATAAGCATCCCAGTCGGAGTCTTGGTTGCCAAACTCGTCGCCGGCGCAGGCGAGGCGCGAGATGACGCGCATGCGCTCGGCGGCGGCGGCCGTGCGGCGCTTCACCATCGCCGCGCGCCGCGCCCGCCGCGCCTCGCGACGTACGACCACCTCGCGATACTACACAACACACACGACACGACATGACGCGCATGCGCTCGGCGGCGGCGACCGTGTGCCGCTTCACCATGGCCGCGCGCCGCAGCCGCCGCGCCTCGCAACGTACGACCACCTCGCGATACTACACAACACACACGACACGACATGACGCGCATGCGCTCGGCGGCGGCGATCGTGTGCCGCTTCACCATCGCCGCGCCCGCCGCGCCTCGCGACGTACGACCACCTCGCGATACTACACAACACACACGACACGACATGACGCGCATGCGCTCGGCGGCGGCGACCGTGTGCCGCTTCACCATCGCCGCGCCCGCCGCGCCTCGCGACGTACGACCAACTCGCGATACTACACAACACACACGACACGACATGACGCGCATGCGCTCGGCGGCGGCGACCGTGTGCCGCTTCACCATTGCCGCGCGCCGCAGCCGCCGCGCCTCGCGACGTACGACCACCTCGCGATACTACACAACACATACACGACACGACATGACGCGCATGCCCTCGGCGACGCAGCTTCACCATATCACAACAAGTCCACAGCACGTTTACTGAACCACAGTAATTTTTGATTCCTCGTTCCAGTCAGTCTTTTAACCTTGATCATTATTAAAATTTCTGTTTGACAGTAAAAAAAAAAACAAAATCAAAATAATCCTTATTACAGTAGCTGCCATGTGTGCGGAGGGGCGTGACTTGCGAGTTAGACGGAACTAACAGCTGCAGTGTTATTGCCGGCTCTTCTCAGCAAATGCAACCTTCCGAACCGGTATTAGAGTCAGACTTTTCATAAGTGCCTGCGAATGTCTATTTGAATAAATGATTTTGAATCTTGAGTGTATTATGAACCTTATAGTAGTGATATAAGGTTGATTGTAAGTTTTAAGCATTCTTTCGTTAATCTTCGGGCCATACTTTCTTTTCTGTGCGAACGAAGATTCACGACGCGGCGACGCGCCTTATCAGTTGGGTACTACTGTACTATAGGGTACAGTTAATTTCTACTGTCATACAAATTAGCATTGATTTAACTTATAAACCTTATGGCAATATAGAAAAGGAGTTTGAAGATTTTGGAATACTTTTCGGCCAAAATGATTTTGGAAATTATCAAACCTTTATTTGATTGGGGTCCGGGTAACTCATACACACAAAAAATTACTAAATAAATAAATCAATCTAGCTATTCTAGCACCATATAATGTATAGTTAGCCAGAATGGTAAAGATAGCAAAATACAATTATTTAATGAGTAATTTATAATGGTTTTTGAAGTTGTCAAACATCGATCCTTTTTTAGGGTTCCGTACCCAAATGGTGCCAAACGGGACCCTGTTCATAAGACTCCGCTGTCCGTCCGTGTCTGTGTGTCAGAACCGTAATTTATGAATACTTTGAAATTTTCACAGAATATGAATTTCTAACTCCGGTATAAAAACAAATAATAAAAATGAAATAAAATTTAAAATTATTCATGTCACAGTCAATTTGAGTAAGATAACATTGTTATTATTATTGTACGGAACCCTCCGTGTGCGAGTCCGACACGAACTTGGCCAGTTTTTTTAAATAGCTCTGTAACGTGTCGTTTTAGGACATTGACAGTTCCTAGTATTTATTTATTTGAGTGTCCTCAATCGATGTATAGGCGTTATCATGCGCCGCCAATTAAAATAAAAACAAAATGTCGCCTGTTGGGTATGCCAGGCTCCGAACAAAAATATTCTCACCTTCTAAAATCCTTTGGCATTCATAAACGTCCAACAGACATTTTAATAATGGAGAAGGAATAAGTCAACATTTTGCCTCTTGTTATTTTACCTTTCCACGAATATCGTTGAGCCAAACTTGGAACGCTTCTGGATCGGAAGGTGGCTGCATCCTGCCGGTCGGTCGAGCCTCTAAGTTTTCCTCCGGGTTCGCCGCGGCTGCTATGCGTTGTTTGTTTTTCTCTATACGCATATTAATGTTCAATATTTGTCTCTGAAATTAAATAATAGTTTCATCAGTAGGTACCTATTCATTTTCATTTAAATATCATGGGATTTACTTTACATAATCTTGATTTTAGACTATAGCTTATCAACAACTAATGAACTAATGTTGATACATATTGATTTAAATGTTTTACTGGCACATCTGTAGTAACACATTTGCAATAGTCAATTCATAATAATATCTATAAAATCACACTGACCTGCAGATCTTCATAACTTTTGATGTCAAATCCTTTGATTGCTTCATTGAATTCATCTGTGTCGCCATCTTCTATCATATCCTGAGCAATAACAATATACATATATTACAACATCTTCCTACTGAATATTAAATAAAAAATAGTCAGTTTTACGTAACTCTGAATATTTATTTGACATCAAGATTACCTCGAAAAAATAATTGTCCGATTGTCTTACACGGAAGACTCTTGCACACACATTCCTGTTTATCACATTGCATTGCCCGGAGTCCTTTACTACTTGACGCCGGGCACAGGATTCACCCCGTTGATTTGCGCTGACCTCGCGGGAATCGAAGGATAAAATGAGGACTTATAGGTCTACCACTTACCCGCGATGCGGAGACGTTAGCACTGCATTTACACCGTTGTTAATTATGTAGTGTAATGATGTGAAATTGTGTTACTGTATGTTTATCTGTGTGTAGGTGGTGTTTGACGATATATTTCTCATGAATTTAAAGAAAATTGTATTAAAAGGCGCGGGATAAATTTATAGCAGGTCAGCTCAAGAACGAAGCGAAAGAGAAAAAAAAGAAAGAATATCATAAAGAAAAAAAATGAGATACTAAATCGTTTTAATTAAAACAATAAAATTAAACAGTTCAGATATTCGCTATAGAGAACTTGCGTGAACGGCGCGACTACCAAGGATGAATGCATAGAGTATGTGGATAGCTATAATTAGCCTTACATTTTTAAGTTCAACAAGTAACTCATTTTGTTTGAGGCTGTTGCTGTCCCTAATAAAAATAAATAAATAAAAGTAGTCAGATTACTGCAATGCCATTTTGTCATCTAACCTCTGCTCTGTACAAAGAGGTGTACCGCAAGGATCTATTCTTGGGCCTCTTTTGTTCATCCTTTATTGTTCGGATGTTGTTGGTGGAATACAATATTGTAAATACCATCAATATGCTGATGATCTTCAAATATACATTTCTTTCCACCCAAAAGATGCAGCGACAGCGGTGAATAAACTCAATGATGATTTGGATCGCATATCGGAATGGTCAAAATTTAATTCACTGGTGCTCAACCCATCTAAATCTAAATTCTTGGTTTTAGGATCCAAAAACCAAATCAAAAATATAACGTCCTCGGCACTAAATGTCAATATACAAGGCAAAGGTATAGAATTGGTCTCCATGGCACGTAACTTGGGTCTTGCTATGGATAATAAACTCCAGTTTGAGAGTCACGTCTCTGATCTAGCACGTGGCTGTTTTTATAGGCTTAAGGTTCTGTATAAAATAAGAAATATGTTGAGTACGGATCTTCGTATGGCACTTTGTGAGAGTTTAGTTTTATCCAAATTGAACTACTGCATTTCTGTATACGGTCCGTGTCTACTGATGAGATCTCACCGTCTAATTCAACGCGTACATAATGCTTGTGCTAGATTTTGCTTTCGAGTACCTGCTCGTGCACATGTTACCCCCTTCTTAAATAAAGCAAATATGCTTAAAATGGCGGCCAGACAGCGTTTATATTTTACTGTCATGTTGTTTGGTGTAATCAAAACAGGCTCCCCCGAGTACTTATACAAAAAAATTACTTGGTTATGTGACCAAAATGCATACCAAAGTCGGGCCTCTTTGTACCGTATCTCTATGCCAAAACATAGAACTGCAGCCTTCCGCGGCAGTTTTAGATATAATGCAACGAAATGTTGGAATAATCTTCCTCCGCCTTTTCGGGATATTAAAACCAAACACACATTTAAAATATTATATAAAAGATACCTACTTTCTCAACAACAAGAACACAAATCTGTTTAGAATTTATATAATGTACATGTTTATGTAATTTATGTAAAATTATATGTACATATATATATAATATATCTATTTTCTAATGATCTTCCAATTTTAATGTAATTATAATTATAGTATTATGCATTATATATGCACTTACTTAATATATTTCGGATGTGCTCAATCTTAATCACAATACTTTATGTGTGGTGTGGAAGCAGGTTTTGTTTGATCGTCTTACCGGGGCTCTCGTGATTGTAATAGGAGTTATCAGTTTTCCGTTTAATAGCACTAAATCTTCCACTGCTTAGTTACAAGGTGCCGGCAGAATATCAGTGTTGTGGGTAGCTCCCACAACTTTATACTGAGTCGGGGCCTTATTTCTACTACGCGACGCACAGTTTATTTTTTATTATAATTTTTTATTTTTTTTGTTGATGTAATTTCAATACTTATTTCTTAATTGTATTATTGTGTTCCTTTTTATGTACCTATCTGTATTTTGTGCGTTGTGTTTTGCTAGAAATAAAATATTTTTCTTTCTTTCTTTCTTTCAATGCTGGGTTTACCAAACTTTAAATTAAAGATTTTTTTCAACACACTCGCTCGTTAATTGGCATTTATTGCGCCGTTTTTAATCTATTAATGCAGCTTATTACGTACTGGTGCTTTTTACTTTACATTACCACACAGTTTTATGTTAGGTATAATCCCGAATATGATAAGTTTGTACCTCACTGCAAGTGCTAGGTGTGTAGAGCAAGCATTCTTAATTTAATCGGGTAAAATAGTACTATTTTAAGCTGTAAAAAAAAACTTCCGCGCCATATTTGTTAACATAGTTGTTCTCATTGTGGGGTTGATTATAATCAAAATATCTACTTAAAAAAAAAGGCCGTTTTTTTCCACGCAAGTTTTTTTTTTATACAACAAAGTCGGTAAACAAGCATACGGCCCGCCTGATGGTAAGCAGTTACCGTAGCCATATGAACGCTTGCAACACACGCACGAAGCATCGCTCACGCGTTACCGACCTATCCCCCCCACCCCTATGAGCTCTGGCGACCTTACTCACGCGCAAGAACACAACTTTACAAAACATAAAGTTATTTGGCTGCGGTATTCTGTAAGGTGGAGGTACTGTACTTCCCCAGTCGAGCTGCTCTTTGAACGAATAAACGCTATGCTCTACCTCTCTCAAAAAGTGTGTTGAAAAACGTGGTATAACACACGCACATTGATTATTACACTCTCGACCTGCGGCGGTTAGCCTGCGCCATCGAGGAAATATCCCTTTAGAGTAGTAATACTGAACAATCAAATTCCGAAACTGGTCAGTGATTTGTCACTGATTTTCAACAGTAAGGACCACTCGCTGCATCGTATGTTTGTGACTCGGCCAATCAGAGCGCATGTGTCCTTGACTTAACCAATCAGAGCGCTTTGTCGGCGGTGGGAAATTGGCGGAATATATTTCAACCAAAATGAACGTCATTGCGCTTCTTTGGGTTAATTGTTCGATGGCCTGCGCCTAACGGGCTTAATACCGCCCCGAACTTTGCACACATGTACCATAATGGACTATTAAGTATTTATTAAAATTTTATTTAAAGTAAATCTACTTTACCACATTAATAATAATTTGTAATATGTATGTAGTAGTATTGTAGTATGTGTTTTATTATGACAAAATTAATTAGTATTACAGGACCACCCTGTTACCTTTGCTTCTTTATATTGGCAATATAGTTCTTTTCTACTAGTTTTCACCTGCATTCCCGAGTGACAATATGTTTTCCTTCAATAAAAGGTATCCTTTATGTTCGTGTAGATCACTAAATTTAGATTAGGTCCAGGATATAATCTATCTATATATGCCAAGTTTCATACAAATCTGTTGATGTGTGATTGCACCACAAACATCCAAATATCCAAACTGTACAAAATATGTACAAAATACAATCTATATATAGAAAATTTCCTCAAGCCTGCCGCTGCTTCCGATTAACGGCAAGGTTCCCAGAAGGCTGGCAGCGTTTTCTCCTTGGATAGCCAAACACACTGTCTTTTATATTCTACATAGTTTAAAGACACAGTTAGTTAAAATCAAAAGTTTGGGGTCTTATACCTGTATTGAAAGTAGTTGATTCAACTGGTCCTCATCATCTGCAAGTCTCTCGTCTCGTTTCCTCGCATTTATTTCTAGCAAGCGTCGTGCCATCTCTTTCTTTCTTTCTTTTTGCTGCTCAGCTGATGATATTTTTGTTGTTGTTTTCATTAAAAGATTTGATTATGGTTTTAATAGAGAATAATATAGTAAGAATAGAGGTATATAGATTAAATTTTTGATATTTAAACTATAAGCCTAATCATTTACTAGGTATTAGACTAGATCAACTAGCTTATGTAACAAATAAATACCTGTAAGCCCTGTGGAAGTTGGTGGTTGTACAAATGGCAATTGAACTCTTTTCACATTTGCTTCATAGTAATCAGGGTTTGCCCATTTCCTAATCTCTTCTTGATAGTCCAGTGCTATTGTGCTATGCTCTTGTAGTATCTCTTCAATTCTGGACATTGTGATGGCATTCACATGGACAGGATACTTCAGTTGGAGTAGTTTGTGTAAGTAACATATCATTTCACTACCACCTGTAGGTAATTTCGTAAGCAAAAGAAGTTTAAGGTATGTGTTTTCGACTCATGCACTATGGGATATGTACCACCAAACAATAAAATGTATGAGCACCAAATTAATAAATATTTGGTAGACTAGATTTTTTATAAAATTTGTAGTATTCCCCCTGCAAGGATCTAATGTTCATTATCTACCTGTGTGGCAAAGGCATTTGAAGATTTTGGCATACATTTCGGGCACCATTCTGTTTTTTTTTTATGGCGCATGATGGAACTTATGTAGATTGATTGGGGACATGAATACAAACAAAAAATTACTAGGGTGTCTATGTCTTAAAAACCTATGTTACATTACATAGTTATTTACAAAAACGATTGATGTTTACAAATTCAATAACTATGAAAAATTACTTATTAAACAATTAAATATAATAAAATATCCTGGGACATTCCTCACACATGGTCATCTGATCCCAAACTAAGCAGTGCTTGTACTATGGAAACCAGATAACTGATATAATACATATACTACTTTTTGTTTGTAAATATTATATATTACTTAATATACATAATTACACCCAGACTCAGGACATACAGACATGTTCATGCATACAAATGCATGTCCTGTATGGGAATCGAACCCACGACCTGCGGCGCGTAAAGTGAATCTTAACCAACTGCGCCAACTGGCCCGTCTGCATTCTATGGTGTTAGAATAGCTAGATTGATTTATTATATACCATATCACAATCAGTTTTGTTGTTGAGGTGTAGAGAAGTAAGAAACAAACACACTGTCGCATTTATATTACATAAAAGTAAGGATTGTTACCTAAATTAATCCTTCTAGCATGTTCCATAATAGCTCTTCCTCTGATAACAGGCAGTAAAGTAATGGTGTGGTAGCCACAGTTGACAATGAGAGCAGTATCCCCAATATCATTTTTGTACATGCTGAACAAGGAATCCACTCCATAGCTCACTGCTGGTATTCCATAGCCTTCAAATAGTAGTTCGGACATCACTAGAAAAGGAAAAGCATAAGTTATGTGGCCAAAATTAGTAGGTATATAAACCTTAGTGAATAAATATACTTACATTGCCTACAGTAGTTGGGTGTAACAAAAGCCTCTGTCATGACAATTGGATGTGGTACACTGCCCTCACTATCAATGCCTAGATGTGAAAAAATATAGTCACAAACTTGCTCCTGGGCTTCAAAATGTGTCACTACATTCTTGTCAAACTGTGTCTTTAACTGGAATCTAAATTATAATAAAAGGAACATGTTACTAAAACCACATCATAATTATTTTTGATGCTTATAGATTTAACTTTTTAGTTTCACCGGAAGACTCAAGTATGTTATAAAACTTACCTTACAGCCTCTATATTTACAATATCATTTCCAATCTGAATGGGTGGTGTGATTGGCGGCTCTGCATCCTTTTTGCATCTATCTTTTCGAGGCCTTGCAATCAAGTTCTTAAATATCAAGTGAGGTTCTTCATAGATTGACCAGCCGACCCTGCATTGATATGAACCTGTAATTTGTTTTGTGGTAAATTATTTTATAAGATCTAATTGATTTGGTTCAAAATATTCACTTACCATTATCTATCACCAACGGTATGTGACCAAATTTTAAAGTAGGGCCATATTCGTGTACAATATCTGGATTCGTTTTGTTATCTTTTAATACTAATATGTTATCCATTTTTTACAGAAAATGTTGAGATTTTTTTTCTCCAACATAAGCAAAGAAACAAATACGCTATCACTCAGTCACTGGAAACGTACGAACCACAAACTACCAAGAGAACTAAAGTTACGAACATAAACACACATAAACAGTAACCAGGTTGCCAGACAACAAAAAAAAAATCTCGTACTAGGGTTGCTAAATATCTCGTAATTTTAACAGACAATCTCGTAAAAGCTTAAATTTAAAGAAACTCAAATAAAATTAATGATTTTATGCTATTTACTGTACTATGTAACTTGTGTAGTCATATTCTTTGCGCTTGGGGCTGTTAAATTAAAAAAAAAAAGTTTAATAACAAAACACGGAAACTTGCGAAACTTCTACAACAAAAGCCGACGGTAAAGTAAAAATCTACTAACTAACCTTCATGTTTCAGTGTCAGGGGAATCCCCGTTCAATATAGCTCTTAGTAAGAGAGACACACAAATATAGTGAAACATTAGTGTAATAAGGACAGCAACAAAAGAATATTATGAACGGGAATTCCCCACTCAACGATGTCAAGTTTCATTTAGTGATGAGGTAGTGCATTTAGTGATGCGCCGAGTCGATGGTTTTGTGTTTTTATTTTATTTATTTATTTATTTTTAAGAGATCGAACAGCATTACAGTGTATATTATAGTTACAAAATAATTGAGCTTATTATAACAGCTAAAAAAGATCTCCTCAATTAAGCATACAAATTAGTAAAAACAAGAAAAAAGAGAAGAATATAGTAAGCATATATATTTATTAGTGTTGGATGGTAATGAATAGAAAAAATGAATAAAATTGTATATTTACTACTACTACTAACTAAACTAACTTTTTGGCTGATATATAGGTATGCGAAAGAAGTCGACATAGTTAAAATCTCGTAAAAAAGTGTACGAGATTTTTGTTAATCTTGAATCTCGTACAGACCCTTTAAATCTCGTAATGGTACGAGATTTCTCGTACGTCTGGCAGCCCTGACAGTAACTGAAATATTGTTGATTTTTGTGTTCAAAGAGAATATAACGATACCTACGCTAACGTTTGTGTTTTTGTCAAAAATTTGCTTTAGGCGAATTATAAACATGCGTTTTCACACGAGACGATAACGACACAATTTTGTCGTGACAATAAACGACCGACGATAATAGGCAAACTGTCGTGTCGTCGTTCGTTTTCACACGAGGAACGATACCACACCGTACAGAGGCCGGCAAACAACTTGAGCCAAAGTCGACGTAGTGGGGGTAAGTTCGCGCATGTACGTACACTCATGCTCGGCCAATAGCGTGGACGCGTGCCGACAGAATGCCCCCGCGCACCTCTCTTTCCACCAACGACACCTTAAAATCGTCTACTGCGCACTCAAGGTCATGGCTCAAGTTGTTTGCCGGCCACTGTAACGACAGTTACGAATATAAATTTTAGCGACTAAACGTCCATCATGTGGCCAAATTTCAATCGCCGGCAACTTAACTTAGCTTTTTCTGAATTGACTTAATTTTTTTTTCCATGATAAAACCACTAGAAATCTCTTAACCAGTAAACAAACACCATTCAAAACAAACAGCGAGGTTACAAGAAGTGTCGTTATCGTTATCGTGCAGTTCGCCGTGTGAAAGTCCTGACGTTTTGTTTTTCCATACATTTCGAAGGTCCGCTAAATCGCCACAGTAAAAAAATCGTCACGATCTAGCCGAACCAACGACATAGCCGAATTATCGTTCCTGTGTCGTGCAGTGCTGTGTTGTTATCGTTGCGTGTGAAAACGGTACATAGAAATGTATGGTCGGCTAAATCGTCACAGTTTTTTTACTGTGTGGTTACGGTATCGTTATCGTCTCGTGTGAAAACGCACTTAGGCTACATTCCGAATTAGATAATATCGCTCACAGTGCTCACAGCAAAAATTTGCGTACCGAGTGACGCATGCCTGCTATCTAGACCTCACGGAGGACCAGCTAAATAACCTTGAGCGACTTCAAAATTTCTGCATAAGATTTATATTTGGCTTGCGCAAATATGATCATGTCTCCCTATATCGTGCTAAACTCAAGTGGCTTCATACGTAGTATCCCCTATAGTGGCCTGTGGTAACAACAAAATGACTAGCTCACAGCTCAATCCAACTCTTATTGTATCTGCGACTCCCTCCATAGATTATTCTTGTGATTGTAATCTACGAATTATTATTTCGTTCTAAACCATTTAAATAATAATTTAATTCAATAAATAAATATGTGACATAACTAGATAATATAAAAAAAATAAAAAAAAATTCCAACTCTAAAGTATGAAAAGAGTCGCTCGGCGGAGTCGAAGGAATCGCGGCAGCTCAGTCGGCTCGATTGGACGCACGATACGCAGTGAGCTGCGCGCTTATCGTGGACTATAGGTACAAATTGAGCTGATCTGCGAGCTGAGTCATTGAACCAGCTCACACACCTGAGCCGTGAGCTGTTATGCAGCTCGCGTATTTTTGATGAGTTACACACCTCTACTACCGAGTACCGACTCGGTTTACTCGGTAGTCTCTAGTATAGTGTATTATCTATGGTAGTCTCGTAACATTCCTTCAATGTATTATATTAAATTACTCTTTGCATTCCTTGTTTTCATTAAATATGCCGTACTGTTCAATTTTGGAGTGCAAGAATGATAGTAGAAATAAAAATCTTAGTAATGGAGGTGTTTCGTACCATCGGTAAGTACGATTTTAATATTTTTTCTGGAAAAAGCGCGGGTAATGGTCGAATTAGCGGGAGTGTTTATAAATTTCTTTGATAATTTTAATAAATTTTATACGTTCTAAGGACAGATAAGCAGTGTATATATGGTGTAGTATATGTAGTGTTTAATATTATTCATTTTTTCCGTATATATATCTCGTGTAATAACTGCTGTTATATAGGTAAGTTTTCTTTTTTCAAGTATTCTTTTCTTTCATGTCTGAGCCCCCCGGGGCTTAGGCCCCCCGGCAGCGGGTTACTATGTTACAATAAATAATTAATCCGGAATGGGCACTGATGTGGGGTAAAGGGGGTGAAAAAAAAAAAGCTAAAAAATAGTCCATATCATTTTGAAATAAATTTTATTTAGGTTTAATCAAGGGTTTAATGGCATCATCTATTTTATCGTTTATTCTCATAAGCATAGACATATAAAAAAATCAAGACGGAGTGTCACCTTATAAGAACGTGAAGCAAAAAAATTCCTACGTGTGCGTGAGTAAAATCAGTACTGGCCCAAGCAGGCACAAATTGTACTGAGCCTATTGTCACTCTCTACGTATCAATACGGAATGACAACCAATCGTGTGTGTGAGGCCATGTATTTACAAGACCGCCGGCTTCCTATTACTAGCGTCACTTAAGAACACAGACCGTTCCGTCTTTAATTTTTTCTTGGTCTGAGCTCATAAGTTCTTCGCTCGCTACTCAATTAGTGATGTAGTCAGGTTGGTTGGATGCTGGTTTTATTGACATGCATATTTGTAACAAAATGTATAGTTATGAGGCACGAGTGGTGAGCACAGATAGGCAGTAGTGGGGGCAAGCTTGCGCATGTACACTTTTGGTCAAATCACAGTAGCCAAATGACACGCGAGAATCCAATAGACGACGAGCATCGACTGACGAACCAATCGTGGGCGTGCAGCTCGGCGCTCCCCCATTCTTCATTCCGCCAGACAAAATTAACTACTGCGCAGGTGTCAATCAGTGTTCACTATCACGACTCGTGCCCCTTATGCTGCTAACAATGTTTGTACATCAAATGTAAAAGTGTTTAACGCAATTTCGTGGCTACATTTTTGGACATTAGTAGGACCAATAATCCCTGGGCTATTAAAATATTTTAGGTTTCCAAAAGAACCTAATATTAAAGAGAAATGGATAGATGCAACGGGTAGAGCTAATTGGATGCCATCAAAATCAAGCACCATATGTTCTGAGCATTTTTTAGAAGATGATTTTTTAATATCAACGAAGGGGTATAGATACCCAAAATCTTCAGTGTATCCAACTATAAAATTTGTGAAGTTTTTTAATCAAGTAAGTTATATATTTTCTTTTTATCAAAAGTATTGAAATCAACGTGTCATTTTTAAAATATGAATTGCCCTGTGTTTACTAGAATCAAACTGGTCAGTAATGATGTAGCCGAAGGTGGTAAGCAAAGCCTAGAAAGGAACTAGCTGAACTAGCTCCCAAGTGCAGCTGTCAGAATCAGAACACACGGCTAGGTTCTTGGCAACAGATTCACCTTGAAGGTAGTAGCCAGCCATGCGGGTACTACAAAGTATCCTACCATCATGCTATGTTTTCCTTCACCGAAAGCTCAAGCTCATTGTATGGTTCAAACCTTTGTCTCGGCATTCGTCGTCACTACCACTGAACTATCAACGTCGTCGCCTCGAAAACAGCCGCCGTATAACAGCCAATATGAACTAAAATCAAACTCGCATATTATTTTTTCTCCTGTTCAGCAGTTTTAGTACCTTTGTTAACCAACCGTTTTATTTTGGTTTCAGCAACAAAATTATAATGATGTTACTGCAAGTTCTTCAAAAAGACTAAGTGACTCCGAGACGGAGCCAAACAAGAAGAGTCGACTTTATGAATGTTCCATGGACACACCAAAAACTGTAACAACAAGTTTTTCTGTACAACCTCATTCCGAAGGGTGTGTTATTCAATTAGAAAAAGAAAACATTCAAAATATATATACTACAAGTGTTTCTACGATTTCAACGTCTAGAAAAAAGAAATTAAAGGGGCAGATAAGATTTTGCGAAAATAAAATTAATAAACAAGGCTTAAAAATAAAACGATTGCAGATGAAAAACAGACGGCTTAAAAATAAAATTAATAAAATTGTTGAAATATTAAAGAAATTAGAAGATAAGTTTGCCATGTCAAAAGAAAACTTGGGCTTCTTAAAAACAGCTAATTTAGAGGTTTGTTTTCATAATATTAATGACATTTTATTTGTGGTAAATATGGATATAATGAAATAATATAAATATATTTTTATAGATTCAAGAATTGGTTGCTCGAGAAGTTAATAACACGGAATCTGGAGTCATATCACGAAGAAAATATCCACCAGCACTAGGAAGACCGCATCAAAATACATAATATAAAGACGCACAACAAAAAGTAGGTATTAGCGGTACTACGTCCCCAGGGATTATTAATTTAGATTTTAGTTAATTTTAATTGTATATCGAACATTATAGTTTATTTATTTATATAGTTAATAATACCACAGTCTATTAAACCATACAGTCGTCCGACGCCATTGATCTCGTGAAAAATGCCGACAACGTCTAGACAGTATCGCGACGGCCAGGGTTATCACAAGTAAACAATATTTATAAAATTATTTATTTATTGCAGATAACAATAAAACCTTGTTAGCATTATTATAATTTAAACAATATTATAATAACTACTCCATCATCAGACCCTGAAAACCATACATGGTCAAAGTTCATCTCACGACAATTCCAACAACCCCAAACATGGCTAGAATACGACGTTCCAATATGGAGTTCTAGTGCTTACCCTCCTACTCCATCATCAGACCCTGAAAACCATACATGGTCAAAGTTCATCTCACGACAATTCCAACAACCCCAAACACGGCTAGGATACGAAGTTCCACTATGGAGTTCCAGTGCTTACCCTCCTACATCATCATCAGACCCTGAAACCATACATGGTCAAAGTTCATCTCACGACAATTCCAACAACCCCAAACACGGCTAGGATACGATGTTCTACTACGGAGTTCCAGTGCTTACCCTCCTACTCCATCATCAGAACTATTGAAAAAAAAAAAAAGATTTCCAAACTCTCATGCCCTGTGCCTGTTACTTATACCTGTGTACCTATTAGATATTTTTTACCGTCCGCCATTCGGCCATTTTGTTTACAAATATAAAATTATTATTGTATGCACTCTACGATAACAAACCATTATTTATATCCCTTTCTTCTGTGTGTGGAAGCTGATGAAAACGCAGATCTTTATTTAAATAGGATGAAGACTTGCAGTCTCTCACAGCACACGTCGTTTGCACCATTTTAGATAAACAAATTAATATAAAATTATTACAGACGCGTTAGCCCTGAATTCTGTTTACCGAGCTACTAACATCGTTTTGTTCGCAGGTCGGTAACAGCTTTCCCGCGTCTCGCCCCTCACACCCCGCACGATTGCCCTGTCTAGACGGCTTCGTCGACCGACTGTATGGTTTAATAGACTGTGATAATACTATCAAATATAGATTTTAGATTGTAATTTATTACGAGTAGAATATATATATTTTTCAATTCACAATCTATCTTGATTTGGGTCAGTTTTATTTTTGGAAAACATTACGTGAATTGGCCCCAAGGTATCGATAATGTTATTCAATGTGTCACTGCACTGGTTGAGTAGCAGTATATATCGAAGTATGACGCAATTATCAATCTTATAGTAAATGTCATTTAAGTTAATAATTGTGTCCACTGAGAATAGCGCCATCTATGGTAGAGTGGCGGAATTTGATCGTCAATTGAACATAGTTTGTCCTGCGTCGTAGTTTCACGAAGTATTGAGTAAACTTTGGGCAGTCGATTGTTTCGCCGGGCAGTAAACTACAGATAGGTACGTTAAAGAACCTGCCCCCCTAGACAAGATGGTTATCGACAATCGTCATCATTCAAAGGTTGATCGTTTACTGTCGATGACGATTGTCGTTAAACATCTTGTCTACTGGCCCTGCTCTCCACTGCTACAGTACTAGTTGCCTGGCCTGAATGTGGTTTGGTATGTACTCGGGCATCAGGTGGTGCTTGATGGAGTCTCGTATTACGATAGCAGTTCCAGCATGGCGGGTTCCATCAGGATGATTAGTGGTATAAGTGATGCAACCTTTGATCTATTTTCTGTGCAGTAAGCTTCCGATATGAGTGCAATATCAAATTGGTGATTAGTCATCAATAGTTAGAGTTCGTGCTCGCTTGGAGCTAGTTCATTAATGTTCCAAGTGGGCGTAAGACATGGGTGCCACGTTTTATACATACTTTAGAATCGTACTGGCAGGAAAATAAGGTTGAAATTGCTTTGACAAGGGGCGCTCGTGTCTGCCTCCCGTCTTACGTGTGTAGGACAGGATCATTTTTATCCCCAGTGAAAATTAAATTCCTCTAGAACGCATGTTAATCCGTGAGCGAAGCTAGTAAAACAATAATTTTAACTATTTATGAACTTTATTCACAATACTGATGTAGCCTGTTAATTCATCACATCCCAAAATGACTATTTTCTATAATTTAAAATTACAATACATAGTACATATTTTCATATAGGCATTATATACGTTTATTGTATCAAACATAATATTATAATTTATTTTTGTAACAATTAATAATACACTTTAAAGTTAGGAATGTGCAACCAAGCAATACAAAATGTTCCGGATTAATTGATCAAATATCTTGAACGTTGGGTTAATATAAAACCTTCTATAATAAATATATATGTACAGCAAGTTCGTCATTATTTAAAACATGTAACCTGTAAGGGTTACAGTGCTACTGCTTCTAACTATGACTGTTGGTATAAACCAAATGTAATGAAAGTTTTAATAATATTATTTACATTGCTTTTATCTGGCTGTTTATAACTGCAATAAAAGCCTAGCATATCCAAGACAACAATAATAACAACTTTAAATATCATTAATATATAACATTTAAGCCTTGGCTCCGACCACAGTGCCAGCCTGCTTGTCGATTTGTTCCTTCTCCAGTTGCTTGCCGAGGTATTCCCTTGAAAAAAGTAACAAGTATTTTATTTTGGTAAATATTATTAAAATATGTCGTAAAACTTACAAACGTTATATAAAAATCATGCCAAATGCGAGTCAGATTCGCGCATTAAGCAAACTAACAAATTTTTTTTTGGTTCCATAACTCTACTGGGCAATTTAGATAGATTTAATTTAGCACGATGACTCATTTTTTAATAAGTATTATGTAAATATTATATAAACTGTGTGGATTTCGAGATGGCATATTTTCGAAACCAGTGTTGGGTTAGACATGCTGAACAACTTTTACTATGGGACCAACACTTAATTCTCAAAAAAATATATTTTACTTTTCATACATTATGATCGAGTAAGGTTGACATTTACTATGGTAAGTTTTTTTTACGAATTCACTAGTAAAAGTCGGTTCCATAGTAAAAGTTGTTCAGCATGACTAACCCAACATAGGTTTCGAAAATATGCCATCTCGAAATCTCCACCTGTTATATATAGTTATGATATTTATTATTCGGTATAATTTGCCATGTTTTCCTATTCTTCGTCAAATAGCGAATAATTTTGTCTATTATTATTCGACAGTGGCGAATAATAATCTTGCTAAAGGTGAACGCACGCTTATCCTAGCCGAACGCATCGAACGAAACGAATTTTAGAATTCTTTATATGAAATCTTATGAAAGCTCGCACTCTTGCCCGCGTCGAACCGTCCCAATCTGGATGAGGTTTCGTATACAGAATTCTAAAATTCGTTTCGTTCGATGCGTTCGGCTCGGATAAGTGCGTTCACCTTAAAAGCTCCGTATGGCGGATGACAAATACAGACAGAAAAGACAGATGGTTGGCGTAGGCTTAGTAATAGGATGTTAATACTTTATACCATTTTTTTAAATATCTTTAACCTTGGTTTACCTAAAAAGCAAAGTTGCAGTAACTTACCAGTTGTGGACCATTAGTTTCTGCACAGCGAGTAAAGCCTCATATCGCACGTTAGGGTCTTCGTGGCTTAGCAGGTACATGACGCGCTGCTTGCCACCCAGTTGCTCGATAATGCTGGAAAGTGTTCATATATTATAACAATATTTTTAGATTGTTGTTTTTCAATGGAAAAACATGTCTTAGAAGGCTTGTAGTCGAAGACGAAGTCTTGCTGTTGTTGGCGGTAGCAGAAGAAGAAACTCAATATTTCAGTTAGATTTAGTATGGATACTCAGAATTCCCATATTATACTCACCGCAAATCACGCAACCACTCGCGTCAATTTGAACGCGTCCATACAAGTTAAAATGGTACTCGCATTTTAGCGCGAGTGATTCTCGGAATTCATGTCAGTTTCATTCCTACGTAGTTTTTTAAACGTAGAATGGTTTGCGTTTGGCCACCGACGGACCCAAGAGGAGTTGTGCAGAGGCCCAGAACTCAGCACGCTTACCCAGATAATGCCTATTTACATATCGATACACATACCCCGGAAAGTGAGTTCCACTCCTTAGGTGTTTACATAAGGAAGGAGGAAGCATCGTGTCGTGTTGGTGTAAGTAATGATGTAATAGGCTAAGGGTTAGCTCACATCGAGACGTGACGCGAGGTAATGCGACGCGCACTTTTAAAATAACAATAGAAAATAGAACTTTATTTAGTAAACAAAAAGGTACACATTTCAGGGAGGGAATTCGGAACGAGTCACTTTCTAAGCTTGCCGCGTCTTGTCTCGGTATGAACTGACCCTTAGAATCATAGCTACGGTGTCCCCCTGCCTGTCGTAAAAGGACGGGTATCCTAAGAGGATTTCACCACGCTAATAAAAAAGAAAAAAAAATGTGTGTAGTGTGGTACAAGTACATACTGTGACTTTTTGGCGGGAACTTGCAGAGTGACATAGCATTTTCATTTTTATTTTCATAAATTTGTGTATTTTGAGTTTTATTGTGTATTTTGGGTGGTATTTTACCCAATAAAGATAATCCATGTGCACCAGTGAAGTGAAATGAAATGAATTATGTGTATCGTGACTTTTCAAGTTGTCTCAAAATTTCCGTGTAGACTTTTACTACAATGACCACCATTGTAGTAAAACATGACTTTTATGGACGATGACTGACTGAGGACTATAATGTGAAGTGATTTATTGTGACTGGAAACTATAATATAACTCGACACTGGCAGAAATGAGCCCTAATTTGGGCTTGGTTGCCAAAATTAAAAATAAGAAGAAGAAGAAGTACATACTGTTTCCCGCGCGGGTAGTGTCGCACGTACTCGCCGACGTCGTAGCAGGCGACGGCGAGCACGACGGGGTCGCGGCTCTTCTCGAGCAGGTGCACCAGCGTGCGCAGCAGCTCCTGCCCGCGCTCGTTCAGCCGCGCCGCGTTCTCGCGCCAGAACTTCGCAGACTTGTGCACCGGCGACCATTCCAAACTACACGACGGGCAGGGGTGGGGGCATCCATTAGCAATTAGCATTAGCTAGATGACTGAAAAACTCTATTTAGTCCGTCATTTACATTATCAATAAATAATAGACACTATTATATAGATATATTTTCTTTTGTTAATTAAACAAAAATACGAAGATATCGTGTGTTGAAGTTCCGCGTGACGTCACGTTATGGTACAGTTTTTACTCTATAGTCACGTTTCGAGTCCCGACTCCCGAACTTTGACCGGTTAAACCTCTTTGTAAATTTTTAATGATTTGGTAAAGCGATTAGAAATACGCGTCTAATATTTTTTTGATAATATCTGACAGACTAATAAAAAAAAACTTTTACCCAAGAATCATCCCTATTATATTATTATAGCGATACTACGAGTTACAGGAAAATAATTTTCTAGAAAATCCATATTGTTTAAAGAAATTAACATTACTAGTGGTCCCGTAGTGGTCGAAATTCGTAATTTGTTATAGCGGCAATAACACATGATGTAATAATTAAAACTATAAACCTATTACGATTCAAGAGACATAAAGCCCACTGACGGACAGACGGACGAACAGCAGAGGTTTAGCAAAAAGGTCCCGACACCCTTTGTTACAGAGCCCTAAAAATGATATAATTTTATTTTTAGAATCAGCATGCGCCCCACATTTTTTATTTAAATCTTTCAAGTATTTTTGGCCAATCTGGGCCTGCTTGGTAGGTTCCATAATCACCCTTGACGTCAACCCATAGAGATATAAAATATAAGCTGTTGCAGGTATTTAATGATCAAATATTCTTTTAAACATTACAAATAAAGTGACAGAAATATGAATTCATAATCTAAACTTCAAGATAAGTGAAGCGAAAGATAAGATGATCGGATTTTATTTATCTTATGAATGAGCTCAGATTAAACTAGTCGGAGAATTCAATGAATACAATATTATCCAGAATAAATTTAAAATAATATGTAAAACTAGCTGTCTCTGCGGTTTCACCCGCGCTCTCGGGATAAAAAAGTAGCCTATGCCCTTTTCCATACCATATCTATCTATCATACCATGGCTATCTGCGTGCCAAAGGGATTCGAAGACTTTTATTGGGAGCCTGGCTTACTCATCAGACGACAAAGTTTTACTTTTTTTTTTATGGCGGCGCACGATGATACCTTTATATGTCGATTGGGGACACTACGTCCTAAATCTTCACGTTACAGAGTTATTTGAAAAAAAGATAGATGTTTGTCAAATTACTCAAAGTCAAAATACAACAACCATAAAAAAAAACTATTCATTATACGTATGTAATACGCATTCTATGGTGCTATATGTCGATTGGGGACACTACGTCCTAAATCTTCACGTTACAGAGTTATTTGAAAAAAAGATAGATGTTTGTCAAATTACTCAAAGTCAAAATACAACAACCATAAAAAAAAAACTATTCATTATACGTATGTAATACGCATTCTATGGTGCTATATGTCGATTGGGGACACTACGTCCTAAATCTTCACGTTACAGAGTTATTTGAAAAAAAGATAGATGTTTGTCAAATTACTCAAAGTCAAAATACAACAACCATAAAAAAAAAACTATTCATTATACGTATGTAATACGCATTCTATGGTGCTATATGTCGATTGGGGACACTACGTCCTAAATCTTCACGTTACAGAGTTATTTGAAAAAAAGATAGATGTTTGTCAAATTACTCAAAGTCAAAATACAACAACCATAAAAAAAAAACTATTCATTATACGTATGTAATACGCATTCTATGGTGCTATATGTCGATTGGGGACACTACGTCCTAAATCTTCACGTTACAGAGTTATTTGAAAAAAAGATAGATGTTTGTCAAATTACTCAAAGTCAAAATACAACAACCATAAAAAAAAAACTATTCATTATACGTATGTAATACGCATTCTATGGTGCTATATGTCGATTGGGGACACTACGTCCTAAATCTTCACGTTACAGAGTTATTTGAAAAAAAGATAGATGTTTGTCAAATTACTCAAAGTCAAAATACAACAACCATAAAAAAAAACTATTCATTATACGTATGTAATACGCATTCTATGGTGCTAGAAAAGCTAGATTGATTTATTACCTATATACCATATATACTACAAGTATTGACTTTATTGACATAACAGCATAAAAAAATGTACAGAAGATATACGAAATATTATTCTATTGAATCCAGTTTAAGCCGAAAATCTTTAAAAACTTCGGCCATTTAACCAAAGCCGAAGTTTTGCTCGAATTCGGCCGAAGCTTCGGTTACTACAAATGAGTATACATACCGTCCGCTCTTAACCTCAGTAGCATACTGGTCGAAGGAGCTGAGGTCCTGCACGGAGGCCTGCAGGCGCTCGTTGAGGAAGTCCACGTCGTTCATAATGTCCTCGTCGTCGGAGCGCTTCTGCTCCAGGATCGAAAGCTGCTTCAGCACTTTGCACTGGACCATGGCGATGCAGTGCTCTTTGGCGACCTGATCAACAACATACTATACTATACAAACAATAAGGGTATTAGCCCGTCTTCACGCTACGTCTTGCATGCAAGCTACTGCACAAACTAGTTTGCTCAAGTAAGTTTGGACGGCAAGACGGTAGCTCGTGCATGTGCTAGAGATTATTTGAGAGACAAGTTTAAATCTATTAATATAATGATATTGTCGTCACAGTACATATATGAAAATCTTATTCATGTGAGGAAAAACATAAATAACTTTCCTAAGAATAGCAACACTCATAGTTTGAAAACTAGAAATAAGCAAAAACTTGCTGTACCTTTAACTCGGCTCAGCAAAGTCCTTAACTCTTTCAAGGGGCAATGTATACGTTTCTATAATAAAGAACCCATAGAAATCCAAGAGCTACCTATACATAGATTCAAAAAGATAGTAAAACAGAAGTTATGCAAGAAAGGGTACTATAAAGTTTCTGATTTTGTAGATGACATGAATGCATTTGAATGAATTGTTCGCTTCGCAGGCTATTGTTATAATATATTTTTTGTAAATACTTGTCTTATAAGTACACATTTAAAAAAAAGACTTGCTGTGTTTCTTACCGGAGTCTTCTCAGTTCAAGTTGTATTTGGAACCGGTGTAGTAATTTGTTAACATTCATAATTGCCTTATCGGGGCCTAAATTGAAATGCTTTTTTAATTTGAACCATGGCATGGGTTACTTTGTAGTACCCACATGACCAGCTATCATTCTCACGTTGAAAATCTATCGCCAAGCGCCTTTCCTAATTCCAGCAGCTGCACATGAGAACCAGTTCACCTGCTAGGCTTGGTGTGGTAGGTACGTACCTTCGGCCACATCACTTACCATGGTGACATTGTAGTCAAACAAAAGCTAAACATCCTCGCTAAAATTATTTCGTTCTATTCGACGTTTTATCTCGAGGCTAGCAAATTATTGAGTCTGTAAGATACCTGCTGGTCTTCTGGCTTTTCGATCAAATTCCTAAAAACAGCGAGCACGATGCGGGTGACCTTCTCCTTGACAGAGTCGCTGAGGATGTCAGCGAGGATGGGGATGGCGTTGAACTTATTCATCTTCTCAGCCAACAGTGGGTTGAAGGTCAGCACCCATAAGCAGAACACTAGCTGGTATTGCACCTGTTAATTTGCAGCATGTTTTATAGATGTTGAATTTAATGTTCTATCACAGAGCAAGTAGGTAAACTAGTGTTTTAAATGGTAATTGTAGTTAAATAATAATAATTTATTGAACATCAAGAATTTAGACAGCAAAGATTATCTCTTTATCAAGTTTCTTCACTCTATTAACAGTCCGAAGGACTTTTTGGCGGGAACTTGCAAAGAGATGTTGCGTTTTCATTTCCATTTTATATTTTATTTTCATTCATTTTCATAAATTCGTGTAATCTGAGTTTTATTGCGTATTATCGGTGGTATTTTATTTAATAAAGATCAAACAATCAATGTGCACCAGTGAAGTGAAATGAATTATGAGTATCGTGACTTTTCAAGTAGTCTCAAAAAGTCCATGACGAGTTTCAGTACAATTACCACCATTGTAGTAAAACGTGACTTTTATGGTGACTGACTGGGGACTGTGAAATTGATAATTATTGTGACTGGAAATTATAATATAACTCGACACTGGCGGAAATAAGTCCTAAAACAATTTGGATTTGGTTGCACAACTTAAAATTAAGAACAAGAAACAGTCTGAACTAATTAGAACGTAAGAAATTAAATCCTGGAAAATTCGTACTATTGCCTGTTTTCATCGTGACTGCCCCATCACAATGAGGGCTGGCGTTACTGTGTCCACCAGTTGGCGCCACAAGCGAATATGGTCCTATCGCTTGAAAAAGAACATATTTAAACGAAAAATCTGTCAAGGAAAAGAAACTCACCTGGAAATTAACTCTGGAGGCCAGGATAGACAGCAGGGTGGAGATGCCATCGACAGAGAGGAAGGCAAAGCGGTACTCGTCAACACGTAGCATCATTTGGAGGCAGCGCGCTACCGACTGGATGTAGTCGTTGTTCTGCGTACAACACATCATAATTGTTTTTTTATATCAGAAGACAGGCAAGCGCTCCATCTGATATAGTAGGTGGCTACCGTTATCAGTGGGATTGCCAATGCATTGCTGACCTATACCTACAATGCCTTAAGGCGTATTCATTCAATAATTTACGCCCATACGCCCAAATAAGGGATCATTGTCTTTTTTTCCGTAAAATTACAATATACATATTTACAAAAAGTGCTCATCTATCTATATTGCGTGATTTACGTGTCCGCAGCGTAACTGAGTGCATTCCAGTATTTAAATTATCTGTCAAATATGTACAGGCAGTCCTAAAAGGGTACTAACTTTTAAGTACCCTTCTAGGATTTTTCTTCAACTAGCCGCTGACTGTACTATAAAAAAGTTCAGAGTAAAACTGTACCTTAAACATAGACGTTAAATTTGCATATTTATTTTTATAAAATAATCATGTAACAAAATGGGTTACAAAAATTTTTAAAGTTTTTTTTGATTTTCCATCCCATTTGACTGCATATCGTCTTCATCCTTCAAGTGGTATATCGTTGAATAGGTCATATATAATTAGGTCGCCATAAGTATATGGGTCCCCGCTCACTATAACAGCACGGCTACGCCTCGGCATTTACCTTGCCATGCAAGTGAGGCCTTTAAATCGTATGCGTTAAAGTAAACTTTACAATGACTAGATAAAATAGTTGACGCCTCGCGGCTTGCGCGCTTGCCGCTAAAAGCCACTAGTCCTGCTGACCACACCCTTCCTAGACCGGAGATACTGGCACACATTTCCTGGTCATTTGTACCAGTATGGCAACCCTTCAGGGGTCTGATTACGTAATGACGAAAAGGAAAATGATGGTCATAGCGCTGGTACCGGCCGGCGCGGCGGCCCAATCGCGTGGGCGTTAATCGAACGTGTCGGATAAATTACGAGTGTCGAACGATTTGTTGCACAACATTTTTGTATTTTCCGATACTCGATGAAAAAGAAATAGGCGGTTGCGCGTATTAAAATGAAATGTTGTAGACTTAAGCTAGTATTAGCAGACCCCTGAAGGGTTGCGACACTGGTACAAATGACCAGGAAATTTGTGCCAGTATCTCCCGGTCTATCCAGCGAGCGGTCCGCTCCCTTGCTTCGTGACGCCAGCAAGCGGTATCTTGCCAAAGCCGCGCTACCAATTTCACCGGCGCGCCGCGCTCCCGCGTTCTGTCACCTCGCACGGTGGCGCGCTGGCAGCTGTGGTTGGATTGAGTTGAGGCGGTGCCGGGCTGTTGCTGCGATGGAGCAGTGCTGATATAGTGAGCGATGACCTTAATAGTACTTCGGACAATGTAAGGTCAGTGTACATTATCCTACATTCACGCACTTTTTATATACCTAAATCTATATTTATTATAAGAGTGTAATGAGAATGTGTAATAGCGCCGAACAAGGTATAAGTACACCTTGCTTCAGAATCCCTAAAAGAAAGCTAAAAGAACACAAAGAAGAAAGTATTAATTTTAGCTGTATGTACTGTTTTGTATATAAGTAACATAACGTTTCATAGATGAGGGCAAGAATAATTATATTCATTGAAGTATATAAGTATAGTTTTTTTATCTTATTTAAGCATAATTATTAGAGAAGTCTGTCTTACTTATTAATAAAATTATTTGTATACTACAATAACCATGCAATAAGTGAATTAAATGAAAATGTTATGGGAGCAAGCAATTCATCACAGTTAGCCACATCCATTAGTAAGAAAGAGCATTATACCTATATGTTAGTAATACTTACATTGTAAGTTAGTAATAATATTTAGTTACTGAACTATTTTCTTTGTTTAGACACTGAAGTGTCGCGGTGACGACATCTACACAGACAGAAAGTACCTTATGAAGGCCCGGAGGCAAATCCTCAAGGGGTTTCAGCTGATCGAAAGAGCTGTAAAGGCTCGAATATTTCTCTGGACCTCCATCCACTGTGGTTTCCTTCTCCTTGTGATGCTTTTCCTTGGTGATTTTAGGTTCGGCGAAATGCGGTTTCTCGTGAGCCAACATAACCTGCTCTGCATGCGCTAACTCAGCAGACATTTTCTCCGCCTTACCAGAAAACAAACCTCTCAATGACAATTCATCCCGTCATCAAAGCCCCAACGATGCATGATGCTTGCAGGTGATCCTCACAACATATTGTTACGTTTCAGTGTTTTATACACAAATATGGTTTAGTTATTTTGATTTTGGTATGGCACTAAGCACTGCCTGACGAAATTGCTAACTACATAGCTACGTTATGAATTTTTATTACAGTTTAAATGTGTATTGAATAATATGGACCAAATTTTCTTTTATTGGTTTTTCTGTTAGTGTGCATAACTGTAACTAACTCACATGATTAAAATATTTATAGGTATACCTACTTAATTATTACATATGTATTTTGAGTTACTGAATATTTTGTTTCATTCAATAGGAATTGTAATTTTAATTATAGCATGAGGTGCTTTCTTCTAATAGGCTTTACGTTTTAGCTTAAAATCGTATGTATGTTTGTGTTTTCTGTTGTATGTTTTAAAGGCAAGCTGCTAGTGAGCCAAATAAATAAATTTCCATTTTTTCATTGGTTGATTTTAATCAACTGGATGATCTTAATTATAGTAGTGTCCGGCCGAAGCCGAAGGATTCTAGCAAGCGCAGATATTGAAAGCACTGGTACTTAGTATTTTTATTCTATAGTAATATAATAAAGCAGAAGAGGTTTTTTTGGTTTGTTTAAACGGGCTAATCTCTGGAAATACCAGTCGGATTCGGAAAAATATTTTTGTATATGATAGCCAATAGAATAGAATAGAATATACTTTATTGTGCACACTACATGAAAGAACAAAACATAACAATGAATTTCTTAGGTTACTTAAACCTTCAGCTTCGGCCAAAGGCAATGGTGGTAGCCGATTATACGGCCAGAAATCGATCTTCGGTCAGACACTACTATCTCCAACGCGCGCGCGGTTTTAGCATTTGCGAGGGATCTAATTGGATCTTTCATCTAAATCCATTCAGCCATATGGCGTGGTTGAGTAACAAGCATACTTTCAACATTATAAATATTATAGTACCCAAGATAACCCATATCTCGACATAACAATATATTATGCAGAGTGAAATAAGTCAATTATACCAACTTAATAAGTAGTTTATGGTTAATTTGATTGACATGTATTGTTAATTGAATTTAGTTGATAAAACATTTTGAATTATATACATATTTACTACATAATGATGTATGAGGTTAAAGTATGTTTTGTGTTCTTAATTATAAAGCGTGAAGGGGCTAGATGTAGCAGTTCATAATAATTAATTAAGATGTTATTTGACTTACCAGTAGGTTCTCAGGTAGTGCCTACTGTAAATGTGTCTTGTTTCACAAATAGTACATACCACTAAGTTACATGTAGCCCTTTTAAATACTATGAAGTTTCAATTAGTTGTGTAAATTGTTAACATGTAAATTGTTATTAATTCCGAAATTGAAACAAAGAGTAAAAAACCTCTATGGAATTGCCTTATAACCAGCTATACTCTATTTCACATAGGATGAGTCATCAAGATCAAGGGTTTTTTTACCAATATCTATTGAAATGAAATTCCAATTGATTACTCTGAAATAGTACTCACAATATTTCATGAAACCTCGCTCTATCATATTATTCCTTTATTACATTGAAATGAACATTATCCATTGAGAAATCTAATAAAATACCATATGTCACCGAACTCATGCTATTTGAAATCTACTATAGTACCACTAGCAAAGCAATGACAATATTTACATATTTACAATTAAACATATCATATCTTCTCCAAAAATTATCGTAATATCACTAAAACAATTTCATTATTCATATATGTATAGCATGCATGCATAAAAAAACAACTTCATGCAAGACCAGTACTTAACAAATGTGATAAAATAAAATCAACATCATAATTAAGGATGCAACTAAACTTACATTCATCTTCAGTTGGTCCTTCAGCCAGGAGAGGTAGAAATGCAGATCACTTTTGTCCATGAGCTGTGGGTGCCAGCAAGCCAGCTTAGCAATGATACGGGCAGTCATGTGCTGAACAAATTCATCCTGACGGTTCAGAAGATTCAGGAAAGGTTGCCACATGCTTCCTGAAGTTCTGGCTTCCCGGAATATCTTCACCCTGGCTTTGTCTTCCTGTAATATAGATTAACACAAATTTCTCATTAAACAACATGTTTGAAGAAATGTTCACTTTTACTGACCACACCCATGTAATTTTAATGTTAGTTTGTAGTGTAGCTAAATACAAAATGTATTTATTGTGACAAATAAATACATTTCTATTTCTAAAAATATAATGAAATAAAACTATCCATAACTTTACAGTGTGTACAAATGTGGTTTTATAGTATTTTCAAATGTATGACATTGACATACCAAAATGATGCTGCTTTATTCCTCATAATAAGAATAGAATGTCATTCATATCTTTTGAAAGAGTAATAAAATAGTTGACATCAGATACAGCCCTTATGTACAAAATTAATCAATAAAAATAAATTAAATAACTGTTAGTTAATGGCATATGGTGTACACCAATTATTGATGTGCATTTAGCTTATTTTATAATGTACGTTTTTTTCAAACTATTTTTGATATAATAACTGTTGGTGTACCTTAATAAAAAAAAAGTGTTAATAAATAAGTAATAGGGTGAATTGATGCATGAATAAAGAGATAAAAGTAATGGAAATATACCTACAATAAAGATGACATCAATGAATATACTGAGTAAAAAAGCTTCAAAAATAATGTAGTTTCTGTGAATAGTATAAATAAATAAATGTCCTGGGACATTCCTCACACACGGTCATCTGATCCCAAACTAAGCAGAGCTTGTACTATGGAAACCAGATAACTGATATAATACATATACTACTTTTTGTTTGTAAATACATACTTAATATACATAATTACACCCAGACTCAGGACATACAGACATGTTCATGCACACAAATGTATGTCCTGTGTGGGAATCGAACCCACGACCTGCGGCACTATAGGTTAAGACGTCTTAACCAACTGCGCCAACGGGCCCGTCTATTTATATACTGTGCCCCAGTATAGTTATATACTGTGATAATGAATGGTAATATTTACCGAAAGGATATCATCAATAAGAACAAGGACATATTGAATGGTGTGGTCCTTGCTTATATGCGTGAGCAGGTTGAGAAAAACATCAGCACAGTCCTCAGGTTTCTTGTCAGGCAGGTCCTTCTGTCCACGTTGGTCCAAGTTCACAATGAAGTCATGGTCTCGTTGCGTGATCATCTGAGACCTGACATAGACCCAATATCAGCAAACCCATAAAAAAATTGCCAAAAAACAATGACCTAATAGTCAAAATCAATACTTACTGCAAGTAAGATTGCCAGTTTATTTGAGTCTGGCGTATCTCACTGGCACGGATTTGCAAGACGCTGGTGGCAGCAATCATATCTGTAAAACATTGTATACTTAGGCAGCTGCAATATTGAGCCTTTCAGCTACGCTTTCGGTACATTTTATTTAGTAGACAATGCACATTCAACTACTTACCGATTTTATCGTCAACCAGGGTCGGGATTAGCTTACTGACATTATCGTCGTTGATGTTAGCCATTTTGGCTTAAAAGTTATTTGTTACGCTGGTTACAACTAAGATACAATCCAAAAAATGTAAAATTCATAAAATTGGAAAGACGAAGACTACCTCAGCTGAGAGGTCTTGTGACTATAACAAGTGAAGTTAGCTATCGTTGCTGTGCTAATTATTTTCTTACCTTCTCTGATAAAAACACTTGCAGCTAAAAAGAAAGAGACAGCAATATTAATTAAACAGTTGGCTACATTGTTCAATATACAAGGTGAGAAACATAATAAAAAATAAATTAAATGTCATTCGCTCTTTTACTCTTTTTCAAAAATTTATATAGTTTGGGTTGTTATTATACAGCCTGTGCAGTTATGGTAGTTGGTATAGACAGTAGACATCAATAAATTTACTACTAACGACTAAAATCACAAAACTAGTGTTCAGAACACGAAATGTATATTATAAATAAATAATTGATTTTTAATAAATAAATAAATAAACATGTAGGTACATTTCCCAAAATCAAAAGCATAAGTAAGTTTTACAGTCGGGTAAACCCGTTGGTTCTCGTGAGGGACATGCGTCCTAATCAAAATTGTTATATTTTTAACCGCCAGTCAGTTGCAGAAACGTTAACTAACGTTAACTTGATACGATGTCAAAATATGATCACAAACGACCCTGCCTCGGAGGTGGGTCAAAATTTGCAGTTCACGATGTCGTTTTTAACTGTTTCCAAGTAAAACGAACGGTGAACGAAAACAGTTCAAAACGCCAATTTCGCCCACAACTTTCCAAATCGAACGCCAGATGTGATCGTTTTTGGCATTTTTACCCGACTGACCCGGAAGGAGGGTTATGTTTTTCGAGTGTATGTATGTATGTATGTATGTCTATTTCTTTGGCACGCTCTGCAGCTTAAACGGCTTGATGGATTTAAGCATATGAGGTGTCGTTAGATTCGTCTTGACTGTGGGAGTGTCATAGGGTATATTATTTTTATATGGCGTCTACGGATAAGAAAAGAGGGGGGGTATTAAAAACAAAAATTTCGTTATTATAACAATATGGGTATAAAATGAAAGCTTGTGAATAGCCCATTCCATATATGTATATATTGTAATACTTTTCTGCTACTATTTTGACGTAAACTGCAAAAAAACATGTTTAATGCAAGGACAGTAGGTATAGATACTATGAGCGGTTACCGTACGTGACTCACAGAGTTGCGATGGTTGTAAGCGTTACTTTACCGTACCGCTCATTTACTTACCAATACTTATAACTCATTCTGTATAAAACTAAAGTGTCTGAAATAAATTAAATTATTAAAAGAAACAAAAAACCCGACTGCGTAAAACAAAAATTAACTGAAAAGAGAAAAACAAGCTCTTTAATCTGTAGAATTTGGAATATAACTTGAATGTTATAAGGTATTGCAGTAGGGGATAAACCGCTAAAGAGCTTGTTTTTCTCTTTTCAGTTAATTTTTGTTTTACGCAGTCGGGTTTTTTGTTTCTTTTAATAATTTAATTTATTGACTGTTATTTTTGCTACCATACCCCAATTTGAACGCACCTTATGATCGCGTTTGGCGTTTAGTAAGGCCGTTTTCACACGAGACGATAACGACACAATTTTGTCGTGACGATAAACGACCAACGATAATTGGCAAACGGTCGTGTCGTCGTTTGTTTTCACACGAGGAACTATACCGCACCGTAACGACAGTTACGAATATTAATTTTAGCGACTAAACGTCCATCATGTGGCCAAATTTCAATCGCCGGCAACTTAACTTAGCTTTTTTTGAATTGACTTGATTTTTTTTCCATGATAAAACCACTTAACACTAGAAAACTCTAAACCAGTAAACAAACACCATTCAAAACAAACAGCGAGGTGACAAGAAGTGTCGTTATCGTAGAGGTGTGTAACTCATCAAAAATACGCGAGCTGCAGAACAGCTCACGGCTCAGGTGTGTGAGCCGGTTCAATGACTCAGCTCGCAGATCAGCTCAATGTACCTATGGTACGATACGCGAGCACGCTCACTGCGTACCGCGCGTCGAATTGAGCCAACTGAGCCGCCGCGATTCATTCGACTCCGCCGAGCGACTCTTTTCATACTTTAGAGTTGTTTTTTTTTTTTTACATTTTCTGATCTGAGAGTTATGTTACATAGGTATTTAATTATTGAATGTAATTATTATTTAAATGTTTTAGAACGAAATAATTATTCGTAGATTAGAATTACAAGAATATAATCTATGGAGGGAGTCGCAGATACAATAGGAGTTGGATTGAGCCGTGAGCTAGTCATTATGTTGTTGAGCTGTAGCTCAGCGGCTCAAACCCGAGTGATCTGATTCATTGAGCTGGTTCAGAGCTGAGTTACACACCTCTACGTTATCGTTATCGTGCAGTTCGCCGTGTGAAAGTCCTGACGTTTTTTAATACATTTCGAAGGTCCACTAAATCGCCACAGTAAAAAAATCGTCACGATTTAGCCGAACCAACGACATAGCCGAATTATCGTTCCTGTGTCGTGCAGTGCTGTGTCGTTATCGTTGCGTGTGAAAACGGTGCATAGACATCACAGACCACTATGAGTGCGTTCGAATTGGAGTGATGTCGTTTTTAACAGTTTCAAAATGGGCATTTTTGTTCGGGCGTTCGAATTGGTAAATTTCAACAATTTTGCAACTTTTGCCACAAACGATATTTCCCAAATCGAACGATTAGATACAAAAATGACATTTCCATGCTGATCGCCTGCTTGTCACTTGTCTCAACCTACCTTTTTCCTTCAGTTAATCATTAAACAAAGTTAATCTAACAAATTATTCTCTTACCTGTTAGTATTTCTATAAAATTTTATAATAAAAATTAGAATTTTCGCTTCCCGTATGCATTTTCCGAAACTTATCTGTCAGATTCAAAGATGTCAAAATATGATCACAAACGACCCTGCCTCGGAGGTGGGTCAAAATTTGCAGTTCACGATGTCGTTTTTAACTGTTTCCAAGCAAAACGAACGGTGAACGAAAACTGTTCAAAACGCCAATTTCGCCCACAACTTTCCAAATCGAACGCCAGTTGTGATCGTTTTTGGCATTTTGGACTGTTATTTTTGCTACCATACCCCAATTCGAACGCACCTTATAGGGGATACTACGTACATAGAAAGAAATGTATGGATGGTCGGCTAAATCGTCACAGTTTTTTTACTGTGTGGTTGCCAATGTATTATATTACTCTTTGGTGGTTACGGTGTCGTTATCGTCTCGTGTGAAAACGCACTAACTGTATGTGACTGTATGTTAAAAAATATCGGGATACTGTAAGCTAGCTAATGCCGAGCCTCTTCTGGAAGTTAAAACATCATAGCCTTCGAAATCAGACGTACCTATTGTACCAACCAATGTTTTTTTATAATCAGTGTTTGTAAATATTTAAGCTCTACAAGTTGTATGTAAGAAAGGTACCTACTTACCGTTAAATATTTCATCCTGGACTTTCGTTCCTTCCATTGTTTTTACAATCAAGACAAAACCGATATTTTAATTTATAGAAAGAATCAAGCTTTACTAATGGTTAAAGTAATTGAATTATTTTATAAAATGCTGACTTCGTATTACAGGTTCATAATATTTGTGGGCATAAGTCAAAGCTGTGACATTTACAGCCAAAACATCAACTTTAAATAAATTTGGGAAGTGGCCAGTTCTTTTGTTACCTATGTCTTCGTCTACTTTACAATCAGAAGATGACTGTCAAACTAATGATCCAAATGACTTATTTCCGATGGAAATTGAATCATTGCGTTTTCCATTAGATAACTCTATGCAAATTGTATTCACTGGTTACTTCAATGGTTTCAATGTGGAGGTGAGGTCTCCTGAGGAGTCTACTCTTTTGTATCACATGGGTTATTTTGGAAAGGGCTCTGTCTCGCGATCACGACCCACCTTAGCACAAAGGGATGGTTCACCACAGATAATGAGGAAGAGGCAATTTATCAAAAGGAGTTACTGGTATAAAAAGTTTGGTAGTTCTGAAGAGTCATCAGAAACAGATTTCTTTTTAAAAGAATGTGATGAATTGATTGCACAAATTATATGTGACAAAGAAAAACAGTCAAAAAAGGATGTGATAGATTTGGTGTCTAGTGATGAAGATAACAGTGATGATAATAATGTGAGTGCTATTGATAATAGCAGATCTTTTCATGACCACAACAAAGATGACATTGTAGTAATAGTGCCAAATAGTGACTCTGAGGAAGATGATTATTTTGCCAATATAAAACCTAAATGTTGTCTCAATAAAATCAAAGTTCAAGAAAAGTTAATGCTGACTCTACAAGAAGCATTTTTCTTGACTTTTGGTCTTGGTTGTTTGCAAATAGTGAACTGTGATAACAATTTATTGAAAATAGAACAATGTTGGGATGTTTTTACAAAGGCAGATAGAGAATTCATTCCGAAATATGTTGTGTATCATTATTTTAGGTCTAAAGGATATGTTGTGAAGCCAGGTATCAAGTTTGGGGGCGATTATTGTAAGCTTTTGTATTCAAGACAATAATTTTTCATTACTTACTAATTTCATAAAATTATAAAATTAAGTGATTTGTTTTAGTACTCTACAAAGAAGGTCCTGGGATAACACATGCTGATTTTATAGTAGTAATAAAATATAATAATGATTATTTTGATTGGAATACCATACTTGGGCATATTAGAATGGCTACCACAACTGTGAAGGTATTTATATCATATGCTTACAATGGTACACATCAATAGTCTCAATGTAAGTTTGTCTCTCTTAAAGTTGATGGCAGCACAGTAGTTTTTTTGTGTTTAAAATTATGTTAAGTTATGGAGTGAAAGTGGTACACATATCTTTTATCACAGTGATGCACCATGACAGCACTCTGTCTTAGTCCTAATGATGTGCTTTTGGGAGTTACAGTAACCATATATACCTATATTTTTCCAAAGCCTAAATTTAGACACAAACTTATGTAGAGGCAATTATACACATAACAAGAAAAAAAATGCCAGCTAAAATAATGTTCTTTTTTTATAGGAGATATTAATGGTGGATGTTATAAATCCCAATGGCCCCATAAAATTACCTGAAGATCTAAGCACCTACAGCGTACGGGAAATGGTACTCACAAGAAAAATACCAGTAGCAATAAATAATGATGACTAAACATTGATTTGCATTTATTTATTAACACTACATAGTATATTAACATATTACAAAACCTGTAAACATAACAGTTTTTTTTAATTTAAGCTCTTTTAATAGGTTTTTTGATACCAGTTCTTCTATATTCACTTCTTTCTTTCAAATATTCCTCGGTACATAAACCTTTAAATTCATCATTTTGGTACCAAGTGGAGAGGCAGTCTTTTAGGGCAGAGTTCTCATTTCTGCATTTCACAACCATTAACAGTGATGAGTCTTTACAACATTTTTCAAATTCAAATACTTCTTTAATACATTTTTGCGTTTTTGCTTTATCTCTGATAAGTTTTGGTATTAATACCTCCACTTCTACTCTTCTGAGACTTTTATCATCTGGATCACCTGTAGAAAGTGAATGGGTCAGATTTTGCTTGCTAAACTCATTTACATACACATGTAAATTTTATTAAAGGTAGAAGAAACAGCATTTTATGCAAATGCATAACAAATAGTTTGTCATAGATAAGCAATTAATGTTCCCAACTTACATACACAATGAAATGGGATTAAATAAATGATTCAAATGTGGATAATAGATTTGCCATAAACAAGCAGGTGCGAGATATGTAATATTGAAAACGATTAGGTCATATCAGTTTGGCTGGTAAAAGCGGCCGTGGCCCGCTCGCTCGCTACGCGTACTTATTTTAGTGCGTACATATCCAAAATAAATGTAAAAATAGGTGGCCTAAGATACAAAATATAAGACCTAGGATATTAAAAAAAAATGTTAATTCTACCTAGACCATGCGGGCCTTGAGAAAACCTTTCTGGTAATACGGATTTGGTAGCCATGTTACTTTACTACAATTGGAGATGATATTATGTTCTGCTTGCACTTCGAAAGCAAAGATTTGTTGTATTTATTGAATTGAAAAAATATTTTAAACGATCAAATAAACCGATTCGATTCGTCGAGTTTTTGACAGTGACATTGATTTTGATTGTTGTTTTGTTGTTGTTTGTCTTATACGCCCAAAGGCAGGCAAAGGTCTGAGCCATACAGCCTTATTTCAATTTTCTCGAGTTGTATTAATATAGCCACAAAATAAATCACTTCATATAGTCCGCACTGTGAGTCCCCATCTTTAAAAGTCATGTTTAAGTACAATGGTGGTAAATTGTACAAAAACTTTACACGGACTTCTTGAGACAACTTGAAAAGTCGCACAGTGACATTGACATTTGACACTTTTGGACATTCATCTCCTTCTTATTTTTAAGTTTGGCAACCAAGCCCAAAGTAGGGCTAATTTCTGCCAGTGTCGAGTTATATAATAGTTTCCAGTCTCAGTGGTCTCAATAAATCACTTTCACATTATAGTCCTCAGTCAGTCACCGTCCATAAAAGTCATGTTTTACTACAATGGTGGTCATTGTACTAAAACTCTTCACGGACTTTTTGAGCAACTTGAAAAGTTACAATACACACAATAAATATCATTTCACTTCACTGGTGTACATGGATGATCTTTATTGAGTAAAATACCACCAAAAATACAGAATAAAACTCAAAATCCACAAAGTGGAAACAAAAATGAAAACGCAACGTCACTGCAAGTTCGCGCCAAAAAGTCCAATCTTCTACTTATTTTTAAGTTTGGCAACCAAGCCCATATTAGGGCTCATTTCTGCCAGTGTCGAGTTATATTATAGGGTACATTCCGCAATAATTTGCGTACCGAGTAAGATATCACGTTAATGACAGCTGAGAACTGAACAATTCGGAACGCCCGTTATCGCGCTCACAGTGTTCAAAACAACATTTGCTAATTTAATTAAAATCTGAATTAACAATGCGCTAGGACTCCTTATATATCTTATAATTTGACTCGCAAAAAGGAATATTCGCGTTTTTTATAATTTTTCTCTCATAAAATCATAAAAAGTATCTTTGCCAAATAGAAAACCAAGAATCTTATTAGTCTTTTTGCCGAAAACACAATAATCAACCGTCACTTTTGACAGCACAACTTAAAAAGTCACGATACACATAATTAATTCCATTTGTTTTTCTGTTGTCCTAATGCGCGCTTTTCTTTATATGACTATCTTCCCCCTCACATCTCTCGTCCTGTATCTTTTAAACATCTTCTTTCTCTTATTTTCACTCTAGCCCAAGAGCCCACGACGATCTGACCTTCGTCATTTTATAAAACCTGAGAGTTTCTCTGTGTATGTACCTAATAGAGGTAAAAACCATCCCCGAATATGAAGTTTGGATCGCGGTGGCTTTGGAAGTTATCAGGTAGCAAAGGTGTCAAAAATTGCACCTCAAATTCGTTAAAGTATAAAGGTCAGTTTTTATATATTTTATTTGGACTAATATTAGAAATCACGTCGTCCATTGTCAGACACTTTGAATGGTGGAAACCCCCTGTCTGACACCCTTAAAGTATTAAAAAATATTATTCAACTTTCGTCATTTTATAAAAGCTGAAATTTATATATGTTACTTGGCGAACTATCAAAAGATGATTTCTCAGTTGTCAGACACTTTCGATGGTGGCTTTGCCGTGTCAGACACATTAAAGATCTATCGTAGGTGCGAGCGCGAGGTATATTCAATGTGATTTTTTTTTACAAACGAAATGAGATAGACACATAGTTATTTTGGAGAGTTTGTAGATTAAATCATGAAATTTAATAAATCATGCAAAAAAAATTACATCAATGACCCAGTTTTAGAGTTACAGATTAAAATTAAAAAAAAAACCCAATTTTTTGAACATTTTTTTATATTATATCGTTATTTTTATTAGGTTTTTGTTCCATATATTTTTTTTATTTCATCTTATCAACTAGATAAACTTTCTAGCTTTCAAATGACACTACTTTGAACAAAATACACCGATAACTTAAAAAGAAACAAGGAAAAACTAATAGTTGAGCATTACATTAAAAAAATAATTAATGCTCAAAACGCCCTATTAAGGCACTATTTGTATTTATTTACTTGGAGTGTAAAGAATTAACGTTAATTCTTCCATAGGTACTAATTTATTGTAAACGAAAACACGATAGGTAGTTTACTCACGTTAATTCTTTACACTCGGGGTACCTACTGAACCATATTTTCATTTACCACTATACCATATTTTCAAGGGTGTCGGTTTTTATATATTTTATTTGGAATAATATTAGAAATCACGTCGTCCATTGTCAGACACTTTGAACGGTGGAAACCCCCTGTCACACCCTTAAAGTATTAAAAAATATTAATCAACTTTCGTATTGTTTTTTTAGATTTTTGATCTGTAACTCTAAATCTGGGTCATTGATGTAGACTTTTTTGCATGATTTATTAAATTTCATGATTTAATCTACAAACTCTCCAAAATAACTATGGGTGTATAACTTTTCGTTTTAAAAAAAGAATCACATTGAATATACCTCGCGCTCGCACCTACGGTAGACCTTTAAGTATCTGACACGGCAAAGCCATAATCGAAAGTGTCTGACAACTCAGAAATCATCTTTTGATAGTTCGTCAAGTAACATATATAAATGCCAGCTTTTATAAAATAACCAAAGTTGAATAATATTTTTTAACACTTTAAGGGTGTGACAGGGGGTTTCCACCGTTCAAAGTGTCTGACAATGGACGACGTGATTTCTAATGATGCGTCGATGCTACGCGAATCGAGCACGAGCCGAGCCACGAACGAACCGACAACGAGCACGATGCGAATCCCTCTGTACGTGAAAAAACTGACAATCGCGCTAGGCTTGCAAGTCCGTCCACGCTACGCGAATCATGCTCGTTCGAGACTCGGCTCGTGCTCGGTTCGCCAAGCATGGACGCACCATAATATTATTCCAAATAAAATATATAAAAACTGACACCCCTGAAAATATGGTATAGTGGTAAATGAAAATATGGTTCAGTAGGTACCCCGAGTGTAAAGAATTTACGTGAGTAAACTACCTATCGTGTTTGCGTTTACAATAAATTAGTACCTATGGAAGAATTAACGTTAATTCTTTACACTCCAAGTAAATAAATACAAATAGTGCCTTAATAGTGCGTTTTGCGCATTAATTATTTTTTTAATGTAATGCTAATCTATTAGTCTTTCCTTGTTTCTTTTTAAGTAATGTCTACATGTCAAAAGTCTACATCAATGACCCAGTTTTAGAGTTACAGATCAAAAATCTAAAAAAACAATACGAAAGTTGAATAATATATTTTAATACTTTAAAGGTGTGACAGGGGGTTTCCATCGTTCAAAGTGTCTGACAATGGCCGACGTGATTTCTAATATTATTCCAAATAAAATATATAAAAACTGACACCCTTGAAAATATGGTATAGTGGTAAATGAAAATATGGTTCAGTAGGTACCCCGAGTGTAAAGAATTAACGTGAGTAAACTACCTATCGCGTTTGCGTTTACAATAAATTAGTACCTATGGAAGAATTAACGTTAATTCTTTACACTCCAAGTAAATAAATACAAATAGTGCCTTAATAGTGCGTTTTGCGCATTAATTATTTTTTTAATGTAATGCTCATCTATTAGTTTTTCCTTGTTTCTTTTTAAGTTATCGGTGTATTTTGTTCAAAGTAGTGTCATTTGAAAGCTAGAAAGTTTATCTAGTTGATAAGATGAAATAAAAACACCTAATAAAAATAACGATATTATATAAAAAAATGTTCAAAAAAATTGTGACTTTTTAGAATTTTGATCTGTAACTCTAAAACTGGGTCATAGATGTAGACTTTTTTGCATGATTTATTAAATTTCATGATTTAATCTACAAACTCTCCAAAATAACTATGTGTCTATCTCTTTTCGTTTGTAAAAAAAAATCACATTGAATATACCTCGCGCTCACACCTACGGTAGATCTTTAATGTGTCTGACACGGCAAAGCCACCATCGAAAGTGTCTGACAACTGAGAAATCATCTTTTGATAGTTCGCCAAGTAACATATATAAATTTCAGCTTTTATAAAATGACGAAAGTTGAATAATATTTTTTAATACTTTAAGGGTGTCAGACAGGGGGTTTCCACCATTCAAAGTGTCTGACAATGGACGACGTGATTTCTAATATTAGTCCAAATAAAATATATAAAAACTGACCTTTATACTTTAACGAATTTGAGGTGCAATTTTTGACACCTTTGCTACCTGATAACTTCCAAAGCCACCGCGATCCAAACTTCATATTCGGGGATGGTTTTTATCTCTATTAGGGACATACACAGAGAAACTCTCAGGTTTTATAAAATGACGAAGGTCAGATCGTCGTGGGCTCTTCCTCTACTCGCTTTATTGGTTTACTTAGTAAATATATTGTAATTAATAAAATAAAGTTATACATTTCATTTTCATCTACTCTTTTTAGTATTGTATTTTTAATGTTTTGTGTTACTTAGTATTTAATTCTAGAATTTCTTTGTTTAGTTTAGTTAAGTTAGCTTAAAATAAGTTTAATTTTTGGTTTCGTGGGTTTTTTTTTTTTATTTGTTTCGTAATTTACGCGTCTCATGGTTTTAATATCACGTGACATTGGCGAAGTTGTGGTGGCATTTCCGCAAAAGCCATAAATAAGAATTGAATTGAATTGAATTTCATTTCAATTCACTGGTGCTCATGGATTAATATTTATTGTATAAAATACCACTGATAATATGCAATAAAACTCAAAATACACGAATTTATGAAAATAAAAATGAAAACGCAACGTCACTCTGCAAGTTCCCGCCAAAAAGTCCTTTTGGATAGTCGTTGTTGTTGATAATAATATTCGTGAAAAGGCAGGAAAGGGTTTGAGCCATACAATCTTGTCTTATTTGAGTTTTCTCGAGGTATACAGGTTGTCCCAATGCTCAACGTCAGCCTTTCACCCGGTACCCATTACCGGGTGAAAGGCTAGTATATATACCATATGGTCAGCAAAAGAAATAAGTGTTGAAAATCAACACCCTAGCTAGACCATATCATTGGTCAATATGATCACAAATGCCCCAATTTTTTATTAACGTAATTCTTAATAAGCCTGCTATCAATGAGACTATACAGATATCATAAGAAAACTCCTCATTATTCAGGAACTGTGTAATTCTGTGGTAACACCTACTTATTGGTCATTTTTGATATTTGTAGCGCGACTAAAATATCTTGAGCATTGTATAATACCTTGTTTTTATTTTGAGACATTTTATGTGGTGGACTGTGTGGTGGAAATATTTTTAATTACCTTGCAACTTGTCAAAAATAATAATAATTCCTCGCGCATTCGTAATAGTTTGTTCAATTTCGACGCTTGCTAGAAACCTTGGGCTTCTGCTAAAACCTCAGCCTATTTTGGTCGAAGCCGAAGGAGGATGAAGCCGAAGCTTCGCTCGGACACTACAGACTTCTGTAGTAGTAGAAAATTCTAAATCTATGCTACAGACAGATAGGCGGATAGACAGACAGCGTTGGCTTAGTAATAGGGACGCTATTATTAAGCCTTAGGTACGGAACCCTAAAAACTAAAAAGAATCTGTATAAAATTTGTTTTTTTTTACCTTCCTAGAACAATAGCCTTATAAGGTGTAGTTGAGGCGTGAAACCGTAACAAACAAACAAACAGAGCTACTTTGGCTAATAAAGATCATCCATGTGCACTACTGAAGTGGAATGAAATGAATTATGTGTGACTTTTCAAGTTATCTCAAAAAGTCCGTGCTACAATGACCACCATTGGCACCATTGTTGTGAAACATAACTTTTAAGGACGGTGACTGACTGAGGACTATAATGTGAAAGTGATTTATTGTGACATTCAATTCAATTCAATTCAATTCTATCTAAAATTAGTTTTAATTAAATTTATTTGTTATGATTGTACTGCCTTGAAGAAAATAAGTAATGTGGAAAAATAGGAATTTGTAAAAGTAATATGGAAATATAATAATGCGGAAAATTAAGAATATGAAAAAATAAGAAATTGGATTTTTTTGAATGTGGACAATATAGGAATATGGAAAATATGTAAGTCGGAAAATAGCCCTGACACCCTGGAAACTATAATATAAATAGACACTGGCAGAAATGAGCCTTTTAAGTTTGGCTTTTTTTATTTTTAGGTTTATTACCTAAAAATATAAAGAAGAACAAGAAGAAGAAACTTACTTACTAATACTAGTTACACACCTTCCGACGGTCGGACTCCTACTTACAGGTCGGTTCCATGAATCTACTGAGATTTTCCAAACTGACCACCACTACCAACCTCGCGGTCATAAAAGACGGCACACTATACCAGGCAACCCCTTACGAGGCGTCTGGGAACATCTGCGGTAGGTCACGCCACCAGAGTACTCGCCCCTGGTACTCATGCGAAAATGTGAGTCTCACCGTGATCACTCACTACCATTTGTCCAGAATGGTACCGGAGCTGTCAAAGTAGCCAGAGAGGCTGGCTCCCATTTCTCCAGAATGGTCCCGGAGCTGTCATACAAGCTCACCTCTCGAATACGAATCCACTCATCTACCCAATGCCTACAGCTGGTTTCCAGAAAGCTAATCCAACGGTTAGCCCTCTACTTTCTATCCAGGAATCTGATGCCGGAGATGCAGTTCGCTCAAAAGAGCTCACATGCTTGAGGGTTATTCACTAACCCCGCGTCTGACCACCGGTGGCCCTTTGCCTTAGGCCGGTAACTTCAGACACTTGTTGCGCGCGGAGAATGACGCTCGACTCACACATAGCCGAGCAGACAACATGCCACTCCCCTGCAACCACCACATAGACCACCGCGAGACCTTATCCAATGTCAGGTGCCGCCTTGAAAAAGGCGGTGGGCCTACCTAACCCCGCGTTCCCTTATCCAAACAGCCGGACGTAGTCCAGCAGCGAACCCCATCTGTTCGGGTACTACAGATGTAGGCTGTTGCTCATTTCGCACCAACCGGAGAACACGTGTACGGCAATTAGGTAAAACGTATGGACGCGAGCAACCTTATCCTTCAAGTGAAGTGCATGGATAGTATTTACACATTAACAAGGCATTAACATTTGTTAAACTCTTGGCTCTTAGGTACGTTCTTTTAAAAATAATGAGTACGCCGCGCGCCGCCGCAATCGAAGGCCTTAATGTAAGCATAACTTACTTAAGTCTGCCTTAGAAATAAAAAAATAAACTAAAGGGAAACTACAAAACACACAATTTGTTATCACTGTGACTATTAACAAGTTTAGAATAAATATCATTTATATAGAAAATATAACAATAAGATGGCAACCATCGTTGTTTTATGGCAAAACATCGATGTTTTGAAAATATCGATATATCGGTGCATCCCTCACTGGCTTTATGTCATTCCATGAGGTTGCATTTTCTACGTAAGCTGTCAGAATCAGAATCTATCTAATTCACTATTTTACACTAATGTATAGTACTTAATTGTTCTTTGTGTATCTTTATAATCTCGAATAATTTGTATCTTGCTATAAAGTTGATTCGAAATACATATTTATTACACTATATGCTGTAAGTATACAAAATAAGGAAGGAATTCAATGAATAAAAGCTTAGCTTACAATTGGCAGAAGTGCCGAGTGCTATTAAAGTTCGTGGTTGGGATACTGAATCATTTTTTTTGGTTTAGATCTAGGTTGGCACTTATGATAATATGCTTTATTTTAGAGGATAGAAGTCAGTGAAAAATGGATCGTCTTCTGCGCCTCGGAGGAGGTATGGCTGGTCTGTCGCAGGCACCGCCACCTACAGATGCGCCGGCAGTCGACACCGCCGAACAGGTTTACATTTCGTCGCTAGCTCTCTTGAAAATGTTGAAGCACGGCCGCGCTGGCGTGCCCATGGAAGTCATGGGTCTTATGTTAGGTAAGCCTTAGTGTATACTTGTTGTAAAGTGAAACAATTTATATTGAATGAAAGACCTAAGAATATAGTGATGACAAAGCAACATTTATAATATATATTAAATATATAATTATATTATAAGACTTGCTGAGTTTCTTGCCGGAGTCTTAGTTCAAATTATATTTGGAACCGGTGTTGAGTCATTGTTCATAAGTGCCTTATCAGGGCCTAAATTGAATAAATTTATATTTTCTTCATGTGATAGCCAGAAATGTATCATCACATGAGTACCAGTAGCTTTTTTGCCAATGCATCAGCTTGGCTAACCAAAGAGGAAACGCTGCCAGCCTGCTGGAAACCTTGCTGTTATTCGAAGGCAGCAGTATTATTTGTTATAAATTAATGTTAAAGTTTAGAATCATAAAAATCTATATATATAAAAATCAGTGCCACTTTTCGTTAATTTTATAACTCAAGAACGGGCTCACCTATCCAAACCAAATGTTTAGGCTTTGTTCAAACTATTTAGTAGTTTATGTGAAGTTTGCACAAAATCGGTCGAGTGGTTCTTCTTTTATCACATTTTTTGTAACAAATGAATTGAATAAATGGCGGATCATTTTGTTAATGGGAATTTTGCTGTCAAATTGAAACTTTTTTCAGATGGGGATTGTGCTGTCTAATTGAAACTTTTTTCAGTGTTGACAGTACAAGCATGTTGTTATGTCATTCATTTCTGTCATTTCATTTTGGACGTGCTTCGATTAAAGCTTGCAGGCGATAATATAACCTAGATACCCACTGCAGTGCCATCTGCTGGGCTGATTTGTGAATCTAATGTGATGGTTGAGATAGGGTAGGGTATGGGTTGGGTAGGGTAGGGTAGGGTAGGGTAGGGTAGGGTACGGTAGGGTAGGGTAGAGTACGGTAGGTTAGGGTTGGGTAGGGTAGGGTAGGGTGGGGTAGGGTGGGGTTGGGTAGCACCATAAGGTAGGGTAGCACCACGCGAACGAAGTCGCGCTGGGCAGCTAGTACAATATAAATAAAAATTAATGTTTTTTTTATTTAGGTTATTGTGCAGAGTATGAGGAATGTTTCTGACATGGTGTTGCAAAGCAGATAGGACATTAGCTATCAATATTGTCTTTTCAGTACATTTGTCCCAATGCTAAATTAATTAAAAGTTAGTTTTAGTGTAAGAATAATTTTTTGTTTGATTTGTATTATACTTAACTATTCTGGTAATGATTGCTATAATCTATACATATCTATATATCTATACATATAATAAAACTGTAGAAAAGTCGTGTCTGTACATTGAATATATTTACCAAAAAGTGATTGGGGGTGATGTAGAATGACTAACACAATACATAAATACCATTTAAAAAAAAATTGTCTGTCTGTCTGTCTTTCTGTCTGTCTGTTTGTCTGTTTGAACAGGATAATCTTCGAATCCACTGAACGGATTTGCATGGGGTTTCCACAGGGTGATTGAGCATTGCTTAGCGCTTCAACTAGGCTTTGTTTCATCAAAATCGGCTCACGGGAAAAAAAGATATCTCAATTAATTTATTTACAGGCCGTCTCTCGGCACAGACACAGGGAGAGAACTACTAGATGGCGTTGTCTTTTTCCTGAATCGCACTATGGTTTCGTTCTCACAATTTTATGACAGGATCAATGATTTTATTATAAGTTTTTTGATTGATGAGAGCCATGAGCGCTCTCCCGTTTGACCACCATTTAGTTTTGTTCACTACAAAAAAAAGCTATAAATAAGTACAGCTGCATCGACGAACTTATGAAAAAGGCTTACCATAGTAAGAATCGAACCTGCAAAACTTCACGATGTGTTCTCATTTAAAGTTCTTTGCCTACATATGGCATAGCTCTGGGTCGAGAACTATTCCCACTGTACCACCCTCGCGGGAACTCTCCCGTGATGAAAGGCATCCTATTTTTAACCGACTCAAAAAAGAAGGAGGAAACTCTAAGTTGGACGCGTATGTTCTTTTTTCATGTATGTTCATCGATTTCTCAAAAACGACCATGAACAATTCAGATAATATGAAATTGCTGACAGACTAAGTGGAAAATAGAAAACAAACAGAAAACAAATAAAAAAAAAAGACCAGCAGTTCACAAAGAGAATATAGCTGATCTAATTTGCTGCCAGTTGGTAGTGTGCCCAAACTTTGCAGGCGGCGGGCGATGCCATTTTGTATGGTGATGCTTATCTTCTAGCTGGAGTATTCGTCAGCCCTTTGGCTATAGGAACCGTCAATCAGACGCCTCGATATGTCGCGAAAAATACAATGAGCTCCAGGACATTAATGTCAGATGGACCTCTTATCATCGTTACGCTTCAAGCCACTCGATACACGAGTAGCTGACACGAGAGCGCTGGCAAGAGCCCTATGAATGATGTCATTAAAGTCGGAGTGGAGCGGAATCCTGCCTGTGCTTTTTACGCACCATAGTATGTGGTGGCCAGCCTGATAGACAAAAGTACCATACTGGTAGCCATAGGCATATATAGGGCATATAAATAGTTACACTTACGACGAAGACAGGACAAATAAAAAACTTGCTGTACGTCTGATGGCAAGCAGTTAGCGTTGCCTATTGACGCTTGCAACACCAGGGGTATCACTCACGCTTTACCGAATCTCTCTCTACACTCTTCTTGAAAAAGTGTTTGAAGGTTGAGAGGAGTCGCTGTGCCGGCAGCGGTAGGTATTATTTGGTGCCTACCTACATACTGGTCCCCTACACCCAGCTCTGGCGACCTTACTCACCGCAGGAACACAACTGCGATGTAAGGGGGAGGAACCTCCCTGCTCGGGCTGCTCCAAATTAATAACGAGAGAACCTGCTTGCAGCCAGTGTCCAATTTCTCTTTCAAGTGGTTACGTTTCGGGAAATCCTTTCTTAACGTGTAGCCTATACCTACTCTATGAGGCATCTACTTTGCCACAAATTTTTAGTATAGTGCTTGGGATATCGTTATTAGTGACTGGTATTTCGTTTTTATGTGGGTTCCGAACTAAAAAGCTAATAATGGAACCCTTATGGTGCCAGTTAGTCTGTCTGTTCGACTGTTACAGCGGTAGGTATATTTCACAACCAGTAATGCTGTTGATTTAAAATTTGGAATAGTTTTAAATGTTGCTTACCCAACCTTATTGCAAATATATATTTTTTTACTTTTACGGTTGTTAAGGTGAACAGAGTGGGCCCTGAAATTTCAAAGCAGGGCTACAAATTTAAGTGAGGTATCATTGTAAAGGGCTTTATTTGTACATTTTAAAACATGTTTCTATTATTTTTTAAGACTTTTTGACTGTTGATGAATAATGCCAATCTCCGAGGTTCGCAATGCGAAAAATCTGGCAAAAGTATAGGAAAAATAAAACAATGTTTCTAACTAGCACAGTTTTTTCAATATCATCCAAATTCCTTCACAAACAAACTTAATAATGCGGTCCGGTTTTAAACAACAGTGATGGCCCAATCCAATAAATATACGTCCAAGGAAGGTCAGAGCCCTCGGTGCGCGAGTGAGACTAAGTCTTGAGCTTGGCCGGCTTTATATAAAAGATTAAAATTACTCATTTAAAAAGCAAAGTCCTGGCTGATTGATGATTGATGGATGGGAGCACGTGGTCCTCCACCAGCTGTCGCCGCGCCGCGCTCCCATCATCGCATTGGCCACAGAGTTCACAAGTACAATTAGGAATCTTCACGAAATTAATATCTTAGCGTTTATTACGCGAACAAATCTTATAGCCTACGCGAGCGAAGCCGCGGGCAAAAAGCTAGTTAGCTAATAATTCGTAATGTGATTTCAGGTGAATTTGTGGATGATTACACAGTCCGTGTGATAGATGTGTTTGCAATGCCCCAGACTGGTACTGGAGTATCAGTAGAAGCTGTTGATCCTGTCTTCCAAGCTAAGATGTTGGATATGCTTAAGCAGACTGGACGCCCTGAAATGGTTGTAGGATGGTAATACACTTATATCTATCACATTTTTTGTAGAAATGATATAATTTTAACTTATCCTAATAATGCTTGGGAATTTATTACTCAGTTGACAAGTCATCCATTTATATATTTTTTTGTCTTTTTGTAATGCACTCCCAAACCATTGTTCTAATTGCAAGGAAACTTTTGTGAGTTGTGTGCAGCCAGTGCGTGTGAAGGTTTCTTATAGAAAAAATCCTTTGCGAAGCATACACAGCTTGACCTATTGAAAAGATGCCTACAAAAAAAAACTAATTCTGTCTCATTTTACCCTGGATGTGTCAAACCCAATTAACCCAATGACGCATTATGATGTTCATTTGTTTGAAATCCTTTCCACCAATTTCCCACCACCAACATACATTCTGATTGGCTAAGTTAATGTCACACTAAAACATTATGGTGCGTCCATGCTTGGCAAAGCGAGCACGAGCCGAGCCACAAACAAGCACACTGCGAGCACGATTCGCGTAGCTTGCGGATTGCGAGCCTCGAACGATCATTAGTAACGTACTCGAGGTTCGTTAAGTATATCCACGCTTGAAATCACGAGCAACGAACGAATCCTGTTCGTTCGAAACTTGGCTCGCGCTCGTGTTTTCTGCATTCCTAGCTCAACTTATAAAAAAGGAAATTCCACACATTATAACAAATCAATTATTTCAGGTACCATTCACATCCTGGATTTGGTTGCTGGTTATCAGGTGTTGATATTAACACCCAGCAGTCATTTGAAGCACTATCAGAGCGTGCTGTAGCTGTTGTTGTTGATCCCATTCAATCTGTGAAGGGTAAAGTTGTCATTGATGCATTCCGTCTAATCAACCCCAACATGATGGTGCTGGGACAGGAACCCAGACAGACCACATCTAACTTGGGTCATCTACAAAAGCCGTCAGTACAAGCTCTCATCCACGGACTCAACCGTCACTACTACTCCATCAGTATAAACTACAGAAAGAATGAATTAGAGCAAAAAATGCTGTTGAACCTTCACAAAAAGTCCTGGATGGATGGCCTCACCTTGTCAGATTACAAAGACCACTGTATAATTAATGAGACCACTGTAACAGATATGTTAGAGTTGGCTAAAAATTACAACAAAGCTTTAGAAGATGAGGAAAAAATGACGCCTGAACAGTTAGCCATTAAGAATGTAGGCAAACAGGACCCCAAGAGGCATTTAGAGGAGAAGGTCGACGTTCTGATGTCAAATAACATAGTCCAGAATCTAGGAGCGATGCTCGACACTATGGTGTTCAAATGATCTTGGTGTGAAAGTTTATTTTCAGTTATGAGTTAAGGCTATAGTAAAGTCGAAATAAATGAATCCAGTCTTAAAGCATGTCCATTCATGGTTATTATACATAATATGTACTAATTACTTAATTGATAAAATAAAACAATTCTTTTTTAATCATATTGTATTGTTTTAATAGAACAGTCTATGAGGAGCTATTTGTTGGCGGATGTTCACTAGCCTTTTTTCAACTGTTGGATAATGGTTCAGATTAGCAAAATCTATGTCAAACATGGGTGTTAAACTTTTCTGCGAATTTACGATATCTTTTATGATACGTTTCACTTTAATGAAGGCCGCGTTGGGATCGTGTGTGTCTACCTGTAATAGATATTGATTCCATTAATATCTCTCATATTTTTAATGAGTATAAATCGTAAAGAAAGCTGATGGCTAAACGAGCGCAATCTTGTGTACCTATAGCTTTTTTTGCGTGTCGCGTACTTTCCCTTGCATTTGGTTTTGTTCACACCTATTACAGTACTCCACCACCGCGATGTTTTATTTCACTGCTCAAGCTCATTGTTGGATTGGAACACAAGACCTTTGTCACGGCATTCAATGTCACTATTAGGTACAGTCGAGGACATAAATATGTATACACTTTTTGAAATTCAAAAGCGATTTTCTCGCATGTTTAACATTTAAGTGTTAAACTATTACACAAATCATAATAGTATATGTTAGAAGATTCTGCCTTTATAATATCTCATAATTTCAATCAGTAGTTTAAGAGGAAACCGTTGTTGAATTTTACTAAGTGTATACATATTTATGTCCTCGACTGTACCTACTGACACTGAGCTATAGTCGCAACACGCAACGCTCACAAAGGAGTTGTATTTACTTGGCACACTCTAGAATTTTGGAACCTTAGTAAGATTGTATAATTGAAATCTGACTGAATAGGCTACTAGTTCAAAATCGTGTTATATCTTTATAATATTTTTTGACGGGCCAGTTGGCGCAGTTAAGATTCCACCTACCGCGCCGTAGGTCGTGGGTAGAGGTGTGTAACTCATCAAAAATACGCGAGCTGCAGAACAGCTCACGGCTCAGGTGTGTGAGCCGGTTCAATGACTCAGCTCGCAGATCAGCTCAATGTATGTACCTATAGTCCACGATACGCGCGCACGCTCACTGCGTACCGCGCGTCGAATTGAGCCGACTGAGCCGCCGCGATTCATTCGACTCCGCCGGGCGACTCTTTTCATACTTTAGAGCTGTTTTTTTTTACATGATCCGATCTGAGAGTTATGTTACATAGGTATTTAATTATTGAATGTAATTATTATTTAAATGTTTTAGAACGAAATAATAATTCGTAGATTAGAATTACAAGAATATAATCTATGGAGGGAGTCGCAGATACAATAGGAGTTGGATTGAGCCGTGAGCTAGTCATTATGTTGTTGAGCTGTAGCTCAGCGGCTCAAACCCGAGTGATCTGATTCATTGAGCTGGTTCAGAGCTGAGTTACACACCTCTAGTCGTGGGTTCGATTCCTAAACAGGACATGCACTTGTGTGCATGAACATATTGTTTATATGTCCCGAGTCTGGGTGTAATTATGTATATTAAGTATGTATTTACAAACAAAAAGTAGTATACTACTTTTTATAAGTAGTATACTACTTCCATGGTCCAAGCTCTGCGAGTTTGGGATCAGATAACCGTGTGTGAGAAAAGTCCCAGTATGTTTAATTATTCATCTAATTCATTTATTTTACAATGGGGAGGGACAGGCAAAGCTAATCTCAGATGGCGCCACCCTCGCTGGTAACTGTCATTGATATTGAATTGATGGATTTTCATGAATTTCAATTAATTAAACCAACCAACGATTCAAATAATATTAAATGTAAAAATCGCAAAGACATTGTAGATTTATCTATCGAGCGCACTGTTGAGTTGTCCTGCGTAGAGCTTGAGCGCTATATTATAATTTGTGTGTACCGTCCCCCTTTAGGTGACTATAATTTGTTTGAATTAGTTTTAGAAGATGCTCTTAAGAAAGCTCAAACATGTAATAAAAGTATAATAGTATGTGGCGACTTTAATGTTAATTTGTTAGTAGATTCACCTACAACACTTAGATTTATTAATTTATTCAAATCATTTAATCTTAATAATTTATTCTATGAACCAACTAGAGTGACAGAAACTTCTGCAACGTGCCTGGACAATGTATTCTGCTGCTGTGATGTACTCGAAAAATCTATTGTCACTGAGTTGACTTCGGATCATTGTGGTCAGAAAGTAGTACTTTTTAATGAAACTAATGTTAAACCGCATAAGATAACTTGTAGGCCCATAACATTAAATCGTATGGTCCGTTTTAAAGATAGGGTTAGTAACAATATTGCCTCTGTTGACATGGCACAGGACGAACCAGATAGTCTTTACAGTAATCTCTTTAAATTTATAAAAACAGAATTTGATAAGGCTTTTAAACCCAGAACCTTTAGTGAAAATTATAAAATTAAGTTTAACGACTGGGCAACATCGGGTATTTACATAAGTAGAGCTAAGTTGTATGAGCTGTATGGCATGAAAAAATTCAATCAAAATATCGATTTTCTTGAGTATGTCAAAAATTATTCCAAAATTTTTAAGAAAGCCTGTACTTCTGCTAAGTCCATATATTTAAAAAATAAAATTAGTCAATCAAACAATAAAGTCAAAACTACTTGGAACATTATCAACTCTGAAAGGGGAAAATACCAGAACAGTAATAAGCGTATTGAGTTAAATATTGATAATAACATTATTTCTGACGATAGTCAAATTGCACATGCTTTTAATTTATTTTTTACTAATATACCGGTAGACACAACTTGCTCCTTGAATTCGTCACCGATAGATGCTGAATTGTTATTAAAATCCAATGTGCCTGAGTGCTGTGAATTATTTAAGTTTAGGCACGTTACACCTTACGACATAGTCAAAACATTTAAAACCTTGAAAGTTAAACGCACTGGGGACTTATGGGATGTATCCGTAACTGTTTTGCAGGGTATCATTGATGACATTGCTCCGCATTTAGCTTTAGTATTTAACAAATGCGTTGATTTCGGCCAATTTCCAGATTTAATGAAATATAGCAAAGTTATACCTTTGTTCAAGGCGGGAGATCCCAGTGATCCTTCCAATTATAGACCAGTTTCCATTTTGCCAGCCTTGAGCAAAGTATTTGAAAAGATTATTTTAACGCAATTGCTCGCTCACTTTAATTTGAATAAACTATTACATAGTGAGCAGTATGGGTTTACAAAGGGTCGTTCAACTATTGATGCCGGGGTAGCACTTTTAAGAAATATTTTTAACGCTTGGGAGAAATCACAGAATGTTATTGGAGTATTCTGTGATCTATCTAAAGCCTTTGATTGTGTTGATCACCGGACACTCATACGTAAACTAAAATATTATGGGGTTAGGGGCGCAGCACTTGATCTGATGAAGTCGTATCTCGGGGATAGAATTCAAAGTGTTGATGTCAATCGTATTAAATCATCTGGTTCTCCTGTGCTTATGGGGGTGCCGCAGGGCTCTATTTTAGGTCCTTTTCTATTTTTAATTTATATTAATGATCTTCCTTTTTATGTCAAAAATACCTGTGGAATTGTACTGTTTGCTGACGATACCTCACTGATTTTTAGTGTTGATAGACTGAAATCTAATTTTGACGATGTAAACGGTGCATTATCTCGGGTATTAAACTGGTTTACTGTAAATAATCTAGTTTTAAATGCAAAGAAAACTAAATGTATTAAATTTGCACTACCTAATGTTAAAAAAGTAGGCTGTAATTTAATGATAAATAATGAACCTTTAGGTCTTGTTGAATCATCAGTATTCTTAGGGATTACTTTAGACTCGAAACTTCAATGGGGCAACCAAATATCATGTCTTTCGGGAAAGCTCAGTTCAGCTGCTTATGCAGTTCGAAAAATTAGACAGCTAACAGACGTAGACACAGCTCGATTAGTTTATTTTAGTTATTTCCATAGTGTTATGTCTTATGGCATTTTACTTTGGGGTAAAGCTGCTGATATAGAAACCATTTTTATTTTGCAAAAAAAAGCAGTGCGAGCTATTTATAATATGAGTTCTCGAGCTTCCCTCAGAGATAAGTTTAAACATATAGGTATCCTCACAGTAGCATCGCAGTATATTTATGCAAATATATTATTTGTACATCAGAATATTAATATTTTTGTAAAAAAAAGTGACGTGCACTCTTTTAATACTAGAAATAAGCATAAACTTGTGACCTCTGCTTATAGACTCCAAAAAGTGCAAGGTTCATTTTTAGGACTGAGTATACAATTTTATAATAAAATCCCTAATAAAATTTTGAATTTACCGTCACATAAGTTTAAGGAATGTATTAAGGCCGCTTTAGTACAGAAGGCTTACTACAATATTACCGAATATTTAAATGATAAAAATGCTTGGGTGTAGCGCTCGCTCTACAGGAAACATCTGATGTAATAAATTTAAGTTTGATTTTGAAAAGAGTAATTGCTGAGTTTATTGCCGGCTCTTCTTAGCAAAAGCAACCTTCCGAACCGTGCATTAGAGTATTAGAGTTTGACTATTCATAAGTGCCTGTGAAGGCCTATTTGAATGAATAAATTATTTCATTTCATTTCATTTCATTTCATTTCATTTCATTTCATTTCATTTCATTTCAAATTATTTCATTTCAACCAGTAACCGGCTTTTATAATAAAATCGTTAAGTTTGAAGTGATAACTGCATAATCTTCCTATGAGCTTGGTGTCAATTTTTTTTTTTTTCAATTGGTGTAAACCTTTATTATTGCATTAAAATTCACTACAGAAAGGCATTATAATTATTGAATAACTTATTTGATAACGAATACGTAAAAAATGTATGGTGTTTGACAGATAGACGGCACCAGCGACTATACGACACCTAGCGGGATAAATTGTCAGTGTGCCTCCTCATTATGGTAAACAGAAAATACCCTTTTGTTGCAAATATTGTACTTACAGTATCCCAAAAAAGACCAGGGTACTTCATATGTATACCTTCATATTCATCTCGTATAGTTGTTGTAACACATTCAAATGGCATCTATTGGAAATAATAAACCTATTTAAGTAATGGAAAATCTAACTTACAAAGCTTTATTAAAAGAACTACGTTTTTTTTAATTATTTACTTTGCGGTATAAGTCCATTTGACGAATCATGAAGTCTGCATCATCGATTTTTGTATCATGACGTGTTGAAATTTCAGCTGCTAATGAAAATAAATTACTAATTATTAACTTACGTCAGGGTTAAACATATTAAAAATTAAGGTAAGTACCTACATAGTTTGAGGAGCAATGCTAATTGCAACAAAGATCTCGAAAACTACATAAATGTACATTTATGTATATTTTTGAGATGTACCTACAAAATAGTGGCCAGTAGACAAGATGGTTATCGACAATCGTCACCGTTAGTAAAAGAGCAACCTTTGTATGGGTTTGACATTTCAAATCGAAATATCACGTGATTTTTAACAATCTCTTATGTCAATCCCATACATACATATATTTTCGTCTGTATGTATGATTAGGTATATGTTTTCTTTTTTATTGTTAATTAGGTATTTGGAAAAAATGCCAAACATAGTGAGATTGTCCAAAGGATATTTAAAAAATATAACCTTGCTGAGTTTCTTGCCGGATTCTTCTCAGTTGAAGGCGGAGTTCCGAACCGGTGGTAACTTCAGTAAATGTGACCTTCATAAGTGCCCTTCTGGGGCCTAAATTGAATAAATGACTTTGACTTTGACTTAACAAAGGTTGATCGTTTACTAACGATAACCATTGTCGATATATTATTGGTATTATATATATTGTATAGGTGCTGGATATTCGTGCCCGGCGTCGCTCGGGTGAAATAACTGACTTTCCCGGTGGATAGGTATTTGTTTTTTTTTGTTACCTACCTATAAGTTCCTAACCTTCCGGCTATTGCAAGCATTAAACCACCAATTGCTAAATAGGTACTACGTAAATTAAGCTGTATAATTTTTTAAAGCAAACGGAAGAACGGTTCGGCAGCGCATAAAATCCGAACAAACATTGATTTTTATATATTAGCTTTATTAGGCCCCCTTACTACCAACATCGTATAGTAGGTAGGTAGGTTAGGTATCATAATAATATAATTACCCACGAAAAAAATACGCACTGTACCTAATTTATCCTCTAAAAAGTTTTTGCCCAGATAGAGAACATGTTACAAATTATATATAAAAAAAAAAAGATATAGGCTGCCGCCTAAATCTGACTAAATAATATATATCTTACACGAGGAGGCAACGATATCACTGGTTTGTGCGATGCCAGTCTCCGTGAGGAATGCAAACCAAAGGTCCAGGTCGTCTTGGGAGCCTCCAGAGCTGCAGACCCGTGGTCCGCGCGTCGCACACGTCAGCCGCGTGCTGATCGATCGATGGGCTTTATAAGCTTTTTCATCTGCTTCTATAAGTGCCGTCTTAATTAATGTATTTCGCGTCATTAAAATGTAAATTTATTAAAGTAGTAGACAGAACGAATGCGACTCGGTGGGGCCCAATTCTCACGTCTTCGAGAACTACGTCGCCTTAGACATTAGCCGAAAAAATTTGGCCGATATCTTAAAAACTCTCCTACATTTTGACAGAAGCCTGCCATGTTTTTTTGCCAAATTCAATTGCTTTAATTCGACATCGATGTCGAAAGCGAGAGAATGGGGGGCCAGGGTATAAAGATCACTAAATATTGAATTTAGCAAATACTTGAAAAAAAAGGAACTACTACTACTGTTGCTACTACTAACGGAGCTCATTAAGCTAAACTAAGCCGTGCTACTACAACAGCTACTGCAACGGATATATCTACAGCCACTACTTGATAAGTACAGCTATAGCTACGGTATACGGCTACAGTAAGGCTACGACTATGGCTACGACTAAGGCTAAGGCAAACAGCTACGGTTACAGCTACAGCTACGAATATGGCTGTAGTATCTCATCGGGTACCTACTGACTATAGATCAAGGTACAGTTAGTTGCATGCGCCTGCGCCCTCGTGAAAGACATAACCCAGAGACATATCTATTCTTAAGTAGGTAACTGTGGCTTACTTTCTTTTTCATGTTGTGGTTCAATGAGCATACCCAAAGTATCTGGTTTATGATTAACATTTACTGTTTCAGCATTATCTTGCGATGTAAATGTTACAGATTTCGATGACTTTGCACTATCTGGAACCATAGACAAAACAATATTAAAGAAAAAAAAACTAGTATAAGAGTATCATGCTAAGGTTACGCGTGGTTACGATCTTCAAAGCATATCTTATATGTACATTCTATGCGTGCAGCTCGTGGACAAAATACTCTTGAAGTTGTACATAGCTATCAGCGTCATGTACAATAATGTGTTTGCTTTAAAGCAGGGCACACAACACTAGCGAGGTTCAGGGCGATGTTGGGGCTGCATCCTTACTGCAGCGCTTCCAGTATGTTTTTAAGGCAGTACTACAGACTTGACTGCCCGTACGTGTCGTTGCTGTGACTATGTCTCAGGTAACACAGTAAAACTTAGATCCAGACAAAAAAAAAAACAATTCGTTTAATATATGACGGAGTTATGAGGTAACAAACATAAAAAATACAACTGAATTGAGAACCTCCTCCTTTTTATGAAGTCGGTTTAAAATAAAACACTAGCGCTTATAAGGTTAAGCATTGGTGCGGGTCGCGGGGCTCACGCGGCTCCTACACGTATGCAGCTGTCTACAATATCTTTCATATATTAAAATATTGTATAGAAAAATGTATGCATAATTATTATACTCAATTTCAAATAAATGCGGATGTGGTCGGGGGTAACAACTAGTATTTCATATTACTGTACCTTTCCATGTCGATGACGCGTATCTGCTAAAATCAACACTTTTAGGTTGGGCAATACTTGGGTGTTTTTCTTGTTTCATTTTAGATGGACGTCCTTCGTTGATTCTGATATATGACAGTTTAGATAATGTAATATTAATTAAATTGTAAAAAATTCTTAAATTAATTAAACTCGTACCTTTTTGACTGATATGAATTTTGACCATTTACGAAGCTAACATATTCATCGCCGGTGCCTTGGGATTCTTTGTAAAGCGAATATAGACTTGTATTATTTTGACTACCCTTGTCTTGAACTCCCTTCATAGCTTCTTCTAAAGAAGTGGCACTCTGATGGTAAATAAAATGAATCGGTAATATAGCTATTTTGGCAGACTACGAGAATATGTAAAAATGTGGTATCAAGCCAAATTAGGCCAAATCAATCCAAATCAAGATAATATCAAGTCCTGTCAAGTCCTATCAAGTCAAATGTAAACAAGTCAAAAGTGTGTGAAAAACGTCGTAAGACACGCGTGTGCATTGATCATTCATTACACTTAATAACGCCTTGCGTGTAATGACCAACTTTGCACACATACATAATAATGTACTATTGAAAACAAACTACAATGCTAACTGCTGAGACTTTCCAAAAAAATTAACTCTACAATAATTTATTGATTACTTATAATATATTGATGATGTATTCAACTAACAGAAGTGAGTAGAGCAATGAGATTGACACCTCTTGCGAAGTCTCTGACAGCTTGGCGAGCTTCGCTGTCCATCATTAGAGAGCATTCAGATTCTATTACAAACTCACTTTTTTCTTTTTCGTCCGGCAAACACTGAAATAGTTCATTTCAAATGTATTCTGTAAGTATCTAAAATTCTTGTCTACAATAATAAATTGAAATCTATCAAATCCAAACCTAAAAGTGATCCGTAGGAAGGTTTGCGTGGGAGAACAAAAGCTACGGAGTCAGCTTGCAGATTCAGTATGATCATTTAAGATGGCTGACGAGAAAGATGCGGTATAACCTCCAGGTCAGCTCGAAACCTAGCTATATCGCTAGCTCTTAGTGAAAATATATTGGGTACTCCTATACATAGGTACTCGTTTATGGTCTGCAATGGATGGTCACGTCCCAAATATCTAAAACGTCGAGATGTTCTATCTCAATTAACTTAATAACATACTGGTTAGAATATTTACCAAAATAATTTCATTGAGAATACCCGTGATAATAATCCGACCAGACAGCAAAACTTGCAGGGTAGATCTCTCCAATGGTGCCTCGAGGGACATGCGATGCTTATTGGCCATGTTGCGAAACCTACATAATTAATTGTTATATAGTACATACGTAATTAATTCAACGCAATTGACATTTAAATGTAAATATAAATAATAAAACATTATAGAGAAAGTACAATAAAGTGGTAATATAAAAGGCTATAAAGAACCTAACCCAAAACCAACGCATCATAAAATAATTTTCAACACACTCGCTCGTAAAGTGACAATTATTGCAAAATTGAAGTCTGTTTTCTTCCTCGCAAGTGTGTTGAAAAATGTCGAATGGCACTCGTGTGCATTGATTTTTATGCGGGGTTTATAAAATATTTAATGTATATAAACATTTTGCTGTTAATGTCTCTCCTTTAGAAGTGATTCAAGACCCTCCAACACAACCAAACCAAAATGTTTTATTTTTTTGTACAAATCTATGTATGGATCTCGCCATGATTATTTCTCTTTATGATAACATTTAGCAGGCTTACATCTTTCGCTCTTGTTGTCTTTTAGCCAAATCTCGTTTATTGGAAGAGTAAGTCAGAATAAAATAAGGGCGGCGGCCGCGTAATTTTAACATTAACGCTCCGAGTAGATCCATACTGACAATCGTTACTTTTCCATCGCTAATGAAAGCTTCTTCCCGACCTGAAAATATTCCAATTTTAAATCTATATTTATGTTTTTTTTTAAACGGCTAATTCGGCGAACAAGCTTACGGCCCGCCTGGTGGTAAGCGGTTATCGTAGCCCTATGGACGCTTGTGATACCACGGGTTTTGTATGAGGGACGCTTGCATCATCGCGGGGCATCACACACGCGTTACCACCTTTCCCCCCTCCCTCATGAGCTTTGGCAAACTAACTCTCAAACACAACATTGTTACTTGACTGCGGTATTCTGTAAGGTGGAGTTACTTCACCAGTCGAGCTGCTCTTTGAGCAATAAATGCAATGCTCTATCCTCAGATTACAGAACAAAAGGCAGATAGAGCGCGCGAAACACCGGAGTGAGGCCTAAAAAGCAAAAACAAATTGAAAAACACATACCTGATATTCGCTTTTGAATTTGTATTTGCTATGTTTAAACAAAGTTTATTAATTAAAAAGAAAGTGTTTTCGTTAAATAAAGTTTTGTAAACAAAGCAAATACAAATTCAAAAGCGGATACTAGTTCAATTTATATTTGGCCTCACTCTCATGTTCCGTGCGCTCCATCTGCCTTTTGTTCTGTAATCTGAGGATAGAGCATTGCATAGATGAGAGAGGTAGAGCATAGAGTTTATTCGCTCAAAGAGCAGCTCGACTGGGGAAGTACCTCCACGTTACAGAATACCGCAGCCAAATAACTTTATGTTGTGTAAAGTTGTGTTCCTGCGCGTGAGTAAGGTCGCCAGAGCACATAGGGGAGGGGGGAAGGTCGGTAACGCGTGAGCGATGCTTCGTGTGTTGCAAGCGTCCATATGGCTCCGGTAACCACTTACCATCAGGCGGCCCGTATGCTTGTTAACCGACTTAGTCGCATACAAAAAAAAACTGCAATCTGTGGCTCTACCTCCCTTAAAATATTTTGTGTCGCAGATTACTTTTTGTGTCTAACATTTCTGTTTAATAGGTATGAATAATATATTAAAGCCGATTCTAATTTAAATGTTCTTAGTTAGCACAATAAGGTTTATATTCTTAGTTGGAATAACATTCCGGACATATTTTATTAAGATTACGATGAACACACGTACTAAGTCCGTAAGATTCACCGTCCATCTCGCTGTAGGTAAGGAACTCGCCGGCAAGTAAGTAATCATCGAACTTGTTCCTCGTGACTTCTATGTAGTGTCCAAGAGTGTGATACGGCGCGGTTGTATGCTGAACGCCCAGCTTTATGTGCGAGCTGCACTCATCTGCTAGGCGACGAGCTAGAGTACCTAACATATTTAATTAGGACTTACGACAATTTAAACGTTTCTCGTGATAGCAAGCACTATTATGTGCACCCTACTCAAGTCTATTAACATTACTAAAATAGGATAATAAAATCTGGACGCGACTAATGTGTTAGGTAAGAACACTAAGAAACATAAAAAAGAATAAATTAATTCCCAGCTTATATTCATCGACTGAGGTAGACTGTAATCCTGTTGTTATGCCTTTTCTTTCAACTGAATAATGAATCAGATTTACCTTTGCCGACTGCTTCGTCGCCCACTAGAACTACAATGGGCACTTCAGTGGTGTCAGCGGGCGGAATGTATGGCGAAACTTGTGCTCTCGACAGTTGTTCTATGTACAGTAGACGCAGTAAGCGACGAGTTGAAAATGCCGTCACGTCCGGCGACATATTCATTTTTAGCGTTCGCTAAAATATTGATTTCATGCAGAAAGATTCATATGATGTAATAGTTATTTAATTACTTATTTTTGGCACTTTATTTCACTAGTATAATAAATGTTGAAATTTGGATGTCTAGATGTTTGGTTGGATGTTTGTGCCTCATTCACGCATAAACGTCAGAACAGATTTTGATTAAATTTGGCACACATGTAGTGTAGGATTAACACGAAGGATACCTTTTACATGGGTTTTTTTTTTATCCTAAGTAACGCGGGTAAAACAAATTGAAGGTTTTAAATACCTGTTCTACCGGATCAATTTCTTCAGCGTCCAGATTGAGCAGTATCGGAAAAGTATTGACAACAACGCCTTTGTAACCTGGCGTTGAACAAATAGGATTGGCGCGAAGGTCAAGGACAATCAGCCTCCGCATTTGTCTCATGTACACCGCGAGCTCGAGAAGCAAACCCAGCCGGTTGTTGCGGGCGTGTAACTCGCGAAGTCTACACAATAGGTTTACAACAATGTGATTGGTATGACGAGTAATTCAATTAAATGAAAAATTGTTGTAATGTTACTTAACTTTGTGTAAAGTCACGTAAAATTATTTCGTAGATTCGTAGCTCTTTCGTAGCACTAACAAGCATTCATGTTTAGGAGAATTTTGCTTTAGTCGAAAATATTTAGTTATCAATGGATGCCTTAACCTTTAATCTATTAGAACTTTTTTTACCGCAAGTCAAGGGGTGGGGTTATTTGTGAGTGTGGGCTCGGTTAAATTTTGGTTACATAGAAAAGCAAACGCAAGTCAATTACCTTATACAACCCGAGAACATTTTCATTGAAGTGAGATTATTCTCATTAAGATTCAGAAATTCTAAATGGAAAAGTGTCCAGAGTCCGACTAGTGGACCAAATTCAAAGTTCGATATGTTATTATAGGACACGTCCAACCAAAGCAGGCGGAGGTTATTTAGATTCTCAAGGCGTTGAATATGGTTGAAGGATAGGTCTAGGCGACGAAGGTACCTGAAATTTATAAATAGGTAAATAGTAAATAAAAAGGACTCCATAGATATAAATAATAATTTTCAAAATGTGTTATAATCTTAGTTATTAAATTGATATAGACTATACAGGTGGAAATTTTAGACGGGTCAGTAGGTAAGGGCAGCTGTCTTAAGGGTTGAAGCCACGCGAATATGGTCTTAAGTGACTGTCCTTTTTTTATTTCAATCGGCATTTACAGATTTTTGAAAAAAGGTACAGTCTGCGAGAAAACGGCGATTTTTGATACTAGAAATGTCAGAAATTGAAAAAAACTTTTCGCATACATTTTGTTAGGAAAATTTATTATAACACAGTAATGCAAGCTGCCCGACAAACGTGGTACGAATTTTAAATTCATCCTTGTACTTTATTAGCTGCTTCAAAATTATAACGGAGAAGAGCTATCTTTGTATTGAACAAAATGGAAAAAAAATCGAGCACTTAATATTACGATTGTTGTGTAGGTACTTCCAAAACTAGATACCTTGCTTTTTTCTATTGTTTCTTTTTTTTTTAATGTAGTTCGTTCTTATTAAAAAACATTTTAAATTTAGAGTTGACATTTTATTATGTTAACATTATACTATGCTATGTTAGATTAATATCCTTACAAAATGTATGGGAAAAGTTTACCCTAGTCTAGTACCCTAACCTAACTTGGCCAATAGAGCCTTTTGATCCTTGTCGGAGACAGGATCGATTAAGCTAATAAAAATATTTTTCAAAAGTCGCTATTTTCTCGCTGACTGCACCTTTTTTCAGAAATCTGTAAATGCCGATTGCAATAACTCAAAAAATAAAGGACAGTCACTTAAGACCATTTTCGCGTAGTAGCTGCCCTGACTGACCCCTCTAAAATTTCCACCCTGTATATTGAAAAAATATATAATCTATATCAATTTAATAACTAAGATTACTATTGACTACTGTATATTGAAAAAACTAATTATTGACCTCAAAGATTCGAGGCCACTGATACTCTTGATATTGTTGTGCGACAAATCCAATATAGTAATAGACCAAAACGCACTCAAATCTCTTATACGTTTTACGGAGTTGAATTTGTAATGTACTTCCGTCAGGAACCATTGAGCTGCAACCATAAAAAAGTTATAAAACCCTTGCAGTGGAACGCCTAGAGTAGAGGTACCATTAAAAATATTTACGAGTGTCGTATTCCAAAACGGTGCCGAGCCTGTTGAACGCCACCGACAGATATTGTAGATATGGCAGATATGAGAGCACACTGAGCGCCGTCAGTAAGTTTGATGAGAGGTCCAGATGTACCAGGTATTTATAATGCTGCAGCACATCGATGTTATTCAGGTGCTGTTATTTATAGTACAGAAGATATTAGTTGTGGTTCTAGTATGCAACTAGGATTACTCTGTGCAATACTCTTTTTATCTATTTACTAATAGTTTGTGATGCTACAGTAGAGTGAAGTTTTCGAAAACTAACAAAAAGATTATCTTCTTGCCCCTTTTTAGCTTTCTAGCTTTTTTTATTAAGTATTATATTATAATCTAAAAATTGTCTCACTTGATTATACTTCTTTTGATCTTGTAGTAACGGCAGATGATTCAAAATATTATATTCATGCTTTTTGACCTTGTTTCTAAGAACACTGGTAAATCGGTTTTAGAATTTCGAAGTTATGATGGAATAAAAAAACATACATACATAAATCCTGAAATTAACACTGGCTTTTTCTGACAGTCGGGAAAACATCGTAAATTCGATATTAGCTAATAGTAATATCTACTGAGCGGATGGGAACTGAGCAAAGGCACTATAACTATATTGTCCATATTATAGTCCATCATAATATAGGAAATAAATATTTTACCTTCGATGAAAGATCCAATTTTATGTAGACAAAATCTCCTAGTAAAGGAGTACGTTTCAAATATGTGAGGCATGCGGTGACCATGTCTCTAGTTAGGACACCCCCCACTAATTCTGGTACATCTTCAATACGGCGTATACGAACAACTGGCGAGTATACATCTAAGTACAGTTCTGGAAACGTGTAGAAGCATCCCCATAATTGATCTTCATTCATTAGCGTTGTCACGTTTATGGGAAACTGAAATATTGTATAATTGAAAAAAGGAAATTTTTTTTTATTCTGACTAGTCCGAGTCCGAAAAATCGTAGGCCTACTCGCAGGAGTTCGATTAGTAGGCAGGCGCTGAGCTCTCTCAACCAGCACTTTGGGGGGGGGGGGGGCTTGCAACTTGCTAGCGCCTATATAAGTTACCGCTTACCATCAGGTGGGCTGTATGCTTATTGGCTACCTTAGTAGTATAAAAAAAACTGTGGGTATAATCCCACACTAAAACCGTGTGAACAATGTAACATTTTATCAAAACAAAAAATGTATGTCAAAAAATCACGTTGTTTTCCAGCAAATATTAAAGAAAGGTCGGTAAAACATTTTTACCTCTGGGAAATACCAACTGGTAGGCGAGTGATGAAATGTGACCCTACTCAAAGGGACGAATATACATCAAATCACACATGGGTGGGGACATTTTCCCATTGCTACTTTTTAGCTCTACATCATCTCAAAAGATGTGAAACGATCCTTTTAGTACCTGCTCCAAATATTATAAGCCTCGAGAGTTTTGTGCCAATAATATTTTATATATAGTTAACATGAATGTTTCGAAACTGAAATTAGAAACAACTTCCACCCATCAGATTTTGGAAAAAAAATAATAATGGTCGTCTAACCTGTTTCGGATTAAGGCCATCTATGGTAAGGAGCGGTTTGAAATAGACCAGATAGTAATTTTTCTATATAATCAATGTTGAGAACGGGATATGATAATGAACAAAAAATAGCTCACTAGATAGAGATATCCTATATTACAAATTGCTTTGCCCTAAAATAATACCAAGCTACGTTTGTATTTTGTATTACAACGAGGGCCTCCAGCTCTAGCTATTTAGGATTTGACTAAACTGCGTTTCAAGATTTGGTGCCCCCCCCACTAGAACAGGAGCCTCGAACAGGCTGCCCCCTCCGCTCCCCCTCCTTAGTCCGCCACTGCATCTAACTACTCAGCACAGTTTACTATTCTGTTGAGAAATTCTCATGAAACATTGTCTTATCTACAAGATGGGCCATTATGTATGACTCTACTTTCCTAGGCTAAAATGAATAGGTATCTTTGGAATAAATAGGTATCTATTTGGAAATTCAAGTCTTTTTCCGCCATGGTTCTTTGTATGGCATTTTCCATGGTTTTCTTTAGAACTTCTGGCAATATCATTCACTTCTTAACGAATGTTCTCTTTGAGGACTGTCAGTCTCTGGCTTGTTCAAATAAACCTGTGACATTAAAAAAATAACTTCATAGAAACACGTGTAGGATGCAAATCTCTAGAACGCGATATCAGACGACCGGCAAACGCCTGCTTTAAAAAGTGTCGAAGACTATTTTTAATTTTTTTATAATTATGAACGAAAGTTACAGATTCTAATTTCATGATCACTAAAATATACTGGTAAAAAAAGGTACAATTATAAATTATATTACAGTGTGCAGAAATCTGTACACAATAGATTTAAAACACTGCCAGGGTACTTAAACTAGGGTAACCTAACTATTCACATTTATTATTTACATTCTTCAGGAGTATCTGAATCACATAAACTCGAATTCTGTTTGCTTCACAAATTGACATTTGAGGCGAATTGTAATGGTGCGTCTATGCTACGCGAATCGATCACGAGCTGAGTCACGAACGAACCTACAACGAGCACGATGCGAATCAGTGTGCTCGTTTGTGGCTCGGTTCGTGCTCGATTCGCCAAGCATGGACGCACAATAACAAATATATTAAGTAAATTTTCCATAGGGTATAAAAAATATTATGGCCCATCTTGTATGTACTATATATACTTATCATTCTGGATGATGAGTATGAATATAATAATAATATTATGCCTTATTAAAGTATGCATACTATTAACAAAAAAGAAAAAGCGTGCCCTATTCAACTTCACCAAGATTTGCTCGTAACACAATACAGTAAAGTCCCAAGACGTATACTTAAATGGCGTTGGCGCAAAAGTTTTAACGAGTACATGAGAAGAACAGTTTATCATGTCATAATTTGCTCTTCACGTTACCGCGTTATACAAATACTCAGTAATAAGTAGAAAATGGGCTCACTTGTTCCACGAATTCCTCCTCACTTTTGTTGTGGAGCTCGTTGGGAACAAAACTCTTTATTGAATATTCCTTTGCTGGAAAACCGATGCTTCGACGTCTTATGCTCTGACCTGAAAATATTTAAATTGTATTGGAATGGAATCTGGATGTGGCAGCAGCGAGCATTCTTATAACTTTTAGTATTCGATGAAAGTATTACTGTTCTAAATATTGGTGAACATATTATATTTCTGGTCAGGAAACTAAAACTCTATCAGGAAACAGTGATATATCATGACTCATCACAGGAATAGAACCCGCTGCTTTCGTTACAGAATTCGAAGTTTATCAATAAGTTTTTATCAGCTCGAAGATACTATGGGGTACATAGATCTTGAAAAATAACTACTTTTAATCAGATGACTATTAAACTTGACTTAGTAATAATAATTCTTGTTGATAGTTTGAATATCGGAAATACAAGGTGTAAGATTTAGATGCTAAACCCACAGACTAAACCGTTAAACGGTTTGTTCAGAATCGTTTTCTGTCTCGATTTATGTAACTTTTTAATGCTTATATAGATATTTAAAGTTACATAAATCGATTCAGTAGGCGATTCTGAACAACGGTTCTACGATTTAGCATACATATCTGTTACACGTTATATACATAGAATAACCCATGAGAATAACCTGATGTGATGACTTGTAATGGGTGCGCGGAAAAGTAATTAATCTGCGATATATCTGCCCATATCTTGTACAGGTTGCACACGTGCAGCCCGTCTGCTGTAACCGCGGGCAACATTGACCGTCTGCTATCACTTCTACCATCGCGGCTAAACATCGTATCGTTCAGGGAGATCGATTTTTTTAACGTATTTAACGTAATGTTTGCACTCATTATAATGGTATATTAAAATTATAATTAAACAACAAATATACTACGTTGAAAAGATACAGGTTGACACCAATTGACAAAGTGAATTCGCCAATTGATGCGCGGTTTTTTTAAATAAGTTTTTAGGTCTCGGTCAAAGAGGTGCGATGTAAAATGGTACCCACAGACTACGTTTGACACCCAAGAAAAAATAAATGATACTGCCTGGTAAATAAGTCCGATGAACATATTACGGAAGATAGATATTATTATACCCACATTATACCTAGGTATAAGGAAGATTTTTATCACGTAACAAAATAATCTTGCCCAATGAAAATTGAGACATGGCTAAAGTGCCAAGTTTGAATCACTACAGATTATAATAAAATTATCGACATAAAAAAATCAAATAAGAAGACTTTACTTTTATGAAAAATATTGGTGAGAAATCTTCATAAAACTACGTAGATAATTAATAAAAATTTTTTTTGTAATATGTCGGTCAAACGATTATTATTAGCTCGATCTAGAATCTATGTAGTTTTCAACTTGTGGTTTTACCCGCGTTAAGTGAAACGTGTTTTATTGTTAATAAATTATCGTATTGATTCTAGCCCAACAAAACATCTACATAAACATAGATATAATATACAGTTAAACCTGGGTCGGGGATCCAAAATAACTAAAAACAGTAGGTTTAATTATTCCCAGTAACAGAGGTATCTCAATGCAAAAGTGTCTTCTAGTTTCACTGTATTAGGAAAATACCGAAAAAATACTATTTAATAACTCTTGAAACAGTGTGCTAAGTATTTGTATACTTCTTGAGCTTTACTTTGCGTCTTTAATCTAAAACGTACGAGAGAGATGGTTGCGCGTTGCTCTATTTTGAGCGCCGATTCGGAAATTTTTGACTGCTCGGGAATTAATCATTTGTAGGTAGACAGTGTTATGATAAAAAAGTGTCTGTCTGTATATAGGCCTGCGTTTGAGCACATTATCACCGAGATAAAGTGACGGAAGGTGTTAAGCAAACAAAGCCAGTATTTATTGAATCTCATACATAACTTAATATTTATGTTTCTATTAAAATCTTATACTCGTACATAAAAAATAAAGCAGTTACTAACACTAGTTACGATATCAAATCCCTGGATTAGGACACGCGGCTAGTAAAGTTTTACCACATTGGAAAGCCTAGATAGAATAGCAGTAGGTAGAACTACTCGGAAGTCGGCGTAGAGGTTTCAGAGACCGCTCTGACTGGTAAAGGCGCGAGATAACGAACTAGAGCCTTTGTTTTGCAATCTCCTTTCACTGCATAAAAACCAGCCGCGATTTTGAAGCAAGCACCGTCTGGAAAGCATAGTATATGTAGAGCACGTGGTCCTTTTTAGAGACGTAAGTCGGTGGAATACAGCTTTTGTGTCAACTTTCGGTGTATATTGAAATAATCCCAAATAATCGGAGTATTATATTTATCAATTAACGATTTGTAAATATATAACTCACTACGGATTTATTTCTAAACATATGTTCCAAGTTCATATTGCACTATGAACTTGGAACATAACTAAAACTTTAAAGCAACCTGCATAGCATATAAAGTAGCTAATCCTATTCCTATTTGATAATAGAAATAATCCTGTTTGATATGGATTTGGATGAACACGATTATTTATAAATACTGCGCGGCGTTCAGAAATGTATCCATAATGATTACTTACTTTCGCTCGCTGCTTTCATGCGTTTGTTGATAACAGCCAATATGTGTCTCAGAGCTAATAATTTAATAATAGTTATATCATCATCATCATCATATCAGCCTAGGGATGTCCACTGCTGACCATAGGCCTCCCCCATTTACTTCCACTTCGAACGGTTTTGGGCCGCTTGCATCCAGCGGTGCCCAGCGATATTGACCAGATCGTCAGTCCACCTGGTGGGAGGTCGTCCCGCTCGGCGCTTTCCAGTCGCCACTCGAGAACCTTCCTTCCCCATCGGCTATCAGTTCTTCGAGCGATGTGGCCTGCCCATTGCCACTTCAGCTTACTAACTCTACGAGCTATATAGTTATATCATAGGTTATATTAATAAAGCAGTTTATTTATTTGTCTTTTAGGTTTGTGGAAGTGTGTACCGAGAGACAAATATTTTATTATTATTTTTTAAATAGGATAGGTGTAAAATCACAACTTATTAAGGTTGCCAGATCTAAAAATCTAAATATCTGGATAACATTTCAAAATGGCAGGATTTTGGGGTTGTTGTCTGGAGAAATGAAAATTTATGAGTAAAAATTTTAAACAATTTTTAAGATAAACAGGTCAGGATTAAAATTAAATTAACATTTTTTTTAACGGTTTGTTTGCCACAAGTATTTGGCATTTTATTGAGTCCACCAATTTGGATCCCTTCGGAGTATCGAGGAAAGATCGAAAACTTGAGCAATTTTCATCAAAATTCAGTCGTATCAGCTTTTATCAAATCAAAGCCCATACGATTCCTTTCTTTAGAATATAAATTATTTAGCAGACTAACCACTCTTTCACAATATGCATTGCTCACTGGAATCGACAACACAAATGATATAATAAAAAAAAACATATATTGGTGGTTTTTTGTCATTTGGCATATCCTTATTGTCTTTTGGCAGATGTTCAAATATCTCCCGAAGACAGCAGTAATCCGTAAATAAGAAATCATTATCAACATTTTTTGAAATTTTAAGTACGTCGGGCAATTCTGAGAGCTCGTTAAAAAAATATTCAAATTATTATTGCGGTAGATAGATAAGATACGTATATTTGTCGGGAGATTTTGTTATTTGTCGGGAGTCTGGACATCACATGAAATGTCGGGAGAATCCAGACGATTCCCGACCATCTGGCAACCCTACTACTAATTCAGTTGTGGCCACCCATTTCCACCTAAGTTTCGTTGAGAAAGTGTCTCAGAGCTAATAATTTAATATTAGCGGAATAAGATACAATTGTAGAGATGTTAAAACTATGACCATATATATAGAATATCTACATAGGTTTAATCATGTAATATACTACTGAAAAAATACTGCTAAGTGAACCAATCAAACTGCTGTTTCATAACTTTGTATTTTAATAGAGTATCTACTATAGTAAAATGTAAGTATATACCTACTATCAGGTATAGCTATTAAGTTAAATAGGAAATGCTTAACCTTGATGTATTGTAATGTACACATTTAAAATGCAGTAAATGTTGTAAATGCCAAGGGATAATAGCCGGCGTTCGCAACTATGTACCTAGTTGTAAGTTTCGATTCGATGCTCCTAGTGGATATGTCTTGGGAACAACCGTCTAATCGCTGTAGCTTTAACCCACTTATTTGATATACTTATAAATTACAGCTTAGTTAGCCAGTTAGCTTTAGTTAAGTTAACTCCTATTTCTAGTTAAACTCACAAGATGAGCTTATGCTGGGAATCTATCTTACTGTATAACTTTAAACGTTCGAATCAGTTAAATGGTTTTTGTTCTTTGGCTAAAACTTTGGCATGAATTTATAGACTGTTCTTAGAATCGCTATCTATTGTAATAGATTGCGATTCCAAGTAGCGATGGGTAACTAGCCGAAATTTCAATAGCTTAGCTAGCCAGCTATATGTGGTGTAAAAGCCGGCTAGCTAGCCAGCTATTTGGCTATTTGGCTATTGAATAACACACGCGTTACACTAGCGATCCGAGTTCGATCCTCGCCTTTGCAAAAAGTGTAGCCTAGATAATAATATACTAAATAAATGTTATGATATGGTTTTTATTTACATAGTTGTTAATTTATGTTATACTTTTTTGAAAAAAGAGACGTGGTTGCGTATTACTAATAAAACAAACTATAATCTACAATAGCGTCACCTCTAAGCTATCTTTGATTATGAACTTAAATCTTTCACAGTACATCAATTCAGAATTTAGTTGCACGCAACTAAACCATAGATGTCGCGCTGCTGTAGATGATTAAAACGATTTATTAAACCCAATTATATGATAGACTAAATTAGGTTTAAATTCGTATAATTAGTACCCATCAAATTCGAAATAATAATAACGACGCACTCGAATTTAACTCGTTCCGTTGAGTCAGTCAGGGTTGCCAGATGTACAACTTAAGTAGTATTCATACGATTTTGTGGACTTATTTTGCATGTAGGTATGATCTTTGGACAGAAATCAACAAAAATCATACGACTTTTTTATTCGTAGAAAATAAAGTCCCGATTAACCAAGGTCAGGGAATTTAGAATTTCAGGGAGCCTCGCCGCTGCAACAAGTGTAGCCAATATAATAAACTAATGTTATGATACGATTTTTATTGACTCATTTATTAATTTATTTTATATCTTTTGAAAAAGAAGACGTGGGTACGTATTGCGTATTACTAATTACTAATAAAAAAACGATAATCTACAATAGCGTCACCTCTATCTTAACTTATGAACTAAAAGCTTTCACAGTAAATTGACTCAGACTTTAGTTGTAGACAAGTAAACCATAGATGTCGCGCTGCTACAGATGATTGAAACGATTTATTAAACCCAATTATATTATGGACTAAATTACGTTTAAATTCGTATAATTAGTACACATCAAATTCTCTAAACAAAAAAACATGCACTCGAATTTCACTCGTTCCGATGAGTCATTCAGGTTGCCATATGTACGACTTCAGTAGTATTCATACGATTTTATTGACTTATTTTGCATATGTACGATCTTTGGACATAAATTGTACGTAAATCATACGACTTTTTTATTCATAGAAACTAAAGTCACGATTAACCAAGAGCAGGGAATTTAGAATTTCAGGGAGCCTCGTCGCTGCAACAAGTGTAGCCTGGATAATATAAAAAAATATGAAATGTTGTGGTTTTTTACCCGACTGACCCGGAAGGAGGGTTATGTTTTTCGAGTGTATGTATGTATGTATGTATGTATGTATGTATGTATGTATGTATGTATGTCTATTTCTTTGGCACGCTCTGCAGCCTAAACGGCTTGATGGATTTAAGCATATGAGGTGTCGTTAGATTCTTCTGAACTGTGGGAGTGTCATAGGGTATATTATTTTTATATGGCGTCTACGGATAAGAAAAGAGGGGGGGTATTAAAAACAAAAATGTCGTTATTATAACAATATGGGTATCAAATGAAAGCTTGTGAACAGCCCATTCCATATATGTATATATTGTAATACTTCTGTGCTACCATTTTGACGTAAACTGCAAAAAACCATGTTTAATGCAAGGACAGTAGGTATAGGACTCTGAGCGGTTACCGTACGTAACTCACAGAGTTGCGATGGTTGTTAGCGTTACTTTACCGTACCGCTCATTTACTTACTAATACATACAAATCATTATGTTTAAAACTAAAAAGTCTGAAATAAATTAAATTATTAAAAGAAACAAAAAACCCGACTGCGTAAAACAAATAATAACTGAAAAGAGAAAAACAAGCTTTTTAATCTATAGAATTTGGAATATAACTTGTATGTTATAAGGTCTTGCAGTCGGGGATAAACAAATATTTAAAAAAAAACACATACCTACTTAGGTTATTGGTTTGTCCCCGACTGCAAGACCTTATAACATACAAGTTATATTCCAAATTCTATAGATTAAAAAGCTTGTTTTTCTCTTTTCAGTTATTATTTGTTTTACGCAGTCGGGTTTTTTGTTTCTTTTAATTATTTACTTACTTGTTAATTTATTTTATACTTATTTTGAAAAAAGACGTAGTACGTATTAGATATTACTAATCAAAATTAGAATATCTACAATAGCGTCACCTCTATATTTGCTAATGTACTAAAAGCTTTCACATTACATCGACTCAGACTTTAGTTGTAGGCAAGTAAATCATAGATGTCGCGCTGCTGCAGATAATAAGAACGATTTATATTACCTTTTTATTTATATTTTATTACCCAATTATATTACAGAAATTCGAAATAATAATAACGACATGCACTCGAATTTCACTCGTTCTGATGAGAGTCAGTCACTACGCCTCTAATTTGAATTTGAGAACGAACGTACGTCGCAAATTTTTATTTGTTTATTCAAATTTCAACGTTTCGAACACGTTATCGTTATTGTTCCGTTGTTTTGGATTTATGCCGGTTAAATGTCTGAGTGTACAAACTATGTAAATATTGTAAATAATAGGTACCTAAATAAATAAATAAATATCCTGGGACATTTCTCACACACGGTCATCTGATCCCAAACTAAGCAAAGCTTGTACTATGGAAACCAGATAACTGATATAATACATATACTACTTTTTGTTTGTAAATAAATACTTAATATACATAATTACATACAGACATGTTCATGCACACAAATGCATGTCCAGTTTGGGAATCGAACCCACGACCTGCGGCGCTATAGGTTAAGACTCCACGTCTTAACCAACTGCGCCAACTGGCCCGTCCGTCCGTCAGGTGTGTAAGTGTAAAATTGTAAATAATAGGTAAGGTATCATAATTATACTTTATACTTTATTTATTTTGATTTCCTTACATAGGTATACAATGTTACATAGGCACCTTAAGGTAAATAAATAACACTACACACTAAGGACCCTGTTGGGCACTAAGCAATGTAGGAGAGAGGAGGAAAAATTATATAAAATTTAATCATTAACTTAACTTATCGCTTAGGTATTCATTTATAGTATAGTAAGATTTTGTTATTAATAGTTGTTTTAATTTATTTATAAATACTTTATTATTTGTTTCTTGTTTTAATAATGCTGGTAGTTTATTGTATATTTTTATGGACATTACAAAAGGACTCAATTAGTGCATTTTTAATCGGGAGGATGGGACCATTAAGCTACTTTTATATCGCAGTTGTTTGGAATGTACGTCTTCTCTTTTTTTATAAATATCTGTATTTTGTCTAACGAATTTACATATTTCTAAAATATAGATGCTTGTTAATGTGAGAATTTTATGTTTCTGGAAATGCGGTCTGCAACTGTCTGTATCTTTTATATTGGTTATAATACGTATTAGTTTTTTTTGGAGTGTAAAGATGGTGTGTGAATCGGTACTGTTTCCCCATAAGATAATTCCATAGCTAATCCATGCATGAGCATAGGCGTAATAGGTAACAAGTGCAGGAAGATCAGTAGTTTTTTTAATTTCACGAAGCGCATATGTAAATCTGGATAGCTTTGTTCTGGTTTTTTTAATGTGAATTTAATATAAAAGGCAAAAATTAAAATAATATGTATGGAGGTAAGTACATAAAATAATTATCAAATATTCTTTACCTTTACATGTGACGATAATTAACTATCGTACTTCGTAAATTCTATAAATATTATTCTATTGTGTAGGTAAATTCTAAACTAAATTCTCTCTTTCTCTAATCTATTTTGTGAGAATGAGATATGCTATGCGAATGAAGCACACTCGCGTCTCGCACTACAGATTCTTTCACGTTGAGCGCACGCACACAGTTGTCGGCTAGTTTGGCTATGGCTAGCCGCCCGACTAGCGAACTATGGCGGCTAAAGGTGGGCGTTATAACATATAGCAACACTTATATTTTAATATATTTTTATAATCTGGCAACACACTATAAAAATCCAAACAGGACTGCTATAATATTTATATAGCGGCATCTAACAAATAGAAAAGTAAACTTTCTATTTTTAATATTTACTACAGCGCCATCTATCAACAAATATCGGTCTCACCGATGACAACACCGCAATCAGTGCTGCCAGATGAATTGCATGTCCCGATACGCTCACCACCTAAAATAGTACGCAAATTGAATTTGAGTACTCAGTAGCACTGAATTACATTATGAAAATAACAATCGATATGAAAAACGAAACATGGTGTGCATTTTTAGGGTTCCGTAGCCAAATGGCAAAAAACGGAACCCTTATAGATTCGTCATGTCTGTCTGTCCGTGTATGTCACAGCCATTTATTTCCGAAACTATAAGAACTATAATGTTGAAACTTGGTAAGTAGATGTATTATGTGAACCGCATTAAGATTTTTACACAAAAATAGAAAAAAAACAATAAATTTTGGGGGTTCCCCATACTTAGAACTGAAACTCAAATTTTTTTTTTCATCAAACCCATAAGTGTGGGGTGTCTATGGATAGGTCTTCAAAAATGATATTGAGGTTTCTAATATCATTTTTTTCTAAACTGAATAGTTTGCGCGAGAGACACTTCCAAAGTGGTAAAATGTGTGTCCCCCCCCCTGTAACTTCTAAAATAAGAGAATGATAAATCTATAAAAAATATATGATGTACATTACGGTGCAAACTTCCACTGAAAATTGGTTTGAACGAGATCTAGTAAGTAGTTTTTTTTTAATAGGTCATAAATTGAAATTAATATCAAATACTCAGGTCTATCCTACCATTTACTTATATACCTACAGGTTTGTACGGAACCCTCGGTGCGCGAGTCTGACTCGCACTTGGCCGGTTTTTTATTTTTTTTTAAAACGTCATAAATTGAAATTAATATCAAATACTCAGGTCTATACTACCATTTACTTATATACCTACAGGTTTGTACGGAACCCTCGGTGCGTGAGTCTGACTCGCACTTGGCCGGTTTTTTATGTTGATACCACTAGATTTTTGTTTCTCATCTTAAGTGGGGTACTGAGGTATTAGTCATACTATTAGAGTATGTGAGTACGCTAGATTACTGAATAGTACGCTATAAGTAATAATGCGTACCCATATGGCAATGTTCAGCGCTATTCGACGTAACCAAAGTCAAACGACAAATAATTTGTGGCATAGGTACTTCATTCGAATATTATTTGCCGTAAACCTAAAATAAAAATGAACTTACAGTTAATAGAAATAGGGGCTAATTTTACCTAAACTAAAATATAACATATTTCATTCATAATTTATAGTGGAGTGAAGTTCGTTCATTGCAAAAATGTTGTAATTTGAAAATAACATATTTCATTCATAATTTATAGTGGAGTGATGATAGTTTATTGCAAAAATTATATAATTTGAAAATAACATATTTCATTCATTATTTATAGTGGAGCGATGTTCGTTCATTGTAAAAATGTTATAGTTTGAAATTATATATTTTTTTTGGTTAGTTCGACTGTTTGTTTGAATTGGGCATTATACCTAGTTAAATTACAGTTTCAATGTTGTTGTTATTATTTTGATTGCGAACTTCTTGTGTGTGATTTACGATTAATAAACCGAGCTGGTTTTTTGCCAAGTAAGTGATAGTTAATGTATGTTATGTACTAGGTCGAGATGGCATATTTTCGAAACCTATGTTGGATTAGTCTTTCTGAACAACTTTTACTATGGGACCAATACTGAATTCTCAATGTTTTTTTTTTACATTTCATACATTATGATCTAGCAAGGTTGACATTTTGTAAGAAAAGTTAATATATCTATAGGTACTAATATTATAAAGCTGAAGAGTTTGTTTGTTTGAACGCGCTCATCTCAGGAACTACTGGTTCGAATTGAAAAAATCTTTTTTTTGATGAAAATTTCTTAATTTTGTGTTGGATAGTCCATTTATCGAGGAAGGCTTTAGGCTATATACCATCACGCTGTGACTAATAGGAGCGAAGCATCAGTGAAAAATGTTGCAAAAACGGGGAAAATTATTCATATAGGGTAAGGTTGGGTAGGTTAGGGTAAGGTAGGGTAGGGTAGGGTAAGGTAGGGTGGGGTGGGGTGGGGTATCATCACAGGGTAGGATAGCACCACGCGAACGAAGCCGCGCCGGGCAGCTAGTATATATGTATATGTATAATTTATAATATATATCATAACAATTGTTAACAACAGTTAGTAAAAAATAGTGTAATGTACAATGAATTAAAAAAATATAGCCATTTCGCCCACCTATAATGGCGGCTAGGCGTTGAGCGCACGCACACAAAGCTATCGGCTACTTGGCTACTTTGGCTATTGGCTAGGCGGCCGGCTAGCGAACTATGGCGGCTAGGCGTTGAGCGCACGCACACAAAGCTATCCGCTACTTGGCTACTTTGGCTATTGGCTAGCCGGCCGGCAAACGGCTAGTGACCTATGGCGGCTAGGCGGCTCAGCTACTCGCTGTGTGTGACGTAAACTTGTCGAGGAGGATTTCTTATGATACTTCTATGGCAAAATACCTGTCAAATCGTGCACATAAGGTTTAAATTGGTTCGAATTATCAACAGTTTCACAGGTATTTTTAGCATAGAGGTATCATAAGAAAGCTCCTCATTCTAGCTAGCCATCTAGCCAGTAGCCATCCAGTAGCCAATAGCTAACTATCGTGTTGACAGATATCATAGCCGTGGCTATTTTGTGAAAAGCCGTTTTTTGGCTAGTTATTAGAATAGCTACCCACCTCTAATTCCAAGTTTTTTATACTTAATAATTATTTATTTACAGTAGGTAATGTGTGGGTATTGTATACCTATGTAAAGCCATTAACACATACCCAATAAGGTTTAAATCTCGATTAAATAAAAAGCTCATAATTGTTGAGTTTAAATCTTTAAATATATTGTTATCAAACAAAACAGAGGCAATAGAATTGTGAAACTTTCAAATTCGAGTTGTATTTATGTTGAAACCAAGTTGAAACATCAAACAACGAGAAAGTGTCATAATTCAAAGATATCTAGATGTTTTGAAAAAAAAAAAGTATTTACGCCATGCTTCTTTCCGAGGAAAATAAGAAGCTGACATTCTTCGCCAGTGCGGAGCGGAGCGGTGGGGTTCGTTCCTCCGTCCATAGTCGGTTGGTCGCATCGTTACGAAAATTTTCAATTTGCATAATACTTACTTTTAACTACGTAGCATAATTTAATTTTAAGAAATTGTTTGTAAATAGTATTAAAATAAGTTATTCTAAAAACTTGAGAAAATTATTTGAGTTGATAAAAGTTGGGTGAGTATATATTTTGCAAATATCTAGCTGTGATAATCAGAAATATATAATATAGGAAAAACATTTTAGTATTTTGGGGTGAATCAGATCAGTACAATCTTATTAAAAACGTTCCTCTACAAACAATAGGTACCAATTACAAATTAAAGGGAAAAAGGAGAACTGTTAAAAAATAAAGTCTCTTATTTCTTTCACGAAAACAGGCTGTCAAATTAACGTGTATCGTTTTACAAAAATTATCTATTACCTAGTTATTTGAAAAACTTTTATAAACATTGTGTACATTCTTAAAGCTTTATTTGTTAAAGTACTTTGCCAGTGTTAGCGCCATTTGTGCCAACACATTATTAAATGGTCTCTTAATTAGGAAAGGGCTGAAGTTGAAATGTTGAAACTTGCCAAAGGGTACACCGCTATAATTTGAAGTTTTCCCTTCCATATAGTCGACCAGTTGACATAGGGTCGACTCACTCAGTTTGATAGAAGTATAAAGGTATTTTTCTTTGTGAAGATTTTAAAACCTACATTCTTCATAAAAATCTTTTGTCATTTTTGTTGGCGATGTTTGTGCTCTTTTCTGCTGAGGAATTCTAGCATATCTTCAAAGCCCATGGTCGGATCGTAATAAAATGTATGTCCACCGGGGATCTACTGTTATACAATACAGTTTAAACCATCCAAATAATATAAGAGATATGGCGGCTACTTTTTCCAATTTTCCCAAGATCTCTCAAATCTCAATTTTAAGAGCAATCGTACCAGTAAGCAACTCCGTAACTCTCATACGTAAAAAATGGCGTCTTCGCGGCTAAAAGATTATTGAACCCATGATTATGTAATGATTAAATTATTCATCACAACACTTACCGGTGAAATGTTGTTGTATATAGGTACTTTTTTCCCTTCATATATATTTTTTACACTAGGTGGAGATCCCAGTGCCGCCACACTGCCTTATTTTCCAACAGTTTTTTTTTTAGAATTGATGAATTTTTTTTTTTAACAAAAATAGTAATAATGTACACAATAAAATAACATAACTTAATTTGCTTTTATAACAGGATCGTCTTTCATCTAATAAAATATACCGTTATTATAAATATTTTTCTTGAAAAGGTCTTTGTGTTATTGAGTGTTCATTAATCAAACTTTAGCAGCGACACTTAGGTACCTATTGTCCGGCATGAATTTAGGATGGTGCATTATTATTAACGGGCGTGTACAAGGCCAGCTGCGGTGATTAATGATGGCATCGGAGCCACTTGTGAAATGGTGCCGACCTCGTGAATACCTAACGCTGCATGAAATTTCGAATGCACATTATTATCTCATCTAGTCAAATTATCGCCGCCAGCATTCTAGGTCTCTAACAACAGGGGAAGAGTGAGGGCCTCCCCTCACTCTTATTTTATTTATAAATTTAGAAACCATTTTTTTATTTAGTTTATCGTTGTTTATTTATTCGTGTGTAAAGCCACATATTTCAAGTTTTTACAATAAAAATATACAAAATTCTATTCGAGAGTATAGTAGCAGAATTTAGAATTAGGTACGATTGGAATTGAAAGTTTATGATTGAGTCTGCTCCTATTTCAACCTAAAGCGTCCTTCTACCCTTGTCATGGCTTCCCTTTCGTTGTCAGTCATTGTATAACTAATTATTTCCTCAATATACATACTTATGTATTATCTATTTCCTTAATATCAATATGAGTGGATTCAATGATTTATTTTTTATCACTTATTTTCTTCAACCTTACTTTTACAATTTATTACAATGAATTGTGTAAATATAGCAAAGAATATAATTTTTTTGAATCTGCATTTTATCGTAATAAGAGTGATAGTTGAGTAGCTGATACGATACGAAGATTGACTATTGATATACCTATTAGACTACTAACGATACCCTTTGAAAGCTATATTCATCCGTTCTCTGGGAGGCTCAAACTTACTGAAAGTTTTGGCACATCCTTTCCTAACTTTGATTCGACCTTTTAAGGGATATTCATAAGTGACGTAGGTACCTATACGAGTTAGTCTACCAATTTTTTTAACAGTCGATGGATGGAATGTCTGTAAAAGTGTGGTATATGATGTATTTGAATTGGAACCTAGTGATGCAACGGAAGTTACATAATGGAAACAGAAACGAAAACAGATTTAAAACTTAAATTTCATCGGAAACAGAAACGGAAACGGATGCGGAAACGGAAATGTAAATATGTACTATGAAAAAAAGTTAAAAAGTTTCAAATAAATTGTTTAATTAAATTAATACTCAAATTAAGTAGCGGTAAGTAGCTTGGTTTGAAATGAAGAGAAATTTGGGTCTGATATACCTAATATGACATGCACAATTAATCACCTAAATTAATACACAATACAACACACATTGTTTTTTATTTCTATAAAGTCACACTTCTTGTGAACGGGTTGGGTGAACTCGGATCATAGATTAACCCTTAGCCACAGATGTACGTATGTGGTACGTCGCTGATATCGTTTTACGTTCATAATTTCGTTTTGCGAGGGAATTAGACCTATTCCTCTTTCCTAGCTCCCAGAGACGCATATGAGGAGAGAGAGACCAGACACGAGTCGCACGTCTAAACTGGTAATTTCGAAGACCTGACGTATGTGGTTCGTATGGTCAGCGTTAGTGTAACTTTTTGATCTGTGGTTTTGTTTTATTTTGTAAATAAAATTAATAGTGTTTTTTTGATCAATTTACATTATTTGTGAAATGTTTATACATTTTTAACATAGTAGACACAACAATAATTATCTATTTATTGCCCAGAGGTCTTTAAAAGCAAAGACGAATGTCATTCGTACGTCAGTGTTAGTGTTACAAAATGACACTTCAGTGGTTAATTAAAAGGGAACATCTTCTGCCAGGCTGCGACATCGTGCCTTGGGACCGCGGTCTAACTGTACATGTCGGACAGTTGTATATGTACAGATTCTCGTCGAAACTTCCTAAGCGCGATACAGGTTATTGTGGCGCCCGCCACGCAATCTATCTTTCCCTGTGTTAACTATCTTAGTGTACTGATAGATAGCTGATAGATGTCGCTACAGTATCATTACCTAGTCTGTGCACTGTCGTTAAAATATTAACTCAAACTTAAAGCCGTATATTCACTGAGAAACAATTGTTTATAAACACTGTTTCAGAAACAAAATTTACGATATGTGGAACTGTTGCGGTAAACACTACGTGTTTCTAGCATGTTTCTGTGCTCCCCGGTGGAATTGGAGAGCACCGAAAAAAAACAGTTTAGCAACAGCTGTATACAAGTGAGGACATCTGTTTCAGTTGTTTATGAACATGGCGGTAGTGTGGGACGCGGCACCCAGCAACACTACCTCCTCAGGCGACATATTTGAAACAACTGAGATGTGGACGGCCAAGACCCCGAAACATTGTTTCTGTAAACATCTACGTGTTATGTAACCATGTTTATCAGTGAATACATGGCTTAACATTTTGTAAGAAAAATTCTTGATATCTATTTATTTTCTGAGTGAAATCGTGTGTATAAGTGGTTTAAAAATTATATTTTACCAGAAAAAAATTAAACATGTACCAATTCCGATGAACTCGTTATTCCGATGACACTGTCGTAAAAAGAACGTCAATATTAAAAAAGAACAATAAAAAAAATATCGTTTGGTAGATATATTTATAACAGTATACCGCGTGCTTCCGCTTAACCATCGCTAAGTTCAGTTCAAATTTCCGTAATAAAAGTTGCGGAAACAGAAGCAGAAACGGATGTCAAAAAGCATGCAGAACTTCCGCAGTTGCGGAAACAGAAGCGGACGTCTGTTGCATGCATCACTAGTAACTACGATTACATACATCCATATTCTGAATCATAATCATATTCATCGTCTCTTCTGAAGAGTCCCATTTCACAGCGTCAATATCCTAAAAGTCCGCAATAGGAATATTCGATTAAAATAGTACTGCTTGAAATAACGTGTAAATATATGTTTGAGGGGTCATGGAAATCGGTGCGTTTTTGGTTGGAACGATTCTTACACCAATAGTTTGGAAAGTGCGGTGTGAGTCCATGAAACGTATTTATCTAAATGTTAATAGGTATTATAGATGGACTTTCTCACTGTTTCACATTGTTCTGGATCGTAAAGTGAAGGATATTAATGTATGGATTGTTCAGAATTGTGCTTATTTCGCGTTTAACTTTATATCTCGATGGAGTTCTCCATTTTCCGTCCTTTATGAAAGTCAAAAGTTGTTGATTGAAAGATGTGCGGTGTCGTATGTCTTAGGGGATAGTTGTTTGTCGAATAATATTTAATGTCAGCCACGCAATGTCGCATTTGATTTGACTGGAAGCGACATCGAAAATTCCTACGGTTTCCAATTTTCACGTATTTAATTTGTGAATTTTATTCATCATTCCAATTTCCTAGGATCATTGTAATAGCTGCTGGGGGAGTCGGCGAGGATACGGTTTATAATATCCACGTAATTGAATATCTTTTTTTAAAAAAAAAAAACAAAAAAAACCATTTATTCAGTTTAGGCCCTGGTAAGGCTATCATGAACGTTAAATGGTACATACAGTTGAATTTACCACTGGTTCGAAATATACTTAAACTGAGAAGACTTTCAATAAAGATAACATGGCGCCGCTAATCCCTCTATTTCAATGGAGCTAAAGTGGAAAACTTTATTTGCGAGATACTTAGCTAGGTAACAAGAACTTTCTTTATGTTGTAGATCATTTTATTATATTCATACTTGTCAATAAAACTTCTCAAAATAACTACTATGAAACAAAAGGTGGTTTTTTTAGATAATAAATAATAAATAAAAAAAAAATTGCCTAGACATGGACCGCGAAAGACTTATTCTTCTCCTATGGATGAGGATAAAATTAATTAATAAACATCGATCAGCATACTAAATCTTCCATACATCTGCATAATACTTCATTTTACTGACCCATCAATCCTGATTTCTAACCCCAAGTGGCTGCACACATGAATAATAATATACATGTATACATAAAGTATAGGACATGAACAAATTCCTTTTACAGATTTATCAGCGGATAATGATTGATGGTGGTTTTGGACAGAGGCACTTGTCGTGTAACTTGAGTGGAAACAGGAAAATACTTAGTAACACTTATCGGAGTAGCAATTTGGGAATATTCGAGATACAAACGAAAAATCTCATGTATTAGGTACATATTCAGATTCAGTCCGTGAATGGAATGTATTGGAATTTGGTGGAAATATATTGAAGCGTAACAAATAAAACATATTTGTTGGTCTTAGCTCGTGGTCTGCTCTCTATCTGAACTTTATTTGCATTCGTATTTAATTTTTGTATAAAAAAATAAACTAGGTGTATGTCGAGATATAAATAGCTTCTCACACACGTGTTAAACTGAAACCAATTGTAGAAATACCCAAGTAACGATAAAAATCAATTGCCGCATGTATGAAAGATTCGGCCGATTTTGTTGTCGTATTTATCAGGACAAGTTTTTGACGGAAAGAAAAATTTGAAAAAAATCCCAGAATATTGGAATACGTCTGTTAGGTCAGCTAGTAACTGATTATGAATATAACTGCATGGTCGTTACATGCTAATGAGTTAAGCTGAAGAAAAAAGTCACTGTCAGTCAATAGCTAGTCATAAATTATGTTAATGTGTTGTCTGGTTGCTCGCTCAGTCATCCATCACATATTGGACCGGTTCAGTGGAAGCCACAGTTTATGCGGTACCACTGGCAACTCATGGAGCATTATCATAAATCTATAGAGGTAATATTTCATTCTAACCAACCACATTGACGCTAGTTGTTTGTAAACAAGAGAAACGTTATGAAATAACCATTTCATAACTTAACCAAGTTGAAACATGTATTTATACTAGTGGAGCATAAATAAAAAATAAACTAACTGTCTGCCTCCAGCAGTAGTTATCAACCTGTCCAAAAAATAATTTTTAAAACAATATATAAATTGGACTAGGACAAGAGAATTGAATTATTTTACCGTGTCGTTACAAACTGGTTTTTAAGGAGTTTCCAAGTTAGAAGAAAAAAATCAGGGCGCATTCGCCCGTTCTATTATTATAAAGAAGCGACATAATACGTTCACGTCACTACAGGCTCCCGTTCCATGGGCAAACAAAGGCTTTTTATAACTTTTTCGTGGTTAATTCGAAGTGGGGAACAAAGAGTGGAGTGCGACGGCGGGATACTCCTTTATCCGTAGTTATTATGGGTGCAAACAGGGGGATGTGAGGGGATGACACATCGCAATTTTTCCTCAATGAAATATGATGTAGCCAATTACAGCAGTGAAGTAAAAGAGTGTCTCATTTCAGTGTAGGTATGTACCTACTATCCATACAATTAATACTTTATAAACGGTAGGTACAAACATAGTGCTTAGTAGGCAGGCAGGATGATTGCATATTAAAGTTAAATTAACAAAAACCTATTCTATGTAATAATAATAATATCCTAATAATAATATCCTTGGACATTCGTCACACACGGTCATCTGATCCCAAACTAAGCAGAGCTTGTATTATGGAAACCAGATAACTGATATAATACATATATTACTTTTTGTTTGTAAAAACATACTTAATATACATAATTACACCCAGACTCAGGACATACAGACATGTTCATGCACACAAATGCATGTCCTGTGTGGGAATCGAACCCACGACCAGCGGCGCGATAGGTGGATTCTTGACCAGAGTCTTAACCAACCGCGCCAGCTGGCCCGTAAAATAAAATAATAAAATAAAATTGATCTAAGCGTAAATGTAATTCAAATTTGAGAGCTCCGAGCAAAAATTATCAATACAGAAGGACCGCTAAACAGCAGTCTTTATAGGTATATCTATCTATGATCGAGTGGGAGCCACAAAACAGAACAATAATAATTATGTGCAATAAAAGTGGTTATTAAATACTGATCGAAAATGTAGTCTAGATACATCGCATATAGATTTCGATGTAGAGTACAACATATCCCTGAATAAATCTTTTTTCTTTCTTTATAAGTTTACTTTACGCAGGTCATTATAGTACATCTGCAAAAGAAAGCGGAAGAATAATAGCATCATTCCGAATGTGAAATTGCCACCATGTGCTATATGGAACGGATTTAACAAAATTTATAACTGCTTTATCTTATTTATGAAACGAAATAAGTATAATAAGTGAAGTGGTATAACATATATTTATTTTTGTTTGAATGAAGATATATGTATAGTACCTTAGTAAAAGGAAATTTTAAGAGGCTTCTCGCTTTGGCCGTTTTACAGGGGTTTTCGACAATGATTCAGTTAGCAATATCTAAATGAAAAAAAATGTATACACGGAAAGTTCAATAATTTCTCTATGGAGCATTTTGATTGAAACGAAAATAACTGAAATGTATATCATTAAGTGCCTATGTGGAATGCTTCCGTTTTTGCGTTATATTCTTGGTCAGTTTGCTCGTGTTAGATTTAATTTTTCAATATGTATCGCTTATTTTAAATTTATTTCATTCTAGATTCTTATAGAAAGTACAAAAATCCTTGTATTATGAGGCTTATTCATTATTTCAAAAACTTTTAAATCAATAATTGTTATAAAATTAAGTTTCTTCATATTTCTATAACGCGACATAAGTCTAAGGTACATTCGCTATAGTAAATAATTAACCTAATGAATTGCTTTTGCCCTGATGTCTGAGCATATTGTATGTATGTAGATATGTTATCGTTAGTATTACATTAATATTATTACCATTAAGAAATGAATGTTGTGGACCGTTGTTCCTACCATTAGGTACGAGTATCGCTATTCATAATTCAAGTGCTCGTGAAGCAAGTTATAGTTATGACGCCGCCAACCGTACGCGTTAATACTTTTGTGCAAGCGGATGAAAATCCATTCATAGACCCATTGTCAAAAGTCTTTATATTGTGTGAATTAGCTCTAGGACTCAACAGGTTGCCTCTGTTCGGTGAAGTTAAAATCATTTACATCGTATTATCTGTAATCTACTCGCTACTTGTGAAAACTGCAATAAGCTACACCACGTATGTAGCGGGTAACATTGCTGTCGTAGTTGCAGTCATAAACATCATGGAGTACGGATTCTGTATCACATTCAGTTTCATTTCCTGGAAAAGAATGCTGCGCTACTACAGCGAACTGAATAAATTTGACATAGAAGTCGGTTGCAGACCTAAGATTGCACAGGGGTCGATAAAAAATATCATACAAATGTGCATCACGATTATGTTTATTGTTGTTCTACTATTTCTACCCTACGAGGTGATTATATTCAAAGAGGTGTTTATACAACTGATACCTGTGAACATAATCCATATTTTAGAAGTGCATTATTACGGACATCTTCTAAACCTAATGACGCCAAGGTTGCGTCTGATTAACTACTACATGGAGTCATCATTGTCCAATATTGAAGCAACAAACATTATCAAACTAAAGGAATTTTCAATTTTCAAAAATAATGGAAAAAACAACAGTGAAATGAACAAGTTGATGGACCTCTATCATATTATCATTCAAGCCTATAACTATCTGATTGAAGCTATTAAGTGGCAGGTAAAGAAATAGTCGCTATTTTCCGTGTTATATTAATGATGAATATGAATAAATGCGAATTGTTCATGATAAATAAAATAAATATCCTGGGACATTCCTCACACACGGTCATCTGATCTCAAACTAAGCAGAGCTTGTACTATGGAAACCAGATAACTGATATAATACATATACTACTCTTTTGTTTGTAAATACATTCTTAATATACATAATTACACCCATTATATAGGACATACAGACATGTTCATGCACACAAATTATGCATGTCCTGTGTGGGAATCGAACCCACGACCAGCGGCGCGATAGGTGGAATCTTGACCAGAGTATTAACCGACCGCGCCAGCTGGCCCGTCTAGGTAAAATGCTAGGTATTTATTTTTCAGTTGCTGATTATTATCATCACGTCTTTTATAACTGTTTTAAGTTATTGCTATCACTATTCGTTGTCCATCATCCGTGGAGGCGTGAGTAAATCTTTTTATATATTTGGAATATATAATTTGGTATTTAATTAAGTACATATTATGTTTGTATATTGTAGAATCCTTTGTCGTACGCTGTATCAGACTTGGGGCTAACTGTGGTGATGATGTTGCCATTGTTCGCACCCTGTTTGTTCGGGGATCGAGTTCACAATGAAGTATGCCGACTTAGGGAATTGCTTGCTTCCAGACTGTATGAGAACAAACTAGGTACCTATTATCTTTTATTATATTTTCCTATTCTCAAATGAAATCAAATCAAGCTTGCTTAAATTTGCTCAATGCTTTAGCTGCTGGGAAACTGGCTAATCATCAGCAGCGACAGCCTCGAGAAAATTTTCAATATATAAATTGTATAGGTATATTTGTTGTCAAACCATGGCACTTATTTATGTTCCTTATGTTATATGGAAATCAGATTACTGGACCAATAAACTTTAATTGACCTTTCAATAAACTAATTCATGAATGAAAATGAAAAACTGTCAAGCTTATGATTCATTATTTTCATAAATAAGGTTGTGTAAAATTTTACATCAACGCACCTGAATACCCTGCATGTGAAAATTTCATCAAAGGTTCAGGAATCTCGGAAATGCCATTACTCAAAAGAGTTGAGCTATACGACCCTGACCCTACTCGTGAGGTTACATTATTTGTGTTTTTGACCTTAAATTTTTCAGTATATTTTAACGCGGGATGTATCTTAAGTATGATAATCTGATTGAACTCATAAAAGGAAACCTCTTCCCTTACTGAGTGACTGGTCCGCATAGTCTAACCAGCTGAAGATAAAATATTTATATCATTTTATGGCTTAAAACGTTATTACCGATTGTTTATAGAGCCCAATGTGGACTCTATAAAATGATTTTTATTACTATTATATATTATTTGTTTTCTTTTTCTCGAATGTAGTCGTTTTTTTTTGGAACCTCGTTATATATTATACATATATTATATTATATATTATTATTATATATTATATAATATGTATCTATATTTTAATACTAACTAGAAAGGGGAATTAGGTACCTTTTTTCCTGTGGATCACAGGACGGGGTACTTAAAAAAAAAAACGACAAAAGTCGAGACAAAGAAAAATAATAATATTATATATAATAATAATAATATAATAAAGCGGAAGAGTTTTGTTTGTTTGTTAAAACGGGCAAATCTCCGGAACTACCAGTAGGATTCGAAAAGTTCTTTCACTAATAGGAAGCTACAATATCCCTGAGTATTATAGGCTACTTTTTATCCCGGGAACGCGGGTGAAACCGCGGGGAACAGCTAGTTAAGTATATTGAGTAATATTTGATGGTATTTTATCACGTTATTATTTAAGGCTAAAATGAAAAATAATTGCAGATATTTTTTTGCAGATAAATCGAGTCGCAACCTGGCACGCGCACTCTTGGCTCTGACGGAGACTCGCGACCTGTCCTTCTCACTTCTTCGTATGCTTGCCATCGACATCTCACTGCCTTTCAAATTCGTCGGTCTTCTCGTCACGTATCTCATTATTTTGCTACAGTTTGAGAAAGTCATAAATCCATAATTTTAAACATGTTTAGGGTTTGATTAGCATATTATTAAAAAATTACACTAGGTAATATCTAAAAAATATACTTTATTTTCACTAGTGCTATTAATTTAGTGCTTCGATGTACCTTGTTTACCTTTATTAAATGCTTTAACATACAAATAAAACATTTATTTTGTCTTGTTTCATAATATAAGTAAACACAAGTAGACGCCATTATCTGAAATCTTCAGCTAAGGCAACGGAAGACTTATAAAATTAAATTGGCTATAAATCTTAGCTTAAGATCTGCTGAGTTGCTTTAAAGTTTCCCTCTTATTAATTTGTGAGAATTAATTCCAGATTTTTGTTCAAGGAAGGATATTGATATTTTCATCCAGCTGCACATAATACAGATGATACTTGAGTGGTATAGCGTAGCGTTTATTCGCTCAAAGAGCTACTCGATTGGCGAAGTATACTCTCCACCTCCACCTTGAAGAATACCGTAGCCAAATGCGTGTGAGTAAGGCTCATTGGGGGGGGGGGGAAGGGTCAGTGCCCTGCCCTGTGTGATGCAAGCATCCATATGGCTACGGTAACCGCTTACCACCAGACGTGCCGTACGCTTGTTAACCGACTTCGTCGTATAAAAAAAAGGAAATGTTATCGAAAATTTTTAGAGGATATTTTTTATTAATTCAAATGGAACATAAGAGAAAGCAAAAGTTGATCGTATTTATGAGTACTTACGTGGTTTCATTTATTGTCGTATTGTCATATCCACCCCTTATATAAGTCAGTCAGTCTGTTGAATTCTTAGAGGTACTCAAGCGCAAACAAACTTGGTGACAATAAATCACTGGAGGCAATCCTGGGAATATTGGAAGCGGTTGGTGGCTGATACTCTCGTTTGATCGATGGACTCAAATAGGTAAATACCTGGCACTGATTGAAACTTTTATATTATAATTTTAGCTTTAACTTGAACTATCTATCTTATATTTATAAGCATAACACGTTGTACAAACAACAACAGCCAATTACGCTTTTGCCAGTGAAAGTTTGTTCTTATACTAGTTTAGCCGAATACGAAATCGTTACAGAAAATTGGAAAACTTATAAATTTCCAAGCTACCTTTATATGTTAGATTGAAATTATTGTCATAGTTACTTATTTTTAAACTTGGGTAATAAGGTAAAAGTAAGTTATAAGTATCATAATTTATGTTAATTCAAATACAGCTTATGTGAAAAGACATTTTCTTTTTTTTAAAGATTGTGTTTGTTTTATGAAGTGCTTTGTATTTAGTTTAATGCTACTTTGGTACTTACACTATATATATATTTTATGTGGAACCACCGACGTAATCTATTGTTATCGGCGAAAATGCTAAAAATGTAGCTGTTCTTTTATATTCCGTACAAAACATTTTAGGATTTTTTCCCCAACGTAGGTACTCTTTAGAACGATGAATGAGAAGCGTTTCTCGTTGAAATATATTGCTACACATATTTATATAGTAGCTATTACAGAATTCCTTGATATGTTTTTGTATATTTGCAAGTGGTGTGAAGCTAGGATATAATATAAAGGAAAAATGATGATGCAATTTGAAAGTGTCCGCTTTACAAAAACAAAATGCTGCACGTCCTAGCTTTAGAATAAGCTGTAAAAAGGAAATATACGGGGTGGATACGACAATACGACATTAAATGAAACCACGTAAAGTACTCATGTATACGATCAATTTTTACTATGATACCAACTTCGAAATCGCAATTTTTTACTGCTTTTCATACAAGATGTCTTCTCGGCAAAAATGTATGAAAAGCTGTATTTTTTTTGCGATTTCGAAGTTGGTCTCATAGTAAAAATTTATATTATCGTATACATGAGACCTTTACGTGGTTTCATTTAATGTCGTATTGTCGTATCCACCCCGTATATATCTGACAAATTATATTTTTCCATTCTTATCTAAAATTCACTTTGCTACATGTCGTGTGGTTTAATTTGTTACCAATACATATTTTCAGTTTTTGTTACCGACAACGGGCAGTGTTTGGGTTGGTGGCCGTGTACTATGAAATATCAGTGTTACGATCTATATCGTATACCTGGGCAAAAAGGACAAGGTAGTTACTAGAGTTCCTGGACGCACAGGAATTGTCGGTAATAAAAAAGCTAACAAACTATAAGTGTGTTTGTTTGTTTGTCACGCTTTCACGCCTCAACTACTCAACGGATCATCATGAAATTTGGCATGCAGATATCCTATGGTATGGAAAAGGACATAGGTTACTTTTATCCCCGGAACGCGGGTGAAACCGCGGGGGTTAGCTATTCTACAATAAGTCTACCGTGGAGATACTGATTTGAAGAAACCTTTGTTTACAGCGTTCGATACACAACAGAATGCAGATTCTGTTTTGAGGCAGATGAAGCATCAATACACCTCTCTTGTGAGTGCTACTCACATATAGTATACGAGGATGTAAACAAAAAACCGGCCAAGTGCGAGTCAGACTCGCGCACCGAGGGTTCCGTACAAACCTGTAGGTATTATATGTAAATGCTAGTATAGACCTGAGTATTTGATATGAATTTCAATTTATGACGTATAAAAAAAAACCTACTTACTAGATCTAGTTCAAACCAATTTTCGGTGGAAGTTTGCATCGTAATGTACATCATATATTTTTTTTGGTTTTATCATTCTCTTATTTTAGAAGTTACAGGGGGGGGACACACATTTTACCACTTTGGAAGTGTCTCTCGCGCAAAATATTCAGTTTAGAAAAAAATGATATTAGAAACCTCAATATCATTTTTGAAGACCTATCCATAGACACCCCACACTTATGGGTTTTAAAAAAAAAATATAGTTTCAGTTCTATGTAGGGACCCCCAAAATTTATCGTTTTTTTTCTATTTTTGTGTGAAAATCTTAATGCGGTTCACAGAATACATCTACTCACCAAGTTTCAACATTGTAGTTCTTATACTTTCGGAAAAAAGTGGCTGTGACATACGGACGGACAGACAGACAGACAGACATGACGAATCTATAAGGGTTCCGTTTTTTGCCATTTGGCTACGGAACCCTAAAAATTCTCCTAATGTTTTTTTACTAGTAGCTTTACTTTACTTTTTACTGGTTACACCTGAATTAAGTTAACTCCATTCCAATATCGAGAATAAATAGTTGTAGGCTTTGTCAGTGAAATTTAATTGATGTGGCAACCACAATTGACCTAGTCCAGTCGCAGTGATCTAAGTGAGTGAAATACTTGAAGTAGACCTAAACTAAATAATAATAAGGTGCATCGATTGGTTCATAGAATATTCAATTAGATCTGTTGATTGAACCGCGCTTTGTGTGTTCTAAACGGTGATTACAACATAAATTTGAGTTTCAAATATGGCTGCCGTGAATCACATCACGTTTGTTATGAGCTCGCGTATATTGTATGCAAAATTATGAAATTAAAAAAGTTGCAATTAGAGGCTACCCTTGTTAAATGGAATGAAGATTTTACAGCTTCCAATGTGAATGTAGGCAGGGTTGACAGTATGGGTAAACGGCCACTGTCAATTAGTATGCGTAATACAATTATAGCCTTTGATATTTGATAAATCCGGGCGGGAAACAGCTAGTAGCTAATATTGAAATACTTCAAAAATAAACGTAAAAAGGTGCACTAAATTGTAATAACTAAACATATAAATAGCTCGCTAAACAAGCTCTGGTTCATTAATATTTGAGAACTATAGCGCTCTTGGTGTAGCATAATTAGCCGTTCTTAATCGATCGAAGTTAAGCTACCTCTGTTGTGGCCGGTACCTGGATGGGTGACCGCCTAGTGTTATTTCAAATCGAGCGTTTCCGGGCTTCGGAAGGCACTGAAGTGAAGCTGTTGGTCCCGGTTATCACTTAACTGTGATAGTAGTTAAGGTAGTTGGATGCCTCCTAGGCGGTTTTAAAAATTCCAACAGTAGGTTTACCACTAGCCTATCTCCACCGATCCGCAATGGGCACGCGTGGTGGAGTATCTGCCCGTTCCTTTCACCCTCGTTTGTTAAAGGAGGCCTGTGCTCCGCAGTAGGCTGATGATGATGATGATGATGATGATGATGATATACCGAGTAACAATAAATATGAAGGTACTCACGCATGTAGGCATACCTATCCTATTTCGTGTAGCGTGGACGCACCTATACAGCAATCGAGTTAATAGTATCTACAAGTTTACAACTGAGTCGCTATCCATTTCTGATGTCACACAACACAATTATAAATATTTTTTATATCTATTTTTATTTCTTGTTACTTTCTATGTGTATGTAATTGTGTTGTGTTACTTTAGAATAAATGTCTTTTCTTTCTTTATTTCTCAAACACTATAGGTAGGTTCCACAAATTTACACCTGGTAAGGCAGCCCTATTTGTTTATCTCACGGGGGCACTGTTGGTGCCGTAACATTTTAAATAAAAACGTTAACATGACGTGACTACTCCCGCGGCGCCAGAATTCGTGATAGGTGACGTGTTCCACTCAAGCATATGAATTAAAATCGCGTGCCATCTCTCTTGCAACCCTTAACGGCGTTTTTGTGAAACCAATTTAACAAAAAATTTGACACGCGTGAACAAATTGCACATTCATAAAATACGAACCAATTTTGTGTAAAATTACAGAATTGTATGTAAATTGTTTTGTAATCCTAACCAAAATTTCACAACGCAATATTTTTCAGTTGAATTCAAGTGAAATGACAATGTTACCTTCGATCCATTTTTCATGACGGCTGTACAGGTGTCAGCCTATATCTATAGGATAGCAAACAGTTCCGTTGATGAATGTCGGCAGCTCGCGGGAAGAATGCGCAGGGCTCGTCGTTAACGAAGACGAATCGTGTCGCCCGGTGACCGATGTGCAGGTGTTGAAAAAATAACATTTGACGGCACCGCGTTCAAACCAAATTAGTTTTCTCCCCATCTCATACCCACTCTCTTTCCGTAACAAAACAGATTTATAAATATAAACTTGTACCTACATCAAAATGATGCCTTGGGATCTACCGTTATAATTTAAATTACGTAGCATATCTTCGTAGCGTAGAAGGTCTACGGAGGCGGTAAAGTGATTCAGTATCTACGAGTAGCATAGGGTCTGATCAACTCTGTACTTCGACCGGCATTTTGCATGTTTGATAGGTATCTAAAATTACAAAGCATTTTGGCCACTAGAAACTATAATATAGAAGCCAATTGTGCAACCAATGTAAACAGTAAAACTAACCCGTATTCTATGTTATCGCTTCGCTTGAACACAAGCCAAACGAGGAACAAAATTCTAGGGATCAGTAAAGTTTGTGCCGTAGATTTTAGAATGTACTTGAACCATATATTGTGTACCTGTGTTCGACATTCAATTACCCAGATGCACCTGTGATGTGGTGTGTGACGGGCGCAGCATTGTTTAGCGACTCGTGAACATTGACTCATTCAATCATAAATGTTCTATGAATATGTAAGAATAAATACACGGTAGGTATGTATGTTTCACAGTTAATACATATTAATAAGAGGGATATAAAGTAATAGTTTAGTCTTAATAACATTTATGTATTAATACAGTTTGTTATCTTGAAAAAAAAATATTGCTAAAATATACTTATAAATTGCTAACGTTACTGAAAATAATTAAGTGTCAAATGACTAGGTACCTATTTTTTTGCCTTGTTCAACCAGGTAACGTCGCCAGCCTTTTGGGAACCCTGCCAGCAGCGGCGATTTAAACGCAGTTTTTATTTATAATTATTTCATGTGAATATTGCCTTTATAATTTTAATGTAGTTTTAGTTTAGTTTAAAATGGTTTTGCTTTTATAATTGAGAATTAATCAAGTAAATCCACGATTTGCTATAGATTTGCACTAATACTAACTAGATTGGCGAGACATTTGAAAAATCTGTAAAATTTTTGATATCGATTTTACTTGTTTTACTCATTTACGAATAAACTTTATTTTTAAAAATAACAATTTAAAAAGTTTTACTACATGATAAGTAGTTTTTTCTCACTTTAATAGGCATTTTACCACGAGTCGCGACCACAATGTCAGCGTAGAAAGTCAATACAAATTAAACCGTTGCGAAACTACATAGCTATATTACGAGAACGAAACTGGGACCCTAGCCCCGTGTATACAGCAGGAAATTACATTGCACCTCCTTATATCAAATACACGATGCATATAGCTATATTATATTACCTATTTATTTACTTATTTTGTCTTCGGAAGATTTGCATTTACATATCAGAGATAGATAAACAAACAAATCGTCCTATGCCATTTAAAAATTGTTTAACGGTGTTTAACGGTACCTAATACCAGGAATTAGATAGTATTTTTTTGTCATTACTATATCTATCAATAAAAAGAAATTGCGAACAAGCTTTTGAATAAAATCATCTTTTTATAGTTAATGAGGGAAACGTTCAAGTTATCGATTTTGTCGCTCTTCTCTCAGCATTAAATTAATTGGATTAAATTGAACATTTAATTGAATGCAGCCAGCCTCCGCTTCCCTTTTGTGTGTCCACAAAGCAACGCAAAACACTACTAATTATGCGATTAAATTATGTATTCGAACGATTTGATTTATTGAGATGGTTTAAAGCAAGTCTAGCAAAACCCAGGCTTTAAATATATCTGACACTTTGTAACGTCGTTCAACAAAAATTAGATCTTATATTTTGGGATCAAAAACCGTGTTTGAAGAATGCCCCAGGATATTTATTTATTTATTATATCTTTTAAAATCTGGGAATTATTAGACTTGGCTTAAACCATTTCTTATAATAAGATGGTTGAAGTCAAAGCCATTTATTCAGTATAGTTAGGCCCTATAGGAGGGTACTTATGAAGGTGAAGCTATATACTGGAGTTACCCCTCCTTAGGTTAAATAAATGGTAAAAGTATTTTAAACGATCATGACGCATCAAACATCACCAAAGAGGAATCACAAAAAGAACTAAAATATACCTAACGACCTCTACTTAGAGGACTTTTAAGGGATCTAGAGGCAAAAGCCATAACTGCGTAGCGCTCTTTACGATCCACCGCGCGAGTATTACAGTGAGGAAAAGTCCAAATGTGCTCGACCTGAGCCCCAGTCTTGGAGATTCGCACATTTTATGAGCTCAACGAGGTAATGCCATTCTCAAGCTTCGTTTCCCTCTATTATTTGCGAGAAAAGATTGTAAATCTTGCTATGTACGCAATGTGAACCTTATCACGTACTAGAAACTTAAGTGATGTACATTTTTATTAACACTGAAGGTCGCACCTACACGCTTCTAATAAATCGTCCAAGTTTTATTGACGAAGTAATGTGAAATTCATAGAGATCGATAGAGAGGTTAGCTAACGCGGCAAGCGATACATTTATATGCAGTGTTCACGTCATACACCGCAAAAATCGCGTCAGTCGTAACCTATTCGAGGTAAGTGCACGAGCGGACGATGTTCATTAAAATGGCGTATTGTTCAGTGATCGTCTGTAAAAATCAAAGCCAACATGTGAACTACAAGAATCACGGTGTCACTTATAAATTTTAAGTTTTTTTTTTTTTCACATATTTAAAGTATAAAACTCAAAAATATCTTAAATGATTTTAGCTAGGTCATTACCAAGGTAAAACTTGAACAAAGAACATGAAGCGCATACATTGCTGTTTAGTTATACAGGAGCGTAAGGCTAACTTCGTTTCGAACACGCAATGAAAAACGTGTAATGCATATCATCCATCTATCTCTATACACGCATGTGTGTGTAGATTCGAGAGCGCGGTAGTGCGTATTTAAAAATAACACATTGATGATTGCACTGTAGTGTGAGCGCTTACGAACATGGGCGTTCTTGAGCTGCGTGAGTGGTTTAACTATTGGCGTTTACGTGTAGTTGTGATATTAAGTGGGGAGTTTCGTGGGACATCAGATCTAAGCTAAATCCAAGTGTAACCCACCCATCTCTCGAGATCTATGGTAAAATGAAATTACTACTTACATTAATTGAATTACTTTTACTGCTCGAGTAATTGATTACTAAAATACTAATGTACCTACGGGTGGGGAAGGGTATTTCAAGATGTTATCGATTCGGTTATATTTCTACCTTTCGAACAAATAACAGTTCCACTGTTTTCTTCTTATGGTTAATTTTCAATAATGCAAATTCATAGTCTAGGTTATTATGTACAGTCGAGGACATAAATATGTATACACTTAGTGAAATTCAACAACGGTCTCCTCTTAAACTACTGATTGAAATTATGAGACAGAAATTAATTATAAAGGCAGAATCTTCTAACATATACTATTATGATTTGTGTAATAGTTTAACAATGAAATGTTAAACATGCGAGAAAATCGCTATTGAATTTCAAAAAGTGTATACATATTTATGTCCTCGACTGTACATACAGCATTTAGCCACATCATTGCTTACCATGGTAAGTTGCGGCGTAAAAAAGCGTTTTTTTTAATAAAGCTCACTCACTTTCTGCCCGGTTTTTCTTCTCTACTCAATATATGGATAGTTTACCATATGTGTTTTATTTATAACAATATAAGAGATTCTCTCCACTCTGATGAATTAATGTAAAAATATCTACTATAAAACATAACAAAGAAACATATTTTCCAATACTACTTAGTTTTGTAGTTATCAATGGCCGTCACCGTAGTCTGAGTCTGACTTGCGCACCTAGGGTTCGACGTCCCTTGGGCGTATATATTTACGGTGACGTTTTAATCGTTTTTTTCGCTAGAACAAACGTGGTTCCGACCATGGTCTACTAACATTCTATAACATCAAATAAAAAAAAACGTCATTCATTTTTGAAAAAACCACAAAACAGTAAAAATTCAAAATGTCAGGAAGCCACAGATTCCCACACCTGCTACTAAACTGGCATGCCGCCGTGCCACAACTACTTTGAAGTGCAAGTGCGGTGTCTGGGTTGTAAGGAAGGAGTAACGATAATCCCGACTTTTTAACTTTATTTTGTGGTTTTTTTTCAAAAACCAATGACGTAATTTTTTTCATAAAGAAAAAACTAATAAAAAGTCACCGTGTATATGTAGTTTAAAACCCGAACGGCGCATTACTAAGTTTCTTTGTGAAGAAATTTGGATTATTAAACATAAACTATGCTAGTTAGAAACTTAGTAAATATTAAGTTGATATTCTTTCTTTCTTTGATCCAATACCAATCATCTAATTTTGTGTCTTGTATTGTGAGGTCACTTACTTTTTAGCATCTTCCTGTGTTTTACTGTCTACTTAAATTAAACTTCACAAATTTAAACATGTTTGAAGCACGTTTACTCCGAAGTTCCATTCTCAAGAAGGTATTGGAAGCCATCAAAGATCTCCTCACACAAGCCACATTTGACTGCGATGACAATGGCATTCAATTACAGGCTATGGATAATTCCCATGTGTCCCTGGTATCACTTACTCTCCGTGCAGATGGCTTCGACAAATACAGATGCGACAGGAATATCTCCATGGGGATGAATTTGGGAAGTATGTCAAAGATCTTGAAGTGCGCGGGCGACAAAGACACAGTCACAATGAAGGCGCAGGACAATGCAGACACCGTCACCTTTGTTTTCGAGAGCCCTAACCAAGAAAAGGTCTCAGATTATGAGATGAAACTCATGAACTTGGATCTTGAACATTTAGGCATTCCCGAGACTGAATACAGTTGCACCATTCGCCTGCCCAGCGCAGAGTTCGCGAGAATTTGTCGCGATCTTTCACAATTTGGCGAATCTATGGTCATTTCCTGCACGAAAGAAGGTGTAAAGTTCTCAGCGACTGGTGACATTGGTTCAGCGAACATCAAGCTGGCGCAGACCGCGTCTATTGATAAGGAGGAAGAGGCAGTCGTCATCGAGATGGACGAGCCGGTCACACTCACTTTCGCTTGCCAGTACCTTAATTACTTCACCAAAGCCACTTCACTCAGTCCACAGGTCCAACTATCTATGTCTGCTGATGTGCCCTTAGTGGTCGAATACCGCATTCAGGATATTGGACATATCCGTTACTACTTGGCGCCTAAGATTGAAGAGGACGAAAGCTAATTTTAAGTTAAATTTAAGTCTTATTTTGTATCTCCATATTATGTTTATTCATTATACTCCTACCATGTTGAATTTCTGCTAGTTTTATCTCTCACCTTCGTACACCGTGTGTATTGTAAGATTGTAACAATAATTTAAATTGTGATAAAAAGTATTGATGCACTGAAAAAAAAAAAAAAAAAAAAAAAGATTAGTAAAAAAAATCTGAGGAGATACGCGTCATAAAATATAATAAAATCTTGGTTCAGAATGTGCAAATGAAGCCCTTTCTATTGCTATTCCACCTTCTGCAAAGAATTTTTCATTTGCAATAAGGTTAAGGTTACAACCATGTCAATTCATTTTAAAAATACGCTACTCTTTTCAATAGTAATTAGTTTAAAAATATTTTTTAATATTACGTCTGGTTTAAAAATAAGATAATAACTCTTACAGTTATTAAAATTATCTCAAAAATATACGAAAACAAAAATGTATAAAAAACTAGCTGCCTGGCGCGACTTCGTTCGCGTGTTGCTACCCTACCCTGTGGTGCTACCCTACCCTACCCTACCCTACTCTACCCTACCCTACCCTACCCTATCTAAACCATCCAGGGAGTTAATTCTACTGTACGTGTGTATGTCACTGAACTCCTCCTAAACGGCTGGACCGATTGAATGATTTGAATGTTTTTTTTTGAAAAAAACATTCAAATCATCCCAGCAGGTGGCGCTGCAGTCGATAATATAACCTTGATACCGACTGCAGCGCCATCTGCCAAATTTGTTTATTAGGGTATTTTTTTTTGTCTTTAAATACCCTAATTATTGAGATCTTTGGATCGTAACTCGGCCTGTTTTCGTAATTTCACGGGAGGCGGGTACGGAAAACCAATTTTATTGTATGAAAAGTATGATAATTGAAAAAACTGTTTCCACCAAAGGAGTATTGCATCATTTTGGCCGCAAAATATGGCTTTCAATGGATTAGTCGGTACATGGATCGGATAACAGCTTAATTCTCAATATTTTGTATATACAAACGTTGTTCAGACTCCAGACCATGGTCTACTAACATTCTACAACATCAAATGAAAAAAATTACGGCATTGATTTTTGAAAAAACACAAAATAAAGTTAAAAAAGTCGGGATTATCGTTACTCCTTACAACCCAGACACCGCGCTTGCACTTCAAATCAAAGTAGTTGTGGCATGGCGGCACGCCAGTTTTGGAGCAGGTGTGGGAATCCGGGGCATCCTGACTTTTTGAAAATTTTCAGTTTTGTGGTATTTTCAAAAACCAATGACGTTTTTTTTTATTTGTTGGATGTTATAGAATGTTAATAGAACATGGTTTGTTCTAGCGCGATAGCGTTAAAACGATTAAAAATTCACCGTGTATAGAGTCAATTAAAAACTCCTCTGAACGCATTAAATAAACGTTCAGCCTACTTTAAAACGGTTAAAAATAGGCGAAGTTTTTTTTAGACTATTGTTTCATTTTAAAGATAAAAGCTTTTCTCATTCAAAGGATTATTGATTACCATCTGTAAGAGATCGCTGTTTCAGTTTTCCTTTGTGCTAATAATTTAAATGAATTTGGATTGAGTGTATCTAGCAGGAAGATTTATCATAAGCGATTGTTTGCCAAGATAAGGGTTTGATAAGATGACAGATATTATTATGAACAATATTACCTACGAAGACGATAAAATGTAAAATGATTTTGTTATAGTTTATACAGTGTTTTATTTAAATACAATAAAGATTGAAATATTTTGTCTATATTAAGACCTTATAAAGATTTTACAAAAGCAACAATGACTGTGGAATGGGTAGTAAATGTTTGTATGAAAGAAAAAAATGCCTTACAGTACGAGTACAGAAAGCGAGCTCTAGATTTGGTGAAATTCATCTAAATCGCCTGTAAACTCGGAATTCCTGCTTTTACAATAATAGTTACCTATATTGTAAGTCAATTCATTTTTTTTTAAAATACAACTTAGTCGATAAACAAGCATACAACCCACCTGATGGTAAGCGGTTACCGCAGTCAAAATGTAAGTAATGTATTGTGAGAAAATGTAAACCCTAGTAGGGCAATATGACGTTCAAAGCTACTGAAGTAGTACCGCCGGAAAGCTAGTTCTGAATAAAAAGTTTTCGTATGTATTTATGCCTGTGATTTATGCTTAGGTTTTAGATGTTTTTTAATAATTTGGAAAAAATACGCTAATATAATATCTTAGGTAGTCCAATTTTTTTTACCTTTCTGAGTTTCTTGCTGGTTCTTCTCATTTGAAGGCCGAATTCCGAACCGGCGGTAACATCAGTAAAGACCTTCATAAGTGCCCTTCCGGGGCCTAAATTGATTAGATGGCTTTGACCTTTGATTTTGAAAGAAAAACATTTCGCGGTACTTATAACAGGCATTACTTTCGTCGTCCTTTTTCTGTACAAAACAAAAGGTCGTCAATCAAAAAGTAAATAATTCAGTTGCCGGATCAAAGACATTTCTTACTATGTAATTGTTGTAGGGGTCTTTGTGGTCCGGGAAAGTTTGCGGGTCCAACCGCAGCGGGCTGATTGTGCGTCAGACAACTGGTTCATTACCCTAAATAGGCTGCCTCGATGTGGGTCCCGTCCCGACCCACACATTTTTAGTAACCCTCGTGGATTTTCTATAGCGAAAATTCCCATCCCTTAATGAAGAATGGCTTCTGCCTTACTACACACCAGAGAAAAATCCAATTACGAAAAATATTGCGTTACGTCTTCAACTAAACCATTTGCATTGTCTGAACACATCCTAAAGGACTGTATAAATATAAAATACGACTCGAAAGACAAAGTTATTATTTCTGTTGGAGAGCATGACTCTAACCCCATGAAAGTTATTTTGGAATTGTCAAACACCTTAAAAATCCTCAATGGTAAAACTGTTATAGTACTAAGTATTTTAAAAAATAATTACCTGAATGAAAATATGTTAAATAGTAAGATTCAATTATTGTGCAAAAATTTTAATGACTGCCACTTTGTAAAATTGGACCACACCTCACTTCCTGAGATGTGTAAAACGATAAACTTCTGTATAGATTGCCTAGACTATGATCGTATGTACGTTAATAACTATTACGAACTGAATAAACGTTTGCAGAGTAGTATTAAAGTTAAGAAGGCTCACAATCAACCCAAACAAACATGCTATAACTCAACAATAAAAGGAACAATACCATTCTACTTTACCCGAAAAACAACAAAAACCATAATACCGTGCGATAAACATAATCGGTCTTATTACAAAACGTGGACTAAATTTCGTACCTGGATTAAACATGGTAATAAACCATGTACTAAAATATTTCGTATTACAAAACGTAGATTATCTCATATTCGTGGATCAATTATGGTACTAAAGATAAACCAACAGCACCCCTAGTTTGTCTTTGGACTATCGCACGACAGAGGACTAAAGTCACTAGCAAACGTCAAATTGCACAGTGAGGTTAAGTTTTATTGTTTTACTTTTGTTTTCTGATTACAAGAAGAATGGATAATATTGATTTAATTTATTGATCTAGAGGATATGGACGATTTAGATTTATTACGGGTGCCCCGGCGACCTTTAAGACTTCGTTATTGGCTGAACTCTTTTGTTGAGTTGTGTGACGAAGAATTTCGATATAAATACACGTTCACGAAGCGTTTCGGCTTAAAAATAGTGGACCTGGTAAAAGCTGAAATATCCCAGGATCCCCGAGGATGCCGAATACCCCCTGAAATTCAAGTGGCTTGCCCATAACGGAGCTGGGCTCGCATTGCTCGCAATGAAGTAAGTGCCTTATAAACCTTGTCTAATAATAGCAAAACAATGTGCAATATAACTTTCTAATGTATTATTATTGTTTTACTCATAGATTCAAGACAACACAGCCGATTTGCACGGTGTGTCTCAGCCAGTTGTCAGCCAAATATATGTAAGAAAGTAGCAGGAACCATTGCACAGATGTCACACAGGTTCATCACGCATCAAAAAGATATGTGCTGATGGGGGCAGTTATATATTAACAGAAAAGGATATCCATCTATAAATGTGCAGGTATATAATTTGAAATTTCAACTTTCTTGAATCATTTTGTAATGTGAAATAAAACAAGCATTTGTTTTTAGGTGGTCTGTGATGCTGATCTCAGAATAATGGATGTAGTAACCAGGTGGCATGGCAATGTATGTACATGATTCCAGAATATTCCGGGAATGTAGACTGAAACAGTGATTTGCAAATAAAAGTAGCGGCTGGTGCTTTCTCTGGAATATTACTGGGTGACAGTGGCTATCCTTGCACCCCATATTTATTTACACCAGTTCTGAACCCTACAACACCTGCAGAAGAAAGTTATAACCAGTCTCACATGTGTACAAGGAACACAGTGGAGAGATGTTACGGGTTATGGAAACAATGTTTCCGCTGCCTACTAAGAGGCATGTGTTGTGATATTTAAAGTGCCAAAAAAACTATAGTAGCATGTGCAGTTCTTCATAATATAGCCATTGACATGAGAGAGGAGATATTTTCTGGTTAAAATGATAGCAGCCTGACACCATCCGCTAGAGAAACATTTTCACAATCAAGAGTTGAAAACACAGTTCATGGAAGGCAGTTCATTGAAATTTATATTCATTGATTATATTTATTTATTTATAAAGTTTAGTTACAGTACTTAGCACTTTTATTATTTTCAATTTTGAAATTTATATACTAATATAATTTCTAACATTCTCACATTATGTTTTGTAAAATTAAGACATTTCATTGATTATTATTTATTACTGTTGTGGTTGACCTGAAAAAAAAAGAGATATTAGTTTATTTTTATGAAAGCTGCTCTTGTTTTGCATAGGTTTATTTAATTTGGTTTGAATTTGTTTTACTAACATTTTATTCATTAGTGTGTTTCTTGCTTTCTATTTCTAATAAATCTATTTCTAAATCCAGTTTTTTATTCTTGATTCTGCAATTATATTATAAGAATGTTCAATCTCCAACTTTTGTAAAGTCTCCTATGTTTTATCCATACCATAGGCTGTCTGCATGCCAAATTTCATCGAGATTGGTTCATTACTTTTTGAGAGATGCTTGAACAAACAAACATAATTTTTAAAAGCAAGCTGTCCCCTGCGGTTTCACCCTGAGATTCCATACATAATTATAAACATGAAAGTAACTTGTGTCTGACTGCTGGACAGGTATAGAGAGGGACATGGGCTACTTTTTACCCTAGGACCAGGAGAAACCATGGGGACTAGTAATTATATGTACTTACATGTGTTGAGAACCTTTTTTAGTTTTCTTTGATCGAATTCTATATCAATTTGTTCTGGCCTGCTTGTCACTAAGAATATAATATATCCTAGAATGGTTGAAATTAGAGTTATCATAAAGAATGTTATGTGTATCGCACAGTTTTAACATCAAAACAAACATTCTCTTCGGCACTCCAATTTTCACCCCTTCCTTTCTTCTGATCATCTATTGTAGAGTTTTTATTATAAAATAAGCACTTTTTATTTAACTTTTTGTTGCTTAATGTTAGTAGTAGCAGTTTCGTATTTATAATACGCGCGAGAACTTCATTTATTCCGTTACGCGCAAGAGTTGTTGCTAATATGTAATATTCACGGGTAATATTACATTATTATACGTGAAAACAACGCCAAAAACAAAATTATAGTTGATAATTTAGTTGCACCAGCAAAATCTTTTCAAAAATCAATATTTGAATTTATATCTTATTAGTATATACTATTTTAAATTTTAATAATTTATATAATAAATCAGCTATGTAGATAAATGGAACGGTGCGAACGAATGATGTCAGATTCAATGAATGTTTTCTATAGATAATCTGTGGATATTATTTAATCATGGACTAGCTTGTGGTACTAACACATCCTCCGTTAGTCTGCGATTTGTAATAAGATCGAATTTTAGTCATAGGACCAACGTTAGTACCGTAACAATCCAAGACTTGTAAGTTATGGTTTAAACCAGGATGAAGATCGTTTTTTGTAATAAGACCGAATATGAATAAACCTATAAAAAAGACGATTCTTGACTACTTCCCCAAAAAATCAACAGCAGTTATGGATAAAACAAAAATTATTAATTCAGAGGTCATGAACACGAATCTTTTTCGTGGATAAGAAAGAAGTAACTTTAAAAGTATTACATCAAAATATTGCTGGCGTATTAAGTAAAAAAGATTTACTAGATATAACAATGAGTAATCTTTGTGCATCCAATACATACATAGACGTTCTATGCCTATGCGAAACGTTTATTAAATGCGGGGAAGAATCTAACCTAAAACTTAATGGATTTTGTTTGGCAGATTCCTTTTCTAGGAGAAATCAAAGACGCGGTGGAGTATGCATACTTTGTAGGGACTACATAGAGTATAAAAAAATACAGCTTCTGAAAGATTTGACTTCCGAAAATTTTTTCGAAGCATGTGGAATAGAAATCCCTCAATATATGTGCATAATTATTTGTATATACAGAATACCAAACTGCAATCCTACAATATTCCTAAATAAATTAGAAAACCTACTGACTAAACTTAGATCCAAGACAAAAAAAAGGATAATAATCGTTGGTGATTTCAATATCGATTTGCTTAAAATCTCCAATACAACTGCAGAATTCACAAGAATGGTACAGAACTATAATTTCAATATACACATTAAAGTACCTACTAGATTAAACGCATGTCTGGATCAAATCCTAAGTAACATTCCTGAAGCCAGGGGAGAAGTCCTCCCTCTTGGTCTATCTGATCATGAGACAGGTCAGCTTTTGACAACACCTATTGGAAATAAGCACATACCACCAAAGTTTGTCTATATAAATAAAAGAAACTTTAGCCCTGAAAACACTGCCAAATTTATCAACCGTCTGGATGAACTGACTTGGAGCAATGTATATTCTGAAGTAGATACGAATAAAGCTTTTAATGAATTTCATGAAACTCTAACGCTATTTTTTGAATTATGCTTTCCACAAGATAGAATAAAACTGAGTAATAAACCTAAAAAACCCGCATGGATCTCGAATGGTATCAGAATCGCATCCGAAAAGAAGCGCAGGTTACGATTTAATTATTACAGAACTGGCACCTTTGATAGTAAAATAAAATATCAGAATTATAATAGATTATTTAAAAAGTGTATATTAACGGCACAAAAACTTCATAATGACACATACATAAACAAAGCAGAAAATGTATGCAAAGCCTCGTGGAAAGTAATCAACAATGACATTAATCCTAGTAATCATGTAAAACATATAAATAAAATAAAATATTCTAATAAAATTATTAATAGACCTCATGAAATTGCCAAGACATTCAATGATTATTACACAAATGTAACAAATAATAATGAACCCAATCAAATTAATAATAATATTCACACATTTATTGAAGCAAATAATGATTGTATGTTTTTAGTGCCTGTCGATAGTGACGAAGTTTATAAAATTATAAAATCTTTAAATAATACACTATCAGTAGGATATGATAATATTCCTACAAAAATATTGAAATTGTGTGCGAATAATATATCACCAGTACTGGCATATGTTATAAACTTATCTTTTACCCAGGGTGTATTTCCAGACAAACTAAAAAAAACTATTATAAAACCTATCTACAAAAAAGGTGATAAGGAATGTCTTAGTAACTACAGACCTATAGCATTGATACCAGTCTTGTCGAAAGTAATAGAAAAGGCAATGCATAAGAGAATTTGCTCTTTTATTGAAAAGTTTAATATTTTAAATTCTGAACAATATGGCTTTCAAAAGGGAAAATCTACTATACATGCAGTCTCCTCTCTCATTGATAAGATAATACAAAATATGGATAATAAAGTAAGAACTACAACCATCTTCTTCGATATGAGCAAGGCTTTCGATTTTGTTTCACACAAGTATCTGTTGCGCAAGTGTGAATTATACGGTATACGTGGCTGCACAAATGATTGGTTACGTAGTTATTTAGGTGAAAGAATGCAATTTGTTGAAATCACTAATATAGATGCTAACATGGAAGAAGCCACCTTTCAATCCGATCTGAAACACAATAAAGTAGGCGTACCTCAAGGCAGTATCTTAGGACCACTGCTCTTTTTAATTTATATTAATGACCTTCCTCAGGTGACAGAGTATCATTGTACAATATACGCTGATGATATTTCTATAGTGGTCCCTGACGATAGAATTGAAAACTATACCGATCGCCTAAACATAACCATTAAAAATATTATTGATTGGCTGAAGGTTAACAATCTCATGGTAAACTTAACCAAAACTAAATTTATTCAATTTGTAAATAAGGGTGGTAAAAAGAACAATTTGAATTTAACATTTAAAGGTGAAGCTCTAACTGAGGTAAATGAAACTACTTTCTTAGGTATTGAAATTGATGATAAGTGTACATGGAAACCACACATAGACAAAGTGTGCAACAAAATCAATAGATTTGCGTATGCCCTTTGGCGATTGACGAGACTAAGTAGCAAACAAACTGCTCTAAAAGCGTATCATGGTTATGTAGCTTCAAACTTGAGATATGGCATTATGTTGTGGGGTAATTCAGTAAGAATTAATAGAGTTTTCATAGCTCAGAAACAATGCGTAAGAGCAATATGTAATGTAAATTCGTGGATAACCTGCAAACCTTTATTCATAGAACTAAATTTACTTACAGTACCATCTCTCTATTTATATGAGATCTGTGTTTATGTTAAAATGAATCCAAAAATGTTTCTATGTCAAAAGGATATATGTTCATTTAACACTAGATTTCCAAATAAACTAGTTTTACCCAAATCTAAAACTAAATTATATTCCAGAAACTGTTATTGTATGTCAGTTAAAATCTACAATCATTTACCAGATGCCATAAAAATACTGCCATGTCGCAGGTTTAAAATAACTCTCAAGAAATGGCTAATTATGAAATGTTTCTATTCTATTGAGGAATATTTAAATCAGAAGATTAATATGTAATGTGGTGTGCAAGTTTTTTTTTTTGTGATTTGTATAATAAATTATAGTACCTACCTAATTTAATAATGATTTTAACAATTTAATAGTCTAGTATTCAATAGTTCAATTAATTTATTTAAGTTGACATAAAATCTGACATTCCACGTATTAATGTTTTCTATGAACATGAATGTGTATGTGCCTTTCTTTTGCATGCCGGAAACGGTAATGTGTTGGAACTAAATAATGTAAAATTAATGACATCTTTAATAACCCACATTTTTAAGCAAATAAATGAATTTGAATTTGAATTTGAATTTGAAGAAACCTCGAGGGATCAACAATTATTATATTTCGACAACAATCCAACAATTTGTTGCTTGTTATAGATGTATAACAATTTCATTGCTTTTTCTTTTACAATGTGAGCCGTTACTTTTTTACATATAGATAATGTTGAATATCTAACCTTTGTGGCACATTGACAAAAGCTTTTGCTTTCGTCGTGAGCGCGAACGATTTCTATGAAAACCATTTGTGAGAGAATTTAAAAGTATTGTAAACTTATTCATAGCACTGCCATTATTTGCAGTCTAAAACCTGCTACCAAAGCTGGACAAGTTGCTAATTATGAAAATTTTAATTATGAATTTATGGTAATTTACTATGAAGCGAGAACGCAGCCGGGATAAAAGCTCTTTCACAAAGGTAAAGATTGACTGTGCAAAATTAGTTACTCCGCTCAAAGAAATAATAAGAAAATTATTACCAAATGGACTTTCTTTGTAATGCTCGTTTATTTCCTTGAAGTAATAAATTATGGGCAGTTATCTATTTTTTTTGTCATTTTGGTAAAGCTCGATCCCCACAAATGGAGGACGTAAATGTTGTTATATGAGAGCAATTTATGTTGTGACCCATATTATCTGCCGGCGACGCCTACTAGCCCATAAACATTTGCCAGCCATCCCATGTACGTTATTTACTTCCTTTTATTTGCAGGCAGCATAATTGTTTTACTGGAATCTGTCAGACTAAAGTGAACTTGATTACACTTTTTCTTCCCAAAGCAGCTGCAGGTCTCCATTTTGAGTTGACTAATACCCAATATTAGAATTGATGTGATAACGTGTAATTACATAAATGTATATCATACTTTCCGTGAGGATTTATGGCTGTGCATAAATTTAAATGAATATAAAATGAGATATTAGGTTTGTAGCATCCGGAGCTCGTCATAATTGACTTCATACCGCATCATAATATTCGTATTTTAATTTGAATAATGCGGTATTTAGGAGACGCGGCAAACCTCACGGGAGTAATCTGTTTAATTTGGTTGGGCTTTCAGCGCGGCCGCATCTTCCATGAATACGTTATACCTACAGACACGGTTAGATTACGGTTTTTGATTTTCAACAAGCCCTTTAATATCAGTTGATAGAAGCTTTAAATGTGAATTTTGAATAATTCGGTCGTACTATTTCGGTTTTCAAGTTAAACATTATCACTCGCAGCGACACCTCTCCGATGGAAAATTGGTATCACTGATAGCCTGTGAATCGGGAGGTTAAAAAAAGGGGATAGATAACTTCCCCTTACACTGCGAAACGCCTTCCGAATACTAATTTGTAACATTACCCTAGCAGGAGAAGGGAAGTGAAAGAAAAATATATGTATACTTTACAAATTTGCGTTCTACGGCGCGCGTATTCTGTGTAACTACCACGGATTCTTCTTTGCCAATTAAATGTCTTGGAATCTGGAAAATTGTAATGGTTTCTCCCTAGAATATATTATTGAAATTGCAGTGAATAATTTGCATTTACTTTAATCTTGACTCGGCTTTGAGTTTCGTCGAAGAATTAGGGCGTCTCTTTGTTTGCTTTGGTCACATGACCAGTTACCATGATATTATTGCGGTCAAACATAAACCATGCTTATATTTAAGATACAGTACATTTTCAAAATATCGTGCTTGCCTATATAGAGTTTGTTGATCTTGATCTGAATAATGGTATGTACTTTAATATTTTTTTCTTATAGTTATCTTAACTTCTTCTTATCAGATTCTATCGGACTCACTATCAATTATTTACCCTCGGAGGACTATTTTTTGAAGAGTAATTACGGAAACTGAAAGTGTTCTGTAAAAGTGAATTAAGCCTCTTGAAATCGTTAATGTCAATATGCATTTGGCGATCGGCCAGGCCTCCCCTATAAACAGTTCATTAATCATACCAGGCACGGAAAGGAGCCATATAATTGATTTTATATAAAAGCATTAACGACTTGCATGTTTTAGTAAGTAGGTAGCTTAGTTAGAGTTGGGATATCAAATTACTGGATCACATAAATTGATTAACTGAATTAACAGTTAGCAATTCCTGACCTGAATCAATATATAAGTAATATTGTTTTACTTGTTGACCATCATAGTGTACCTACAGAATAATAAATACCTTGGAACACATCTTCAACTGAAATAATAAGAGCGAAAAAGATATAGATATCACAATGACTTTGTTTCAAAATATCTGAACTCAATTGTAATTCACAACCAACATTTGAGAACAAAAGCTGTGGTAATAACATGATACCGAGTTCACTCTTTGTATACCGTATTCAATGAAACGGAATTTGAAAATCAAATGTATGACTAAACAAGAATAAATACCAACGAATCATGAGTAAAATCGTAAGCCGGTAAGCTTCAGTCCCTTTCAACCATATTCATCAATATAATACTGTTACAAAATGTCTCTTGATCACAAAAATCTGTTCGCTCTATACAATATGAATGAAATATCAAAGCGAATAATAATTTAGGGGTGGCTGGTGTCTCTCTGGTCGCGAACAAGTGTTCGTCGCCAGGAATGTGACGTTAATGAACACCAACCAGCCAGGGAACTGTTAAAGAGGATCTGCTATTGTTCTCTTCCCATCTTATAATACAAAATATTTTAGGAAGAAGTTAATTAAATTCACTTTTGACGTTGACAAGGTGTCGCCTTGTTGTTTCAGTTATTTCATTCATGACTGGAGGTGCCTACTCACGGTATAATTTAATTAAAGCGTTTAATGAAAGATTGCCAAGGGAATTATTTGTTTGTTGGTCAGAATGTGATTTATACTTGGTTGTCACAGAACGCTTCTTAGATTTATCTTCGTAATGTAAACTTAAAAGCAGCTCATTAGTCTCTGTTTTCGGAAGCGATGATGTGTATATAAACTTCTGTACGATATACGTATATATCTGTAAATACAATTAGTTATTTTAGTTTTGGGGAGTACGCTTGTTACTCGACATAGTCGTAAAATAATCTTGGTCCTGAAAATAATTTGCTAATATTTGATACCACTCTGATCCCTAATGGCTGAACGGATTTTTCGTAAAATTTGGTAATCGTTATCATCGGTCTCTTTTCATCTAGGGAACGCGGGTGAAACCGCGGGTTTGTTCTTAGTCAATATGATTTTCCTTATGATTCGATTTGCTTTAATATCTAGTACAGAGTGACCTTGTGCTGTTAAACTTCGTAAAGCTATTACTTAATTGTGTACTATAACATACATTACTCGCTTCTACACGAACAACACTAATAAAATTAATCCATTTTAAGCAATCCCTTAATTGGTATTGCTTCATCATTCTATGGGACTATTAATTTGTCGCAATTGATTTCCCATTGAAGTAATGAATAGACGTAATCATGAATCGCGCTCGACTTGGCGGGGGCACTGCCGTGCCCCCCGATATCGTTCACGCAGCTCAAGTATAATAAGAATAACAAACAAGTCAAGCTAGATCCATTATTAACAAGCCTCTGGTAGGTTGAATCAGACATAGCTTCGCGGGATCAGCTTCTAGTGGATATGTATAGTTTGACTTTAGGTGGGTACTTATTATACATTATTCTGACTTGTATGTTAATAATTTAAGTCGATCAGACAACGATATTAATTTATTATCGATGTCGGTAACAACTTTCTTTAGCTGAGGCTAGTATACTGTATACATCAATATCCACATTGACTTATTGACCGTTATGCATAAGCTCATGGTCTAAGCGTATGGTCCTCTGTTGCCTTCTAGACTTTGAATGGGTCGGCAACACATTGGCCTTTGCTGGTATGGTTGCCACTTTCCATCAGCCTCAGGTGAACTGCCTGCCAGCTAAAAATTATAAATTCTGGGACATCTCTTCATACTCGGCCATTCGATACCGAACATTCATTTCAATGGAAAAAAAATCACTCCAAATTAATATAGTATTTTATAAATTGTTTTCTTCAATTTTGTAAACATTTTAAGTATTGTTAATTCAATTATTTGAAATATAAATTGTAATGTAACTTTAAAATTTTAGATTTATTATGATTTATTTTTATAAAAGCAGTTGAAGTTGTTTGATAACTACATAGCCGGTACCAGGTTTTCATGCAGATGAAGAGGTTTAACGTGAATTGTGTGAAGGGCTAGCGGAGGGCTGGAGGCACTCGAGCCCCCGGCGCGAGTGGACGAGCGCGGTGTCAGCGCCCCTCGAACGATGCCACTCCACTCACATAGTAATCTCTTAATGACACCGCTACTACTACAATTAACCACATATTAGATCACATATTATTTATTCGATTTTAAGAACGATAATAAATTCATTATTTTTTGATGAAATACGGAGTTTGTGTGTATGGTTGTTAGTCCATCACGCTGGCACAAAGATTTTATTTATATAAAATATCGAATAATTTATATCCAAAGAAAACAAGAGGTGCCTCGGTACCTGTTCTCGGTACTGCTTTCGTCGCTTTCGCGGAAAAGTGCCACACGAACGCACAGACATAGTGCAGTAGTGTCCACTAACATGTATACTAACAAAATTTATTTATTATAATATTTATGTTAGTTTGTAAGGTATTTATCTATGGGCCACAAGAAGCCTGATATATCAAGATTTATTATTATTATTTCGTTTATTTATTTTACTATTATATAGGGTGATGGGAAGATGGGTGCAAAGCTGTAAGGCGATGATAGTATAGATCATTTAGACCCTTTTTAGCCATGGTTGTCTAAGACGAAATGTGAAAAAATTTTTTTACCAATCTTTTCTGGTTTTTGGCTCAAAACTCCGAAACTTATCCGTTAATTGATAATTATAGCCAGTTTGGATGATGTGTGAATTCCTTTTCATATTATTTATTTAAAATAATCTGTAAGCAATCCAAACAAACGTGTACTAAACATGTGTGTCATCAGTTTTTAGTTACAGTAAAGATTGGTAAAAAAAAATTTTCACACTTCGTCTTAGACAACCATGGCTAAAAAGGGTCTAAATGATCTATACTATCATCGCCTTACAGCTTTGCACCCATCTTCCAATCACCCTGTATATTAAATACATTTTTAAATATTTTTATAAAAATCAATACTTACAAAAACATTTAAAGATATAAAAAATAGTAGTCCACCGGTGTCGGGAGCAGGCTCCAAGCTACCGTTGGCTAGGGCTGCAGAGACAGGAACCTCCTCACAATGCGAGCCGTATCGAGGAGTAGGAACTGCCTTCTGAATCAGGCTTTGATCCAACCGCCTAACGAGAGCCTCGAGAGATGTTGTTCGAGGCTTTCGGCCATCAGGCCATTGGCCGTTACGACAATCGGCACAATGATAGGCGAGCTCACATTCCACATGTCGACAACCTCGTGTGCTAAGTCGAGATACTTTATTTGTTTCTCTTTCTTAGCTTTCACTTCATGTGGATTGGTAACATCGACTATCATTACGCGGCGCGCTAATCGATCTATCACCACTATGTCAGGCTTATTCGCAATAATAGTCCTGTCAGTAATGAAAGACCGATCCCAGTACAACGTGACATGGTCATTTTTGAAAACTGGGTCGGGCACTTACTTGTAATACGGTATGTACCTCAGCATCCACAAGTTTATATTTCAAAGCAAGTTGCTGGTGAATAATCCTGGCTACTTGGTTATACCTGTGCAAGTATTCGCCGTTAGCCAGACGAGAACAACCAGAGATAATAATTATGCCTAATTAAAAACATTATATTTACTTTTTTTATTTTAATAATTTATTTATTATTGATTATTTATACAAAGTTCGCCGTCCGCGAACCCGACTAGCACTTGGCCAGCTTTATTTCAATTTGCGTAGATAGGTATAAAAACTTTAAGCACCTAAATTAAACCTCCCTATTATTTACTATTAATTGTTATGGTTTCCATAGTACCTAGTATTATTAACTCTTGCATAGTTTGGAAAAATAACAAAAAAAAACCCTTTACATACTACGAAACCTTTTTTTAAGGTGGGATTATAGGACAAAATAGTTAATAAACTAACTTTGGGTGTAAACATTGGAAATAACTCTTTTACAGAAAAGTACATGATTCAATGAAATATCACGCTGAATTGAAAATTATAATATTTCTTGCAACTCCCTTCATTCAATCAAAATGAAACAGTTTTTTTTATTGAAGTTGGTCCTACCTTCTGACCTAGCAGTGCCAGGTGGCACTCACCTTTGCAATGCAAATCTAATATCAATATAGATCACTCATACATATATTCTGTTTATTTGATTCCTGTTTATAACGGAAAAGTTGAGAGGTATGGATGTGTTATGAAGAGGGATGAAAATAATTTGACTAAAAAGAGTTAGGAATATGAAAGTGGTTGGTAGAAGACAGAAGAGATGGAACGATTGTGTCAAAGATGATATGAGTAAGCAATGAGTGAATGCTGATATGACGGATAGAAGGGCCGAATAGAGAAGCATCGTCCTCAAATAATAGGGAACCTCCTCCCAATACGAGCCGTATCGAGGAGAAGGTAGATGATTTGATTCATGATTTTATATATGATTTTTCTTTTAATCTACTAACATGAAATATTTATAGAAGTAGATCATAAGTATTGAACAGAAATACCTTATTATTTCCATTCTATTAGATTCAAATAAAAAATCTAAAATTGTAAGAGTAATTTTAAAATATTGATAAGTTTGACTGCATTAGAACAATAAACGGCATCTTATCGCATCAATCTAAAAAGCTTTTCGTTTTCATCTGAACGAGCTCTGTCTTACAATCACTCAGAAACTCGCTACGAAGGCGGTACTGAAAAGAAATCACGCAAACAATTATTTTAAACGGGACGATAAGAGTGACCCAAATTCCAACCTTCCTTTTTGCATTCCAATTAGTTTTATATTGACGAAATTTATAAAAAGAAAAGCCTACCAAACAATTATATTGTATTGTCGGTGACATGGAGGGTGTATTTGTTTCTAAGTCACTGTGTTATATCAATACAAAGTTTGTTTTAGGTAAAACTGAATATTATAAATTATCGTCACGTACATATTGTCTCATAGAATAGGTTTGTTTGGTTTCCTTTGTTTGTTTATTTCCGGAGGAATTCTTATCACGTAGGTCGAACTCGGATACCAATAAGGCTACGTGGTTTATTTTAGATGCATCATTTTCTGAACTTCGAACGATACATTTATTTTATATAGGTATTAGCAGCATATATCATATATTTCTGGTTTTCATTTTTCATAGAGCAAACACTCCTTAGCTTGTGATTACCGTATAGCCCTATGGATGGACGCGTGTGATGCCACGGGTGATGCACCACAATAGGGGCGCTTGCAACACCCCGCGCATCACTCACGTCAGTCGTTCCCGACCGTTCCCCCCCTCACCAATGAGAACAGGCAACGTTACTAACACGCAGGAATACAAAAAAAAAATTTGGCTGCGGTATTCTGTAACGTGGAGCGTGTCCTAGGATATTTTATTTCTATTTATTCTAACTCTCAAGATTTGACGCTGCTCTATTGGCAGAAAAACTTTTCAAAATGAAAAATTTGCTAGCTGGTTATTGTAGGTGTTTAAGAAAAACATGGAAAAATAGCCTACTTGGAAAGATATCTTTCTATATACTAAAATAAATATAAAGTTAATTACAATGTGTGTGTGATAAAATAATTATAAAACATACATACCTACGCCAACTTTAGGGTCGTGGTGTTGGTTGCGGCGCTGGCTGACACTCGCTGAATAAGAATGTCCCATATTTGTATTGTATGTACGTAGGAGAGCAGTGTAGGAGTGGGATACGTCATACAAATGTACAAAAACAACAAAAAGCTTTTATTTGCAGCACCTGTTTTAAGAAGGAAAGGGAAGAACAATCTAAGAAACCTTTAGCGGCGACTTAAATCATTGGTTTAGATACTCAGGTGTGATTTTCATCATGAAATATTTCTGAAACCACGCAAGATTGCTTCTTGAAGTGAAAAGCAACATTCAAATGTAACAAAAAAGTAATTTAATGTGTTAAAAAAGGAAAAAAACCAAACTAGGCCCTAGTTTGGTTTTACGATATTATTATTTTGTTTTTTTTTCTATATCTATTCTAAATTGTTTCTTTACATTTATTAGGATGTATATGAGTTCACTATGACTACTGAACACTTTTTGCTGTAATAAGGAGTGAAAGCTTTAAAGATAAAACCAGCTTGAAGTGTCAGAAAATACTTAACTCTACCAAACATGGTAGAGTTTTAATATAATGTTTAAGAACCTTAAGCATTCGCGGATAGGGATCCGTGAATGCTTAGGGTTATTATATAACAATACAATGATATAAAACCTAGGTTTAACGATAAAACCAGCTTAAAGTGTCACAAAATACTGTAGAGTTTCAATACTAACGTCCCTCCCTTAATAAAGATTGTATATAGCTAGAGCTGTAATACCTCATAAATCACTCTTATGAGTATAAAAACTATTCTTGACACTCTTGTAAGTCTCTAAAAGAACTCCAAGTTCTAAATGGGCTGGTTTGTTGATGTCGAATATTCTTGCGTGCTGCTTGGGTATCTTTCGTAGTTTCGGAAATATTTAATGATGTTAGTGGCTTCGTTACAATACTTTCTATGCAGTGTAGATACGCAATAATTTCGTGAATATATTTGTCACATGTCTGAATTTTGACGAATAAATCAGTAAAGCAGACAAACTTTTATTTGAATCTACTGTAGGTACTTAGGTACTCGTAATTACTTAGTCCAATACATACAGTTAGTACATACAGTATATAGGAATAAATAGAACTATGTTCCGAAGAATAATAACAATGCTTGAGGGACACTGGTAATTTCACTTGACTACTGGGAGAAAATGCTTTCATTATGTCAAGTCTTTCTTTCCATTACACGCATTACTGGAAATAAAATGGAAATGCGGAATCTGATGCGGCAAATACCCGACCATTATTAAAAGGCACTCGAACCCATTGTAACCCTCATTTAGTCGCTTCTGAGGTTGAAAAGAATGCAATTTTAAAAACCAAGACCTTTTGCCTACAATTTGTTTCCATTTACTAAATTGCCTTCCGTATTTTGAACATAACAAGAGCCGAGACAGAATTCTATTCAGAACGATTTGAAAATATTGAAGAAACTTGTGTGAATGATTTGTATGCAACGAGTTTTGGAGCACTCCCGACTTGCGAACCTCCATTTCTCAAATGCATTCAGTCTCGGATGTGTAAATCTTTGCGCTGCAGTCAGAACCTACTAGGTGAGCCGGTTGTGCCATTTCGTCAAACTTTCGGATTATATTCGATGGCGTACAAAAATACTTATTGATTTAATATAATTTCTGTGTCTTTTCAATTTAATTCCAATTTTGACATAGGTTTATTTTATAAAAAAAAAATATACTATCTAAGTATCTATTTGTCATATATGTATTTTGTATTTATACGGGGTGGATACGACAATACGAAAATAAATTTAACCACGTGAAGTACTCATAAATACGATCAACTTTTACGATGGGAGCAACATCGAAATCGCAAAAAAAACAGCTTTTCATACAAAAGGTACATTTCTCCTCGGACAAAATGTTTGAAAAGCTGTATATTTTTTGCGATTTCGAAGTTAGTTCCATCGTAAAAGTTGATCGTATTTATGAGAACTTTACGTGGTTTCATTTATTGTCGTATTGGCGTATCCACCCCGTATATCTATTTATAAACATACACCTATCTATCTATAATATTTGATACATTCCGTCAAAAGTTGAAAAATAGAATGAATCAACTGCAAGTCAAGTAGCACGAGAAGCTCAAGGAACATCGTTCGAACAAAAGCTAGGAAGGACATAACTTTGGTTAAATCCTTGAGTCCGTTATTCACTCTAGCTTTAGTAAATATTAGTGAACAAAAGGGTTAAATTACTGGACAGGAGATTGTTGTAAGTAGTTTGTACAACGTAGTCAGCATAATTGGTGCGCAGCAAAATGTGGACAGATTGGAAGGATCTGTCAATTTTGCTGAGATGCGCCGACAATTGGCTTATCCCTGTCATATCCGATCCGAAACCCAACTTGTACGGGCTCGACAAAAACGTGACCCGAATATAGAGTTTTTTATTGTGGACTTTATACATTTCATGAACCTAACATTTATTTACATAGGCTTGTGTCGTTTCTCAAAAAATGCTTTTTTGAGAATAACAAGTGTATTATTAAAAATATTTATATGTCTTGGGGGAGATAAAAAGTTATATAGATGTATGAGCCAAAATTAGGTCAATTAATACGACAGACAAGTAAAAGGGCTATTTAAATATTAACTTATAAATAATAAAAAATATTTATGTGTTTTGGGGGAGATAAAAATTAGTTCAATCAACACAATATAGACAAGTCCATATGGGCTATTTAAAATATTGACTTATAAATATTAAATATTACCCAGTACCTACTAAGGCCGTACCAGTTTTTCCCTTTATTTAATTATTATTTGCACTCTCAGTGAAATGCAAGTGTTTTGTCTCGGTTAAGCTCGCATTTTCTCGGTTTCTGCTCATTACTGACTGACACAAAAGAGCGCAGGTGCTAAGGACGATTAATTAGAGAAAAATCTCAACAGTTATGGAGACAGTATAATGCTACTAGAGCGTTATAACTCAACCTAATTATATCTCATTTAATGTGACACGTTAAAAATAATTAGTTAGTCAGGAAAATAAGTGAGGAATAAAATGCTCTACGTGTCAAAGTGCGTCTTATTACATATCTTGAACTCTCTGTTAGTACCATATATTTATTTACAAGAAATATGTACAAATTACAATCTAGATATATAAATTGCCTCAAGTCAAATTGCCGCTGCTGCCAGCAGGCTGGCAGAGTTTCCTCTTTGGATAGCCAAGGTGATACGTTGGTGGAAAAATTTCTCCGTTCTCTGGTCTCCGAAGCCTCGATCAATTAACCTACGAGAACCTACGAGAATCTACGAACATCGTAGCATCCACAATATATTTTTATACTATGAAGTATTAAAGCAGATATTGATTTAGGCCTGCATAAAAATATAAGGTACGGTTACAGGAATCTCGTGTTTATATTGATATGTGAGGCAGGAGAAATAGCGAAAGCCTCCGATTAAAGCGTCACCCCTGGGATTAAAGCTCATTCACCTGACCCGTTCAACTCGTTTATTGAACGATCTATTTTATTTTTTTCCTCCCCTAGCACCTATCTACTCTTTGATGTTCGTAACCGTTCATGCAATCTCGATTTTCCTTCACTTATATTTAGTTACTGTTGATGATGGAAACCTGAAAAATAAATAAACATATAAATTAATACCTTAAAAACTATCTATTGTATGAACTTAAACTAAGAAATATGTATAAAATAATATTTTGTAAGTACTTACCTTTTTTGCTTATGTTATATCAGTGTATGTATCTACCTACATACTTACATGGAAATAAATGGGTGGACGTTAGCCGTTTAGTCGTCTGCACACCGCTCTTAAAGCTACACGCTGTTCGACTAGCGATCCAATTTAACCGAAAAAGTCTCATCTTTTATTTAATTCTCAAACCAACGCCTCTGTCGTGTACAAAGCTGGTCATTCGAGCCGGAGCTTCGTTGTTGAGAGTTAAATCCAAACCTGTAAGCAGGATGTCATTCCTCCGCACGCCGCGCAAACCCCACACACGTGGCGCATTGAAACGCGAGTTACTGGCTAACCAAGAAAAAGAAGAGACACTTGAAACGAAGTCGGAAGTCATGGATAAAACAGTGTGTAAAAATAGCAGTGCACCAAGTGCGAAATTAGTCGATAAAAGTGTCACTCAAAGTGCGTCGTCTAGTGCCGTACGAAGGATGCAACTTGAACTTCAAGCTGCCCAATCGAAAATGCGTATCCAGTTGGAAGCCGTTGAAGCTGAAGCTGAAGCAAAATTAAAGGTAGCTCAAACTAAAGCACGACTCGAAACCGAATTGCTTGAAAAGAAATTAGAAGTGGAAATGGCCGAGTTGGAATCACGACGCTCTGAAAAATCATCAGTAAGCGGCGTACAAAAAGTAGAAAACTGGTTATATCATTCTAACCAAGAAGAGAATAAGCAAAGCGAAGAAGTGTTACAAATGCAATCGAATCGTGGTAATGAACAAGCCGCCTGCAGTAACGATAAACCTCACGTTGACCGCCCAGAAGTCCTCCACCAATCAGGCGACGCCAACGGTGGTAGTCGTGATGACCGCAAGGCTCAGCATTATGATGTTCACGAAACTTCTAGAAAGCAGAAAAGTGATATAGATAACTTAGCTAATGCAATTCGTGATGCCATTAATGCTTCGTCTTCTAGAAGCGAAAATAAAGAATTGTTGACTAGGCTTGCCACATCGAAAGACTTACCAGTGTATTTTGGCGAACCAATGGAGTGGTTACAATTCAAGGAAGCTTACCATGAATCAACAAAGCTTTGCAAGTACAGTGATACTGAAAACATGTGGCGTTTACGCAAATGTTTACGAGGTGATGCTAAAGATGCCGTCACTTCACTTTTGATAGGCGATACAAAGCCTGATGCTATAATCGCCACACTTGAACTCAGATTCGGCAGACCAGAGTACATCATGTTCAAAATAATGTCACAGTTAAAGAAATTACTACCATTGCCATCAGCCTACCACAGCGAAATTGTCACATTTTCAACAAAAATCAAAAATTATGTGGCTGCTACAGTAGCACTGAAACAAATCAATTATTTGCATAGCCCGGAAATGTTCAGTGTGATTGTGTCCAAGTTGCCAACTACATTGATATCAAAGTGGGCTGATTACTCTCACGATAAAGACAGTAAACCAAAACTAGAATTGCTAGCAGAGTTTTTACACGACGAAGCGATAAAAACTGCAAAATCAGGTGTAAGTCACATTTACAGCCAGTCTGATCGCAAAAAACCTGAAGAGCGTAAAAATCAATACGTATTTCTACATAAAGACACCGAGAGCAAAGAAAACTGTAAATTCTGTAAGAAAAAAATAAACCATAACCTAGAAAATTGCAGTGCTTTCAAACGAGCAATGAGAAGAGATCGCTGGCGTTTTGTACGCACTAATAACTTATGCTACAAGTGCCTGGGCGCGCGTCATAGCGAGCCCTCAGTGTCAGTGTGTACAGCTGATGAGTGTGACGTGGACGGGTGCGGGCAGCCGCACCACCGCCTGTTGCACTGGGTACGGCGCAAGGAGCAGGCCGTGCTACACACCGAAGCGCGCGGGCAGCCCGCTAGCGTGTCCGCGCTGGCGCCGCCTTCCGAGCCGTGCCGCGCCGACGCCCGCGCCGGCGCCGCTGACGACGACGACGACGACGACTACGACGGCGATAGCGACACCGATACTGGTGTCGATGCAGGCTCCGACAACGACGTCACTGTAGCGCATGCGAGTGCATCAGTTTCCCAACAAGTGTTCCTAAAAATAGTGCCCGTTACCGTGTTCGGTCCTAGTGGTAGTGTTCATACTCATGCGTTACTCGATGACGGTGCAACCGTCACTCTTATCGCGAGTGACATCTGTGAAAAGATTGGAGTTCACGGTAAAAGCATTACAATGCGTGCACGCAGTGCATGGGACTCAGGTGAGCTTGTGTGCCAGACTGAAATCATAAACTGCCATGTAAGTAACAGTGATGGTGAACGATACCCATTACAAGCTCGGAAATTACATGAACTGAACTTGCCGACTCAGTGTATTCCATCTAAGACTTTCGCTAAATTCAATAATGCTAAATATAAGTTTTGTTATTGTAATGCACGGCCTAAGATATTAATTGGTCAGGATAACTATCATTTGATTACACCTTTAATTTGTATTGGGGGTAAAACAGGTGAACCATTCATCACAAAGACACCACTTGGCTGGTGTATGCATGGGATGGTTAGTACGATGTGTAAAAACAAATTGGCTGATCGTTTCATCGCACACTCATCGTGCTGTGAAGTTAGCGCTCGCGCCGCTCATAGCAGTGCGGCCGATCTGCGGGCCGGACCCGCGGAAACTTCACACTTGTTTACTATCCAGTGCAGCGAGCCCTCGACAACCGCGCTACCCACCGTATCCCCCGCAGGTAATAATGATACTATACACCATAATAATCATAGAGAAATAAGTAAATATTGCTGTGAATGCGACTCAAAGTTGCACGAGGAACTACGCCGCGCATTTGCGATAGATTCAATTGGAATATCTAATAAGCCACGCCAACATCCTGACGAGATACGAGCTGTTTCTATTTTGGATAAAACCTCAAAGTTTGTAGACGGTCAGTGGTCCGTGGGTTTGCCGTGGAAGTATGATATGTTTGAAATGCCTGAATCATACCCTAATGCTTTAAAAAGATTGAATTTAGTAGAACGAAAAATATTAAAAAATTCAGATTATGCAAAACGTTACCGCGAAAGAGTACAGCATTTACTTAGTAATGATTACGCACGAGAGTTAACAAAAGATGAGTACAGTCAACTTACTTGGTATTTACCACATTTCGGGGTGGATAACCCTAATAAAAAGAAATTACGTTTAGTATTCGATGCCGCTGCCAAAAGTTGCGGAAGCTCATTAAACGATTATCTATTACAGGGACCAGACTTGTTACAATCTCTTTATGGAATAATGTTGAGATTTCGTGAGAAACCTATAGGTATTATAGGTGACATAAAGGACATGTTTCTCAGGATAAAAATTAGAGCGGAGGATCAGCACGCTTTAAGATTCTTGTGGAGAGATAAAGGAGAACTAAAGACATATGTAATGACTTCTTTAATATTTGGAGCTAACTGTTCTCCGTTTATAGCCCAGTATATTAATCAAAATTTAAATGTATCTCGATTCCAGGATCAGATGCCAGAAGCCGTCGCTGCAATACGAAACTCGCAGTACATGGATGACTATATCGATAGCCTGGATGATGAGATCTCAGCTAAGAACAGAATAGAACAAATAACTTTTATTCATAAGAAAGGAGGTTTTCAAATGCGAAACTGGATGAGCAATAGTTCGACTGTACTACATAATATGCCACAAGAAACCTTAAGTGAAAATGCCGTAAGATTCAAGATTGAAAGTCAACCGGAACGTACACTTGGATTACTTTGGTATCCGGCAATAGATATGTTGGCATTTGACCTATCTCTGAAACGTATTCCTAGTGATATATTACAATGCAAACGGAAACCCACCAAACGAGAATTGTTGAGAATTATCATGTCAATTTATGATGTACTTGGATTTCTTGGTCCGTTCACAATTAAAGCAAAAATCATAATGAGAGACACTTGGCAATGTAAATTACAATGGGATCAGGAAATAATTGATGAGTTATTTTCGTCTTTTCGTGAATGGATTAAACAATTACAAAACATAGAAAATATTCGCATACCCAGATGGTATTTTAATCAATACAAACAAGGCTCTAATTTGCATGGACGCTCAAGCAAACTTTACGAACATGATGACGTAAGTTATGCTACGAGTGCATGCGAGGCGACAACTACACTGCAGTTACATGTATTTTGTGACGCATCGCCGACCGCGTACGCAGCCGTCGCCTACTGGCGCAAGCGAGCTAGCGATGGAAATACTTGTGTCGCATTTATTGCTAGCAAAAGCCGTATAGCACCCACAAAACTCGTTACAATACCAAGGCTTGAGTTGCAGGGAGCATTATTAGCCTGTCGATTAGCAAATACCATTACAAAGGAGCACAGAATACAGCCCAATGATATATTTTATTGGTCGGATTCTACCACAGTACTACATTGGATAAAAAATCAACACAAAAAATATAAAACGTTTATCGCTAACAGATTAGGCGAGATTGATGAATTGAGTAAACCACATCAATGGATTTACGTCCCTACAAGTATGAACGTTGCCGATCTCGCGACAAAAGAAAGCGATTTTAAATTACAAAACGACTGTGAATGGTTTTCGGGACCGCCTTTCTTGTACTCCAGTAAACAGAGCTGGCCGCACGCACCTGAAACAAAGGAAATAATTAGTGATGAGCTGTTGGAAACAATACACAATACCAATTTAATTGAAGTCAAGATACAGGACCTCCCTGTCCCTGATCCTATTCGTTTTTCAAGCTGGCTACGACTGATACGATGTACTGCCACTGTCCTTTTGAGTGTAGAGAAACTGAAAAAGAATAAAAATACATGCATTAATGAAGAGTTAATGAGAAAAGCCGAAATCTTAATGCTTCGCCATTCACAATCACAAACCTTTCAACAAGAAATAAATCTTCTCAAGCAAGGCAAAGAAATTGAACGCAACAGCCGATTACTTACCTTGACGCCTTATTTAGATAAAGATGGCTTGCTTCGAGTTGGTGGTCGGATTGGAGCGGCTACTGGCGTTACTATGGAAACCAAGAACCCAATTATTTTAGATGGAAATCACCATACATCAAGGCTAATCGTGAAGCAATACCACGTAATGGCAGCTCACTCCTGTAACGAAACCGTAGTCAATGAGTTACGTCAAAAATATTGGCTTTTAAGATTGAGACCTACTGTGCGGACTGTCGCTTCAAAGTGTTTAATTTGTCGTATACGTAAAGCGACCCCTAGACCCCCGCGACTTGGAGACCTACCCGAAGCGCGATTAACACATCACCAGAGGCCATTTACTATCTGTGGCATAGATTTATTCGGACCTATGGAAGTGACGATCGGAAGACAGAGACAGAAACGGTATGGAGTACTCTTTACTTGTCTTACTGTACGAGCGGTTCATATTGAACTTGTTTCATCATTAACAGCTGATTCGATGATTATGGTTTTGCGAAGAATGGCGTCCCGTCGAGGCTGGCCTCGTACAATTATCTCAGACAATGGCACAAATTTTCATGGCGCTGAGTCAGAACTGAGGCGATCATTCGCTGACCTGGACCAAAACAAGATAATGAATGACGCCCTCAATACTGGAGTAAATTGGAAATTTATACCACCTGCAAGTCCTCATATGGGTGGGGCATGGGAAAGACTCATTAGAAGTGTGAAAAATGCTTTGAAAGTCGTACTGCGAGAAAGGGCACCGAAAGAAGAAATATTGGCTACGCTGCTTGCTGAAATAGAAAATATAATTAATAGTAGACCTCTTACTCATGTGTCTGTGGACCCTCGTAGTCCAGAATCATTGACCCCTAACCATTTTTTGATAGGCTCGTCTTCAAACTTACCTGTGTCTGGAGTATTCGATGACGGAGATCTGTACCTACGTCGGCAGTGGCGTGCTGCTCAGCGCTTAGCTGACCTTTTCTGGAACCGCTGGATGAAGGAGATCTTGCCAACCCTCATACCTCGTCGTAAATGGAATCAGGAAGGAGCGGTTTTGAAAGTAGGTGATTTCGTAGTGGTAGTAGACCCATCCTCGCCGCGTAACACCTGGCCGAAGGGAATAATACAAGCTGTTTACCCTGGACGCGATGGACGGGTAAGAGTTGTTGATATTAAGACTAAGACAGGTGTGATGAAGCGACCAGCCACTCGCGTGGCTCCTATACTACTCGATGATGAGTGTCAGCTTCCTGACACTGGGGGGGAGAATGTTGATGATGGAAACCTGAAAAATAAATAAACATATAAATTAATACCTTAAAAACTATCTATTGTATGAACTTAAACTAAGAAATATGTATAAAATAATATTTTGTAAGTACTTACCTTTTTTGCTTATGTTATATCAGTGTATGTATCTACCTACATACTTACATGGAAATAAATGGGTGGACGTTAGCCGTTTAGTCGTCTGCACACCGCTCTTAAAGCTACACGCTGTTCGACTAGCGATCCAATTTAACCGAAAAAGTCTCATCTTTTATTTAATTCTCAAACCAACGCCTCTGTCGTGTACAGTTACACTTTAGGGTCAGTTTACACCGAGACGCGATGCTATAATACTTATATTTAATACGTTACACAGTAAAAACTACGAGATGTTTTATCATCTGAGTGTCATACCAAGAGTTGTACGTAGTATTTATATATCTGAGCCAAGAGCAAGAAAATCGTAATAAGTACGCAACCAAAGTCAATAAATTGAATAATTATATTTTACCGTGACTATCTACATTGTTAATGTTGAATTGTCTGCCGTAATGTGTTTGTCTTTTTATTTAATGCAATAAAGAAATTATTATTATTATTTTTAGTTTTTTTTTAGATTTCTCAAAATTTTAACAATTTTGGTAATTCTGCGAAAATTCACGGGTCTAGGACCAAGTGAACTTCCGGGATAATTTTAGTAATGGTTATTCTTGCAAAAACTTTCGCACTATACGACATGTGTTTAAGATAGCGGCTTTTTGTATGGTGATAAAAGAATTAATAGGGAGATCTAATGTATGAAGCCACTGTTTTAATTGTTTCGGTATTACACCAGTAGTTGAGAGTACACATGGGACAATAAAAACTTTATCTAAATTCCAAATTCTTAGGATTTCATCTTTTAAATCTGTATATTTATGTATGTTTTCTGTTATGGTTTTTTGGATGTTGTGTGTGTTAGGTACTGCAATATAGATGATGCAGTATTATTATTATTATTTATGAAATACATATTATAAACGCTTACCAATCATAGGTATGGAAAAATTAAGTTAACATTCTCGTCATTGCAATTTAATCTCCGACCAAAGGTACGAAATTGGTACTCTTCCATTCAGTATGAACTCGACAATCACTTTTGCTTATTGATTTTTAGATTGACAGTAAGAGGAGGGGTAGTGGATTCCAACAAAATTTATAGAAGTTGTATGTATAATGAATATAAACGGGAAATATATCACGCTGTCAAAGTTTATTTCATCCGGTTATTTATTAGTCACCAGTGCGGGGAAAATAATAAATTGAATCAAGCGTAACTAATGCTCCCTATATTCCATTGTATATTAGCTACCTCTCTAGACAAATCCATTAGATATTGCTAAAATTTCATGAGAGAGTTACTGAATAAAAACCATCAATAAAATTGTACGAAGTAATTTATACATACTATGTTATATATGTTTATATTAAAAAAGATACGACTAACAATAAGTGTTGCCGTCCGGTCGTCAAATAGAATTAAGTTCATGCGATATAATTAAGATGGGTAAAACAGATTTAATCAACAGAACCTGGCTATATATAAATGTGATCGAATATACCTGATTATAAATATATATTTATTAGGTTTGTTTGATCATGCAACGAGAGGGAAGAAAAAAGGAAATGAGAAGTCATAAAACTGGTTAGGTCAAGGATATCACGCTACTCTACAGGGACGGACGATAAGAAGCGCCTCATTGTTCAAAACAAACCACTGTGTAATTACATTTGAATGTTAAACACCAGAGAAAGTTCAAAGGGAATAATAAAAAGTTTTATGTGGTCGAGACCGTTACGTAGGTACGTGCTAAAATATATTGTAGGGATCTGGTATGTATACATAAAAAAAATCTTTTTATAAATTTTATCATTGAGAATTGCCATATTTTATGGTGGAGTCATAGTCTATTGATGGCGTTGTGTTTTACGACAGTGCTTATAATTTTACGCTAATGTTGGTGGAGGGCAGTAAAGTATTTTCAGCGATATCAGGCGCGCAAAAGTCCGAGTTTACGAGCAATACTTACTAGGTGCTCGGTACGCGTACACCGGAAGTTCACAACTGAAAATGACTCTGATTACCCGAATGCTAATGGTGCTCTTGGACTACATGTATTTATTATTTTATCACAAATTATTATTACAAAGCCGACTCTCAAAGTCAAGTGGTTTTGCATTCCCTCATTTTAAAGAATATTTTATGTGGATAGAAAGCGAATTGCAGTAAAGGTAACTATAAAAGTATAACTATAACTTGTACGTAGTATTTATATACTCTGAGCTATAACGTTGCAACCATGTAGTATCTAGTATTTTGAATTAGATTATATGGTGAAATAGGTAAAACCGATAAAAAAAAAAAACTTTAAATTTTTTTGAAAATTTGTCTTTACCTCCTCAAAAAGGCCTCTCGAAGGCCCATCAGTCATCTTGCCACACAATCGGATCGGAACATAGTGTTAATTCGAAACACTCTTCTTTGATGAGTTCTTTGTTCTCGGCGCTATATATTTTGTGCTACAAACATATGATGATGTGCAAGAACTTGACAAATTATATACGATGAACAAAATTACAATCTCAGAGGGCACTCCCTTAAAATCACGAGATCAATTAGCTTGGAATATCATAGATTGGCGTAGAAATGAGCCCATACTCCAGGATTTCGGTATCAAGCAGCGTCTATCCTCCGTAGTGCAGGCTCGCATCCTAAATTTCTTCGGACACGTGTCGCGGCGTGGAGATCTTTCTATAGAGCGATTGGTGGTGCAGGGTAAAGTGGAGGGCACCAGAGCGCGTGGAAGATCAGCGATGGACCGACCAAATTAAGGCCGCAATAGGCGGTCCCATCAATAACTGCACCAGAAGGGTAGCAGCTTGAACGATTTTAGCAGTTAGGGAAGAATGGCGGCGTGTTGTGAAGCGCGACACAAATGACACGTCATGACGACCACGACCACTCTGTCAAGAGTGCAACGCATAAGAAGAAGAGTATATTGGATGACAATGCATATAAAGTCACCAAAAAAAGCTTGTATTAAAAATGAAATTTTTAACAAAAACTTATTATAAATAAAATACTTCTACAGTGACGCATCTTAGTTAGCAAAGGTGTCATCAATAGCTAAAACTCCTAACTATTCAGTCTAATCATAGTACAACTACGATCCGTGTTCTACAACTGTCTATAACAGATATCTTATCACTTAGAAACTTGTGGATAATTCCTCGACTTAAAATTTTGTTATTTGCTTGTCGTGTTAGGCAGAAATAGATCACAACAAGTTTATATTTTCCAGACGACCTATATTAATTATAACTGTTATCTGTGCTGTTATCGAATTTATCTTATATAGCCCAATTTCAGGGCCATTTACGTCTAGACATAATAAATTCGGCACATTATTTGTAGCTATATAGATAGTTTTGTCGTGACGGTGGGTGTTATACTCATTTATTATTAGAAAGATATGATAATTTTATTATTTTGCTACTGTAGGTATCTGTTAAATGAAACGAGAAGGTAAAGCATTATTAACTTACGTGTGAAACATTTTCCCGTAATTCTAAGCATACGGTACGGAGTTTTATGTAGTACGTGACTTGTCTTCAAATTATATACCCAAATGCTGCATTCACAACGCGTTTTGTCCGTCACGAATTTAAAATGGAATTAAATTAACGAGGTATCTATAGGCTTGGAACTTTGCCGATAGGTTGCCAATCGGCAAAGTGGCAGTCTCGAGGAGATTTTATTTAGATTGTATTTTGTTTATTTGTTTGTAAATACGAGATAAATAAACGTGGGTAAAATCTTTAAAGCTATTTGCATCCTTGGATAAGCTACGAATGTGGCCAAATGTTTGGTCCAGGCTTCAAAATCAAATAAAGGTTTGTCTATTGTCAAAGTCATAAGTTACTTTAATTGATTTGTGAATCTGGTGCATATAGTAAATAAATGCAAGTGTAAAGAGTAAACATTTTTAATACGAAATTGATATACAAAGCACGTAATAAGATCATAAAATGTCTGCGAACTCGGCGTGGCTAAATTACCAGATGTCTCTTAAAACAAACAGTTGGTACTTGTAAAGTAACTGTTTCCATAAAGCAACGGCATTTTACAGTCGCGGCTTTAATTGAAATGCTCTTTAATTACGAACGACTGAATTACGTTGTTCATAAAACATGCACTTTGCAATTTGCGTGTTAATTTTAGATTGTTCTCGTGGATCCAAAACTGTGGGTTCATAGTGTTCCATTAATTGAAATAGTGTACACTAATTAAATTCTTTGTAACAAATTGCATCCACAATTTATGAACTACTGATGAATTGTACGTATTATTAAGTATTTGAAATGATGAATTCATATGCATGAATTGATTTGTTAGTTGATTACTGATTAGTAAGTTGGCGTCCGCGTCGATCATAAGTCAATAATGTTCCTGAATATCTAAAATTCGTCATATTGTTTCGTTTTTAGGTCATCTACTTTTACGCCTCGCTTGGTGAGATAAAACAATATCTTATGTTCACAAAATTTAGAGAGCATTTTAGTAAATTAAAAATAAACCACTCCAGTTGTAGCACAAGCGCCATGCAAATTTGGCTTTCCATTTTACGCGGATGACGAACAAGCGTGTTTAATATTTGTGAAAACATGGCGGCACATTTGCGTCAATAGCATTAGCACAATTTGCAAGAGCCTATGTGCGTATAATAAACACGAAATGATTACGCTATTTTGTTTATATTTGTAAATTAGAGTAAAAACGTGCTTAGCGACAGTGAGTAGGTACACTGACGAATACAAAAGAAGAATCATGCATACAGCATATCGAGTTGTTAGTGTGAAGTTTTTATTAATCTATGTCCAACCTCTCCCATCTAATGGAAGGACCCCACATGTAAACAATTTTGTAGTCCATACCTCATATTATTAGCAGGATGTTTGCATACTCCTAGGGTAGCAAACAAGCATACGGGCCGTCTGATGGTAAGCGGCTACCTTACAGAAATTTAAGAAGGGTCTGTGAGGGCAGCTACCTGAAGCTACGCGAATATGTTCTTAGGATACTATCCCTTACTTTTTAGGGTTCCGTACCAGATGGGTGCCAAACGGGCACGGTTACTAAGACTCCGCTGTCCGCCCGTCCGTCCGTCTGTCTGTCAGTGGGCTGTATCTCATGTACAGAAATAGGTAGATAGCTGAAATTTTGAGAGAATATGTATTTCTATTGCCGCTATAACAACAAAAAAATAAAGGGAGCGCCCATACAAGAAACGTCTTTTTTTTGCGTTTTTTATGGCAACGTTAAGTTAGTTAATATTGTACCATATTGTACCTCCATGTCCGAGTCCGACTCGCACTTGGCCGGTATTGACTTATTGATATTGGCATTATTGACACGTATACTATTAACTCTGTGGTTACACTCACCTCACTCACCCAATTATTTATTTTAACTTTCTTTTTTTATTATGCTACACTAGGTATAAGGAACTTGTGACCAAGATTTCAAGTATATCTTGCTTCAGCTGTATGTCAATCCGATAGTTTTTCTTTTTATATAATGCAGATTACTGTTTTATTATAAAGCGGCGAGAAGCATGACCAGCATCTGTTGCTCAGTTAATATACATAATCCTCGTCGAATATATTCGTAGCACGTGACTTCAGTCGGTGTTCATATTAATTACTACCGCTTGTGTGATGAACGGGACCCTCTTTTGAATACCAACTCATTATTTCACAAACTTGGAAATGCCTTCCGAGTTCCGGTTCTGTCGATGTATTATCTCCGTCTTCATACGTGCGTGTTAAATATCAATTTGTTCAAATTTATGAATAGGTATACGAAAAATTGTGGGAACACCTCAAAAGTTTTAAAAAATCTTTTGTATTTTACAGTGGAAGCACCGTGAAATACTAAAAAAAGTTGATAATTTACTAAAAATAAGTTATGAGCATAGGTTTTCCTCTCGGCAACTTTTATTAAAGAAAATTCATATTCAAGCAGCATTTATATAGTATGCACAAAAACGTCCAATATGGCTACAGTGTGCTTTATTAATGGAATGTAAAACTGTGGCTAACAAAAAATAAATTAATAAATCTACCGACCCATAGACAGCGACCTAAATTCAGTGTTTTATTTATAATCTTTTATGTGTATATATTTTTCTTTTTAATTTTTATTATTACTTTTTCCATTATTTTTTGTTAGTTAGTTAGTTTTAGTTTTAATTATGATAATATAAATTAATTATGTGTATAAAATTGTTAAATAAAAGTAGTCAATAAAGAATATTTATTGAAAGATAAATCTACCGACGAATTAAATAACGATTGAAATTCGGAATAAAACCGAAGTTTATTTGCGGATGTTGTTTCACGTAGTGATTGAATTTGGTTCAAATCGGATTTACTGTATTGAAGTTGTTATTGATTAGGTACCGATAACTGTTCCACCTTGCTAAAATATTATCACCCCATATTCTGAGGTTAGGTACTCATGTGTAAAAGTAGGAAATCGCATTACAACATCATTATGATATGTGGAAGCTGTTCTCATTAATCTACTTAACGGCTTTGTATTCATGAAACATTATTATATTATGTAGGTACAGTGACGGAATGAAAAGGTTCGTCAGTTTTCAACTTGATTCGTTCAACATGTTTTAAAAAATTGATTCTTGCAGTCGGTTTTCGCAAGCACCAGGCATGCGAAAACCGACTCTAAGGTAACGAATCTTTTCATTCCGTGACTGTACATACATAATTTGTACATCGAAATCTGCTCAGTTCTTTAGGTACCTAAAGGAAAAATAAATTACATATGCAATTGAATATTGCAATAATTGAATTCAAAATCATTTATTCAAATAGACCTTCGCAGGCACTTATGAAAAGTCTGACTCTAATACTCTAATACCGGTTCGGAAGGTTGAATTTGCAGAGAAGAGCCGGCAATAAACTCAGCAATTACTCTTTTCAAAACAAGCTTAGATTCATTACATAATATTTACATTCTAATCGAACTGACAACAATTGCGTGCCCCGGCGCGGTGGCAAAATTACAAAGTAGACTGAATAAATATTTAATAAGTAAATAAATAGCAAACTTAAGCTAGTTAAGTTAGTTTTAGTAATGTTCCTTATTCTGTGGTAAGGTCTAAAAACGAATACATCGTAATTCGTATTATACCTATCATAATATTGCTATTTGAAATATTAAACCATTTTTTGAAGTATGACCCTTATTTTAGGTAGAGAAGGAAGATACAATAGAAACAAACATATTATTTTTCCTAAATTCTTATATTTTTATCATCACCAAAACCACAATTTGGTACAAAAACAACAAATTGTGTAACGTTAAAATATAATTACAATTAACGTACAATAAAATATTCTTGCAACAATAACAGAACAAAATTTCCTAAATCATAATCTATACTGTCATATAATTTATGAATACAATGCTAGAATTGACTTTGTTCTTACGAAACAGACTATTTTGAAGTAAATTCATATTTATTTTCCCTCCAAATAGGTACGTTTGCACAATATGAACATATAAGGTTTTGAAGATTATTTTTAAAGGAAAGGCCATAGGACATTGACAGCATCTGGACCAAATGCTACCCAGAAGTGAAAGTACCTCCTCCTATGCTCTAGCATAGCGTATTTTGCTCAAAGAACAGTTTGAGGTATCTTTCACCTTACATACGTACATACATAATACGATAATCAAATAACTAAATGTTGTGTTCCTGTTCGTGAGTAAGGTCACCAGAGCTAACGGAGGGCAATAAGGTCAGTAACCGCTTACCACCAGACGGGTCTTATACTAGTTTGCGAAATTTGTTTTTGCAGTATTTTTTAATCACATTTTGAGGCGTTTACGCCGAAAATTATATAAGTCCATACCTAACAGATTTCAAAATGGCGTTTTATACAACAATACAACAGCCCCATTATAACCGCTATGCCATCTAATAATGTGCAATTCTTATAATGCATTTAGACTAGACATATACCATCCAAAGACTTCCATTGTTACAGCTTACATAATTATGATAAAAATAAATACTTTCATTAATTACTCACCAATAAATATTCTCAATAAAACGCTTTTTTATCTCAATACTCCTATGGGATAGATTTTGAAGCGCTTTGGTTTACGGCCTAGTGAAGCCTAAGGATTAAAATATAAATAATATAGGTATGTGTTCACTCTAGACAAGACTTGGTCCATCTTAAGACTGTCAATGTCCTTTATTCATTAATATTAATATAGAATCAGAAAAGATAGGTACCTATAACATGATAGAATATTTGGTTCATAGTTATGGCTCTACATTATAAAATATGGATAGCAACTACGACACAGGTCCCACATGTACTTCAAGAATTAGGAAAAGTTTGCTATTAAATTTATTAACTATATAGTGATGTAAAATGTAGAAATAATATTTTAATATGTACATCGACTCCTAGTCGATATTAGACAGTAGGTAAGTACGTACAGGGTTAATGTTCGTCTCAATCGTTAAACTAAACATTATTACGAGTATCCATAATAATATACTTACTTAATGTCTCCTGTGACTTCATCAAGTTAATTACTGTTCATTTATTATTGTAGTATAATGCGTACATTTAAAAATATAAACATTAAATATGGAAACAAGTTTAAATTTTAACGGTCAGCAGTAAAATAAAACATCAATCCCTTTTATTGCTTTACGAACTAATCTATCGCCGACTTTTATTTTAATAAGTTTCTCATTTCTACAGAGGGGAAATATTTACACTTTCTGCTTTATACTAACAATACGGGGTCAGCATCACGCTTCATAGCTGAATCCGCCGCTGCACAGTGTGCGACGACGTCGGGGTATCATACGGACGTCGTGATCTGCTCGATGAGATGATGCTCGCGGCGGCGGCACGCGGTGCGGCACGAGCCTGCGCCCGCGACCGTACTGGCGGCGCCGCGGCTCCACACGCTACCGCGCCGAGCGAGCCCCTCGGGCACGCTTCGCGACGCCCGCAGCGGAGCCGCCGCGTGCCGCCAGCAGTCCGGGCATTGCGACACCGCCGCCGCCGCCGAGCAGCAGGCGCGGTCCAACGGCGCCGCATACGACAGCGACTTGGGTAGCCGCGAACCGCAGGACGCGGAGGTGGCCGGCCACGCGCAGTAGGCGGTGGTGCCGCCCACGCTGCACGCACACCACGCGGGCTCGCAGCGCGGCGGGGTCACGCACGGACACGTCTCCGACACGGTGGGGGCGGGCGCCGGCGGCGGCGGCTCCGGGTCGCGCTTAGAGAACCCCACGAAGAACAACAGCAGCGCCCCGGCGAGGGTAGCCGCTGTCGAAAAATAAAATCCCGCCCTCGGTACTTGCTGGTTGATGTATCCCGTCACAGGTACGCCCACCATTACGGGTATCGCTTCCGCTCCTTGCACGAATCCTGTCAAAATGTTAAATCTATTATTACTTTTTATCTTTGATGGCATTAACATAAATCGAGCATAAGGTAAACGTACCCCAAACTTTGGTGAAATGCCGACCTCGAACGCGTTCCATTGTGAGCATTTTTATCGAATATAGAAATCCGCCCAAACACAACCCGTACATCCAAGCGAACAAAACATATCCGTGATATCCTTCGACGCTGCTGAGAGCGAGCATCGAAATACCTGAAATTTGAAATCGTTTAAAATATTCAATTGACTCACTCTGCATATGTTATCAGAAATTGAGGATATAATCACCTATTCCTAGCATAGCTGTTTGACATAAATATTGTTTGGAGACGAGGCACTGAGCTGACGGCCGCACCAGTACGAGTCCAAAGCCAGCGCAACCGAGGACTGCGGCAAACCCCAGAAAAGTCTGAAGCAGCACCAACGCACTCTCTTCTAAACCCTCTTGAAAACCTTGCAAAGCCTGTCGAAAATGGATTTTCATTACAAAGAAAATTAAGAATTAATCATAACTTTTGCCAATTAGACTTACCAAAAAAAAGACGGGAGTGTAAAGTCCAAAAGCCGCCAAACCAGCAGCCAACAATAAAACTTTTGCTGGCCGCGATTGAAGTGGGCTTAAATCAACAAGCGGGGGTCTCTTTAGGCCTTTCTTTTCTTTTACCTGTTTTATTAAATTTTAAAATACGGGTTAATTCCTTCATAACTTTTGTACATACTCATAAATCGAGACGCTTTAATTGAGATGCGGACATATTCAAATTAAATTTGAAGTATGAATTTAAAGCGGAATAGAATAAATAAATACCTATAAATTGAAGATACATAATTAAGGGCTACAATTTTTGTACATAGTTTAATTTGTTTATCTATCTATATCTATATATATATATATATAAAAATCAATGCCACTTTTCGTTGTAATTTTATAACTCAAGAACGGGCTCACCTATCCAAACCAAATGTTTAGGCTTTGTTCGGACTATTAAGTAGATGGTTTATGTGCAGTTTGCACAAAATCGGTCGAGCGGTTCTTCATTTATCACATTTTTTGTAACAAATGAATTCAATAAATGGCGGATCATTTTGTTAATGGGGATTTTGCTGGGTAGGGTAGGTTAGGGTAGGGTGGGGTAGGGTAGGGTATGGTAGGGTAGGGTGGGGTAGGGTAGGGTAGGGTAGCACCATAGGGTAGGGTAGCAACACGCGAACAAAGTCGCGCCGGGCAGCTAGTTATTTTATAAAGTGTAGTGTAAAACATTGTGTTAAATTATTAAGATCTTTAATTGATATAGGTAAATTGAATCGAGGGAGTAAAACAGACCTTTCGACGTTGATTCTTAAGGTGTAAAATAGCTCGTCGCTGCGGATGATAGAGGGAGGCGCTTCGGTAGACTGCGCTTAGGAAAAACGCCAGAACAAGAACTCCAGTAATCGCTTGCAGACCCAATCTCCACCCGAGTTTACTGGTGAATGAAAACGACTGCATTAGATTGAACATTGCAAGCAAACCAGATTTGAGGTGAAATTGACTAGAAATATTACCCGACGGCTTCTTTGTAAGCGACGCTGAACAGAGCTATGCCAACTCCGCCGCCAGCGTGGGCCACTAATTCGACAAACTGACGCCTCCGTCGGAAGTAGGCTCCGAGAACGAGACCAGCTGCCTCGCGCACTAGGCCACAGCCCACCCCGAGAACGACTCCTGATGAATTCAAAATATCTTTATTGCACTGCGTGTAAAAAACCCGCACTTATTACACGCCTTTCAATAAGTGCGGAGATACACGTGTAATAAGTGCGGGTTTTTTACACACGTGCAATTCTCTTCTTTTTCGCATTTGAATGAGATTGGAAGCACTTTGGAAGTTTCATATAATAATTACAAAAACTCGTGGGAACTAAATATTATAAATATTTGAAGCTGAGATTGACTACGTACCGTAACTGAGCAATATCTGATGAAGCTGTGTAGCGAATGAGGTGAAGAGACAGGCTAGAGGCAGTAACAGGCCTCCTACTAGCGCTACCAGTCTTGGTGACCTTCTTCGTCCCGCAACTAAGGCGCCTGCAGCTCGGGAGACTCCAACACATATCGCTCCCGCCCAAACTGTACATTTTCAAAATTATTTAAATTTTAAAACAACGTGTCTATCAGTTTTAAAGTATGTATTATAGGTATAAAAGATGACCGTGGTGTAGAGTTGGGAAATCCCCATCAAAATAGCGCGTAAAAAAATCTCGTAGATTTATTAGTTAACATTAAATGAAGTGCTGCATTCAAGAAAACAAACCGAAAATATTTCACAATAAAATGTGAATGCCTTTCATCTCACATTTTATGAGAATCTTACTCAGCGCGCCATATCAATTTCGGCCCGTTCTTTGGCTCTGAAACTAGCATGCTAATTGGCTACAACTAGAATAGCTACGGTGAGTGAGATATCTCGACGCAAAACACATTAGCCTGAATGTGAGGCAATGGTAATTTGGGGAATAGAGCCAGTCGCTTCAGGGTTTCATTTAGCACTGCTACCGAATCTGAGACCTTGTTGCTCGTTATAAATATTGTCCCGCGTATTGCAGTCATCGTGCGCTGATGTAGATTTTATTTTTCATTGTTGGTATAGTACTACCGATACGGACTTTCAGTAAGTTTCTTGGAGTTTTGTTGTTATGATTAGGGATTGCAATCCGGCAAACTGGATACGGCAATCCGGTGGATCCTTGGACTTAAGACGACGCATTGAAGATTTTGGTGGCGATGATTTAGATTTTTCTCAGCTATTACTAAATAGGTATATGAATCTAATATTTGGTGACCTGATTCTTCAAGTCATTGCCTTCCATTGTAAATTTCATTACAAGATTGGCTATTTTTTTTTTATAATAATAGAAAAATATCAAAGTACTTAGATTTACATTTTACAGGCAAAAGAGGTTGATCTAAGCTTTGCTCTTTTTAGGGTTCCGTAGCCAAATGGCAAAAAACGGAACCCTTATAGATTCGTCATGTCTGTCTGTCTGTCTGTCTGTCTGTCCGTCCGTATGTCACAGCCATTTATTTCCGAAACTATAAGAACTATAATGTTGAAACTTGATAAGTAGATGTATTCTGTGAACCGCATTAAGATTTTCACACAAAAATAGAAAAAAAACAATAAATTTTGGGGGTTCCCCATACTTAGAAATGAAACTCAAATTTTTTTTTTTCATCAAACCCATAAGTATTGGTTGTCTATGAATAGGTCTTCAAAAATGATATTGAGGTTTCTAATATCATTTTTTTCTAAACTGAATAGTTTGCGCGAGAGACACTTCCAAAGTGGTAAAATGTGTGTCCCCCCCCTGTAACTTCTAAAATAAGAGAATGATAAATCTATAAAAAATATATGATGTACATTACGGTGCAAACTTCCACCGAAAATTGGTTTGAACGAGATCTAGTAAGTAGTTTTTTTTTAATACGTCATAAATTGAAATTTATATCAAATACTCAGGTCTATACTACCATTTACTTATATACCTACAGGTTTGTACGGAACCCTCGGTGCGCGAGTCTGACTCGCATTTGGCCGGTTTTAGAATTGTCTAAACAAACACATTAAAATAGCAATTGGATATCTTAGTAGTAGTTTTATACCTTACGGATAATACATTTTTAATGGAGGATGCCGTAACACATTAAACTGCGAAAATAACTAAAATAAACTAATCATGCCGTAAATTCCTTAGTGAGAGAACGGATTTTCTTTACGCATAGGCTGCAGAACTAAGTATACCTACCTATTTACTAGATTATGAATATATGGACCCCACTGTAGCTTATCTTCTAATGTAGGCACTTCCTAAAAATACAGGAGTTTTAATAAGATCCAGTTTTCGCCTTATTTAAGGTAAACATTTTAGATTCTTGTGTGCCTATATCTTAATTAATACAAGGTTTGGCGATTCGAGTTTTTATTATAATAATATGATATTTAAGATCTCAATTGAGTATCCTAATGGACACTGAATTAACGACAACACGTTTAATACAAATTTGAGAATATTTTTGATATATTTTTTGGAATTTATTCCAACGTAATCTTTTTCACTTTACAATGTATTTTAATGCAAAATTATAGTAATTCATTCTTCTTATAATGTGTAGAGCAAATTTTCTATACATAGCATATTTCTTTGATAAATAAATTATATTTGGTTTGGTATTCACATCGTTTATTCCAAGTTGTCGATCACACCGTGCCTGAGAGTTTGGAATCTGAGTGTTGTGTATCCATGAAACCGATTCTAGCTTAACTCGTTAACATCACCGAATTCCAATTTGAAAAGCAGACCTGACAAAGTTATGTTCGGTCGCTCCGCCCACACCACTGACAACAAAGACCGCGTTCATAACCGAAATTACTTCTACCTCTTAATATTCAGGCCAGGTCGTGAATCTTGGAAAATTAATTCAATAAATCAGGCCGCCTTGCAAATACCGGCGACTAGGAAAGTTCTCTTTACTTAATAAGCAAGCTTAAATTTTAGTTGTCAAACACGATTTCATGGCTTGTTAGCATGAATTATGAAAAAATTAATTATTTTGTACCTTCCTTGTAGAAAGTCACAATGAGCTCGTGGAAGGGCCGACTGTCTTATTAAATTAGAGTTTATGAATGACGGTAGGTAATTAAAAGTTGTCAAGGCCGTAAGGTGAGCTCGATAATGTTCAAAATTTCTATAATATACTGTGGGGAATTATTGATAAGTATACGCCTAAAGGAAGGCCCAAAAAGTCTTGCTACCCGACATGGTTCTCAACATCTTTAATTAAAATTCTTAAGGAAAAGCATAAGTATAGAATCCGTTATAGGAAATATAAAAATCCTAGAGACTATGACACTTTTGATACCCTACGCGCGAGAGTACGAATAGTTATGGAACAATGCTTTAAATCATTTATTTCTAAAGTTGAAAATGACCTTACAACAAATATAAAAGCATTCTGGAGGTATACTAAAGCAAAGAAATCCAGTAGTGGTATCCCGAAGCAGGTATCATTTGAGGACAAAACAAGCGTAGGTGGGGCTGATGTTGTCAATTTATTTGCCGAGTACTTTGCATCTGTCTATGGGAATCAAGGGTTTTGTTCTGGTTTTACTCCTAATTTTCCCGCATCAAATTACAGTCTTTCATCTGTGTACATTACTGAGTTGGATGTTGAATCTTGTCTCAATAAATTGGATCCAAACAAAGGTGCTGGGCCGGATGGTATACCTCCATTGTTTGTTTGCCATTGCGCAAAAGCTCTGGTCCAGCCCCTTCATATCATTTTTAATAAATCTATGAGTGATGGTGTTTTTCCTGAGCTTTGGAAAGTCTCTCAAGTTATCCCTATCCATAAAGCTGGTAACAAAAATATCGTATCCAATTACAGGCCTATATCTCTAATCTCATGTTTTGCAAAAATTCTAGAAGGTCTGATTTATAGTGCAGTTTATAATCACTTTAGACATTTACTTAGCCCTCACCAGCATGGGTTTGTAACCAATCGCTCAACCACATCAAATTTATTAGTATATAGTGATTTTATATGTAACGCCCTAGAAGTCAGAGGTCAGGTGGATGCCATTTATACCGATTTTGCTAAAGCGTTCGATCGTGTAAATCATTCAATATTAGTAGCCAAATTGAAGCATATAGGTATCCATGGTTGTCTACTACGTTGGCTTCATAGCTATCTGCTTAATAGGAGCCAATATGTTGCCCTATGCGGTTTTGAGTCGATCCCATTTATGTCATATTCTGGCGTCCCTCAAGGGTCCAAACTAGGTCCCTTATTATTCTTAATATTTATTAACGACCTATTAAATGTATTTAAATGTGAGTGTCTTGCATACGCAGACGACATTAAGCTTTACCGAAGAATATCTACTGTAAATGACTGTATTTTGCTCCAAAAGGATTTAGATTCCCTTCATATCTGGTGCCTCAATAATGAAATGTCTCTTAATGTGAAAAAGTGTCAACATATTACCTTTACAAAAAAAATTAAATACCATAACTTTGTGTACAATATTGGTGGAGTAGACTTGGATAGAGTGCCTGTAATTCGTGACTTGGGAATATTACTTGATTCTGCATTTACCTTTTGTCCACATATAGACTATATAACTCTCAGGGCTAATAAAATGCTGGGTTTTATAATTCGTTTGTTAAAACCGTTCCACAAAATTTCAACCATGATCTTACTTTATAATGCCCTAGTCAGGAGTATACTCGAGTATGGATCTACCATCTGGTCACCTCAATATTCTAGCCACATTGGCAAGGTGGAATCAATACAAAAACGTTTTGTTAGGTACATAAGTATTAGGTCTGGAATACGTAAATTAATTCCAGAATACATAGATAGAATGCAACATTTTGATCTCATGAGTCTGGAAAAGAGGCGTGTATTTAACGACTTACTAATTTTATACAAAATAGTTAATGGTCTTATTGATGGAAATATGATTTCTTACTTTAACTTCAAACTGAATAAACATATACGCAGACAACCACGCCTCTTTCATCTACCAAACACGTCACTCAATGCTTCTTTCAATAATCCCTTTTTGCGCATGGCTAGGTCATATAATGATTTGAACAATAATCCTAATATTGACGTTTTCTACTTGATATTTACTCGATATAGGCACCTTATTTACACTCACCTAATGGAGACAGGTACTTTGGCTGGCTCCTCATAATCACCATATTTTCTTATTAGTGCTTAGTATAATCTTGTTACCTATTTAAATGTAATCATCATATTTCTATGTGTCCATTTAATTGTATGTTTTAAAATTTGTTACTTTCTCTCTTTCTTCTTTATTTTTTTGTGAAATACTGTTTTATCAATGTTGTTACACACCTGTTATTAGTATATATACTCGCTAATGTCTTTAATTATTATTTTGTTAACTATGTATTTGTAATGGTATGTATATTGTTGGTGTGTCTTAAATAAATAAAATAAAATAAAATAAAATAATTTTACAAATAACACCATTATACCTTCATTTCTCATTGTTGAATGAAACTTTTTGTCGTCGTCTGTTTATTTAAGTATTTCCGGAGGGTTGCCGTTGATAGATTACTTTCCTACTCCGGCAGTTCTCTAGCCAGTCTCTGCTACGCATTCAAAATTGTTTTCTTCCTCAATCTTGTATTTCATAACGACAAAGAGCTATTGTCGTTTTTTTTGCATGTTTCCTGTATTTATATTTATGCCATAGAGCAATTTATAAAATAGCCTTATAATGATATTATTTTTCTTCCTTGGCAGGTTCAAAAATCTAATAGCGAAGTATTAATAAATAAGACATTATACTACCAGCGTGATCAGCAGATGGACCTAGATGTCTCAGAGCGTAGACATGTAGTGCTCCGTAGGCTAACTGAAGGCCAGTCGACAACAGATGGGCGAGGAAAGCCGCGCCGCACACGATCCATCTGTAATGGGGCATAATTTGTAATTTGAGGTAAACATCTTATTGTAATTAGAGGGTCATTAATTGTTAAGCGCTCTGATTTATTAATACCTGTTTAGCAAGTAATATTTAACGGTGAAAGTTGAGCAAGTCCGTTTCAATTTGAATCTCTAGCCACGCGGAGCGCGCCCGCCTCCTTGCGGTCTCGGTTTGGGAATCTGGGCTCTGGTTGCAGGCACTTCCGTCTGCCAATCTAGGCACACTCCTGGATTCTTCAACATTCCGGCTAGCTACATGCTTGCGTCTGGGCGCTCAGTGCTATATGCCTCATCGCTGCCAATGTGGTGACGCCGTCGATCCCCTAGGCCACCATGGACTCTCCTGTCAGAGAAGTGCAGGCAGAATAGCTAGGCACGCCGACCTTAACGACATCATACGTCGGTCTCTTGCCAGCGCCAATGTTTCAGCCCTTTTGTGAACCAAATGGGTTGATGCGGGACGATGGTAAGAGACCCGACGGCATGACTTTGATTCCCTGGAAGATGTCCGTCACATCTTCCAGAGACCATGAATAAGGCCGGCGGTGCTGCTACCTGTGCCGAAGGCCTCAAGCGGCGCAAATATAGTAACCTCGACAGCAGTTACATATTTGAGCCGTTTGGGGTAGAGACATTGGGTCCATGGGGGCCTGCTGCTCATCGTATTTACCGCGGTATTTGTAAGCGCCTGATCGAGGCGTCGCGTGACCAGAGGGCTGGCGAATACCTCGCTCAACGTATAAGCATAGCTATACAGAGAGGTAATGTCGCCAGCATTCTGGGCACGCTACCAATTGGCAGCGACCTTGATAGGCTAGCCTATTTATAAGTATTTTTTTGTTTAATTGTTTTCTTAAGTTTTAGTTATTAGTATTTCATTATTTAGTTTAAGTCTTTTAGTATAGGTTTGTTTTAAAGTATAATAATCTGTAAGTATTAGGAGTAATGCGCAAAGTCGGCTTATTCGGCTAGTCTTTTTTAGAAATTTATTATCTACTAGCTGCCCGGCGTGACTTCGTTCGCGTGGTGTCTAGGTTATATTATCGACTGCAGCGCCATCTGCCGGGCTGATTTGTGAACCATCCAGGGCGCCACCCAAACGCATACAAAATAATTCATTAAAATCGGTCCAGCCGTTTAGGAGGAATTCAGTGACATACACACGTACAGTACAATTATCCATATCGACTCTATGTATGTCTTTATATTATGTCAATTAAGTAAACAGAATAGGATTCTTATAAATGAGATTAGTTAACGTTTGTTTACATCTCTGTATCTGATTTGTATACGATATTAATCATATGGCCGCGGCCGAACTCAATATCCGCAATATAGATTCGTTTATCGAGATGAGATCGTTTCGTAATGTCGGTACTTATCTGATTCCTATATTCCCTCGGTGATGGTAAATTTAATGGAGAAATTCAAGATTCGTGATCACGCGTTGTGTTTCTTGTCAGACCATTTATCTGCCACCGCCGACAGGTTATGACGTGTTATGTGTGTGACTAGAACAGCTCTTGGGCATAATGTTGTCACTCGACTGGGAATTTATATACATACATACAGTTGTTATGTATGACCCTTTTATAGGTGTAACAATAACAACGCTATCTAAGTATAGTACAACGATAAGCAATCAATCTCCATTTAAATTGTTACTCAAAGAGTCGATATAAATATCCTAAATTTTATTTTGTTTTTATAGGTTGGGCGGGCTGCGGGTCGTCAAATACAACATTAACATCGCAGAAGATTGGGTTTATTGCTGAACCGATATGACGTGACGCCCTCCCAGGAGAACAGTTAAAATGAGTCCAATATAACAAGTGGATGGATTTACTGGTTTGAATTTAAAAAAGGAATAGTAAACCACAAACAGATAATACCGAGCAAACCCTTATCGAGAGATTTTATATAATAGCCACCTTGCCCAATGCCCACCCTTAGGTATAAAATACGGCATACTATTTCTGGCAACCCCTTACGAGGCGTCAGAGACCCATCTGCGGTAGGTCACTTTCTGGACACATTCTGGACAAATGGTAGTGATCACTCACTACCATTTGTCCAGAATGGTACCGGAGCTGATAGAGTCGCTTCCCACGCGCACCTTACTAGCTGCGCCCGCGCTAGCTTACGCAAGCGCAAGCACCAAGATAATACCACAGATAATACCGAGCAAATAAAATATGAGTTAATAATACTAGATGAAATTCACATTAAAGGGTATAGAAAGAAATTCACGAAAGCTGCACAGCTTATGGATGATAGCCATCAGGGCGTGTACTATAAATAAAGTAACCATCGTCCCCAGTTTCCTTAATTTACAGCTCATTGTAGGATTCGTGAAGCGCGGTGTTACAAGCGTCTAAAGGCTGAATAAAAATAAAAGGTTTAAATGTTAGAAGGTAAAATAGTTTACCCCCATCCACCCTCAGGATAGAAATGGTGCTTAATGGCGCGTGTGTCGAGCTCACGCCGTCGTAGAGCTGGCACAGTCCTGTGGAGGGACCGCAACTCGCGCTCACGCAGCGCGCCTCCAGAAGATTCTTCCTCGCCGTCAGGCCAACCGTCTAGAAGTACAACAAACGCTATAAGCGCACCCTGGGAACTTCACGCGAACTACCTAATTTAATTATCTACGCTATGAATCACAAGCAGTAAGTGGTGAGGCCATCGGTCGATGGGCAGGGAAACGATCAGTAGTAACTACTAATTCGCGGGGGTGAGTGTCCCTTCTTTTCGTAGTAAAAGTTAAGTTAAGTTTCTATATTTTGCTGTAGCAACTAGAACCTTGTAAGGTTCTAGTTTTGTGCACTTATCACCATAAACCTTAACGCTTCATCATCATTTACCTCCAAATATTATTCAATGTCAAGTATACTTTCTGCATAACCACGTTTTTTTTTGTTATTTCTATCTAAGTGTTGGCAAATTACCTAGCTTTCGTGAAGTATTCCTATTCAATAACAAGCTTTGGCCTAGCTTTTCTATTAAATATCACTGTAGGTATACAATTTCTAGGTCACGTCACGATTATAAATGTTACAAATATAAATTGGTTCCATCTACAATTACAAAACTTATTACTTTACAGTTTGGAGTAAGTTTAAACAACAACCTCGTTGTTTGTTTTTACAGTTTGTCTGCCACCTGGTGTAAAATTGCTCCAGTTTTTTATGTAATGTTTTGTGTGAAGCGTCGGAAATTTTCCTGCTATAAGTAGGTACTCACAGTAAGTGGAAGTCAGTACCTTTGAGTGATTTCAATTTTCTATTACGACTAGGGTTGGATTGGTAAAACGAAATGTAATCACCAAAATGCTTTTTAAATTATATTTATGAATTTGTATGATTCTTTATGACTCGTTTTTTTTAAATAAAGTCCTTATGAATCGTAACAAAATTATAAGAAGAAAATGTATTGCACCATGATTGCACCCTTTTTATTGAGGTTCCAACCCCGTCATCTAGCACCGTATCATAGTACTGGATTGTTTCTTTTCTACACGCTTCTATCCAAAGATTTACTATTATTGCGGAGTTCCTCTTAATGGTCGTGATTAAGCAACATTTTTATAATACATAAATCTTTCCTCTAGACAAAACAATGGGAATGATGACTGTTAAGGTTTCGCACCTATGTACGAAAAGTGGGGTATTTCCAATCTTTATTTGTGGGGAATCGTTAAAAAGAGCTTTAAAAATAAATATATTGCTAGGGCTATTTCTTATACAATTTACAAATCTATATATATATATATCTATTAATATTTCTATCAAAAGTATATTTATAAAGAAAGAAAGAAAGAAAGAAAAAATCATTTATTACTTACAGCTTCAAAATAGACAAGAATAAGTTTTTAAATGTAAAAATAAGCAGTGTGTAAGGAAAGGGAATAAGCCTCTTTGTAGCAGATTTACTTAAATGCTACCTATTTGAGTGCTGGATAAGTTTGTTATTGAAGGCGTTTTAAGCTTATCTGAAACTAAAGTACGAGTTACAGCGTGAGTTTCAATACAGTAACGTTAGATAGATACTCCTTAAGATCAGGACTTTGACTGTTTAGAATCGAAAACTTGTTTTGTGTATTTAGCTCATAAGCCTTAGACTTATTACGTGAAAACTTTGATCTAAAAATCGAAACGTAGAGGTATATCTAAGACATAAGTACGAAAGTTAACATGGTAGAAATAAGATAAAAAAAATATTAAGACTGCAACAGTAACTCATCGTAAAATGAGGTACCTATATAAGATTGTATTGAAGGATAACCGCTCCTTTAAAACATCCGCTAATCGTCGACAATCGTTATACATTTTGAAAAGCAATGAAACGCCCTGTAGCATTCCAACAGTGGTATCTTGTAATCTTACCATAATGTGGTAAGCAAGTGTAGCTGGTGGAGTAGGGATGTCGGCAGCGGCAGCGCGGCGGCGGGGCGCGGGGCGGCGGCGGCGGCGAGGCCGACGGCGACGGTGACCACCAGCCCGGTTCCATCAGCCGGCCATGGCTGCACCCGCACCCGCACCCGCACCCGCAACCGCGCCCCCGCCCGCGCTACCTGCATAATATAAAACATCAAATTAGCTACAAACTCCCTATTTCTATTATGAAAACTACAGGATCATAAAATGAATGGAATAGAAATTCTAGTTGAATAAATATACCAACGGAGCATAGGTTCACGGACGCACATTACTATCATACATATGTACCTACACCGTATGTATTGCTAACATTAGAAAATTGAAATAATTATAATTAAAATAGCAGAACCTGAGTCTCAAAACAATAGACGACCATTTTTACATATTTAGAACACTGGAACACCACAATCGCTTTTTAGGGTTCCGTAGCCAAATGGCAAAAAACGGAACCCTTATAGATTCGTCATGTCTGTCTGTCTGTCTGTCTGTCTGTCTGTCTGTCCGTATGTCACAGCCATTTATTTCCGAAACTATAAGAACTATAATGTTGAAACTTGGTAAGTAGATGTATTCTGTGAACCGCATTAAGATTTTCACACAAAAATAGAAAAAAAACAATAATTTTTGGGGGTTCCCCATACTTAGAACTGAAACTCAAAAAATTTTTTTTCATCAAACCCATAAGTGTGGGGTGTCTATGGATAGGTCTTCAAAAATGATATTGAGGTTTCTAATATAATTTTTTTCTAAACTGTATAGTTTGCGCGAGAGACACTTCCAAAGTGGTAAAATGTGTGTCCCTGTAACTTCTAAAATAAGAGAATGATAAATCTATAAAAAATATATGATGAAAACTATATATATAAATATAGGTGGAAACTTCCACCGAAAATTGGTTTGAACGAGATCTAGTAAGTAGTTTTTTTTTAATACGTCATAAATTGAAATTAATATCAAATACTCAGGTCTATACTACCATTTACTTATATACCTACAGGTTTGTACGGAACCCTCGGTGCGCGAGTCTGACTCGCACTTGGCCGGTTTTTTATACTAGGTTCTACCGCTGTAATTATTTGGGAAAACCACGGCGGGAAACTGTAATCTCAATAAACTATTGGTTTACGTGTCGGTATTTTTTGTACTTGATGGTAGGTAATACTGAGAATATGTAGGCTTAGATCGAGAACTGTAATTATTGCCAGGCACGTAATAGCTTAATTATGGTGAAATTGCCTATTACCCCAATAGCTAAGCAAGGTAGATCTAACGTAATCAGAGTTCCCAAGTTTAAGAGCATAGAGCATGTTATCACGGATACTAAAACTATGGCAAGTTCACAGCTTTCGTAAGTTTGTTGGCATAGCCTAGCATCTGGCATACATAGGAGTTAGACAACCAGTCTCATACTATTGATAGAGGTAGCATTAGGATACCTACATCACTGACCGAATGAAGGAATTTCTCTTTCAAAATCTTCAGGCGACCGACAACAAAACAAGATGAATGGCTTGTACCTTACAAAACGAAAAGAAAAAATATCAAAACATTAGACACGTATTTTTTCTTTTGACAATATACAAAAAAATACGAAGATATGGCGTGTTGAGGTTTCGCGTAACGTCACGGTGTGGCCACGTCACACTTTTTACTAAAAAGTGACACTCCCGCATTTTGACGCGCTTTATCTTGATTTGGTAAATAAATATGCGTGCAGGTAGGTTAGGTAGGTACCAAGATGTTTGACTAGATAGTAAGTCAAAGTAGCCAACGAAAACTAAAAAGAAAGATAAATAATGGAACGAATGAATATTGTACTTCATTACGCATAAAACCTTGGCGCCAGACGACAATCGTGACTTTTTAATGAAACGCTTAATCGTTATGAAACGACTGATGGAAAACTGAGAGCAATTATCTTAATACGTTACGAAGCAACCGGATAATTGGAGTGTTGAGTCCAGATAACTTGATAATAACGATACGTATAATAGAGGAGATGGCAGCAGCAGCTGCATTATCGGAATTAAAAACTCCAGATATGAGCTTATACGTGTACTATCTACCATCTAATCACGTTCCGGATAAAGAGCTTTCATATCGTTGTTAATATATCGTACATGTAACACACACACACTTACTTTAGAGCAAAATAAAATAGCTTTTGTAAAAATATAGGTCCAGCTAATGAGCTGAAACTATTTAAGGGCAGGTTCGGTACAAAAATCTGAAAAACATTTTCTTCAGTGACCATATTATTGTTCAAAGTTATTGCGTATATATGCGTATTAAATAGTTTTATTACCTTCTAAATAAAAATGTATGGGTCAGCAGCTTTTTTATTTTATGTAACATTGATGTATGAAACTTCCCTGATAGGTAAGTAGTACATTGATTTTGTTACATGTATTTTGCCATCCGTCTGTCTGTCACAGGGCTGTATATCCCTAATCATATTGGCCAGTTTAACTTTTCATACAACAACAGTCTTTCAACATTATTGTAAAAAAAAAAAAGTTCACTCCTCTTGCTCAATAAATCCGTAATTGTAGCCGTTTATTCCGATCTGTTACCCAGGTTACCCTAGAGAATTCACCCTATGGTGAATTCTGGGAAACGTACGTCTGAGAAGTGACCCTAAGCTGGGTGAATAATAGGAATGTTTTTCTATACACACTTCCAATTTATCACCTCGATAATGTACACTTCACTAGAGTTTTTCCAATACACTTATTCCATCAGCATTACGTAAAATGTTGACAAGATTAACTATACAAACTTTTGGTCAATTTTGGGTTGAAGTAGTAAATGTAATCGAAAAATATAATAATAAAATCTATTCTACGATTCAATTATAAAAAAATACTCGGATATATGTTTCCCAGAAATCAGGAAATCACCTTAGGGTGAATTCTTTAGGGTAACAGATAGGAATAACCGATTGTAGCGTATCAGAGCGAGGATAAAATAGCACATTTTTCACTAGGGGATAAACTTGTGGGGATAAAGTGATTTTGTTTTTTAATTTTTGTCTGTTAAAAACGAAAAAGTCTTTATTCATAAATAGAATAATCATGAATAAAAACTCGACATATTACTGTTTCAATAAAAAAGAAGAAATTTTTATTTTTGAAAATTGAAGTAAGCTATCTATATGGTAAAATGCGTGCATGCGTTGCGGCTACAGAAGACGCGCAATATCTTTAGAATTTTTCTCCAACTACAAATTGAATTGGTGACCTTAATTTATTTGTACAACAGTGAAAATGTCATCATCTAGTGAGAATGGAGACCATAATATTATTTATATTTAGAGAGGCAACATATTTTCAATATTGTACTGGATTATTTTATTTTCCCGCAATCGTAGTAGAGTGTAACACACGGCGCTAAAAATACATTATAACTCGGTTTCTGTTTATTCCCTCGCTAGCGAGGGAGTAAGTAGCATATAACAATCTATCTACTATTAAAAAAACTATAGTCTGCGGTCACATCCTTGTTATGCGATTCCGATATCACTTGGCCGGTTTTTTAGTAGTAAATTGTTTTTTTAGACTTATTTAAAAAAGAACAACGCAGGTTTTGGTTATGTATGTGCAATTGTGCATGTCGGAATATTGTTGCTATAAATGTGGTGTGGTGTTAAGTAGTAGTAGATATTAGGCGACACATACACATACTTTGAAATGAGTTAGATTTTCTGTGGCTCTCCCTAGGGAGTACAGCATGGGGTTCTACAAGAAGGGTGTCAAGAGATATTTGCAGTGTCGTGGCAACGCGCGAGTGATACCCCTGGTATTGCAAGCATCTGGACTACGTTAACTGCTTACCATCAGGCGGGATGTAAGTATGCTTGTTTTCTGCCTTAACGCAGGATAACAAAAAATGTATGTACAGTGTATGTTGTTACCTAGCACAGGCGCACCGCTCCACGCCTTCGCTGACACTGTAAACGCTGCCGCGCCGCATCCGCCGCTCAGTGGCCGCGCGCGGTGTCAAACACCCAGTCTCCGCATCCTCTGTCACCCACTACCAGTACACCGACCGTACCATACTCCAGATACTGCTGTATTCACCCACTACGTATGGCCGATATCCGCATTATCTAGCATCCGTTGCGAGTCCACTGCGCGAGTTTCGGCATCCTCTACGCGAGTCCGTTACGTGCACTTCACTATTGTATACTCAGTAACACTTGGTTCAATAACATTTTTTTACCTGTGAAAAGAGAGAGGTATCTTAATTTATCTTATATAATCACGTATATTTTCTTTATACAAATAAACATGTAAGTTTTGTCTTCAAACTGGTCGAAGATCGAACTAGTTATATAGGTATGTGGGGTAAGTAAATAAAAGAGCTTTGAATAACCGCATTACAATGTAGCCTTTCTAGGATCTTCGAGTTTGGCGAAATCCTATTTTATCCCTTTGCGTCCCAAAAGGAACATTTGTACGAAATTCCATACGGCTTGGGAGATACGGTGATGAATGAGGTAGTGGGCTTCCCTTTTTAGATTTACGCGTAAAAGGAACCTATTTTCTATTTAAAGCATAGTAAAGATATTGGAAAATTATGTATCTTTCGCAATTCAAAAATTGCCATTCGTTAAGAACAATATGACTCGACCATCGAAATAATAATAATACATTTATGTATTTTCTCTATCATGAAAGGTTTCTTATGAATTAAAATTAGTCAACATATTTTCTGAGACAGTCTCTCACAAAAGTGATTAGTATAGGTCTTGTATAGGTATACGCCTCAACGATTTGTCTTTAGGATCGCACTTGGTCAGTTTTTTTATGTTTAGTTTTGTTGTTTTATGAACGAATTCTGTTCGTTTGTGGCTCGGGTCGTGATCGTTTCGCGTAGCGTGGACCACCATAAACTTATATTTACAAATCGTTGATGTCACTATATCACCATTGACATTTTATTACCTGCGTTTATCGAGCCACTGTTCTGTAATTTTTCTTCGTATTTAGGTACTCTATCAATTTTCTTGATTGTGTGAATAGAAACTAACTGAGCTTTGGAATACGATAACTTTTAACAACTTGATTGATTGATGATTGTCGATGATTAAGTTTATAATATATGTAAAATAAACAAAACTAAAAATAAAAAAGAATGAAAGAAGAAATAAGGTTACTAATAAGTAAGAATTAAGGTTTACCGTGATGTTAACGTCTTTCAAAACAATTGCCAGAATACTCGCAACTTATATTCGCAATACTATAATACAACTCTAGCAATATACCTACTAATATTACTTACACAAATTACACACTATACGTCATGTAGGATTAGATTTAATGCGTCGTGCGTTATTTGTTCCCAAAGAGTACGTGTAGTATGGGGCGTTAGCTGAATTACAATTTGCATTCAATGTGATATGGCACGAAGCGAATTCAGATAGATCGCGAGTTCGACTATACGAACTGAAATAGGGTTATTGGGTCGGAAATACATAATCAACCTTCAGATAATGTGGTTTATTAAACTATTGTTGAATATGAATGAACTATACTAGAGATTAGTCTGATAATATAAGGTCCTAATAAATTAGTGAACAACCTTGGGGGGGATGAATGTATGGGTCATTAGTAATCAAAAAATAATATTAGAAAAAAAATCCGTGGGAAAATAACAAAATTCCGAAATTGAACTTAATATCAGTACAAAGTATTAATTTAACCATTTATCTACAATAATAATTGGTATAACACATTATTTATAAATTAAAAAAAAACAATTTAATAACATTATTTTATTAATTGAATCATCTTCATACAATTCCAAATAGGCGCCATAGGCAAGGCGGCGGTGAGCGGCGCGTGCACAAAGTAAACAAATAATGATGCCGCCGTGACGTGCCGAAAAAGAAGCTTAGGCACAACAAACCATGCCGAAAGGCGATCTCTCCACGAATCCTGTGCATTTACGCACCCCGCGCCCCGCTCGCGTCGTTGCTTGCGGAAGACTCGGCACGCGACACGATTCAGTGTCCACTAAGCAATTATTGGAAACATACCACTTTACGAGCTTTTCATTGCACATTAAGTTTTATTTATTTATTAAACAAAATGTCTACATCACAATCACAATGCCTTACAGGTATTCAAATCAAGAATACCTGAACATGGTTTTGTGCTACGAACAGAGCAGTTACAACATGTTAACTGCAGCAGAACTGTATTGGGAGAGATTCGGTGTCCGGCCGGGCCCGAGAACCATTTTGCGAGCAGTGCAGCGTCATCGTGACTGGGGAACCTTCAGACCAGTGAGAGAGAGATGCCGGGCGGCCTCGTCATCCACCTAGGATCGAGGAGGCAGTATTGGATTTCTTCCGGGATAATCCCGAGGCCAGCACGATGGATGCATCCATCGTGTTTGGGGTCAGTGATGTCTACGTGTGGAGGCTGCTCCGAGATGAGGGACGACATCCTTACCATTTCACCCGAGTTCAAGAGCTGGAAACGACGGATTACCAACCCCGCGTTAATTTCTGCCAGTGGCTCCTAGAGGACATAACCAGGAATATTTTGTGGACGGATGAATCGACGTTTACCAGAGTTGGTTTATTCGATCAACACAACGCTCATTATTGGTCAGTGGAAAACCCGCGAGTAGTGAAACCGGACCATTTTCAAGTCCGTTTTAGTGTTAATGTGTGGGCTGGACTCCTCGGTGATCAACTATTGGGGCCAGTGTTTTTAAACCGTTTGAATGCAGAGACCTACGTGGACTTATTACGTAGTGATGTGTCGCGTATGCTGGAACGAGTACCGCTCGTTCTGTTGAGAAACTTTTATTTCCAACACGATGGATGTCCAGAAGCCGTACTCCGAGTTCAGGTACCTAATAAAAGTTTTTTTTTACTGTGTAAAAGCCTACGGTCGCAAGAACGCTTTCTACGCGCGCGTTATTTTTAACGTTATGTAGGTATAAAAAGTTTAAATACTCCGACGTAAAAAAGCGTCAGCGTGCGAACACGTAGGTATTAGAGATAGAGAGTCATACGTTCTATTATCTGAAAATAACGCGCGTTGAAGATTGAAAAAGCGTTCGTGCGAACGTAGGCTTAGTCCGTAGGCTACGGTAACCGCTTACCATCAGGCGGGCCGTATACTTGTTTGTACCTTAGTAGTATAAAAAAAATGTTTAGGCCTGAGTTTGACCGCTATCTCACTATGGTATGTGATGATGTGGCCAAAGGTCGTAAGCAAACAAAAGCCTTAGAAGGATCTGACTCTGTGCAGTGGTCGGAAACCACCGACAGGTGCTTGACCACAGGTTTTCAACTTGAGTGTGGAAGCCAGCCAAGTGGGTACCTACCTACTACTCGATACTATGGTTATCTCTTTTTAAGCCTCCTGATGATAAGCTGTTACCGCAGCCATATGGACGCTTGCAACACACGAAGCACCGCTCACGCGTTACCGAACTTTCCCCCCTCCCCAATGAGCTCTGGCGACCTTACTCACGCGCAAGAACACAACTTTACACGACATAAAGTTATTTGGCTGCGGTATTCTGTAAGGTGGAGGTACTTCCTTTCCTTCACCGAAAGCGGAAGCCAGCCAAGTGGGTACCTACTACTCGATATCTACTATGGTTATCTCACGATGTTTCCTTCACTTAAAGCTCGGCTCATTGTAGGATTCGAACCTGGGACCTTAGTTTCGGCATCTGATGTCACTACCACCGAGCAATCATCGCTTTACAAAAGTGAGGTCTCCCTAATTCTTATTGTATGCTGAGTGCATAGTGTTAAAATTTTGTTTTCTTTGTCTAGACCTCGTCTACGGCAACGACGGCCATCTGATACGGTCCGAGCGAATGCTCCGACGGCGTATCAAGCGCGCGTTCCGGGTGATGCGGAGAGACCAGGAGACCCTGTGGCGAGTCGCCGGCCACGTCCACCGACGAGCAACAGCATGCATCCAGCAAAACGGACTTTATGTACAGCAATTGTTAATGTAAATTATTGTAATTAAATGTGTAGGTAATAAGAAGATTAAGGTAAGGGGTTCTACTGCGTATCTTTGGTGGTAATCGTAACGTCGACACCCAAGGTACGCGATAGCTCCGCAGGTAAGGTTGAAGTTTCATCTGGTAAAATTAGTTGGTATGGTAAGGGGCTCTACCGCGTATCTTTGGTGGTAATCGTAACGTCGACACCCAAGGTACGCGATAGCCCCGTAGGTAAGGTTGAACTTTCATCTGATAAAATTAGTTAAGGTTATTTAAATGTGTAGGTAAAATGGTTGTTATGGTAAGGGTCTCTGCCGCGTATCTTTGGTGGTATTCGTAACGTCGACACCCAAGATACGCGATAGCCCCGCAGGTAAGGTGTAATAATGGTAAAATCTGTTGTAATGTAAGGTGATTCAAACTTAGAAACACGCCAAGTTTTGTTAGAACTTGTCCAAATTTACAATTGTCTAACTTTATCACATTCCTGTTTTACTGATCATTATTTCATAGCAATAACTTGCCAGTCCAAAGCCTGGTAAAGTGTGATGGAAATTTTGAATCACATACAATTACTTGTTTGTAGGTAGGTACCACAGATTACAGAACAAAAGGCAGTTAAGAGCGCCCGGAACACGGGAGTGAGGCCAAAAAAGCAAATACAAATTGAAAAACACATACGTAGCTGGTATTCGCTTTTGAGTTTGTATTTGCTTTGTTTAAACAAAGTTTATTAAAAAGAAAGTGTTTTTCGTTAAATAATTTTCTTTAAACAAAGCAGATACAAAATCAAAAGCTAATACCAGCTATGTGTTTTTTTTTTTTCAATTTGTATTTACTTTATTGGCTTCACTCCCGTGTTTCGCGCGTTCCATCTGCTTTGTTCTTTAATCTGAGGTAGGTACCTACATTTTGTATTTTATGAATGTTTTTGATGTTTTACTGCAAGTTTTTTTATTACCTGTATTTGACTACAATCTCACCATGGTAACCGATGATGAGGCGGATGCTGGGAAGACCACAAAGCCTAGAAAGCACTGGCTCTCAAGTACAACTTTCTGAACACACCGGTAGGTACTTGGCGACAGATGTTAAACTTGAGGGTGGTAGCCAGGCAGGCAGGTACAGTTCTACATAGTATCCTGCCCTCTTAGATCTCGGATGAGTAAAAGACTTACGAATTTACGTGCCATATGAAGCACGGTATAAGCTGGAGTTGAAATACCACTAAGCGGTCACCCATCCGGTACCGTCCTCGCCAGTGATTACTTAACTTTACCTATTAATTATGAAACGGTTAATCAAGCTAGACCACGAGGTTTTACTTTTGATTATGTGGAACTTTTTATTTATTATTATGATCTTTTATGTCAAATGTTCTTGCAATTATTGTTTAATAGGTACCTAGGTGGGTAGGTAGGTACTTTTCTTTCTTAGCGTTTCTTTAAACATTATAATTTAAGCATTATTTTAAACCTAAGTAAAGTTACATGTACCTACTATTATTTATTCTGTAGTATAAAGTACAAAGCCTGGTAAAGAGTAAGGTTATACCTAGCTTCATTTTGATGAATGTGTTTAACTGTAGGTAGTTTATTTTATTCGTTTTAAAAATAAAATTTTATACCTAATTAATTCGTTTTTAACCGACTTCAAAAAAAGAAGGAGGTTCTCAATTCGGTTGTATGTTTTTTTTTTTTTTTTTTTTTTTTTTTTTTATGTTTGTTACCTCATAACTCCGTTATTTATGAGCCGATTTGGAAAATTCTTTTTTTGTCTGGAAGGGTACACTTCCCGTTTGGTCCCATTGTCATCAGATCAGGATTTGATTAATTCTTCGTGTACTTTGAAGTCGGTTTAAGTTTTTTGTAAAACAGTCCAATTATTATTATTTATTGTAGAATAATACTAAGCCTGTATAAATTAAAGTTGAGATGAAAACGAGAGGCCGTATTAGGTTCACCGCTCATTTTAACAGCACGGCTACGCCTCGGCATTTACCTTGCCATGCAAGTGAGGGCTTTAAATCGTATGCGTTAAAGTAAATTTTATAATGACTAGATAAAAAGCGCGCTTGCCGCCATAAGCCACTAGTCCTGCTGACCACACGCTTCCAGCGAGCGGTCCGCTCCCTTGCTGCGTCACGCCAGCATGACCTGCATTTGAGGCGTTGCCGGGCCGTTGCTGCAATGGAGCGGTGCTGACATAGTGAGCGATAACCCTTATGGTTACGTACCTACCTAGTAGACGTAGTTTCGGTCACAGACGCTACGGTCTACCTGCGAAGGTAGACCGTAGCGTGTGTAGGGACAGTTCGGTATACCGGAGCGGTCTTCAGTACGTTCCGTACGGTGTCACTAGAAAGAATTGATTTTCGATACTGCTCCGGTTACCTGCGCAGAGGTAGACCGTAGCGTCTGTGGCCGGCATTAGTTAGGTCAAAAAACCGTCATAAGTGCCTATTAAACTGAATAAATGGCTTTCGACATTGCTAAGTACCTCGTACCTACCTATCTTTGCCCCTATACAATTACAAAATACAATCTTTATTTAGTGATCTAATAGGTAGAAACCTAGTCAAAACTTTCCAAGCTTAGTCTGGGTGTGTATTGCGTTGAACGCATAATGGTGCGTCCATGCTAAGCGAAGCGAGCACGAGCCGAGCCACGAACGATCCTACAACGAGCACGATGCGAATTCCTTTATTTATGAAAAAACGGACAATCGCGCTTGTTCGAGGCTCGCAAGTCCATCCACGCTACGCGAACAACGAACTAATCCTAGGCCCCGATTCTCGCATCTTCGACATAAATGCCGCGTAGACATTTACCAAAAAACGTGGCGGATATCTTAAAAATTCTATACGTTTTGACCGCCAAGTTTTTCGCCAAATGGCTATTCGACATCGATGTCGAAAGCGCGAGAATTGGGGGCCTAGTCGTTCGTAGCTCGGCTCGCGACCGGTTCGCGTAGCGTGGGTGCACCATAATAGCACACACCTAATCTGCGTAGGTACCATACTGACAACTGCAAAAAGACAAACCTTTTAGACAGTAGGTACTGTCTAAAAGGAGAGCTCCCCATTATTACAGTTACTTATCTGTTATAATGGGGAGTTTAAAATTTGGATGTTGGAGGTAATCTCCAGAACTGAAAATTCTACGACCTACAAAAGCAAGCTACATTTATTCCCGAGTTAGTTACGTTACGTTAGGTTAGTCTACGTACCTAGTTAGATATCTAGGCAGCAACATAGCTGCTCTCACTTACCTATTCTTTAGCTAGCTCAAATCACGCACAATGTACCTACCTACTGCTATTGCATTTTGAGTAGGTATGTAATATCTCTCCCTCCACTGTAGCTTTTTTTTCTACCAGACCTCTGTTCTCAATCTCTTATCACATCATCATGTGGCCGGTAGTAAGCACACCGTTATGTGCTTGGTGACAGACTTTCAATTTGAGCCAGGCGGGTAAGTAAGTAGGTACTAATAGAAAGTACCTGGTCCACCCTCGTGCAATGGTTTCCTCACGATGTTTTCTTTCACCGAATCTTCAAGCGTGTGATCTCGGTCACTCACACTGTACTTACTTATGTATACTTACGTAGTATCTCTAGCCACTCGGTAGGCATTTAGCTGTGCTCACAGCAGCAGCGTGGGATTCATTTCGGATTTCAAACTTATAAAAAACTTTGTAAGGCGTAATAATTCAATGGTTGGAAGTAAATAATGTAAATGATAGGAGAGATAGGAACCTATTTTATTATAAGTAAGTAACTAGGTAGGTACCTACTTAGTTATTTGATATTTTTGTAAAATGTATTATCAATTAGGAATTAGGTAGGTATTATCGGTTAAATAACTTTTCAATTAGTCTTATTGACGTATTTTATTAGCGCCGACTTTGTGATAGGTAGGTAGGTAGGTAGGTATACATTCGGAACGTGTTAATTATAATAAAGACATTTAATGTAGGTACCTACCTAGTAGTAGTACCTAGTACGTTCCATGTTCATGCAAAATAAAGATATTGATTGATAGGTAGGTAGGTAAGTGATTACCTAAGCCTAATTTACCTAGGGTAAACATACCGGCTATCGACCAGTTAAGCGACTTGTTGACTTCAGAGTTGATTTCTATCATGATGCTGTACTCCAAGACATTTCATAAAATTTTCATTTCATCCTACTATAGTCTAGTTTCATAAAACCTAACGTTCATAGACGTATCAGTGATACATAATTTAAAAAAAAAATAACTTCGTAAAAATAGCAAATATACCGGCTATCGGCCTTTTCACTCAGTTTTCGTCCACCAGTGCACTGGTTAACGGCCACCTAATTTACGGTAGAAAAACTACTCTTATTCAATAGATCATAGGGTTTATACTAGTATGAAAGTAAAAAATGAATAAATTCACAAAAAGCGGTATAAGAGGTGGGATATAATGGGATATTTTTACTCTCTTCTATGAATTAAGTAACAGATTAAAATCTCGATTCAAACAAATAACTACTTTTAGCTTTAGCATCAATGAAAATGACTTAACACAATCATATATATCACAACTTAACAAAAAATATGAAATTCTATGCCCGTAAGTATACCGAGACTTCACAAGCAACTAAAATAGATACTAAGATAATTTGCCGTGTGGTTCTCGGCATAGAATAGGGCCAATCCTTCCAATCCTGAGGGTGTTGTAAAAGGCGACTAAGGGAATACACCAGGGGACGGGCAGCAGCGTCCATCTGTGATACGTCATCACTACTGCGATCACCAACCCGCCTGCCAAGCGTGGTGATTACGGCAATACCTCTCTACTTGACAACACAAACACAACTACGGCCTCCAGTCCTGGCAGCCCCGATAACCCGGGCTACGGTAACGGTAAGGCAGGGGTGCTAAGAGTCTCCGGCAGAGATCCGGCTACCAACACCGACGACTGGACCTGGTAACATACAATACACGGACTCTGGAACGTAACGGAACGAGGAGAAGCTCATTGAGCTGGAGGAAGATGTGGACAGGTTGCGCTGGGATATAAAGGGATTATCAGAAGTCCGAAGAGAGGAGGAGGACTCGATTATCCTTAAATCCGGTAACCTGTTCTACTACCGGGAGGGTGATACCTCTCACAGGGTGGTGTTGGGTTTATTGTCCGCAAGCCCCTCATCAAGAATATAGTGAGGATAGAGTGTCTCACCGAGAGTCGCATACCTGATACTCAGAATTACCAAACGGTATTCAATGAAGATCATTCCGGTATACGCTCCGACCTCATCACACCCAGATGACGAGATATAGACATTGTATGAGGATATCTCACGAGCCATACATGCCTCTAAAACTCACTATATGGTATTGATGGGGGACTTTAACGCGAAGCTTTACATTAGGCGATGAGCTGAGAGTGGGGCATATTGGTTACAGGAACCCTAGAGGGCAACGTCTGGGCAACCGACGTCATGGAGTTGGAGGGACTATTTATGATGAACTCCTTCTTCAAAAGCTGCCGCATAGGAAATGGACCTGGAGTAGCCACGATGGATCCACCAAAAATGAGATAGACTTTATCTTGACGACAAAGCGGCAAATCTTCAGTGATGTTTCTGTGATCAGGGTTAAGACCGGCAGTGATCACCGATTTGTAAGAGGCACACTGAACCTGAACATCCAGGTGAAGAGATGTCGTCTACGCTCCGACCACCATGTGCATGTATCCAAGACCCTGAAAGCTTTCAGCTCGAACTTCATAATCGCTTCCAATGCCTGGATGATTGCGTGACGGTGGACGATACAAACAATAGGCTCTTAGAAACTTCCCATGCGTTAGGATCTAAGTTTTTTAAAACCTGTCGCACGAATATAACCCAAAAACTCTCGGATGCAACTCTCAAACTCATGAAGCGACTTCCGGCTTTCGCCAACTCAATTATCTAATCAACAATTTTGTTTTCTCCACCTGAACTAAATTTAGGGTCTGGGCCAACTTTTCTCCTTTATGAGCAACACTACCGGAAAGCCTGTCATAGTGGATCTTGGAACTCCGTAGTGCCGGCATGCTTCTCTGATGCCGCGTATATCTGAAAGAGTGGTTTTCAGTGCTTCTTCACTATAAACAAACCTTCGGGAAGTCAAAGCCATTTATTCAATTTAGGACCTAGTAGGGCGCTTATGTCGGTCAAAGCTACTGAAGTTACTACAGTTCGTAAGTCGGCCTTCAACTGAGAAGAACAGGCAAGAAAGTCAGCACTTAGTTAAATTTTTACCATTTATCCGCGGCTTTTGATGTCCTAGGTCGAAAACAGATTTATTTTTTACTAATTATCGGCCGTTATTTTTTCGAAAGGCCGGAATCAGGTGTAATTTTTACCAATTTTCGGCCGCTCTTTATTTCAAACGGCCGGAGACAGGTTTTGTTTTTACTGGTTATCGGCCGCTAAACGTTCGGTATTTTGATCGTTGATATCTTTGAAAATATGAGGTATACTGGCGGCCGGAATCTAGTTGTAAATTCACAAAATTCTAGCTGTTCACAAATATAATGGAATCTCTCTTGGTGAATTTAAGGTTTCCGCAATAAAGGCAAAGAGAAATGACGTGAATAAACCAGTTGTGCGACCACCCGGTCGATAAGTAGATTTTTAAATTAATTGTTAACGTATTGTCCGACCACCAAAAATATAACAAATTTTGAAATGTTTGATTAGTTTGGGCACTTGAATATTGAAATTAAACATGCTAAGTATACGCAAACCAAATCAATCACCAATAAACCAAAAGTAACACTTAAAAACTTACATTTGAAATTCAATCAACCTGCTATTTTTTTCGCAAAATTTTACACGCGCCAGTACATCAAATTTTGAAATAGCGACTGAGGGCTCAGTTCGCAAATTTCGAGTTCATGCCGTTGGATTATGAACCGTGAAGTTTGTCCGGAACGAATGGCGCGAAATGAGAAAGGAATGGTCTTTAACACTGTCTATTATTTGAAATAACGTGCGAAGTGGTCGATAAGGGGTAGTGGCCGGTCAACCGGTATGTTTACCCTACCTAATACCTTTCCTTCCTTACCTAATTTCTTTCTTAATAGTTTTATCATAATAACTAGGAGGTGTATACCTACTAAAATTTGAATCACACACGATGACTGGGTAACTAGGTAGGTACCTATTTATCACATTTACTAGGTACATTTTGATGAAAATGTGCTTTACTGCCTACTTTATTTTATGCGTGTTATTAATAAATTTTTACCTAATTCCGTTGAATTATTAAACACTAATTCGTTTTTGTTCATTGTAGAAGAGTACCTACCTACATACCTACCTACCTAGTAGAATAAATAAAATTTGAATGAAAACGGCAACGAAGGAGGCTCGCGCTGCTTGCTTGTTAGCTAGGTGTTCGACCTTCATAGGTATTGCCAAAACTCAATAAATTGTTTTGACTTTGGTGTCTATCCTTACCCCGATAACATGACTGATTGCAATGTTTTAGATTAGCACAGAATTCATTAGTTAGAGTAGTAGGCTACGTGAGCACAGTTCAAGCATAGTTAGTCTCTGCCTAGATAGATACCTACCGGTCACCCATCCGTATTCTGTCCTCACCGAAGATTGCTTTGCCGATGGAATAAGAACGGCAATTTTTAAGATTTTATAATAATCTTTATTCACATAAATAATTAAAATGTACACAAATGAAACGAAGTCCCTGAGTTCAGTGTGGTTCAGTGCTAGGTCTGTGGCTAGGTCTAAACCTGTCATACAGAAGTCAGTAGGCTCATTATCTAGGTATTTACATTTCGTTCCTCAACAGAACGAGGGGGACTCGTTCTAACATAGGTACGGAACACATCACTAGGTATAAGTAGGTATAAGTCCACCTTCGATATTCAAGCGGTTTAAAAATACTGGCCCTGACTCTGTCACGCAGGACTAAATAGCTCACCACTTCTCACATTAACACTAAAACGGACCTGAAAATGAAATCACAACACTTGCGCTTTTCCTGTTAAAAAAGACTCGGATAATGTCGACTCAATATCAACGCGGGGTTGATGATCTGATGTTGCCAGTTCTTGAACTCTGGTAAAATGGTACAGCTTAAGTCCCGAAGAAGCCCTAACTCGTAGACGTCACTGACCCCGAATACGATGGATGTACGTGAACTAGATGATGCTGGCCATGGGACGGCCCTGGAAGAATTCAAACACTGCCTCCTCGATCGTAGGTAGATGACGAGGATTTCGAGGCTGGTTTCTGGAACTGGCTTGATGGTTCCCCAGTCGTTCGGCCGTAGGTATACCGTACCTCTCCCTGCTCCCCAGTTCTGCTGGTACCTACTCTTGATTTGAATGAAAAGTTACCTAGTACGTGCTCGTTTTAAGGAGTACATTGAAAATAATAGTGTGTTCCCGTTTGTTAACTGACTGAGACTGAATCGCGAGCGGATGGCGGGTAGTGTGCGAGACGAAGGGCGCGCGGCGCGGCGCGGCGCCCGCCTGCGGTGGCCGTGACGGACGGCGGCTTGTGTCCTTGTGTCGGTTTCTTCTTTTGAAGTCTTGGCAGACACAAGTCGCCGCGCGGCTTCTTTGACTTGCATAGAGATGTTATTACGATAATGATTCAATTAACAAGATAATTTTTTATTTTTTTTTAAATTATTGGTTTTACCAATGATTCATTTTAGATAAATGGTTAAATTAATACTTTGTACTGATATTAAGTTCAATTTCGGAATTTTGTTTTTTTCCCACGGATTTTTTTTCTAATATTATTTTTTGATTACTAATGACCCATACATTCATCCCCCGAAAGGTTGTTCACTAATTTATTAGGACCTTATATATACAAAAAAATTTCTTCCGTGCATTAGTTTCTGAAAACCAATAAATGATTGTAAAATGAAGTCAAGACAATTTATGTTTTTTTTTAATTCGAACGTTTTTTAACGATGAATCATAATATCACTTTTATTTAAAGAATACCAACCAAACTCGAATAAATAAAGCGATATACGTACCCACCTCATCATCTACCTGCACTGCTCACAATCACTTGGGGACGGCGCAATATGTACCTACGCTTCTTCCATTCGGCTCTTCTATCTGTCATACCAGCGTTCACTCCTTTGTTACTAATATCATCTTTCATACAATCCATCTATCCTTTTCAGGCTTCCTCTTTTCGTATATCCATATTCATAACTCTTAATCACGTGGCTTTCATTCCTCCTCAACTAACATGTCCATACCATGATAAACGGTTCCATCTCAACTTTTCAACCACGGCGCTACTTCAAGCATCCCCTGATGTAATTCCTTATCTAATCCATTCTTGTCACTCCACACATCCATCTCAACATCCTCATCTCAGCTGCATGCAATTGTCTTTCATCCGTCTTCTTTACTGCTCAACATTCCGAACCATACATTAAAACAGGTCTTATCACGGACCTATAGATTTTCCCCTTTATAGGTCCGTAGGTCACATCCACGAAATGTGATTTAGTTAATAAAATAAATTTGTATTAAAGCACCTATACGGAATATTTATTAAATTTAGGTCCTGATAAGGCACTATTATGCGAATGCGCACTTATAAATGCAAGGATCTGTAGGTATTTCTGCATATGGAAATCGTTTCTAATCATGGATGGACAAACTTTTAATTCTGTGGTCTGGAATAACCTAGTCCCAGAATTAGAGTCTAAAATATGACACAATGTATTTCAAATAGTAAAATTTCTAGTGGCTTTTGCAATTATTCTGTGACATTTACATTCTTCTTAGAATTATTTACTTTGTAGGTAACAGCAATAAACTTATGTTCATGCATATGCAGCAATGCAGTATTTCGGAGTTACTAATGAACTCACAGATTGCCAGACTGCGCGTTTCTAGAGCTAACGATGTAGGTGCGGATATCATACTTACTCGCTGGCATAAGCAATATTCTACAGGGTGGGTTGGAATGGGACACAAATTACGTGCGACAATAGGAAGCAATATAAATTTAAAAAAATAAGATTCACTTAGCGCCCCAATGACTTTCCTTTACACATGATATCAAGAAAGTAGAGCTATTCCAATATAGTACTAACATTAGATAATGCAACAGACGCCGCAGAATGTTGCAAAAAAGAAAAATGAACCGCAATGTCCTCGAACACTCGTCCTACGAAAGATATTTTTAATGGCACGTTAAATATTCTGCAGCTGCGAAAATTCCCTCGTTGTGTCAAATTATATCATTGTTATTATAATGAAATATTCACTACTTACCCGATCTCACCAAACTGTACATACTTAATATTATGATAATTCCCTCGAAAACTTTCATCACAAAATACATTCGCAAATTCATACTATAATTGGTATTATTGGTATTCCGAATGACTTTTTCCTGGTCTTATTTAATAATTGTGACAAAGTATTGTTACGAGCTGGGGTTCAGGATAAATAATGGTACACGAATTTACCAAAACACTGGTCACACTTTTATTAAAACTCTAATTAAAACACTCAGAAATTAAATAGTTCACTAGCACTTAACTGTATTTCACTTCGATGTTTACTCACTGTTATACAAAACCAAACTCCTCTGTGCATTGTCCCGTATTTATACTTCATAAACGGCATCTGGAACATTCCACAATTTACTCGCGTATTCTACATGCCTACAGTGCTATCGGGAATATTCCAGAAGCCGGTAGCTATTCGGCGATAGATGGCGTTGCTTGATAGATGTTTACTCCTATACAATAACAGCGTTACTGATAGTACCGCTATTCAATAACAGATGGCGTTACTGGTAGCAATTTATTCCTGATGTCGCGATGTCGTAACACTACCCCCTCCTTAGACATGCTCGTCCCGAGCAATGTGAGTTCCATGGTATTGCGCCAAACGGTCTATATGGACAATCTTCGGTTTACCTCGAGCCCCCTTCTGGATACGGTAGGTGACATCATTGATTTTGGTAACAACACGATATGGTCCATCCCATTTTGCTTGCAGTTTCGGGGACTTTCCTTTCCTGCGCACTGGGTTATGTAGCCATACTAGGGACCCCATCTCGAATACTCTATTGTTCGCTTTCCGATCGTAACGGGTCTTCATTCGTTCAGACATTTGTTGGCCATACTGCCTGACGTGCTCATATACGTCATTCATTTTGTTTCGTAAGTCGTTCGCATAATCTGTAACACTACGTGGATCGTCAGGCGGAATACCGGTGAGCAAATCTGCAGGCAATCGCAATTCTCTACCGAAGTTTGCAAAAGCAGGCGTCACCGTCGTACTTTCATGAGTTGCACTTCGATATGACAGGAGAAAGGGTTGTATGTGTTTGTCCCAATCCTTCTGCCGGCTGTCCACAACTTTTGCCAGATATCTCTCCAACGTTTGGTTGAACCGTTCAACCATTCCGTCCGATTGCGGGTGATAAGATGTGGTCCTGGTTTTGTGTATACCCATTACTCGACATGCCTCCTGAAATATTTGAGACTCGAAATTTCTTCCTTGATCGCTGTGAATTTCTAGTGGTACACCAAACCGACAGAAGACTTCATGGACTAATTTATCTGCCACAGTAGAAGCTTCCTGATTCGGTATCGCGAAGACCTCTGGCCACTTTGTGAAGTAATCCATGACGACCAGGAAGTACTTGTTTCCACAAGCACTTTCAGGAAACGGCCCCGCGACATCCAACGCTATCCGTTCCCAGGGAGCTCCAACATTGTACAGCTTCAGCGCACCTCTACTGCGTGTTTGTGGTCCTTTTACAGCTGCGCAACTGACGCACTTTCGTATCCAGTCTTCCACATCGTCCCTGCAGTGGATCCAGTAAAATCGCTCACGAATCTTTAAAAGGGTTCGTTTTACTCCCATGTGACCTCCTGAACATCCATTGTGATAGAATTTCAAGATATCTGGTATCCTTGCCTTCGGAACAACCATTTGTAGGTGAGAGATGTCCCCTCGGGCATTTTCCCATTTACGGCATAAAATTCCATCCTGTATAGCTAAGCTCTCCCACTGTGCCCAATAACTTTTTGTGACTGAACTCGTCGTTGCCACGTCACACCACTTAGGTTTAGTGGCACTAGCCTGAATCCAGTCGCGAATCGGCTTGATATCCGTGTCATCTTGCTGAGCCTGCTTTAGGGTTTCTATCCACTCTTCACTTAGGTCAGTCCTTAGCATCTTTACGGTTATTACTTCCTTATCTTCTTGCCTAACACAGTGCTTACAATTTTCAGGACAAGGTCTTCTTGATAAGGCATCTGCGTTGCCATGCAACCTCCCACTGCGATGTTCAGTTACAAAGTCAAACTCTTGTAACAGTTCAATCCATCTAGCGACCTGTCCTTCTGGATTTTTGAATTGTAATAGCCACTTTAATGCGGCATGGTCAGTGCGGAGATGAAATTTCCTCCCTATCAAATACTTGCTAAAATGCTGCAACGTTTTCACAACAGCAAGTAATTCTTTTCTTGTAACACAGTAGTTTCTCTCCGGCTTCGACAAGGACTTGCTAAAATAAGCTATCACAACCTCTTGATCTCCTTTTCTTTGCGATAACACGCCACCAATTCCATTATTACTCGCATCAGTATCTACTATGAATTCTTTTTCAGTATCAGGATAACCCAAAATAGGTGAGCTACACAGCCGTTTCTTTAATTCTTTGAATGCCACATCACATGCTTTGTCCCAAAAGAATTGTGATTTTTCCTCTGTCAACTTATGTAGGGGTCTAGCAAGGTCAGCAAAATTTTTCACAAAACGTCGATAATAGGAGCACAAGCCCAAGAATGCCCTGACCTGCGTTTTATCTCTTGGAACTGGCCAATCGTTGACAGCAGTTATTTTCTCAGGATCTGTCTGAACTCCTTCTTCTGAGACTATGTGTCCTAAAAAGTTTGCTTGTCGTCTAAAAAATGAGCACTTCTTTGGGCTCAATTTAAGGTTGGCTCCACGTATTTTCGCGAGTACTTGTTCCAGGTTTTGAAGATGGTCTTCGAATGTTCGTCCCACAATAATGATGTCATCCAAATAAACAAGACAGGCGTCTCCAATTAATCCAGTTAGTACTAGCTCCATTAGCCGTTCAAAAGTAGCAGGCGCATTGCATAGTCCAAATGGCATGACGTTAAATTGCCATAGTCCTTTTCCTGTAGAGAATGCAGTCTTTTCCTTGTCCTTTGGGTCTATTTCAACTTGCCAGTAGCCACTTTTCAGGTCCAGCGTGGTAAACCACCTCGTTCTTGTCAGCGTGTCTAGCGTGTCGTCAATCCTTGGTAGTGGGTAACTGTCCTTCTTCGTAATGTCATTCAACCGACGATAGTCAACACAAAAGCGCATGCTACCATCCTTCTTTTTCACCAATACCACGGGAGAACACCATGGACTAGATGAGGGCTCTATAACACCACCTTTTACCATTCCCTGGATCATGGCATCTACTTCCTGTTCTCGTGCTATGGGTAACCTTCTTGGTCGTTGGCGGATTGGTAACTCATCACCCGTATTTATTTTGTGCTGAACTAATCCAGTCTTCCCTATGTCAGTATCACCAACTGAGAAAATATCAGCGTAACGGAGCAATATCTTCTTAGCCTTATCCATCTCTTCCTTCGACAGATTATCACTACAGTCTTCCAATAGCGTTGTCACGTTGAACTGAACATTTCCCCCAACAGACCCCGTAGGCTGGTCTTGACATCTACGCATCCAAGCAACTTCTTCACAAGTGCCCATCAATGTCCCCTTCTTGAGTACTTGTTCATGATCACTTAAATTTAGTACACGTACTGCCGAGACGTTGTTAGCTTTAACTAACGTTCGTGCCATCTTCCATGGAAGATCACTGTCCAGTTTTTCTATAAGGATGCAACGATTTCTATGACCTGAATTTTCTGGTAAGATTACCGGCACGATTGTTTCAGACATGGGAGAGAGAACACTCTTCTTCAAGCAATACACTTGGCCCGACGATGCGCCTTCTATGAAGACTTCTTCCGAAGCACATTTTAATACTCCGTGATTGACGTCGATCTCACAGTGATGTTTCCTCATGAAGTCTAATCCCAGGATACAGTCATCCATAATGTCGGCCACGATTACTTTGTGACGGTAGCTTTGGTTGCCCAATTTTAATTCTACCTCCTCCTCGCCTTCGACGGTTATCTGCTGGCCGGTAGCTGTTACCAATTCAATTTGCTTGTAGTCTTTGAAGTAGTCCCCAAGAAACCGACTTGCTAGTTGGGAACTGACGATCGTGCGAGATGCTCCAGTATCCAACGTTACCTTACATGGCTTGCCATTAATTTCACCTATAATGATCAGACTGTTCCCGTTATGGGCTTGTGAGATCGAGATCCTTGGGGCTCTTCGAAAACCAGCCAGCACCCGCCCCGCGGTCCTGGCGTTTACTCGTTTCCCTGTTGCTGAGCAGTGCCACCAGTCACCGCTGCATTTCCTTCCCGGGGTCGATTTTCTTCTTTTCTATAGTTTCTCCACTTCGGGCAACTCATCCGAAGGTGGCCCTTTTCTCCACAGTTGTAGCAACGGGGCGAGGCCACTTCCCTGATGCGGTGGGGTCGGTCATCGCGTCGCACAGCCTCCACTTCTAAGGCATAGGCTAAAGCGTCTTTCAGCGACTCGTGGTGCCCTAATCTCACGGCAGCTCTGATTTCCAAGTCGCGTATACCATCCACGAACGCTTGCACTAGATTACCGTTGATCATCACTGGTGCAGACTGGTATGCTTTACGGACCAGCTTTTCTACCTCTAGAGCCCACTGTTGTATAGTTTCGGCGCTCCGTTGCACACGGTCCTTGAGTTGGGCACGGAATACGTGTTCCAGGTGTGCGTCCCCGTATCTGGATTCTAGAGCTTCCAACAGTTGCTCATACGTCACGTCCTTCCCGAGGGCCTCCAGTATAGTGAGGGCCTGGTCGCGAAGACCCAAAGTGAGTGCTGTCATCGCCTGTGCACTAGTCCAACCATTCGCCTTCATGACAGCTTCGAACTGGATTCTATAGGCTGACCATGACGAGGTGCCATCAAATGGCGGCACCTTGAAACCACGTGAAGAAGCCACAGGTAAAGAAGTAGCAGTTCCAACCTTGAGTCCAACCAGGGCGTTCTTCACGTCTTCTATCTGTACCTCGGCCTTGGACATACGATTTTCGGATTCCGAGATACGGGACTCATGATGCTGAAGCTGTTCCTTCACCACCTTGAGATCCTTGCCAAGAGTTACTTGTAAATTTTCTAATAAAACCATCTGTTCCTCTTGGCGGCGAGCCTGCTCCTCCTTATCCCGCTGTAGCTGTTCCTCTAGTCGGCGAGCCTGCTCCTCTTGTCGGCGAGCCTGCTCCTGTAGCATTACCATCAAAGCGCCAAGATCTGGGGTTGCAGGTACTGCTCTTACATCAGGTGGGTCGGCAACTGGCAAAGAGCCAGTTGGCTGCTGGCCACCCGAAGTCTGAGACGGAGAACCTCCAAACCTCCTTTCATCCATCTCCTGCTGCCGCTGGCCCCTTGTACGGACACCCTCAGTGACTTCCTTTGGCATAACCGGCATTATTTATCCTACTACGTCTGACACCAATTGTTACGAGCTGGGGTTCAGGATAAATAATGGTACACGAATTTACCAAAACACTGGTCACACTTTTATTAAAACTCTAATTAAAACACTCAGAAATTAAATAGTTCACTAGCACTTAACTGTATTTCACTTCGATGTTTACTCACTGTTATACAAAACCAAACTCCTCTGTGCATTGTCCCGTATTTATACTTCATAAACGGCATCTGGAACATTCCACAATTTACTCGCGTATTCTACATGCCTACAGTGCTATCGGGAATATTCCAGAAGCCGGTAGCTATTCGGCGATAGATGGCGTTGCTTGATAGATGTTTACTCCTATACAATAACAGCGTTACTGATAGTACCGCTATTCAATAACAGATGGCGTTACTGGTAGCAATTTATTCCTGATGTCGCGATGTCGTAACAGTATGTTCGTGTGTATGTATATGTAAATTAAGCCGTAACTAATGCCGTAACGTAATCTCGTAATTAATTCATAAAGAATAGGTACCTTCAGTTCTCGTACTAAAACATCTGGACACTTGGTTAATTTATCGAAACCATTAGTCATCAGCGGGCCCCGGGGCGCCGCCGCCGCGCCGTCGTGACGTCACACGTGCCATTGAACGTACCCGAGCTTCCGTAGCTTCCTTAAATGATTGGCTTCCATGATTCATTCAAATGTATATCTCGTTAACCTCAATAGTCTTTTTGATTTGTGATCGCTACTCGGTATACATCTGACGCACGTGTAGGTATCTATGTAGCCCTGAGTTGATAACAAATGGATAAAGGCGGGGAATGGCCACCAGAGGACAGCTGGATGTATTCCGAATGCCAACTGTCTTGATGAAGAATTACACAGTTTTTATACATGAAAGTGGTTTCGTGTCGTGTTAGCGTTTTAGTTTTTTGTACTCTTTGAGTCTTTTCCCGTGAGACAATGAGAAAATGTTCTTTGATATCTACAAATGGGAGGCAATGAGATAAAAAAGAAATATGACCACATATTCGCATCATAATTCTCTTCTGTTACCATATTAATTTAATATTCATAACTTTAAAGTGATCATCATTGTTGAGCTATATCAAAATTATCAATGTACGTTGTATACTCGGATTCTCTAAGATGGACCGTATTATTTTCATTATAATGAATGGTTAAAGATCCCTAATTATCTTTGATAAAAATCATTCAGTTGTATCATTGCTGAGATTCTTATCGTCCTATAGGTATACCATCCCCAAACTCGATGTTATTACGGAAACACCACGAAATGGAAAAGGCGTAATTAAAATGTTTTATGGTGATATTTCGTGGTTTTTATGGAAGACAAAATCGGGCCCGAAATATTACTATGATATTTATTATACATCTCATGATGTTCTGGCAGATAATGAACGTATGAAAACACTTAAATGTGTAATACTACGCTTTATTGCGGAGATTTATGTTTATGAACGTCCGGTGCCGAGTTGAGCATGGAGGATATTTTAAGAGGTTTCAGGAGTCCGGCAGCTCATGATCTTTATCTATGTACGTAATTGTTGTATATAGCAGGTATCATAGGTATAGATAGGATAGGTAATATTATTATATAAATCTATATAGGTATACATTCATGCCTAAGTAACTAGTTGTAGTATATAAATAGCACATTAGCATCCTCCACGCGTTTTATCCGCTTCCCTGAAGTGTCTTATACGGGCTCCGTGTTCCCGGTATCAGAAGTATCCTTATTCCAGGGTTTAATCTTTCCATGTGCCAAGTTTCACCCAAATGCATATATATATAGCTGTTACGGAGCTGAGGGGTATCAAATATATTCGCACACACAAAACTAAGTATTTGTTAATACGATAGGATTAATAGAATTTACGAACTAAACAGATTTCAAAGAATAAGAAGTAACAATGGCCCATATTGATGAAACCATCTTATAATTAATCACTTTTCGGCAGTATATTACTTTAATTAATGTCTAAATTAAAGTCCAATTAATATTACATTTCCCATAACACGTATCACATTTCGAATATAATGTATCTCACAAGTTAATTAATAAGCTCGACGTTAACCACGCACTTGGTTTCGTGAACATTACATTATTATTAAGTCTTGCCACGAGCGTTATAATTTGAGGCTGTAAAACATTTAATACGAAGAGGGATTAATCGTTTAGCTCAGTGGGATTTGCTTACTAACATCACTGATGCTAAATCACTGTGAATTCCACAGAAGTGAGTACTAATCTCATTATTTATGCGGGATGACAAAAGCACATTTCTAAAGCACAATAATGTTTTGTGAGGACTTCGTTCGCCACGGCGAGCAGGATGTTAAGTTGAAGATTGGTCCAATAAAAGTGTACAATAGGTGCTACTAGAATGGCGGGAGTGGTTGGCCACGCCTCTGAGGAGAACAATGTAAGTTTGGACTCCTACGCACCTGTCTGTAACAGCCTCCTTCATGTTCAACTGTTTGTGATCACTCAGCCAGCGATTTAATTTTTATATACCGAAATAGTTTGTTGAAAGATTAATTGTTTTGTAATTGGGCTTCTCAATGGTAACTATGTCATTTTGTTTTCTTTGAACTGATTTAAAATGAAAAATAAAAGGATATCCTACGCATTCTTTATTCATCCAATTAGTGGACTATGCTCTTAAAATAAATTAAAATTCTATGAGTTTCATATTCAATTGAAAACAATTTAAAACGGTTGATTTATAATACAGAGAAAAGTTAATAAAATCAATTTGGCTCAGGGGCACCGCACTCCATTGTTCGAACAGAAATGTTATTAAAGTCCAACCGCTAATGCACTGAAACTTCATCAACTCGTTATTTCTACTGTGAGGGTTGATAAAAAGACACTTTGGGGTATTCATAGCTTTCAGAGCTTTCAGACATTAAGGTTGGTAGATAATTGCTTTTACATTTTAAGACTTAATTAAATCTACTTAGTTCAAATATGTTTAACTCTAAAGATTGCATTTTAGGGGTGGAAATTTCATTTTATTTATGGTAATGTTGGCAACCCTGTATGCAAAGTTCAAGCAGGCAGCATAATGGTTGATAAGTATCCCTGCTGTCTTCATGAAACTAAGCTTCTTTGAGCCGTGGTAATTAACAGAAAGCCCCACTTATTCAGTTTGTGTATGCTGGCTTTGTATATTGTGACTCAGTTAAAATGTAGTAAATACAGTTAATATCTATTGTAGTACGAGTATCTATTGTTTCACATATAATCTACTTTATCAATACAAATAAAAAAGTTCTATATACCTAATATGTATCCATTCAATAATTTTAATATTTATTAGTACTTGTTGGACACTTTCTTACTTTTGACTATACAATTTCATTATTTGGACTGCTGCCAGGTATTTTATAAAATTTTATAAAAAGCAATCGTAATAGATTAACGTAGGTGAGGTCAAACTATAATAATTTATTCCTTTCATGGAGCAAAAAGCACTAAAAGTTTCTCACCAAATCTATAACAATAACTAACGAATATAATATAGCCAAAACAGAAAAAAATTGAACTAGATTAGTGGGAGGAGCTCTATAATCATCAGTCGGTAATCAGTAGGATAAGAATGATGATATACCAAAAGTGTTTCAATATCTCAATCACAAGACTAAATTCTTATTTCTGAAGCTTACAGAATTTATACTTGCGTGAGTGTACGACACAGCAAACAAATACTTGAACAGTAGTAATTAAGAGAAATGACACGTAATAATTCTATTTGAGGGTACGCGCGAAGATTAATTAACTGATATTATTCGGATGAACACAAAATAACTTTTATTTATCATGCCATGTTATGTCATGATAAAATTGGTAAGCGTAAAGGTTCACTCAGAATGATTTGGTTTTTCGAATACCTTTTGTTTATGAAATGTACCACATCATTATTTGTCTTGAGACTGAACAGGCCCCCTAAAAAGGAAGCTAAAGCAATATTGCTGATGGAATTCATTTTTCAAATTCACAGCAGATCTTATGCAATTCATTCATTCCGAATCTTTTAATGAATAGAATTGTATATCATTAGTGACTTTTTTCCTTTTTTATATTGAAATCACGTAGGATCTGCCAAGAATTCTAAAATATGAATTCGTTAGCAATATTGCTTTAGCATCCTTTTTAGCCTCCCAGAAGCTTATTCATATCCTTGCTTCTCTATCTACTTGGTATACTAATAGCAAGGATATAAATGTATACTTTTTTAATTCACAAATGTATTTATTATTTATGTATTTTGTATATATTCACAAATAATATGAACGAATTTTAAAAGAGTAGGTACATCCGTGTTCTGTGGAAATCTTTATGAACATTTCGTAATAGGTACAAATCAAACCACAAAGGCATCCAAACCGCTACAAACAGAATTAACATCAAAGACATAAATAATTTGATTTTGATAAATTCTTAACAAAGTGGAATAATCGCGATCTCAGTAAGTCATTTTTTGTGAATAATGATGGCCAAATGCAAGACCATTGAAGATTTGCAAGAATCTTGCTAGTTTGTCTTCCTAAGTCTCATAGCGCTACTTTAGGAAATACAACCCTGGTTTTAATCTTGGTGTTGGGTGCAAGATCAAGACCGATTTTGGCCTGATATTTGTATTGGTTTGATAGTTTGAAATAAATTTCGTCAAATAATGTTATTAGATATCATATACTTATAATGGTAATATTAAAATTTATTATTATTAGTAACATAACAGTTTTATAATGGTTAATTTATTAAATATGGAAGTATCATCTCATTAGCCTATAATATCCCACTGCTGATATATATTATGTTTTATAATATAGGTATATTTTAAACTTTATCTCTGTAATCTTCGCCTTAAAACTAAATTTTACATGCTCTGTTTATTTTAATTCATTTACTTTGTCCCTAGAAAAGCTGTGTACGGCGAGCATTGCATAAACAGCGTTATACAACTACTCGATGCGAGACGCGAACGTAAGCTCCATGTCACCGTGGGCAAAAGGTACACAAATGCCTTTAATATTACATGTGGATAACATCTGGACGTTCCTCGGACTAGCAGGTAATACTCTCCTTTCAGGCAGCTGTCACGGATTAAACTGGTGATCCGACTATAGTATCGCACTAATCACTTTTAGGATTACTAGGTATATGTTACGTTTACACTTTAAAAGGCGATGATTATTCTGTTGCAGATTGAAATCTACAATGAGCTAGGAAACTATAACACTGAGTTAGGTGCTACTGTGTAGTTTTTAAGTACCTACTTATTAAAAGGTGTAGTAAACACCCTAAATTATTCAAATTGAAGATCTGTCGCCAAAAAGCTAATCCGTAGTTTAGAAAACCATTTAATATTTAATTGTTTGCTTTCATTCAGATTATAGATATAACTAGTAAATAAATATTTATAAGATACCTTTTTCAATCACCATTTCCTACATGGGATCCATAAATTATTACGCTAACAAGCAAAATGAGAGCATGCGTATTTGTTTCAACCTACATACCCAAGATCAGGTAGCTCGATCTGTCGTAATGAAGCTGATTAGTTCTTGTCGACTATTGCTCGGGTAAGTCTAAAATCCGGGCTCCTAAATCAGCCCGAAACAAAATCTTTGGTTACTGTTTGATAGAGCGTTTCTATTCCCGGTCCTACACGGTTCCATTTGCGAAGCTAACCCTATTAATAAGCCTTTGCTATAGTATCTGAGGCGTGCGGGATAAATAACTAAATCTATTTAGGTATGTAGATACATTTGTTTCGTTGCCACAGTATTTCGCTCGACAAACCGCATTTAGGTGAATGTTTTTGTTTATGTAGTGCGTAGAATCACATCGTATGAATATAAATACTAATACTACTTCAATTATTATGTCCGTTTGAGGACGGAAGCGGTCGCGTTACTGTGATATTACTTGAATTAGACGTGTCAGCTTGACGGATGGTGGAAACAGTCATCTTTGGCTGCAGTCTGGATGTGGCAGCAACGTAGGTAGCGTTACCTACAGCTGTCTAATGCAATGATGTAGGTATCTACAAAACTTAAATTTGAAAGGGAATGGGTAGATACTGCACCACGCATGCCCACTGCGGATTGGTGGAGGTAGGGTGATCAACCTACTGTGGGAATTTTCGAGCCGCCTTGGACAGGGGTCGGCAACTTGCGGCTCGCGAGCCGCATGCGGCTCTTCAGATCCATACGCAAAAAATAATAATTTATCAAAACCCTTCAAAATTATGCAATCGATCCATTTGGAGTGCTGACCATCTTCGAGTTGACATAGGTATTCGTGCGAGCTAGCGTTTTCTTGCATAAATAAAATAATACAAAATAGATTTTAGACAGCCACAAAAAAAAGTTGGCTCTTTAAAAACTTGGAAAATGTAAGTTTTGGCTCTTTCGTCTGAAAAGGTTGCCGACCCCTGGCCTAGGAGGCTGTGATAACTGGGACCAACGGCTTTACCTGCCTTCCGAAGCACGGACCTACATAGTATATGGAAATGTAATATGGAATTGTAAATGGAAACTACTATTTGCCTTTCTTGATAGTGTAATAAGGGTAAATAAATATTGTATTACATCGTTATTATTTTACCGAAAATCTAATAAGGGTTATTGTACGGCGCGTAATGTTGTAAATAGTCATAAGTTATCATTATAAACTTTGTTACCTTATTTAGTTAGTAAGATATTAGTCCTTAAGTGTATCTATAATAAAAATAGAATAGTTGTGTTTTTTATTACCTATATATAATAAATAAATAATAGTAAATAGGGTTAATTAAGCTATAAAAAGCAATAATAGACATAGGAAAACAATGTAAATAGGCTTATGTAAAAATAAAAATAGAAAGTGGCTCTCGGCACGGTAACGCCTATTGTTCTGGCCAAAAATTCGTATCGACCAATAGGAGCGCAGCACGCTCTCCCGCACTCGTACCGTTAGACACCGATAAAAAAATAGTATAAAAGAGACGGCATTAGGCCGGCAGGCATTCACTTCTTGTTCGAGCGCCATAGAAACAACAACACGTTACTGTACCGAGCTTCACCAAGTATTGATTTAATGAATGGCATTTTATTTCGACCTACAAAACCAGCATAGTAAATGTACCATCGTGTACATTAATGGTCCTTCGAGCCGGATTTATAGAAGAAAAACAGTCCAAATATAGAAGAAAAATAGAAAAATGCCGTCAACGAGATCAAGCAAGGCGAAAGGTGCAACTGAACAAGAAACGCAATCAGCAAATGAAGATTCAGCCAACAGTGCTCAAGAATCCGAAACAGCCACGACCACGACGCAGGAGACCGCTACTACAGAAGAAACAGCAACCACGCGGTCTACAGAAACCGTCGCGGATCGTGATGAAACGGCCACAGCAGCTGCGCCCAACCCAAAGGACGCGAAGTCAAGAAAAGGGGAAAAAGCGAAGAGAATGGCACTAGCCAGGGCGGAAATCCTCCGCCTACAATTAGAATATGCTGCCGCCAGAATGGCCGCCCTAGAGGCGGAAACAGATTCAGACATCGAAGAAGACGACGCTACCGTCGTCTCTGAAAGAACCACAGCACGACGGGTCGCCGAATGGGTGCAGAAGAGCGACCGGCCAATCCTGGCTATTGAGAACCAACCTCATACCAAAACAGAACCTGCCGTCGCGCCACAACCTGCCGTTTTGCCGCAGCCCATCGTCGTGCCACAGCCTATCGTCGTGCCACAGCCTACCGTCGTGCCGCAGCCTACAGGTGTACCACAACCGACAACAGTGAACCTCAGCGAGCTCGCCTCAGCAATCACGTTAGCAGCAAAATCAGGCAGTCGACTACCGCATCGCCACACCGACCTGCCTGCCTACAGTGGTGCATACCAAGAATGGCTGTCTTACAAGGCGGCGTACACAGAAACATCAGAACTTTACACCGAGATAGAAAATGTCACACGCCTACGCCGCAGCCTACGGGGACACGCCAGGGAAGCGGTGGAGAGCCTGTTAATACATACTTCGAAGCCACAAGACATCATGAAAACTCTAGAAACACGTTTTGGCAAACCGGACACCATCGCACTCGCCGAGTTGGAGCGTCTCCGTTCGTTACCTCGCCTCTCCGATACAGCAAGAGACATCTGCGTGTTCTCCACAAAGGTGTCCAACATAATCGCCACGTTGCAAGCACTCAAGAAAATATACTACCTCTACAATCCTGAAGTCACAAGAGCAGTAATAGAAAAGTTTTCACCTCAAATGCGGTTCCGGTGGTTCGACTTCACTTCAACAGACAACATCGAAGAAGCTGACCTACTTAAGCTGTCAAGATTCCTAGAAAAAGAAGCCGAAAAATGCAGCCCGTACGCCCAGCCTGAACCTGTATCAAGACAAACAGACTTCGAACAGAAAACTCAACGTGCGCCTGCGCGAAAACAGAAAACATACACAGTGAACGAGCGAGACAACGAATCAAAGTGTCCCGTATGCGAGAAACGTGGTCACATAGCAACAGAATGCAAGCAGTTTACAGAAACAGAAACTAACGCCAGGTGGGACCTGGCTAAATCAAAATACCTATGCTTCAGATGCCTAGGATACAGAGCCAGAACACATCAATGTCAAGCAAAGAAGTGTCAAGTCGATGGATGTCAACGTACGCATCACAAGTTACTTCACTTCCAACCGAAATCAACTTCTGCAGAACCCGAAACGAAGAGCGACGTGGTCACCAACATATGGTCAGCGGCCGTCGAGTCAAGATCATACCTAAAGATCCTGCCAGTACAGGTGTCGGGACCAAAAGGCAAAATAAACACCTTTGCCTTATTAGATGACGGATCAACAGTCACTCTGATTGACAACAGCGTCACTAAGAAGACCGGACTCAAGGGCACGCCAGAACCACTCCGAATCGAAGCAGTTGGAAACACTGAAGTTGAAGCATCGAAGTCTCGACGTGTCACCATAACCATTTGCGGCACGGCGGGAGAACACAGCATACAAGCCCACACAATCAACGGTTTGCACATAACGCCACAGAAGATATCAGACGTCGACATCACCGGCTGCAAACACCTCACAGACATCGCAGCACAACTTACCTACAGTGTGGGTACTCCTGGCATACTCATCGGGCAAGACAACTGGCACTTACTGATCGCCTCAGAAGTTCGTCAAGGCAGCAGACACCAGCCGGTGGCATCCCTAACGCCACTCGGATGGGTGCTCCACGGCTCACGCAAACGCATACTTGGTCAACAGTTACATCAAGTCAACCATATACAGCAACAAGATGACGACATGAACGAGCAGCTCAAACAGTACTTCGCAATAGAATCACTCACAATAGAACCCAAGAAACCCCAGAGTGACCCAGAGCAACGTGCACTTGTCATCCTTGAAGAACACACCAAGCAGCGTGAAGACGGCCGTTACGAAACAGCTTTGTTATGGAAGACTCCAGACGTCGTCATGCCAAACAACAAAGAAAACGCCTTGAAGAGATTGTCCAGCACAGAAAAGAAGATAGATAAAAACCCACAGCTGAAACAGAAATACAACGAACAGATGGCTGCGCTCATACAAAAGGGGTACGCCGAACCTGCACCGAAAGAAGCTAAAGAAAATAGAACGTGGTACTTACCACATTTTCCAGTCATCAACGCCATGAAACCGGACAAAGTACGTGTGGTACACGACGCTGCAGCCAAAACCAAGAACGTTTCACTCAACGATCACCTGCTCACCGGTCCAGACCTCCTACAGTCACTCCCAGGAGTCATCATGAGGTTTCGCCAACATCCCATCGCTGTCACTGCCGACATCGCCGAGATGTTTATGCAGGTGAAAATAAGACCCGAAGATAGAGACGCACTTCGATACCTGTGGAGAGAAGATCACCGTGGAAACCATGAAGTCACAGAATACAGAATGACGTCACCCATATTTGGCGCCACTTCATCTCCATCGACCGCTATCTTCGTGAAAAATATCAACGCTAAACGTTATCAAGACAGTCACCCGGCAGCACACCGCGCAATAGAAAAAAACCACTACGTTGATGACTACCTACAGAGCTTCCCGACCGAAGAAGAAGCCATACAGACAGCAACCGACGTACGCAACATACACCGAGAAGCACACTACGAGTTGCGACAATGGGCATCGAACTCACCGGCGGTACTTACAACTCTGAGCACCGACGAAGATAAGAAAAAACAGCAAATAATAGACTTGAAAGATGGCAGTACAACAGAACGTGTGCTCGGCCTCATATGGGAGTGCCACGCAGACAAACTTACCTTCAATCTCAACTTGGCGAGATTACCACCAGATATAGTGAACAAAGACACGCCCACCAAGAGGGACATATTGAAAATAGTTATGTCATTGTTCGACCCGCTCGGCTTCGCATCACCGGTCACCACAAGAGCCAAACAAATACTACAAGAAGTCTGGCGCCGGGGCACCGACTGGGATCAATCGATAGAAAAAGACTTACAGCCACAGTGGACAGAGTGGATGTCACACCTACAACGCCTCGCCGCAGTGAAAATACCTAGATGTTACCTACAGTACAGCAGCGCCGACCGCATCGAGCTACACACATTCGTCGACGCCAGTGAAGTAGCATACGCTGCCAGCCTCTACTGGCGCGTGACAACACCGGACGGGCAGGTGACAACATCACTCATCATGGCGAAGGCACGCGTGGCACCCCTCAAGGTCACGTCGATCCCGCGCCTCGAACTACAAGCAGCAGTGATGGGCAGTCGCATGGCAACAACCATCATAGAAGAGCACGACAGAAAACCAGACTCCAAGACCTACTGGAGTGACAGCAAAACAGTGTTGGCGTGGCTGAGAAACGGGGCCCGCTCATACAAACCGTACGTCGCCCATAGAATAGCAGCAATCGAAGAAAACAGCAAAATCAACGAGTGGAGGTGGGTGCCTACCAAATTGAACGTCGCGGACGATGCCACACGTGACGTCCCCCCGGACTTCAACACCGATCACCGTTGGTTCACCGGACCGCCGTTCCTGCGAGACGACCCCTCAACGTGGCCAACGGAAACCGTCACCGACACGCCACACACCGGTGAAGAAAGAACATGTCACATACAGAACAAAAAATCACAAGAAAATATCAGTGAAGCCCTACCGCAAATAGACAGATTTTCCAAGTGGGAACGCCTCCTAAGAAGCACCGCTCGTGTACTGCAATTCATACAGTTGTGCAGAAAGAAAACAGACGTCGTACAATACAAACGAACAAAACACAACAAAGAAAAGGATGCGGCATGGACAAAACACAAGAAACAGAAAAAACACTCTGCACGCCCCCTACAGTCAAACAAGAAAACCGAAAAATGCTATATACCTATCGACGGTGACCTACTGCGACGTGCCGAGTCACTACTAGTTCGTGCGAGTCAACGAGACTCATTCAAAGAAGAAATGGACGCCATCAACAACGACAGACCGCTGTCGACACGGAGTCGACTGCGCCACCTATCAACAGAAATAGTAAACGGAGTGATAACACTAAAATCAAGAATACACGCCGTGAAAGAAGTCGAAGAAGCTGTCAAAAGGCCCGCCATCCTGGACGGAAACCACCCAGTTACCCGTCTCTACATAGACCACATACATAGACGTCTTCACCACTCCGGTATAGAAACAACCTTGAACGAGTGCAGACAACAATATTGGATCATCAAACAGAGACCTACAGTAAAAGCAGTCATACATAACTGCTTACCCTGCCGAATAAGAAAAGCGTCGCCGCCAACGCCCCCTACCGGTGATCACCCAACATGCAGATTGGCACACCACAGACGTCCCTTCACGTATACTGGTGTAGACTACTTCGGGCCACTGACCATCACCGTGGGACGGACAACACAGAAAAGATACGTCGCACTGTTTACGTGTCTCACAACACGTGCACTTCACTTAGAGGTCGCCGGGTCATTGACCTCTGACTCGGCGATCATGGCACTACGACGCTTCATAGCACGCCGAGGGTGCCCCACCGAGATATGGTCGGATAACGGTACCAACCTGCAGGGCGCCGACAAAGAACTACAGCGAGCACTCAACACAGCCACTCAAGAGGAGGCGAGCCGACGAGCAATCAACTGGCGGTTCATCCCCCCAAGCGCCCCCTTCATGGGCGGGGCGTGGGAGCGGCTGGTGAGAAGTGTGAAAACCGCTCTCAAGACAGTACTTCATGAGAAAAACCCCACAGAAGAATCCCTGACGACGCTGCTGGCAGAGGTAGAAAATACAGTGAACAGTCGGCCCCTAACACATGTCTCAGTCGACCCCGAGGACATGGAGGCCATCACCCCCAACCATTTCTTACTCAGCGGCCCGTCATCATCAATAGCACCCGGTACCTTCACGGACAACGACCTGATCGGACGCAACCACTGGCGAACCTCACAGAGACTGGCAGATATGTTCTGGGCAAGATGGGTGCGTGAATACCTACCGGAGCTCCAATACAGGCGGGAGCCCTACGGACGAGGTGAAACACTCAAAATCGGTCACCTTGTCCTTATCGCCGACGGAACCCTACCAAGAAACATGTGGCCCCGTGGAATCGTCATCGCAGTGTATCCGGGACCAGACAACGTGATAAGAACAGCTGACGTCAGAACAAAGGGCGGAGTACTACGCAGACCTACCAAGAAGCTGGTTATTCTACCTATCCAGGCACACACCGTACAACAAGAATAGTTGCGTCACCCAACTCAAGATAACGTCGGTAACGCACGGCGGGAGAAATGTACGGCGCGTAATGTTGTAAATAGTCATAAGTTATCATTATAAACTTTGTTACCTTATTTAGTTAGTAAGATATTAGTCCTTAAGTGTATCTATAATAAAAATAGAATAGTTGTGTTTTTTATTACCTATATATAATAAATAAATAATAGTAAATAGGGTTAATTAAGCTATAAAAAGCAATAATAGACATAGGAAAACAATGTAAATAGGCTTATGTAAAAATAAAAATAGAAAGTGGCTCTCGGCACGGTAACGCCTATTGTTCTGGCCAAAAATTCGTATCGACCAATAGGAGCGCAGCACGCTCTCCCGCACTCGTACCGTTAGACACCGATAAAAAAATAGTATAAAAGAGACGGCATTAGGCCGGCAGGCATTCACTTCTTGTTCGAGCGCCATAGAAACAACAACACGTTACTGTACCGAGCTTCACCAAGTATTGATTTAATGAATGGCATTTTATTTCGACCTACAAAACCAGCATAGTAAATGTACCATCGTGTACAGTTATTATTATTTGCCGTAACGTAATTAAAATTTAAATTCCTTCAACAAAATATCAAAATGCTCAAAATCATTTATTCAAATAGACCTTCGCAGGCACTTATGAAAAGTCTGACTCTAATACTCTAATACCGGTTCGGAAGGTTGCATTTGCTGAGTTTATTTATCAATAAGTCACAAGTGGTTTCTGTATTTGAATATCTGTCTATCTATCTATACATATAAAATGCTTTGTCCTGAATGACTGACTGACGGATCAACGCACAGCTTAAACCGCTGATCGTAGAGACCTGAAACTTGGAGGGTGTGTTCTCTGGCACATACACCTATATAATATATGGTGACAGACAGACAGACAGGCATCCGATAAGAAATGATTTTCCGAATATCTACCCCTAGGGGGTTGAAAAACGGCGGCAAAGTTTGTGTGAGACAATTCCTTGGTCCATTACTTAAAATTTTGCATAAACATTCATTCATAGAATTTTAGATTTTTGAAGTGAAAAGGGGAAACGTCTTTAGCGGTGTTGTGCACTTTTTTTACCCGTGAAGAAGAAGAAGAAGAAGAAAGAGTGGGGGACTCTTTCTACCGTGCGGCGAAAATGTATGCCTGCGCCAGCTGTTTCGTTTAGGCGGCGCAGGGTGCTTGCGCGAATGTTCGTGTGTGTTTGTGTTTCAGCGTGCCAAATAGTTCTGAATTGTAATTTTTTTTATGTCATTAAATTGATTAATAGTGAATATTGTATTTTACCACATAAATGATAGTACTTTTATACTGATAATTAAAGCAATTCGTGTAAAATTATTCCCTAACCATTCCAAAATATCAAAAATGCACAACGTTAATATTGAAGTTTTAACTTCTGCCGGCATTCCCGGAGTGCAACCCGTTGATATTTTTTTTTAACAGAATTGTTGGAATACTTGTTTCGTATTTTATTGAAACTCATTACCTTACGGGGTTAAAAAGGTGTAGAAAGTTATTTTAGGGGTGATTTGCATCAAAGTTGATATCAATACTCCTTTCCTTAGTGCTTTTGATTTCAATATTCTTTTATATTTGAATCAATTTTAAAGAATATTGCACAAGTATTGCATTTTATGTATGTGTTTACGTGCGTTGAACTTTTTTTGAATAAAATCGGATTGAATTTAAAAAAAAATTGGCTGTTCCGGTTCATAGCTGATGTTATAAGGAGTAACTTAGCTAATTTTATTTTTGAAAAATAAGTAGCGTTCCGCTCAAAAAAGTTCAAACCGTACGCGGGTGAAACCGCGGGGGTCTGCTAGTCCAAAATGTAATTCATAATTTATTTACCTGTATATGATATAACCTTCAACGATTTAACCTCTAAATCGTTCAAGGATATAACCAATCTGAAAATAAAATTATAATTTATTTTATCTTTTTAAGTTTTATTTGTACGTAGTATTTATCTACTCTGAGGTTTTATTGTCAACAATGGGTCAAACTCTCTCAAATTCAAAATTCTAAAATTGTTTATTCAATATAGGCCCTAATAAGGCACTTACGAACGTTACAATTGATTTTACCACCCGGTTCGTAATACACTTAAACTGAGAAGACTCCCGGCAAGAAACTCAGCAAGGATTTTTTTTTAATTATAAAATCTCAGTTTAACATTTCTCGAAAATATTAACAATTTATTATATATCTCATTTTCAAGCTATTTACTACAAGGTATTAGCACAAAAACTAAATTTATTTTCTTACGTGAATTAAATTCTTCTCTATATCCCTAAGAAAATAGAATCACAATATCAACCGACTGCATACTGGAGCAAGATGAATTAACTGCGTAATTAGCCCATATGAGTCAGCGATATGAGTGTACGAGGGAAATGTGACCATTTCCATCTCAAGGGAAACAAGTGTGTTATATTTGTAATAATAATGTAACCTTCAGTCTATATCGGATGCGTTGGGGTTCTTACCTACCCATATAAATATATTATGTTATAGTATGCGATGATTGATATAGTAGGTACGTTGCGTTCTTGGATGTTGCACAAGTTGGATGCTTGGAGTTGGATGTTGTTGAGTTTTGAAATAGGTAGGTACCTGCTTTATTTATATCAAAAAAGTGGTTTTTTGATAAATCGAAGAAAAAATCTTTTATTTATTCAGTTAAGAACTATACTTATGAAAATGTAATAAATTTTTTAACGATCGATCTGACTACTTTTTTTCAAATGTCCAATGAGAAATTTGTACCTATATGGTTGTTTTTTTTTAAGTCAGCAGGTTGACAAGTAGGCATACTGGCAACCTGATGGTAAGTGGTTACTGCCGCCTATGGCCATTTGGAATAACAGGGGATTGCCAATGTGTTGCCGACCTTGAAGAGCACTTTTTACGCCTTTTTTGAAGAAGCCCATATCGTAGCGCCGAGGGAAACCGTAATGGGGAGCTCATTCCACACCCTTGTGGTCCGCAGTAGGAACGTCCGACTGAAACGTTGTGTGGACGATCGAGGCGGCTCGAGGATGTGATACTGAGGATGAACTCCACAGCGCCGTCGAGCAGTGCGATGGTGGAAACGTGATAATGGCACCATGTTAAAAAGTTCTCGAGAACACTCCCCATTATACACGTTTACATATTGTTTTTCGAAAATTCTTACTGAAATTGCAAGAATATTATAATTACATCTCTCAGCAGCTGTTATTGGCTGTCAACATTCATCGGCGAGTGTAAACAAACATGTGCATGCAATATCCGTTTATTCGTTCTGATAAATTAAACTTATTGCATTTTGCGATACATTATGTAACTTGTGCATTTAACGATTATTATTGCTATATTTATTCATTATCTACAATTCAGTAACATTTATAACAAAATTTCCTATATGTTCTATTGAAGTTGTAAGACCCATATCCGTTGACCTATATTTAAATGATATGATGATTTGATGTAATGATATCTCTCCGAACAATCGCCAATCCTCCGTACAACGGATGCGTAGGGGTTGTGCGGATGACATAACGCGTATGTAAGCAGATAATGTCACGGATGCTATTCAAGTCCCAAATGCAAGCAACATGTGCACGCAACATCCTGATTCCTGCTTAACATGATTTCATTTAATATTTAAATGATAATGTATGATTTTGTGAACACATTTATTAAGCAAATACAATTTTTCATGTATTGCATGCATTGATCTGGGGCTCAAGTCTGCTATTACAATTTTTTTTTTTTTTTTTTTTTATACAACTTAGTCGGTAAACAAGCATACGGCCCACCTGATGGTAAGCGGTTACCGTAGCCATATGGACGCTTGCAACACAAAAAGCATCGCTCACGCGTTACCGACTTTTCCCCCCTCCCCTATGAGCTCTGGCGACCTTACTCACGCGCAGAAACACAACTTTACACAACATAAAGTTATTTGGCTGCGGTATTCTGTAAGGTGGAGGTACTTCCCCAGTCGAGCTGCTCTTTGAGCGAATACACGCTATGCTCTACCTCTCGTAAAATTGTATTCCAATGAACTTTTAGTGGTGTCAAAATTGTGACATTTGCTAACGACTCGACTGTCTGCTAACACAATATTATCAGTATCACGTCATAATGGACACCACTGAAAGTTCATTGGAAAACAATTGTAATAGCAGACTTGGCCCCCAGGTTTTAATGAAGTAAAGTTGTGTTTTTAAGTAGGACCGTAAATACGCGCCTTATGATTATAAGCTAGTATAGTACTTTAAGTACACTCTAATAAACATGAGATCTTGCTTAGTCATCAGTTTGGTTTCACGAACTTCCTCAGTTGAAAGCAGACTTCCGACCCGGTGGTACCTAACTTCAGTAGCTTCGACCTTCATAAATGCTTGCCTAAACATAATAAATTGCTTTTATTTTGACTTTGCAGCAATTTTCATTGATTTCTTTTCATAAGAACTGTTGAATTTTAATCGTGTTATAGTGGGATATAATGCTTTCCTGGGATAAAAATACAAACTAGTGTATATTTTAATCTAAGGTATTATCTATATTTTGGGACAATTATAGAGGTAGAATATTAATAGAGCCACAGTACTAGAGTATTACGCTTCGCACAAGGTAGGTAATGTTAACGCTGTCACTCTATTAATATTCATACTCTATGGTGCCAAGGTGCCAAGTTTCATTTAAATTCAAAAAGCCATTATGGCGTGATGGAATACTAAACATCCACATACATTAACCATATTTTGCATTCTACGCTTTTACAATAAAACATTATACCTACCTAATTGTTCTTAACATTTGACGATAGCTGTGGATTGAAAAGATTGATATGAAACTTTCAATCGAACAATGTATGGCACGTCAATCTACGGATGCGTGGGGTTCGTGAACGTGACACACTGCGAATGTAGGCGTTGATAGTGTCTCCGATTCAAGGACGGCATGTAATATCCGGATACCACAACCCGCATTCCTTAAATTTTGAACACAGTAGTGCGCCAATAAGCAGCATTGTAAATGTTCATTTGTATCAAACTTTATTCGTACCTTTTTATTTTGATTGTTGATCAATTAATAACTTATTCTGACTATTAATTCTATCAATGGCTTTTCATATATGATTACAATTGCGTTAATTTAATTTGTGGTTATTGGTTAAACTGATTGCTTCCAAAGTTAAACATTGACAGTGACGTGCTTATTGTGCGACATACAATTCATGGCTTGATCGTCCGATATCCACTTGTTTGTATATTCGGCGTGTAGTGGGCATGGTTCCAATCTCTCGACGATATAATCACAAGTTTATCGCGTCTTTCAACTATATGTGATTATAAAGTAGTCGTCCCTACGCAGCTACGTGAAATGGAGTTTTTCCAATTGACACAGTTCGCAATACATCTCATTTTGTCACGATGCGCCCCCGCCTTGTCCGATCCGCCCATGTTGTCTAGGCGGTAACCCAATTTACCGCAAATGAAAAGATTTGTGACCGTGGAATGAATTGTATATCATCACTAAATCATAACAGAACCATTTATTGTTCTGTTATTGCGTACGTGACTATCTCATCTCAGCGATATATTTATATTACTTATTAGTATCTGGATATTAATAAATAATATTATATCATATAAATATATATTATACGATATATATAAGCCGTTCTTAATCGATCGGCAAGTTAAGCTACTACCGTCGCGTCGCGTCGTGGTCGGTACCTGGATGAGTGACCGCCTAGTGGTATTTCAAATCGAGCGTTTCCGTGCTTCGGAAAACACGTAAAGCCGTTGGTCCCGGTTATAACTTAATTGTGATAGTCGTTAAGCGAGTTGGAGGCCTGCTAGGCGGCTTGAAAACTCCAAGATCTGGATATTCAATATTTTCTTTACAAGAGCGATCATGTTAGACCTTCTGCCGTTTTTATGAGGGCATAGGTGGACCCAAGTAGTTCGCTCAATATCAATAAACGTTCACCGACGAGTCACCACTCGCTACAAACTATTGAACGTATTTCACTCCATGGAACGGAACATAAAATCTGTAATTCTGAAGTGCGATGTTGATGCCGGCTGGTCAGACGCACCATCGAGCTGGGTTTCCACTTAATAAACTTCAAATGATCCGTACGAAATGTTTAATATACCAGTAGGTAAACGAGAAATTTTTGCGAATAACGAAGTAGGAATAGCGGAAATCGAAATGGAGTATTTAGCTGTAGTGGCGTTATTACTATAGTTACAATTTGTAAAGCCATTATAGAAAAATATATATTTATGGAGCAAAGTTTTGCAAATTGACCAATAATATGCCAATAGAAATTATCTATGAATGTTCGAAGTATTTCAATTAAAATATTTTCTATAAATTACTACATTAGTTTACGATACTCGATAAAGTTTTTTTTTTTTTTTTTTTTATACCACTTAGGTGGCAAACAAGCATACGGCCCGCCTGATGGTAAGCGGTTACCGTAGCCTATGGACGCTTGCAACACCAGGGGTATCACGCGCGCGTTGCCGACCCTGCAGAAATCTCTTCACACCCCTTTTGAAGAACCCCATGCTGTACTCCATTGGGAAAACCACGGCGGGGAGCTCATTCCACAGTCTGAGCGTCCGCGGAAGGAAGCTCCTTTGAGCCCGCACAGTACGAAACAATTCAGGTTTCAATATGTGAGGATGGACTCCCCGTTGATGGCGAGAGTTGCGATGGTAGAAAGTAGCCGTGGGCATCATCTTAAACAATTCTTCAGAACACCGTCCGTTGTACAAGCGGTAGAACACACATAAGGAGGCAAAGTCTCTCCTCAGACTGAGGGGCTCTAAACCGTTTGTGAGCTCGGGATCGTCGACAATTCTTATGGCACGTCGTTGAACCGAGTCTAAAGGATCAAGCTGGTATCCAGGTGCCCCCGCCCATAGATGACAGCCGTACTCCATATGAGGCCGGACTTGCGACTTGTAAAGTTGCAGCCTTTGCCCCGATGTGAAGTACTGCCTCGCTCTGTTGAGCACTCCGAGCTTTTTGGATGCCAGCTTAACCTTGCCGACTAAGTGACTTCGGAACAAAACGTCGCTAGAAATGTCGACGCCAAGGATCCCGATGCTTTTGCTGATGTTCAGGGACGTGTTCTGGAACTGTGGAGCCACAGCAAATGGGGTTTTCTTAGCGGTGAACGCGCAGGCTTGAGTCTTGGTGGGGTTGAAATGGACTAGGATGTATGTATGTATGGATGAAAGTATCATTACCCATATCATTATGTTAATGCGTCGTAGCAAAAGTGTTAATATAATGTAGTAATAAAGTTCAAATAAACTGCATTCTTAACCGCTCGTTGAAACATTTCATGCAAATTTAATACGTGATAGCTCTATATTTACATGCATGAAATTGAAAAATAATTTATGAATGAAAACATACTCCCTCGAGCCTCTATATTTCACTTACAAAACCAACGCGGTGGTGTGAGAGACCATTCTCTACATATACGAGTAGGTACATTCACCAAATGCGATGTGAAGACATTTTCCACAGTTGGCCTGTGTTCAGGAAGCTTTGCTATAACCATATTTTTATGTCGACTAGCTTTTTTATAGTCTGATGTATTATCCAAGAGATTTACGAAGTACCAAGTGAGGTATCATTTATGCATAAATGTGAGCAGCTTTTAAATTCTGCTGTATTTTTTCCTATGACCGAACGTTTTTGCCGCTAAAAACTAATTTTACTAGAAAAGCTACGACTAGAAAAATTGGTAGTTCGAGAAAAATTCGCAACGGTTCATAAACATGATAATAATTAAAGAGTATTTGTTGAGTTTTATTGGGACGTGTGTTTTTTCGTATATTTTTTACAGAAACGGATGTATCTCAGTTTTGTCCGCAGTGGCTCGTGATACGATACCTCGTCGAAGTATAGTGAGTGCTCTTCAGAAGCAACCTCATATGGCTAGCGAAGATTCAAGGCCTTCCCTGCACAAAAGATTCCGTAAGCAACCGTTTAAGTGCTTATTCTTCAGAATGGGGCCATTCAAGTGGCACTCGGCTGACAGGTTACTCGTTTTCAGGCTAATATAACCGATACTAGGTATTTTTGAGGAGCTTTTGTTTTTGTGAGTTTTTTATACATACCTTAATTTTAGGTATTTTGGATTATAGTTAGGTCATATAAATGATTGGATAATTCTAATTTAGATTAAATAAACAAAGAGTAGTTAACATTTTGAATGGTGCTTATATGTTGTCTGTAAAAACAAAAGCTCCGTTTTATTGTGTATGGATGAAAGTATCATTACCCATATCATTATGTTAATGCGTCGTAGCAAAAGTGTTATTATAATGTAGTAATAAAGGGACTTACCCTAGATTATTCATGAGGGTTCGTAAGGAAGACAATGTGTGGGACACCCCTTGGGGATGATTGATCATGGTGACACTGGTCGCCGAGGTAATTTAGATAGCGTCGAGAAGACTCTGATGACAGTTGCTAATAAAGTGCTCGTGTGTACCAAATAACTTCTGAATTTGTTATAATCAGGGTCTTCCGTAACCTACACCTTGCTCACTTAAGATACTTTGCTGTTATATGAAAACGTATACTTGAAAGTTAATGTATTGAAATATATTCTTGTACCCATCTGGAAAGAATATATTTCAATAGCGATGCTAAAACAGAAATGAATTGTAAAGAGCGGAAGAAAGTTTAAAATTGACGGCGTCTCTGGTATACAGAATTTTCTATCTACCTTTTTACAAAAAAACTACTACTCTACTCTATATTTTCATTGCAAGAAAGGTAAAAAATATGTTTTACTTGTTGGCGTGATTGGTACAATATTTGTGAGTATCAACATGCTTGTCCTGAGTCTGGATGTAGGGATAATTAGTACTTATATTTAGTATTAATTTAAAAAAAAATTACAAAAGGGTCTTTTGAAAATATTGAAATTTTGAATGATTTAAAATTTTATATGGAATATAACTTCGTTCATATATCCGCCGTGGCACGGCAATTAATAACAACCGTAACTATTCGAAACGTCTCGAGAAATACAATTTTGAGTAACTTTGGATTTGTAATCTAAGTAAAATAAAATTGTGAACTGCTTTTTGGTGTACATTAAAAAGTTATTTTATTATTAATGTACCTACAATCGAAATTTTGAGTTTTGAGCATTTGAACTTACATACAAAGTTATGGAGGTGTTTCGGGTACAATGTAACATCTACCGTACCGTAAACCGTAGTTCATGCACATGCCAAATTTCGCAAAAACTATTACCAGAGGATTTGTAACTTACTCGTTTTTTTACAAGCTAAATATATATATATTTATTTCTGAGTAAAAATAAATCATTAGCATACGATTTATTTAAAGCTGCATAAAAGTCTATTTACTGTCTGCAGTATTTATGACTAAAAGCGTTACAATCTGCTACATTGATGCTGCGGGATCCACATAGCACCCATAGTGGCCTGTCTGACGAGTGGGCCGGAGGGAGTCAGCGGTGCGGGCGAAGCGGCCGTTGCTGCTCTAGTAGCGGTCGGTCTCCAACACAATACATTTTGTTTTGCCGCCGTTTGCTTTGGTTCGTAGTCATATGAGTGTATAGTGAGTGGATTTCCGCATACATTGAGTACATTGTGTGTTGAAATGGCTTATACGTCACCCTGAATAGAACATAATGTAAAGGTATTTCATGCTTACTACTCTCGTCAATATTATGATGAATAGAAAATTACTTTTATACCGCTCTGGTGGACTAATATGAAATACTCGTATCTTTCTATTATATGCGAGTTTATTCTGATGATGAGATATAATGGAAATTGTACGTTCTCTGAATAAAGCCTCTTATTTTCCATTTATATCATTAATATATAATTTTCAATCCTTCGCAGCTAACGATATAGTCTTGAGTGTCGGTTGCTATAACTTTATTTTTAATCTGCATTTCCGTGAATCTAAAACTTTCCAGCATTTAATTTTTTATTTTCTGATGCAGAAATATGGCTAAGGCTTTGAAATAAACGTAAAGAGTAGATATTTCATATAAAATGTCAAATTATACGAACACTTAGCACCGAAGGAACCTGTCGACGTTCGCCGTCATCAGAATAGAATGTAGGTACCAAGATTGATGAATTGTGTATGATGACCAAATATTTGCATTTAAAATGTTTCAATTACGTTATACATACATAATATCATTGAGGTATTCCCTCGTATTTGTACGTAGTATATTAATAACTCTGTAGTCGTTTTCTTCAAAGTCCATCGTTAGATCAAATCTCCGTCATTCATCCATTTTTGTTATACTTGTTTAACAATTAGGCTTTAACATACTTTGGAACTAATTTAATTAAACTGTTGCCCTGTACGTAATATAATGTAGTAAATAAGTACATCGGTACTTCTATGTCTATTTGTATTGTCTTAATGAAACTAGATCCGGCGGACCTTTCGAATATTCTCTTGCATATAGATAGAAAAGTTATTCGATGTTTCCACAAGTTGCAAGTGAAAGTTCGTGAAAGGTCTTTATTGTGTTTGCGTGGAATTTCGTTTCCTTTCCATCTTTGTTCCAAACTGTTCGCGGAGGAAATTGTACTGTACTCGTTGGCAAACTTATTTGCAGTCTTAAAACACAAACCATGTCGTGCGGCATTATCTAGAAGAAAATAAATAAAAAAAACGAAGTAATTTGCGTAGAAATCACGAAAAACAGTGAATTATTTTATGCGTGCCGAGTCACTAGGTTGCGAACAGCATACAAGGTGATATATATAACTCACATGAATTATTCCGCTGAGTTCATTCCAAGGGAGGATTTTACGCTCTTATCGTAAATAAAGTCTGACTTCCGAATTAAGAGGTAGTTCACTTTACTTTGTAGATAACACCCAGCGAAAGTAAAATTCTATAAAGGCACGATTTCCATGAAGGAATTTTAGGGGTTCCTTGACGTATAAAAGCGTCCATTGTCATAGATAAAAGTAGCGTCCATTGTGGCCCATTTACTTAAAGTCCCAAAGTCAACGGTGATGCTGCAGGTCCATAAACTCGTATTTGGTTTATTAACCTCTGATTTATGCCAAGCAAGAATATTCTCTACAGACAACCTACATAGTCCCTTCTTCTTTGGCTATTACGATAAGGCAAAATGAAAAGGACGCTCATTTATAAATCTAGTTCTACTCGTCCAAATAAAAACTACGAACCCCGACAGATTTTTACGTTCATAAATATTTTATTGTTTGGTCAGATCAGAACTCGGAATCGTGCATAGTATTTACACTTTTAATACGAATCCAGCAAATAGAACGGTAGCGAATGGAGAAAACTTTGCCATATCTCGCAATGCGTATTTTTATTTATTTTATTTTATTACCACGTTTGTATTAGCTCCTTTTTAGCTATTTCCTTTTTGTCTATTCAGCACAAAGCAGTAGATTTTACTAACTCCCTATGAGCTAGAACTTAAGCTTTTTTATATAGAACTGGATGACAATGCTTGGAATAAACTCTTGATGGTCTGCTGCGTGTCGGTTCCACATAAGACAAAAAAGCGGAAAATATGATAGTAAGGAGAGTCAGTCCTTCGTAGTACATCGGTAGCTGTTGTTGAGAAAACATACAGTTCATATCATTTGCAGAGCATTAAATTGTTTATGTCTTAGCTGAACTATTCATGCATCATAATTTCTATCATATATGTGCCTCACGTTTTTCGTTTTAGTTTTACAATTTTTAGTCCGTTTTCAAAACAAGGTATAATTTTATTTTTATTTTAATCTTATCTCCAAATATTATCTAACTTTTTGTAACTTTTTCTACATAACAAAAGGCTTTTTGGTGTTTCTTTCTCTTTATGAATGTAAGTTTCCAGTGTAATAACAATACCTAATTGCATGTTGAAATTATGAATCTGGGCGTTGTGAGGCTGCTGTAATGAGACCCTTACAGGCAATTTCATACGGTTTGGCGTGTCTAGTTCACATTTCGCTTGTCAAGGTTGAAGGAAGCCCGACTGAAAATGAAATGAGGGATGATAAAAGATGTCTGTCTCAAAACTTTTCCAGTTGATATGAAACTATATGATTATGGCTTCATATTATCATAGACACGCATCTCTGAGCGAGTTCTACTTCCTAAATATTAAATAAAAACAGTTTAACTATTCTTAATAATAATTATTATTTGGAATTTCCTATTCGCAGCGATTGTTGTTTCTATTTAGTGGTAAGCCGACGTATTGCTACCTGACAAAGACAGTGCCAATGTAGAATTTTCGTAAACTTTATATGAAATTGCTTGGCAACTTTCACTCAACAGGTGCTCAAAGTTTTATATTGGAAAAAGTTGCATAACTTATCCATCAGGTTTCAATATTATTTCTTGGGAAGGTACCCTAACATACCTATAAATCTGCAGGCTTTATTTATACTCCAACTCGACTTGCTAAGTATAGATATCTTTACAATCGCAGCAATTTGCCGACGTGCTCCAAAGTCGTATAACGGTTTTATGCCGGCAATTAGTATGCCCTGCTCGAATTGCGTTAGATTTTTGTATGCAAGTGTAAAAACAAAAACCTACAAGTAGCACAAATAACGTAACTAGAAACGGTACTCTTAATTTGTATGTATCCAATACTTAAAAAGAAAACGTAAAACGTGGTATCAGCTTTACAAATGCGTACGCGTATTGCCTTATCTCGTATTTACAGTTGGCTACCTAAACCAAATTCACTCGCCGAACGAATTTGTTAAACGCCTTAGGCCATTTATTTTATTGGGAAATTTAGATGTATTTTTTTATTTCGTGAGCGTAGCGTTTAAATATGCAGATAAGGTTTAAATCTGGGCAATCTGGCATACTACTTTACATAGGAAATTCCATTGATTGAACTTTGTAGGAAACCCTCCCTTTTATATTTTCTGATTGAATTTACTGTTGATGCTTTCTTGTCTGGTAGGTACCAGATTTTTTTATTTTGATCTAACTGAGACTCTAGGGAGGTCCCTAGAGTCTCAGTTAGATCAAAATAAAAAAAGCTATATTTCTTTTACAACAAATCGCAATACTAAAATCGTAATACTATAATATAATCAACAAATCGTAATACAAAAAAAAAAATATACTTAGTTGTTTTTTTTAACCTGACAACATAATAAGTTGATTTTTGCTTAAAACTACGTTAATTTTATATTTCACTTGATTGAATTAGGTAAAAATATTTTTCTCTAAATATTTTGTATGTTCATAATGACACTTTCCATCCATACTTCTCAATAGGTACCTAAGTCCTTTAGTATAGCAACTTTTTCTTTAAACAGCACATCACCTTCATTCCATTAGCATTTTTATAGGCTCTTGAGGCCTTCGCCGTTATCTCGAGAAGCGGCATGCGGCGTTGAAAGCTACGGAAATATAGATATGACGGTGGCCTTTCCTTTATTTTCAGGTGAATATTATGCGTGTCATTTAAGGCCATTTTAAGGCCATCTACGTTTATTTCCTTACCTTACGTATGAAAGGTATGTATGAACGGTGAATTGTGCTATTATTTTTAAATTTTTTTTAAATATAATTTAGCAATTCTAAAATAGACGATAAGTCACTAATTTGTTGATTATTTATATAAAAATAGACCATAATGTCATAATAGAATATCCTTATTCAATACAAAGGTAAGAGTGAACAGGCTACGAGCTAACTACGTAAGGCCTAGAAAAATTATTTCTAAGTGAAAAGGTAAGACAACGAAATTAGATTCTACATAACAACAATACAATAATAAACATCATAAGGAAAGTTTATTGCATCAGCGATTTTCAAGTTCTTTCCGCAAGTAAATAAAATGAATTAAAATAAATAGAAAATGGCCATAGGCAGTTTCACAGCCTTTATATATCCGTTGTCAAGCTAAATTATAGTAGTTATGATGCAAACTAAAGACTTTTGTGAGCGAATAGTGGTTTTAAAAGTAATCTAAGCCGATTTTCTCGAAATTTTTTATATACATACTAAGAAAGGATTTACCAAAATGTTACACCTACCTTATATATGTTGTTTTGATGGCCGAACTAATGTTGATGAATTTTGGCGGAGGGGTAGCTTATATCATGGGGAGAAATGTCAGATAATTTTTTTGGAGAAAGCTACTTTTTATCCCGGGAACGCGGGTCATAGCTAGTTTCCCCATAAATGGAAATAATCGAAAAAGTAAGTCAAAAAGAAGAGTAGTTGCATGTCCAACAGAATTGAAATTGTTTCTGAAGTAATTTATATCAATGGGTGTATCAAGTAAATACTTATAGAAATGCAACCTTCACACTCTAATTTCGAAATTTCTATATTAATTAATATTCGTATCACAACGAGAAATGTAAATCCAACGTTATCGTGATATCCCAGATAGAAAACGTATAGAGATTGAAAATAAATTTTAAATTGGAACTGAAGTAAAAGGATTACAGGTCTCCGGGGAAATTTGAATAGTACGTTACTATGAACGAATTCCTGTTTTATTCTCCATTCTCTCTATAAATTTCATATAGCATATCTGGCCTTTATAAGAAATACAGAACCTAGAACCCTTACTTATCCCACGGGAATGTTGTGTATTTGAAGTAAAAAGCTCATGGCTACGAAATGAAACGCATAGTGAAGTAAAAAATATTGATGCTGATTTGCTCTACTTTTCAAATTTAAGTAATCTAGTCTAAATATAGGTATCTCATTCTGACAAAGCACACGTGAAAATATATTCGTCTAGTAAGTTATTAATTCCACTCCATTACCGAAGTAAATGCATTGACTTACAGGGTAGATTTGACGATAGAAGAAGTCGTTAAAAAGCGGTTTGTCTCGGTTACATTAGTTGAAGTCAGACTAGTCAGATGATACAAAAGGATAACTAATGATCTTTCTACAACGATTAGCAGTTATACAATGATTTGGTATAGGAACCAAGGAGTTTTATGTATTTCATCAAGTAACTAGCTTTCCGCTCCGTGGCTCCACTCAGCCCCCATTTGGGGCAGAGTTTCGGAAAACCTTTCCTTTGTTGAACGTTATAAAGAACCTGTGTGCAAAATTTCTACATCCTGAGGTTTTAGCTGTGCGTAGGTAGATCTGTCAATCATAGATAGTAGATTGTAGAGCCAAATTTTGCTGTCATATGTATACTAACTAAACTTTCCCCTGGGATGTCGTGGGAGGCTTTTCGACTGGAGATCCACTCCACTAGTAATAAAATCAATTTGCATTTATGTCGCTCTTATACAATGCTTGTTTGAGTAAAATAACAAAAACATGAACTTTCATATCTTTGACTACACCATAAGACTATACTAATTATTAGCACCAGCGTAGGTATTACAACGGAAGGTATACTTTTAGCCGAAATTATTAATGATAATGATCGAGAATAACAATTTGTATCTCTTTTCGGTAAATGCAACATTCGATGCAATGCGACTCTAATACTGGCCGTATTAGAGTCGCATTATTCATACAATAATGTCTCAATCTAAGAATGATTAAGTGTTTAACAAAGTATGCGTATAATGTAAAAAAAAATGAAGAAACCAGGTGTAAACTAATATACTGATTAAATGGTCACATAAATAACGACAATTTTTTTTGACAATGATAGTAGTGATCGATAAATATGTGACGTGTTTTATGAGTAAGAGATGTTTAATATTCTATGCAAAGAATAGAAATGAGCGGTGTAAAAAATTCATAGAATCTCATTTTATATCGTGAACAGGAACCACGCTTGTATCGCCCGGAGCGCACCGCCACTTTTAAGTTGAGGATACAAAGTGTTCATAAATATAGCAAATACATAACTGCAGCACTATTTTATTAACACGCTTTTCACTTTTGTTAATTTTACGTAGCTATACTTATACAGCCTTACTCATAAACGCTATTTAAAGTTAAGTCATACTTAAAACCGTTATTTAAAAAAATCTTCACTCATAAACGCTATTTAGCCTTATTCACTGCTTAAAAACGTTATTTAAAGAGCTGTCAAATTAAACAACCTACGACCCTTGTTTAGCGCGTTAAATAGCAAAATGGCCGCCAAATAAACAGCTGATGCTTGATTTTTGTAAAATATTTTTCATTTATTTCTGAAAATACGATGGATATATATAGAAACACCATAAATTACTTAAACTTATACTACCTGGATGACCGGCCTTTGCTCGTTTTTTTGCAAATCATATTAGTTTTCCTCACAAAAGAAGGACCTTGAAAAAAAGGGAAAATATGATGATCTGAACTCGAACAGGATCTTCTGGTTTCGGAACCGCCCGATTTCCCATCTGGCTATGATAATCCTGTAGATGGTGGCGAAATTTACCTTCGTAGGTATTCTAATGATATTGTAGCAGTTTTTCATTGCCTGAAAACACGGTTATAACGACGTTTCCTAAAAATGAAACTTAGCTAGATCGATTTATTGCTCCCGAAACCCCACGCCTACTAAGTTTCATGAAGATCGTTGGAGCCGTTTCCGAGATTCAGATTATATATATATACAAGAATTGCTCGTTTAAAAGTATTAGAGGGATGAATTTTTAAGTCATAGGTGATTCATATAGCATAATAAAACAACTCCTACTCTATTTCACATAGGTTGAGTCGTCAAGGTCAAGGTTTTTTACCAATATCTAGTGAAGTTCCATTTTATTACTCTGAAATAGTACTCACAATATTTGATGAAACCTCGCCCTATCATAGTATTCCTTTATTATATCGAAATAAACTTTAACCAATGAGAAATCTTATAAAATACCATGAGTTACCGAACTCATGCTATTTGAAATCTACCTACTATACTTATCATTGCTTGTGCCGTGTGTGCTACATAATGTAAGGAGGACCAAGATAATATAAATAATATTAGTAATAACATACACAATTTCACTAGAGATTTATTTACACATAATTATTCCCAACATTAATTCCATTAATTTATTCAATGTTTGTATTTTGATTTTCCAATACTCTTCCTCCAAATTCATAATTCCTACACGTTCTACATGTATTTCTTCAGCTATTTGGATTTATTTTTTGATCGCTGCTTAGGCCAGTAGATCCGACTATGAATAAGAAATGTTCTTGTTCATAGTCTGACCTGAAACAATATAAATTCATACATTATTTCTTAAAAATAGAAGATTAAATAGAATTTGTAAATAAACTTGTAAATATTATAATTTACATGAAATTTAGATTCAAAAATCTAATTACCTTTTTATTCAGAGGTTAATAAAGTTCGCAAACAAACCGAATTGGGATGAGAACATCCCAATTAGAAAAACGTGATCTTTTTCTCGTTCTGAATTAATTGTTAATTTCCATTTATAATATTATCATAAACACATAATAAAACTTTTCAAAATGGTGCCGCTTCTTTTTCTTAAAACCTCCATTACTGTCAAATTTATGGTCTTGATGTTGGTGTCGCCATATATAATATTATTTTTGCTCTTTAAATCATTCAATAACTAAATCATGACTAAAAAGCGTTTATGAGTAAGGAAAAGTTAAACACTGAATAACATTTTAAATAGTACTTAGCTATCTACTACTTAATCCGTTATTTAAGAGATTTTTATGAGTAAGACCGATAATCTATTGCCGCATTTATGAGCATTGTTCATAATGCTTTAGGTACTCCCGGTACCTAATGTTGATTATTTGGAGTATTTTTGCATACTCTTTAGTAATAAAATAAAAAATTCTCAGTAGATTGGAGTTAGGTACAGAATCACATAATTGAAGAGTAGGTAGTAGAATTTATTAATAAACTAATATTATTGTATTTACCCATAGAAATATCATGAGATACCTATGATATCTCTATGTATTTAACCGTCCGTCTGTGGTCCGACACGAACTTGGGTTTATCACTTGGTTCAAAATAAATGAATTGCTTTTTTTTGTATTAATATCACAGGCGATTGAGGCCTACCTAACCTTTAAAAAATCTGTAATTATATATACTTACGCTCCATTTGGAGTTGGAAGGTTAATAAAGATTCACGAACTTTGTAGGTAGTTTTATTTGAATAGCGAGTTAATCCAAATAATTTTAAACAAGTTCAGAAGCAAGTTAACAAAATACCCTATTAGTCGGTTTTGGACAGGCAGGGTGAGTTGAAGGTAGGCCGGCCGAGGGTAATTCGAATGAGTAGAGTTTCAAACTTTTTGGTTAGTATCCTCAGCATTTCGGGCGAATTTACTTAGTTACATAAGTGTGTAGTTTCTCGATAACTTGACCCTATTTAGTAAGTATAACCGTAATTTGAAAGCAGGATTCTTACCAAAGGACTCTATATACAGAAAAACGTGTGGTACCAAACGTATTTTATTCATTGATACACCGAATAAACATATGATCATATGGTATTTATTGTCATCAGATATATTTAGTATGTGCCGAAGTTAATAAAAAATACCTACAACATTAAATAAATCAGCTATTCAATGCTTCAAACAGGAACCAGCTGTCTTACGCGGTTTCACTCGCGTTCCTGTGATAAAAAGTACCCTATAGTACTTGGAGATAATGTAGCTGTCTATTAGTGAAAGAATTTTTCGAATCCGGCTGGCAGTTCCAGTAATTAGCCTGTTTAAACAAACAAAAAAGCTCTTCCGCTTTATCAATAAATCTATTATTTATTGTTGATGCTAAAAGGTATCTTCAAACAATACAATAAGTCTTAGTGCTTATAACACTGAACTGTAATCTCGTGTACGTATTCCGCGTTGGTTTTTAATATCGGACATCCCTGTACTCCTAACTATCAATATGGCGCTTTCTCCGGACTTAACTGATCAGGGATTCGACCGGCTACCTATCTACCGTCCACCCTTGGGAGAAATACTCGATTCAGCCAGGGTAATCTACACGAGACCCATAGTAATATGTTGCCAACTGCCTACATAAATAAATAACACCACGCGGCATATGTTTATGACCTTATTTTGCGTTTGTTTTTAAATTGGCAACTCCCACCGGAGATTAGTTGTGGTATTTTGGTCAGAATCTCTAGTTATTTTTAAAATATCGCGAAATTATGGAAGTAAATAAAAATGAGGGGCATTAATATTTATGAGCTCGTAAGAATGTCAAGAATACCGTGATCCTGTTCTGTGGTATTAAATAAAATATGACAATTTATTAAGATCTCAAAGAATTCCTGTGGGCACAGGAAATTCAACAAATATTATTTTTATTAAATAACCTTTATAGTGTAGGTTATTAGGATGGAAAGAATTGAAGACTTTTAATTTTACTACGTTTTTATTAACTCTCTTTAATGTAGGTATATCTGTTCCATCGGAGACTAAAAAGCAGAAAAATACCAAAATAATATACCGCGTGTAACGGCAGAGCGAAATAATACTTTCAGAACATATTATGTAGGTAGGTTTTATGTTTATGTGTTAATTTATATTGTCACCTATGTATGTATCATGTACCTATGTATGTATATTATGTATGTATCCATGTAATGGAATCTTCAAACGTAATTTTCATCGACTTCAGATTAAACTGAAACTTTGCACACTTATGAGGTACTTAACGATGACAATACAATAATTTGGTACCGTCGAGCTGATCTGATGATGAATCCGGAAGGTAGGCACTGGAACTCCATAACGGAATAACGTATGTTAGCTGTGTTTGGACTTGATGGATGGTCTTGAGATGCATTTTGACCACAGAGAAAAGAAATATATTCTCTCTATAATATGTATTCTCTTTTCCGTGATTTTGACAATAATGTGGTTTTCAGGGTCTGATGATCAGGGAGTAGGAAGGTAGGCACTGGAACGTTCGGTCAACCGATATACAGCGTGTATGATATATGATATAATGTGGGGCGCATTTATTAGAACTATTTCTAAAACATGCGCCCCAACTATATCATTATTAACATACATAACCTACTTTACATATTTAATGTATCTGTTATTGATAAAACTCACATAAAAGTAAGTAGTTCATATAATTATCAGTGAAATAAAAGAATTTGTGTCCTAGGTGAACTATCCATGCAACTATTGCATTACAATCTGCATGCGCTCCAAGTTTGTCGTTATTATGGTGATAATCTAGTAAAAACGTGATGTATAAAATAAAATCTTTTTATTTAACTAATTTAATTTCTGGATGGTCAAGCTGCGGCTAATAGATGGTTCGCATACATGCCAACGACTTTTTTACGCTCGGCAGAGGGTTTAATTAATTTATCCCTAGGCTCGGCCACCCCGAAAATTTACATTTTGAGCAATTTCGTCTGATTTTTTTAAAGAAAATTATATATTTTTGAAGTAAAATTAAAAATGAGAGAGTAAAAGCCTCGCGTTGTCAATTAACACATTTAAACTGACTTACACCTTTAGACCAAATTTTACTGACACAAAACTGGTTCAAGTAACCTATGTCATATGTTCTGGCCTCGTTGTATTGAGTGTTGAAATGTGGGGAGGTGACGATGCAATTAATTCAATTATTATTGCTGGAATTCTGGTAGGTATATTATTTAGTCGACTATATATATTGCGCTATCTTTTCGTGATTCTGCTAGTTTATCTATATAATATTGGGTAAACATGCTATATTGATAGAAATTGGAACAACAACCAAGCTTAAAAGTGGTTCATTTACTTCACCTATTTTTTTTATTTAAAAAAGCCCGCTAATTGCGAATCGGGGCTCCGCACGTACCGTAAAAACTTGTAGGTATATCAATGGTTCGTTAATCACGCGAATTGAGTTTCGAAGATTTTTCCCCTTTTATCTGAGTATGTTTTTTTTGCGATGTAAATACAAATTTACCTGTTTCGGATTTCTTCCTTTACTTGTGCTACATGTAATTGACACTTGGCAATTTTCATAATTCTAGGTCAACGGGAAGTACCCTATAAGGCTATAAGGTTTTGATTTTTAAATTATTCTATTATTAATTTAAAAAGAATTCGTAAGTTAAGAATAACTGCAAATAACAAAATGTTAAGTATAACGCAAGTGAGAATAACATGTTTTATGAAATGATTACTGAAACATTATCCAGCGATAGGACTAAAAGTCGTCTCGGAAAATTTTATTAGAAGTTAAAGCACACCTGTTACCTCTGAACGGGAAGACACTTAGGTATAGTACCTATTATGGTATCTATGTGTACCTATAGGTATAGGCCCCATTGATGTCCCATGATTGATTGATTTGAAGACATAATTAATAGGTACACACTTATCATGTTGAGATTGCGGTCTAACCTGCAGGCCTATACCTACATCATAAAAACACACATTTTCATAACAAAAATTGCAGCCAGTCTACACATAAATATCATAAAAAAATATACAGTGTATGTATGTATGTTACCACTCAGCTCCGTTACGGCAGAACGGTTTCGGATGAAATTTGATAAGCAGGAAGATCATAAACTGGAATAACATTTTGTATCCCGGGAAACGTTAGATCCCTCGGGAACGCTGAAACCACAGGTATTGCCAGGCTATTGCCGTGATATAGTTAATTCTATTGAGATAAAATAGTGCATTCAGAACTAGATAGAAATTGAAGATAAGTTGACCCGGTAAACTTCGTACTACCATTTTTTTTTAGATTTCCCCAAATAACAATTTTAGCGAGACTAACGAACAGCAAATGATTTTTATAAGTAAAGAAAGGTTGTCTTTAGGAACAGGCCATGGGTTCTTCAAAAGGGGTGTGAAGAGATTTCTGCAGGGTCGGCAACGTGCGCGTGATACTCCTGGTGTTGCAAGCGTCCATAGGTTACGGTAACCGCTTACCATCAGGCGGGCCATATGCTTGTTTGCCACCTAAGTGGTATAAAAAAAAAGGCCACAATGCGAAAAAACCTAATACAGCTTTCCTCACCGTCCAAGTATCAGAAAAGGATGAAATTATCCTAAAATAATAAATGGTGACAGTTTATAATGTATAAACCAACCTAAAAACTGATATGATTAGTACAATATTAAAATCAACCCCAAAAATCTACATTATATGTACGTATACACAAACAAAACATACAATTTTAAGTTCAATAAAAATAACATAAGTCGAAATTGTGCATTAATATTAGCTGAGTAGCGTGATAACAATATATGTGAAAATACGCTGAAAATTAGAGTGACGGCGTTCATGCCGAATATAAGGGTTACCGTTGGTTTACCCTTCACCCTTATTTTCCCCTATATAACTCAGCCAGTGTGGGTTTTAAAATTACAAATGTGACAATAAGTCAAAGATGCTGGAAGCAAACGGTGGTGGGCGGTCTTCTTCTATTTCGCTCAACGACTAAGTAATGTCTGTACGTGCCGGAGACGCGTTCGAGTGTTGACAGAGTGTTTCATTGTCTTTTGTAATATTATTCCCATTTTCAAGTATGAAATGAAAATTCTCTGAAACTTCACTCATTTATCAAAGTAGGAATTCTAAGTACCTACAGAGTAACAAAGTGGATTTTTAATGGAAGTAATTGTATCCTTATTATTTGTTGCTATTTAAAGACGGGTAAATTTTTTTTTGTAAAAGTAAGAAGTAACTACTTTAATTTGGATTCTAAAATATTTATATTTACATGCAACTAACAAAAAATATATTTTTTAAACCGCGCTACATAATAATTTCTCAAACCAACATTTAAAAAACATAATATTTATACTTACAAATCTTTATCAGCGTAAATTAACAAAGATTAAAAACACACATAAAACACCCGCAGCACACAGCCACTCACGTACACAGTACTTCACTTGAGCTTCGTCAATGCGCGTACACAAACAGAGCGGGTGAATTGTCACGAGTCACGTAAACGTGGAAAAGTGCGGAAAACTTGTGCGGGTGTCATGATGCGGAACGTGGAACACGCGTCGCAGTCTGGTGCGGTACTAGCAGTGGCCCGGGCGAGTCGGGTGGCCGGGTGGGCTAGTGAGGTGCCGCCCCGGCCTCTCCCGCCCACCACCGCGCCGCGCCGCGAGCGGCTTTCAGCGGGAGCCTACGTCGCCGCGCCGCCACACTCCGTCCACACAACCTCAATACCTTTTTCGGATAGTAACCCGTGGTGTTGGTGGTCAGATTCAATTATTGTAGTAGCAGCTTTATTGTTACATTGATTGAATAAATAAAGAAACAGGTGGGTGAAAATGTAAAAGAAGTAAATACAGATTATATCTGTGATCACCGTTACTGAAATACTGTTAATCTATTTATCTTCAGTATTTATAAAAGCGAAATACTCACATTCCTGATGTAAGTTCAGAAATAATAAAGCCTTAAAATTTACATTCGCTAAGAAAGGATATATTTGAAAATTCAAATACTAAAGAAAGAAATTGGAATACGAAATATGGTATATTTTTCAGAGTAGATAGTAAAATTTGCATTGCAAAATACTCTATGTTTTTTTTTAAACTGACCCCTATTTGGTTGTTTGTATCGAGAAAAATATTGCACTGGTCTATTGTTTCGTAACTTAGTGTGATTATAATATCAAGTATGGGCAGTCTTCTTACTGTGGTATGGGCATAAGTGTACCTACCTACACTACCTAGTAAGTATTTTCTGAAATTCAAGAGGGAAATACAAATTGTTTGAAACTTTATTTGAAGAAAGAAATTGGAATACGAACCTTGGTTCCAATATTGTTCGGAATAGAGTGTGAATTACAAAAATTATCCCCAAGTGGGTAAACGAGGCGTTAATATTTGAAAAAATAATATTTCATTGCATAATATAAAGTAAATAAATCGGCACAAGGTTCCTCAATTAGGAAAATAATAAAGCATAGTAAGTAGGCATAGACATTTGAGAAAATTTTCGACAACAAAGTGGATTCTTATAGACTTTGCCGGAGCACTGCCGAGTCCCCAGGAAAAAGTAACCTATTATAGTAGTAAAAAATATTGTTTTCTAAATTGATTACGAGTTACACGGCCGACATCATGTGCCAACTACCGGCCGTACTCTACCTTTTCACAGCTTGTGACGTGAGCGTTTTCACTACCCGTCCGTGCATTGCTCGAATATTGTAGGTAGGTATCCTATTCTTCTATGCCTGTTTGTTTTCACGCCTTTCACTTCATGTTAGGTAACATTTAACCATTGGAGCGAACTTTCCAAAACTATGCAAATCGAAATTGAAGTAGGATTTGATTAATGTAACATTAAACGTAAAGCTAGTTATGTGGAAATATGGTTGATTGGTAAAGTCATGGTAAACTATTAATAATGAATAAGTTGTATGTAGGTGTACCTACCAAGTATGTGAAGCTCACGATACACCACAGCATATTGGGTAGGTACGTATAGATGGTATACCAAAATAGATTATTTTCAAACTTTCAACACATTAGATATAATAAATAAATAAATAATAAAATAAATAAATGAAAGAATAATGTTAATCTAATATTTTATCTACGATAAATTCAAGCATAAATATTTTTGTTGAACAAAAACTTTTATCTTAGAAACATAAAACAGTTAATAACTTTCTATGTAAGAGGCTTATAACACTTCAGTAAAAATAAAATGTTAAGAAAAAGTATTATCCTTGAAGTAATCTTGACAACCTCATTAATCATTCAGTGGAATAATACCTATGTCTGTGACTCTCATGAAAAAATGGTTTAACAATGAGAAAAGGGTAAAATTGTGGATACCTAGTTACCTATTCACTTTTCTGTCATATAATAAAAATCCCTCCAAAAGATTATGTAGTTTAGTATTGTAGTTAATTAAACCACAAAGTTAATAATAAGCTAATAAAACTATAATGGGAGTTTACCAAAAATGACTACTAAACTTATGTCCTATAGTGGTTCTTAGTTTCTATAGTGGAGTTTACCAAAAATTACTATTATAATACCATAGAATTAGATCATACTTATGTACGTATAACCATCAATATTGTAAGTAAGCATTTCGTGTCCGAGCATTTTGGTTGACGCTAAACTGACAAGAATCAGCAAACCTCGTCTTTATTACTCACAGTACCTTCCTCCATAGAGTTAGAATATTATAGAGCGACTGTACGGTTCATGACGGACTGTATGGTTCATGAGCACGGGTACGGTCCAAATGCCCAAACGAAACGCGCGTACATAGTTTGAACGACTAAAATAAATATAATGAATGTCAATTTCTCGTTTTCTATCGATACTGAGAACAAATGATAAGGAATCCATATCATTTTGTCTGACTGTAAATCATCTAGTGTACGATATATCTGTGAATGCATGATGATGCATGTATATGGAAGCTGCTCACGCTTCGCACAAGGATCACTCTGTAATATTCTAACTCTATGCCTTCCTCAATGTGCGAGTAGAGGATTACTGTGTCTATCTGTTTTCTATGTGTCTTTCCGTAACGGACATGTGTCGTAAAATGAACATTGTCTTCTTATCCCTTACATTTAGATATACTTAACCTTTTGTGTAACTAAAAATCTTTGGTTAAAATATTTCAGTCTTCGCAACATTAGACTTAATATTTCATAATTTCAACTTATGATGCTCCTAAAAATTGTGGCTATAATGTAAGAAAATCCTCACACTTCAGATTTGCGTGGTTCCTCAGTTTTTAGGGTTCCGTACCTCAAAAGGAAAAAGCGGTACCCTTATAGGATCACTCTTTGTCTGTCTGTCTGTCAAAACCCTTTTTCTCAAGAACGCGTGGAGGTATCAAGCTGAACTTTATATCAAATACTCAGGTCTATTGTCCCTTGGAGCTGTGAAAAAATCTGCCAACGTAATCAAAAGATACAGCCGTATATCCTGCAAATTTTCCGACACTCGCAAGGGAACCAAAACCTACAGGGTACTTCCCGTGAACTCAGAATCTTGAAATTTGGTACGGTAGAATTAACGTATCTATCGCGTTTGCGTATTTCTATGAGAACTTGTACAAAAAACACAAACGGGATAGTTACGTTAATTCTTTACAAACTTAACACTCGGGGCAATGGTAACTATGTTGCTAAAATACACAAACCATTTATTTAAATGAATGAGGGTCCATCTCATTTATCAGTAATAGTTTTTTTTTACGGTAAAATAAAGTATTTTTTTTGCAATCTATATATTTAGTACATACCAAATACAGTAGGTACTTCAATATAATGTAGTTTGTAAGCTGTGAACAGAACCCTAATAAAGTAAGGCCCGCCTCGCACTTGACCGGTTTTTATCGGTCTGAGAATGGATTATATTTCTTGTAAGTCTTCTCATGCGAACCGCTGTAGCTTCATAAAAGCCTACTTAAATTAGAACAATTTCTTTGGATGTAACTGTAAGATGGATTAAGATGACTGATCGACTCCTGAGTCCTGAATGAATCCCCAAAGTTTCAAAGTAATCTTCGTCAGTTATCATGTGACTTAGATAGGTACTATAATTCAGATTATTAATGACGAATTGGGTTTACTTTAGGCATCTACGTCCAACGTCCATCGATGACTGATGTATCATTTTAGAATATCTGAGATTATTTTTAGCTTTTCGTCAGACTTTCAATAACGCTTTCGAGATAAATGTTTTATAGATATTTGCAATGCTGTATAGAAGTTATCTGGTATAATATTTCAATTTTCACAAGCTCTATCTTAAAGTTTATTGAATAGAGTCCATTCGTGCCAAAGAACCAATCCCTTGAGATATTGTGTACAATGTACCTAGATTGTGCTGAGCATTACATATTACATTTTTGAACGTATAATATTCATTAGAACATTTTATGTACCTTTCTTTCCACCCAAAAGCTTCTATTTTCACGTCTGAGCGCCTAAAAAAATGTCATCGATGAAATCATTTAAGCTTATATTCATTATCACCGAAACAATATAGAAAATCTACGAAACTTCGGTGAAACGTAAAACAAACATGATCAGCAAACAAGAGTAATTCCAAAAAAAGTGGTCGCTACGAAGGAGCCAACGTAATGTTAATACCTTCTGAGTAAAATAACTTCTATGCAGCGTAAAACTTTTTTAATTATGTTGCCTTGGACCAATACCGCTTTTCATTAGTTTAACTGATTAAGCGAGTCGGTAATCTTGAGAAATTTTCTCTTTTATATGGCTTATTTGCTCGAATGCTCAAAAGAATCCGGTACAGTTGGTACAGTCGTTGAATTGTTATGTTTATTTAGTCGTAAAATGAAGCTCTAATGTATTTGCATGCCTGTACAAAGGTACGTATATGCTCAGCTTTAATTACGGAAGGGCACAAAGCCAATTATGGCTTGCCCGAAAGGATAATAAAAATGTAAATTGCCAATCATATTGTCGGCGGTCGACATTTATGTCGATTTACCCGTATGAATTTGCTGCGGTACCGTCTAAACATTTCTCCCTACATTTGTTGGTATGTATTGCACCTAAAGACAATGAAGGCTGCACTTGAGAGCCGCAGTTTGCATCTAGGCGTTGTGTGCTTACTTTCAGCCATACCGTCACTATCCATGGTAAGATTAAGGTCAAACATAATATCAATGTAAAAATAAAGATTGCACTAATTACCAATCAACAAAATATGTGTTTCATTATTCGGCTAGATTTAATTCGAATTATTGGTTCATATTAGGTATTGTTTTGGATATAAGTTACAAGTTCATTGTTAAAAAATTAATTTTTAATACAAGCTTTTTTTTGAGTGACTGTACTTTTTGTTGACTGTATTTGCGACAAAGTACTCATCAAGACGAATCAAACGAGCCCAAACTCGATGGGGCTATGTGGTTTTATTACGGAGTTCCTATGGCCACCTTCCAGCTCCATCATCAGATCAGCTCCACGTCATCATAATGTTGCACTGTCACGCGATTTGCAAATTTGTGAAAAATTTCGGCTCAATCGGAAACCGGAAAGTGGGTCATATTTAATCATGCAATAATAAAAAAAAAAAACTCAAAGATAACTGCGTGCTAAACCCCAACAAAGACAATAGAGTAGAGTAATAATATTATCTTTATCAGGACATAATCCCTTAGGGTCACATCAAGGCCCATAAATATGGAAATTGAATTGAATGGCCAGTGGAAGAAGACCAAGGATATTATTATAATCTGATACATGATATATGTATGCGTCGAACAATCATCTATTAGGAATTAGATTAATAACACTTTAGTATTCAAATCGGGTACCCACTAGATACCGACATAATCTAACATGTCTTAATTTAGGTAGGTACCTAGTATTTTTGTTAGAGAATGTGTTTGGTATAAAGCGACGTGCTACCTGCATTACTAAATTGTACCTTTTCTGAACTCACACCAGCAGACATTCAACTAAAATGTTACAAACAACTTTCAGAAGCTGAGCTTTTTGCAATCTCATACTATTACAAATTACTATTCAAAGTTGTTATAAAATGCAAGCACATTTACCTATATCAAGATATTTATTTTTATTTTTGGAAAACTATTATTATTTGGATATGTCGATGCCGAGTGCAAAGCTCGCAGTGCCGAGAAAACTAATCCTTTTGACAATTTAAAATAGGTAGATACAAAAAATATCAAAACTATAGGTACTAATAAGAAAAAATAAAGTGTCAGTTTGTCATCTCAAAATAACAGCTTTTTACTAAGTGCATATTAGTATATACGGCACATAAACAAAAAAAAACAATAATAAAAAAAACTGTCTGTTTTGTTCCGTCTAATCTCTGAAGGGCTGGACCTATTTTGCTGGGACTTTCACTGGCAGATAGCTGATGTTATATGTAGTAACTTAGGCTCCTTTTATTCAAGAAAAAATATTAGGGTTCCGCGTAGAAAAATTAAAACGGTACGCGTAAAATCAAACGAATGTGGTTAGAATCCATTTAACGAGGCTGCATTGTGCGTACATTTTATTTAAGGCTTGCAATAAACATAGCGTTGAAATTCGTTTTATTTGTAGCAAACATTTGCTGTAGGTAGCATATCCTGAAAGTACCTTTCGGAGGTATAAAACAATGAACATGCTATAAAATCTCTTATTTTCAAGTATAAGAAAGAATTTTTTTGCATGAAGAAATGTCGTAAACGTAATTACTACGTCAATTATTTACACTCCCAGAGTGTAGTAAACTATTAGCTGTAGTAAAATATTTGCACTTTTTGCATGAGAGACCCTTATCTCAACTTGTTTCAAATGTCTTTTCATAACCAATAATTTATTAATCAGAATTGGATATCATAAGAAACGGTGCCAATAAGCAACAAGTCGTCATGTATCTAAAGCACCTATTTACTTATTTGGAGCAGAATATTGAGGCAGGTGAAGAACTGAATATAAAACTGGTATAAGTAATAATAAAAACCTGCTTAGTGCGAATCGGACTCGCACACGTAAGTAAAGACGTTTCTTGTATGTTGTCCAAATAAGAATTTAATTTAACTTAATTTTTATAGTGGCAACAGAAATAAACATTCTGTGAAAATTCAATTGTGTACCTAGTGCAGTTCATGAGATACAGCTCACAGACAGACAGACGGACGGACAGCGGAGGGTTAGTTAGGCGTATAGGGTTCCTTTGGCACTTTTTGGGTCCGGAACCCTAAAAGGCAGATATACCCAAGACGATATGTATCCACACCCCATCACTTATCCAGTTTAATGAGATTAGATACGCTCTGAACCTTAATAGATCGTTTACGTGCTCATTCAATATAAGCTTTCAAGTAACCTTCTGTGATATTAATCAATTCCAATGTAAATTATTTTAACCTTCCATCGATACAAACTGGGTCATTGTCGTGGTCTGGTCGGAACTCTCAGCTGTGCTCTGTTCAGGGGTTGAGAAGCGAAAAGATTAAGATTTATATATTTATACATGTTTTTAAGATCTCGAAAAGAGCTCTAACGACTTAGATGAATGGTGAATATTAAATTTTTGGGCCTTTTTTGCCGCCTAGGAGAAAATTTTGCTAGATATATTGGATCTGACAATTTGGAACAATAAATTTTTCTGACAATCTGAAAACAAAATTTCTGACGGTCGATTGAAAATCCACCTAGCTAGGTCTCATGTCTAGGAAAACGCGTTTTTCAGAGTATATAAGCTTACATGACACATTGAAAACAACTATATTACCGATACCTACTTTTACAAGTTATTTTACAACTACGTTCTTCTTTGGGTACATTTTCATTCATCACAGCTCGTAATTATCACTACTAAAATAAATATATAGCTATTCGCTTATAACAAACATATCCTTGAGCAGCAGTCTGCAGTGTGTGGCATTTTACAAATATGTAAAACGCTTGCTCCACACATTTTACTAAACTATACACTGGAGGACAATATAAGTCTTTTAAATTCCATATTTGAAGTTATCTTTCAATAAGTTTGAATAAAAACTATATTTCAGTCCAAAAAGTCTGTACACTATCAAAAAACAAGCGTTCTTTTTTAAGAGAGCAAAAGCACAATATTTATGCTTGTGTAAATTTTTTTTAAAGCTCAGTTCAATAGTAGCTGAGATTGTAGTGAAGTGAAAGCAGTGGCAAAGCCGTGGATTTGAATTTCAGCTTTGTTTGTGAATGAAAACATTAATCACGAAACCATAGTAACTCTAAAGCTCATCGCTCACTATATCAGTACCGCTTCATCGCAGCAACGCGGCAACGGCCCGGCACCGACTCAACTCAATCCAACCACTAGCTGCCAGCGCGCCGACTGCGCGGTGGCAGCTCGTGGGCGGCGTGGCGCCCCGGTGAAATTGGGGGCGCGACTTTGGCAAGATACCGCTTGCTGGCGTCACGCAGCAAGGGAGCGGACAGCTTGCTGGAAGCGTGTGGTCAGCAGGACTAGTGGCCTGTAGCGGCAAGCGCGCTTGCCGAAGGGCGTCTACTATTATGTCTAGTCCATGTCTAGTCATTGTAAAATGCATACGATTTAAAGGCCTCACTTGCATGGCAAGGTAAATGCCGCGGCGTAACCGAGCTGATATAGTGATCGTCTATACGAGACGAAAGTCCCGGGTTCGAATCCTACACAGAGCTTGAGCTTTCGGTGAAGGAAAATATCGTGAAGAAACCAAAGCACGGTGGTAGGGTACTTTGTAGTACCCATCTGGCTGGCTACCCCCCTCAAGTTGAAAATCTGTCGCCAAGCACCCATCATTGTGTGCCGACAGCTGCACTTGAGAGCCAGTTCCTTCTAGCTTTCTGTTTTACCACCTTCAGACACATCATCACTTACCATGGTGAGATTGTGGTCAAACACAGGCCTATACACAGTAAAAAAAATAGTTTGGTGGTAGAGTACTTTTTAGTACCCGTCTGGCAATACCACCCTCAAGTTTGAAGACAAAGCAACGGTCGGTGTTACAGCGATTGCATTTGCGAACCAATTCCCTTCTACGCCTTGTGTGCTTATCATTTTCGGCATAATTGAAAAAAAAAGATTATAAGAGAGAGAAGAGATTGTGCTAAAAAGATTTTTTTTATTTAAATTTTGAATTCAAACCAAGTTGTTTCACAAGACGCTGAGAAAAAAGTAGAGGAAGTTTTGTCCTCCAGTGTAGTTATCTCTTAGAAGAAGAAATAAAGAAAATAGCGTGCGATACTTCCGGGAAATTGCGGTGAAACATGAGCGCTTAGAATATAAGACGCCTGCCTCGATGAATATATTCATTTAACAAATAAGTATACAATATGCTTCATGCCCTCTATTTGTTTCACATTTTATTAAGATATCACAATTCACAATTTTATTTAAATAACATAGTATATTTTAAAATGTAAGGGCTCTACCCTACATGGATACTGATTATAAACATTAAATTAGGAAAATAATAAATAATAATAATTAATAGGAATTCGGAAGTTGTATGTTCATATTTATTTATAGCAACACAAAATTAAATCCTAACTAATATTACAAATGCGAAAGTGAGTTTGTTTGTTACGCCTTCAACTACTCAACGGTTCATTATTAAATTTGGCAAGCAGATAACCTAGGGTATGGAGAAGGACATAGGCTACTTTTTAACCCGGGAACGCGGGTGAAACCGCAGGGGACAGCTAAATGTTGGTATTTAGTACCAAGTTGAAAAGAAATCACCTTGCAATAATTTAAAAATAAGGGCAATAGAACAACATTTTATCTCCAGGTCCTCCCCTCTGTCCATTAATCCAAACGTCCGTGCCCGCTCACGTTCGATGGCGATTGGTTTTTTCTCTGTAGACGAATTATACCGATTTCGCCATCTGTAGCGATTTCTTATAACAAAACTGCCGACCATTTAGTTAAGAGTTTTCATTTCTAAACGTTTCATCAATTCTTTTCTATAGTGTACAAAGCCTGCAACGGGAAACGTTCCCGTCATTTTATCGTACCAATAATTATAGTCATGTTCCATTTCCATTAAAAACATCTTAACTTGCGTAACGGTTCGTAGGGAATTCATTTCCTTGCCTTTATATTACAAGTGGCCACCGTACTTAGACATGGCAGATTTTTAATAACGGTTTTATGCGATATTTCACTTACCAAAAAAAAAAACGGAATAATAAAATGTTTCCTGATGCAATATAAATTACTATTACTTACATCCCGCTGCTTTTCTTGCATTCCAAGGGCCATATTATTTTCCCGTGATAAAAAGTTTGCTTTGTTTTGTTCAATGTACTTCGGCACCAATGATATGATAGATAAAATAAAACTACATCTAAAAAACAGTGATTGAGGTAAACAATATCTTTAAAAAAATGTATATATATAATATTAGTAGGACTAGCTTTCATAATCCGAAGCATAATAAATATGGAACTGTGCCGCTTATTGATTTATCTGAAGCGCTTTCACGCTGTACGCGCGGATGGAATTCACTCAATTCACCGAATTGAATTCGTATATTTAAGCTGTCGTACACTAATCAAAATCATTGTAATATATGAACATCACCAAAGAGATCTTGAAAACTGTTATAAAGCTACAATATGAAATGCAGTAATAATAAACCAATTCAAATGTCGTAAACTGAGTCTCTGTAATTGTATTACAGATTACCTACTTTAAGTGGTGCGGACACCAAATCGAAAGCATTGCCAATGCAGATCACTAAATAAATAAATAGCACTCAAATGAAACTCCATCAATTATCCAATCCTGCCCTGATGATACATCGTATTTACACTACCCCGGGTACAAGCTGGAGCACAATTTTGTGCGCCGTGCCGGGGTATGTATGTACGTCAGGGAGGATATTTGCTGTCGCCGTCTCCGTGGCCTAGAAGACCGGGACCTGTCGATTTTGTGGGCGCGCGTAGATCACGGTGGCCACACCAAAGTTTACGCGTGCCTTTACAGGTCCCACAGCGGTGACGCGGACACAATCCGGTTATTTGAGCACCTGCAATTGACGACTGACAAAGTACTAGAGCAGTACCCCTCCGCGGAGTTAGTGATTTTAGGAGATTTCAACGCTCACCACGTTGAGTGGCTTGGTTCTCGGTCCACTGACTTCGCGGGGAGGACTGCTCACGACTTTGCCCTGGCCTATGGCTTCTTACAACTGGTTGTTTCTCCTACGAGAATCCCAGATATTGAGAGCCATACTAGTTCCTTACTGGACCTTCTGCTGACTACGCGACCGGAAAACTATGCAGTGACAGTGGATGCGCCACTTGGGTCATCGGACCACTGTCTCGTCCGGACGCAAGTGCCATGCGTCCGACATGATCCGCCCCGGCCTCCCGGAAGGCGACGTGTATGGCACTACAAGTCAGCAGATTGGGATGGATTGCGAGATTTCTACGCATCGTACCCGTGGAGACAGCTTTGCTTCGCATCAGATGATCCTGACACCTGTGCAGCTGCCGTCGCTGAGGCGATACTGGCGGGAATGGAATGTTATATCCCAAACCCGCTAGTGGCTGCAGGGGTGAAGAAGAGACCGTGGTTTAATCGGCCCTGCAAAGATGCTAGACATAATAAGCAAACTTTGTATGAGGCTTGGACCACGGCCCGAACTGATCAGGACCCTAACATCTCTGATGCGAAACGCAAATTTAACGCTGCCTCGAGGTTCAGTAAGCGAATGATCGCCAAGGCGAAGTTTGATTTCGTCGGCAGGTTTGGTGAGAGGCTGACTAGCCTTCCCTCTGGAAGTCGCGCTTTCTGGTCTCTTGCCAAAGCTGCCGAAGGAAACTTTTGCCAGTCGTCCTTGCCACCCCTCCGTAAGCCGGACGGAAACTTGGCCCATAGTGCAAAGGAGAAAGCTGATCTTTTGGGCTATCTCTTTGCCTCGAACTCGACTTTGGATGACGGGGGCGCCACACCGCCTACCATCCCGCAGTGTGTTAGCTCCATGCCGGAGATAAGCATTACCCAACGGGAGGTCCGGCGGGAACTGCTTTCTCTGGACATCCATAAGTCGAGTGGGCCAGACGGCATACCGGCAGTGGTGCTAAAGCGGTGTGCTCCTGAATTGTGTCCAGTATTGACGCGTCTTTTTGCACTTTCCTACACCAAAAAGGAAGTCCCGTCTTCGTGGAAGACTGCCCACGTGCACCCAGTGCCCAAAAAGGGCGACAGATCAGACCCGACGAATTACAGGCCTATCGCCATCACCTCCCTTCTCTCCAAAGTCATGGAGCGTGTGATCAACACGCAGCTTTTGAGATACCTGGAGGATCACGAGTTGTTGAGCGACCGACAATATGGCTTCCGCCACAGTCGCTCAGCTGGTGACCTCCTTGTGTATCTCACGCACCGTTGGTCACTCGCCATCGAGAGTCAAGGTGAGGCATTGGCAGTGAGCCTAGATGTGGCGAAGGCGTTCGATCGGGTCTGGCACAGGGGTCTTCTAACGAAGTTACCATCATACGGGCTTCCCGAGGGATTATGCAAATGGATTGCCAGCTTTCTGTCCAGCAGATGCATAAGAGCCGTCGTCGACGGGAGCTGCTCCGATAGCATGGACATAAATGCTGGCGTTCCGCAAGGCTCTGTGCTGTCCCCAACACTGTTCCTACTGCATATCAATGATATGCTGTCTATTGACGGCATTCATTGCTATGCAGACGACAGTACAGGGGACACCCATTACACGGGCCGTGCAAATATCCCTCGTTCCGAGGTTGAGGAAAGCCGCGAACGGCTGGTGTCTGAAATCGAGAGTACACTGACTAGTGTCTCCGATTGGGGTCGACTAAACCTAGTCCATTTTAACCCCACTAAGACCCAAGCCTGCGCGTTCACCGCTAAGAAAACCCCATGGTCTGTGGCTCCACAATTCCAGAACACTTCCTTGAACTTCAGTCAAAGCATCGGGATCCTTGGCGTCGACATCTCCAGCGACGTGCTGTTCCGAAGTCACTTGGAAGACAAGGTGAAGCTGGCATCCAAAAAGCTTGGAGTGCTCAACAGAGCGAGGCAGTACTTCACATCAGGGCAAAGACTGCAACTTTACAAGTCGCAGGTCCGGCCGCATATGGAGTACTGTTGTCATGTATGGGCGGGAGCACCTGGATACCAGCTTGGGCCTTTAGACTCGGTTCAGCGACGTGCCATCAGAATTGTTGACGATCCCGAGCTCACAAGCGGTTTAGAGCCCCTCAGTCTGAGGAGAGACTTTGCCTCCTTATGTGTGTTCTACCGCTTGTACAACGGAGAGTGTTCTAAGGAATTGTTCGACTTGTTGCCCACGGCTACCTTCCACCATCGCAACTCACGCCATCGACGGGGAATCCATCCTCACACATTGAAACCAGAATTGTTTCGAACTGTGCGGGCTCAAAGGAGCTTTCTTCCGCGGACGCTCAGGTTGTGGAATGAGCTCCCCGCCGTGGTTTTCCCAATGGAGTACAGCATGGGGTTCTTCAAAAAGGGCGTGAAGAGATTTCTTCAGGGTCGGCAGCGCGCGAGTGATACCCCTGGTGTTGCAAGCGTCCATAGGCTACGGTAACTGCTTACCATCAGGCGGGCCGTATGCTTGTTTGCCACCTTAGTGGTATAAAAAAAAAAAAAAAAAAAAATTTGAGTGGTGAATTTATCGATACAACATCCAACTCAATACTTAAACAATACCAGTATGGTTTAAAGCTTATAGAGGTTTGAAATAATTAAGAATATTGTAGTGAAGTAAAATACATTTTGTTCAGAAAAATGCTACAAAATATTATGGATAACGTTATCATAATATTATTACTATCAATTCTTGTCTTGTAAAAACAAAAAGTTGTCTATCTTTTTCAAACCAATGGAGGCAAAACTTTTTACAAAAGGGAAATGCTATCGACAGCGTAGTTAGGATTTTCTTCTTCAATCAGTTACAATCTATAATTCTAGATAAATAGCCATGTCTTTACAAGACCAAGACCATTGTGCTAACTAGGTACGATAATCGTAAGAATTACATTAAAGTACAGTTACATATTTAAGTACAATTTTTAACTAAAGATATGAGATTTTAATACACCACCGTGACTTTTTATGCGTCTTAGAAACGCAACCCACTTAATGTACATACCCAATAAAAAGGTACTAAATATTCATAAAAAAAATGTTTGTGATAATTTTTATACTAAAATAATTGAACTGTTTTACAAAAAACTTAAACCGACTTCAAAGTACACTAAAAAGTAATCAAATCATGATCTGATGACAATGGGACCAAACGGGAAGTGTACCCTTCCTGACAAAAAAAGAATTTTCCAAATCGGTTGATAAATGACGGAGTTATGAGGTAACAAACATAAAAAAAAAAAAAAAAAAAAAAAATACAACCTAGTTGAGAACCTCCTCCTTTTTTTGAAGTCGGTTAAAAACCATAATAATAATTAAAGTTTACGTGTAAAATGGTAGAAATACCAACCCAGAGGCCAGATCACGAGTTGAGTAGACTGCGCTCGTAACAATGTGTTTAAAACTACATCATGCGTCATAATAATTTTTTTTTTTTTTAATACAAATGTTTGTATTTTTTTTTTATAATTATTACCTATACATTGGGTACATTATGTGGGCTGCATTTCTAAGACGAATAAAAAGTCACGGAGTGTATAGGATATAAAAGTAATGCAGAAAAAAAATTAGTTGTTCTAGTCTTGATTAAAAATAATAGCAAGAGCAAAGCTCCATTTGTAAAACTAAGACCAAGCTCGAAAATTCTGATGTAAGACGATACAGCTCGGTCTCGTTATGGTCTTGCATTTGCGCATAATGTTGCATTTAGTGAAATGTACATATCACTTCTATTATTCGCCTTACCAGCTCTCACCACCGAATTACTTACTTCTTAGAGTCAATTTGTAGAAGTAATTTGCTGTCTACGAGAAGTACGATCTGTTTCGTTCAATTTGAAAATTCAGTCATTTTTAATTTACACCTATAAGCCACTCATTGGTTAATAATAATATAATTAATAACTATATTATTATATATTATTATTATAATTTCTATTATATAATTTTATTCATATTGGTTTTAGATAAGACTGTTTTATACCTTGTATAAAATTCCTACGTATAGCTGCGGTTAATCTCTGCACTAAAACCACATTTCGGTTTCCATCCGTAGGAACATTCTGTGGTGAACCGAGCAGTAATTATGTGCTTACTCAAATACTTGTCGCGGCCCTTTGAAGATTTAGGGACGTCTTCGAATTTTGCAGAGAGCGTTTTATAAACGATGAATGTGGAGTAATGAACACGCGAAGGGATGATCTTACGCACCTCTGGTACCCAGAACACTGGAAAATGTTTAAATGTATACATAGGATATACTGTATTCTGTTATGTTGTGTGCATTGTGCAATAATGAATAAAAAATATTTTAAAATATTATAGGTACATTTGATTACCTACTTCAATTTTACTCGCATAAATAAAAAAGCAATACCTACTGAAACATCAGAATTCCATATCCATTTATTAACGGTGGTGTTACGTATAACAATTTTATATTTTTATTATATATTCGGTTTTAGCTGAACAAAAAATTTTGGAGTAGATATCCATTTGCGACAAATAAATGGTGACAGTGGGAATAAAATAAATATAATTTTAGGTGCCAGATGCTTATCCCTGTAATTGTTGTTTTACGTTCCTCGAAACTGTTTGCAGCGTTTTAAAAAGTTGTTCCGTCAAGACAGCCAAGCGAAGCTACCTACATTTTCTCGAAGCGTTTCGTCGTTTTTGTGAACCCTCATAACTTGTGTGTTTGTGTTTGTGTGTTTTATTTTTTTGAGATCTTATCAGACCTTGACCAAACTCTACACCTTAGTTAAAATATGTGGTTTGTTCACAGTTTATTCACTGTTCATTAGTTAATAGATCTCATGTAGAGCCAAGCTTATAACTCTACATGCCCTTACTCTACAAGCCCTAACTTCACAAACTCTACACCTTAGTTAAAATATGTGGTTTGTTCACAGTTTATTCACTGTTGATTAGTTAATAGATCTCATGTAGAGCCAAGCATATAACTCTACATACCCTACATATAAAATATTTTTGGTGGGATTGTATATTATTAAAACTTATTACATAATACATTCGAATGATTAAAATTCATTTTTCTACACCCATGCCAAAGAATTTAAAACGTCCAGAAGGATAGTCGCCTCTATGGCAACATGAAATAAACAAGCCAGAATTGACAGTATTTGACAGCCGTGCGCAGTACGAACTGAGAGCGATTTGCTCAGGGAGCCCCTCAAGCGGAGTGAAATTAAATGTCATGCTTTAGTAAGGCGGATTATCCATCTGGGTAGAGGCACGATGCCCTATGAAAATCTTTGACCCATGCAAAGAATTTAAAACGTCCAGAAGGATAGTCGCCTCTATGGCAACATGAAATAAACAAGCCAGAATTGACAGTATTTGACAGCCGTGCGCAGTACGAACTGAGTGCGATTTGCTCAGGGAGCCCCTCAAGCGGAGTGAAATTAAATGTCATGGTTTAGTAAGGCGGATTATCCATCTGGGTAGAGGCACGATGCCCTATGAAAATCTTTGCACCCATGCTATAAATCCTCTATAAAAGTTCCTGAAACAGTTAGCTTATTGCCAATATTAAAACACTGGTTGTCATAGTAACCATAATATCCAAAACAGTGTTATAATGTTGTACTGAATTTCATTATGCAACTCCTTTTTTTTTGGTTTTTCGGACCATTTATTACTCATCAAATTCTCCGTGGTATCCTTATGAATTTCAAAAAAAGAACATTTTCATGCATGTTACACACAGCGCCGTTATAAAAAAAAACTTAAGAGTTTATTAGAATTCACGTCGTCGAAGAGAGGTAGAGCATAGTGTTTATTCGCTCAAAGAGCAGACCTTACAGAATACCGCAGCCAAATAACTTCATGTTGTGGTAAAGTTGTGTTCCTGCGCGTGAGTAAGGTCGCCAGAACTCATTGGGGAGGGGGGAAAGGTCGGTAACGCGTGAGCGATTCTTCGGTGTTGCAAGCGTCCATATGGCTACGGTAACCGCTAACCATCAGGCGGGCCGTATGCTTGTTTTAAAAAAAAAAAAACGCGCCATTTTGGTTCGATATTAGAATTGCAGAAATGTACCTATTACTTTGTTGTTTACAAAAATGATCATGGGTGTAGATAAAGTCTTGTATGCTACTGTACATAATTAGGAATTAAAACCCTCATGTGATACTATTATCACACGAAGCGTAGTGAGTACAATAACAGTTTCATAAATAACTATTAATTTTGATTGATTTATTAAATTTGTATAACATAATGTTATCTACTTTAACTTACGTACGTAAACAGATTAATTGACAAATCAGCATTATATTATCGATTTTTACGTTTAGCCAATATAGATAAGTGTTTGTTTGTGTAAACTGATAAACAAACCCGGAATTAAAGGTGAACAAATCACCTGTATCTATACCTTACGGTCTATATCCCACTAGCTAGATAATATATAGGTATACGCAAAAACAATTTGGAATACAAAAACTTTATTCCTAGTTACCGCTCCATTGAGTTTTTGACGTCTATCTACATTTTTTCGTGAACAAAGCCGCAAACAAACTGTACATCCACTCAAATTATGTGTTCGCTCTCTGCGGTGAAGTAGAAGTTAGGAAATAACTCGTTTAATAACCGTGCTCCGGCTGGTGCTAAAGTTGAAGCCTTTTAACTGAAAACGTGACAATGTAAAATATGACAGTTCAAGTAAATTTTATGCAGAAAACGATGTGTGAATCTGCTAGGAAAAATTGGGGATAGGCTAGGTTTCATTTACACGATAGGTAATAAAACAAATCGCTTAGTTCTTGCGGTTTTTACCATGGGAAATTTCTTTCTGAGGTTTTCCGGTCCTGTTTATTGTGCCAAATATTTAATAAACAAGAATATTCAAAACATTTTTTATAAAAGCTTTAATAGTACACCAACTTATTCATGAGACCCTTTCTTATATTATATAGGTTTGCGCTTGACCGCAATCCCGCCTGATGGTAAGCGAAGATGTAGTCTAGGGTGGACCGCGCGTACCCATAAGATGCCTGTTCACTCTGGCCTTGAATAATCCCATGTTATAAGTGTCTGGAAACACGTTGTCCGGGAGAGCATTCCACAACTTGGCCGTGCATATATGGTCAGAGGAAGCGAAACGCTTGGTACGGAAAGATGGAATGTCGACGACGAAGCGATGGACACCCCCCCGACGCCTAGTGGTCCGATAGAAGAACGGAGATGGAGGGACAAGATTATGGAGTTCTTTATCGCATTCTCCGTGGAACAATCTGTAGAATACCGTCAAACTTGCAACCTGACGCCGATGATCCAGGTTTTGCAGTTTCTTGCTCGTTAGGTCGCTATCGTCAATTATCCTTCGAGCGCGTCTATCTAACGAGTCCAAAGTTGCCAGTTGATATTTGGCTGAGCCATCCCACAAATGAGAACAGTACTACTCCATGCAAAGTCGAACTTGAGCTTTGTATAAATTTAGAAGCTGTTCCTTTGTGAAGTACCGTCTCACCTTGTTCAGGATACCAAGATTTTTGGCAAAAGTCTTGCCCTCAAACCATAGTCCTTGTCAAGACGTATCAAATGAGCTCAAACTCGACAGAGTTTGAGCCTTCTTACGGTCATGTAATATATGTTCAAATAATATAGAGAAAGCCACTAGAGACATACCAGTATGCCAAAGATGATTCACGTCACAGAATTGGTACATTAAATCTCTTCGATCTATATTTATAGTGTCTATAACTGCGAGTCATTAGAGAGGCCTTAAGCACAAAGTTATGAATGTAACCAGTGGCTGGATCCTGGCCATTTTAATATTTAAGCACCTAATGGGCTGAGGGTTAATTTATGTCCCCAAGTTTCGAGAAAACGTTCCGCTGTTCCAACTAATTTTGATTTATTACATTTACTTATTACGAGTCACAACAGCCTTTGTGATGACTTTGCATTTATTTTGTACATTTTACAAGCGCTTTAAGTGGGTAATTAAGTTTTGAAGTTCAAAACATAAGCTTTAATTGTAAAATTTGCTTCTAAAATTTTAAGACAATAGACCAAATTCATTCATTATTAAAAAAATATTTTTTTAACAAAAAATATTTTAAATATCCTGTTTCTATAATGTTTGAAAGAAAGAGATGTGATGTGCCATACATCAGTTTAGTACGATTGCAACAGAATTACCTGGTCTACCTTTCAATGCTAATAAAGTTGTTTTGAACATATTCTAATAACAATTATGGTCAAAGCAAGGGTTTACTTTACGTGAAACTAAGTAATATCCCTAGAATCATTTTAATAAATGACGAATAAATACGAAATATTTTCTTTTATGAGTTCGGGTAGGGACTGTTGTTTTAGGTTTTTATACTGATATAAACATATACCTAATAATGTACCTAAAATAACACTTTTTCACTTTTATAGAACACCGTTACAACTCATAAATGCTATTTGTAATAAGTAATAGTTTTTAAATTTGACCACTAATAATAAAGTGTAAAAACTCTTTTCAATTTATATAGTAACTACGAGTATATTCCAGAAATTAGTGAGTTCAGAATCTTCAATAAAATAGACTTTTTCTATTAAATTTAACAAGATAATAAAAAAAAACTTATCTCCGAACACATATTTTTTTAAATGAATTTTAATGCCATTTTTGTTTTCTTCAAAATTCAGCTCATGGTTCCTTTCAGCGTTTTACTCTAAGACCTGTTGTTCGGAACTTGCTAATACTGGCTAGAAAAAAAACAACCTGTATGTAGATAACATACATAAGTAGGTAGGTTACACGTAGGCATAACTTATAAGTGCACTTTTTAATGCGATAACTTAAAGCATAATTGTAACTTAGAAAAAAAGCGCCCTTATATTTAATCATAGGTACATTAATTTTCATCTTAATATATTTATGGAGTCGGTTTTTGTAAAAAGTTCTATATGCAAGTGAACTACTGGCAAGTGAGTGCAATGTATAGTAGGTACTTTATTCAAAATGTAAAAGAATATGTCTGTCTTGTTTTCTACCGCATGACGTGTGTATCAAATTATTTTATATTATATCGTATAATACCTGATTAAACTGCGTTTACTTTGTATTGGGGATAAATCCCCTCCAGAGGTTATGGGCCCAGCACGAACCTGATTAAACTGCGTTTACTTTGTATTGGGGATAAATCCCATCCAGAGTTTTTATACAAAATTATAGCATGTAGTTATTACACGTTATTATTATTCTTATTCATAATTTCTCAACAAATTAGTATATTTTATTAATTATAAATTATTATTAATATATCATATAATTATTATATCATTGTGTGGTGTTACAATTTGGCCTTTATATTTGTGAAAATTCAATTTTACTATTTTAATCGTAGTTTAAATAAAATGCGAAATATGACAGTTTCGGAGATTTATGCGAAATGGAGAACAGTTTCACAATCCCATAATACAGAACAAGCTACGTCGTTTAATATGTTAATTTAAACAAACTAAATAGCACGCAGATATGCACTGTATTTACTAATATTACATTACGTATCCAAATGCTAGGTATAGGTAGGTTTTATGATTTAATCATTTTAACTATTATAATGATAATGGCACATTTTGGGGAAGACCTATATCCCATATTCATACCTATTATTTAATCCCTTTCTATCCTAATATATAAAGAGGTAAAGTTTTTTTGGATGAAGGAGGTGATCTCCGGGATCAATGATTCGATTCTGAAAGTTTATTCACTAAATTTTATCCAGAAAAGGGACAATTAGTGGCAGAGTAAATAGTGACCTTTATTCAGAAGTTTATTGCATTTTTAAAAGTACCTATACGATATACAAACATTAGATTTACATAAAAAAGAACAGTCAGTTCATGAAATAAATAATATGTACATACCATATAAACAAAGAGATACAAATATTACTTAGAAATAGCCTTAGGAGTATGACAGTTTTTGATTCCTGTAAGTTGGTTATACAGTGGTAACCTCCAAGTTATTCTATCCGCTTTTGCATATAACTTTTCTCGTTTTCGCAGATAAGCATCGATTTATACACATACATAGTATTCGCTATATGTATCTTGGGCACATGCAGGAACTAAGCTCCATGTTCACTTCAACCCCTTCTCGCGCCTCAACACCTGAGTTCAGTATTATGGCATGGATTATCTGCATGAAACCAGCCAGGTGCCTATCCTTTCTTCCCTCTTTATTTACATGAACGTGCTCTCAAGTGAGTTAGGTGAATTAATAAAAATCAGCATGTCTTGACCCCGTCGAGATAAGTTCTGTTTACTGTAAAAAAATATTTTTATGCTATTAAAATCTACATATAAATCGTGAAGTGGAATCTTTGGGCATATTCACATACGCATATACGGAGAACAGAAAGCTAATAATGTTTTTTTATAACAATTTTTTTTATGAATTGAGATCGAATTTCGACAACTTCTTGGGCCACTATAGTTTTAATAATTATTGTTAAAAATTTAAAATTGACGTTATTCCTTTGGCGCATTAAATATACGTTCATGTTTTTGAAGAAAATTTAGAAAATCTAAGTAAGTACTTACAAAGTCATCCTTTTCTTTAGTATGAGAATCAAAAAAAAGAAGCTCTACATTTACAAAGAAAATGTTGCTTCTTTCTTATCATTTCATCAAGTAAACAACGCAGTAGGTAAATTATGTAAATTACTCTTAATAAGGCTTGGAAGTTTTAATAATGTTAATAAGGGACCAAATCCTTTAGAGCGATACTACATCGCCTCGAGATTCACCCCTAAAATGATCATCGTACCCAACTATATCCCAAGGATTAGCAGATTCTTTTTCCGGTCCCCTTATATTTTTCGAAAATAAACGCAAACTTTTTGACGAAAAGTCGTAAAGTGCCAATTTATTTTAAATACCTTGGTTTATTTAGTTAATCTGGTACGGTAGGTATGTAGGGTTTTCAAAAATAGCCCAGAGCTCATGATAACGAGGCAAGATTTTATGTAAATATTTGCATACGTAGCGATAGATAACATAACAAACACTGACATAACAATCATTAATTTATGCAACAACCATTTGATTACAACCTTGATTGGTTGGAATAATTAGTGTTTCCTAATAATAAGTAGGTCATGCAATAATATTATGATGATTCATTTATATTGAATGCTCGCTTTTGGTATTCCGGATAACCCCGTAAGGGTATTAAAATCAATTATCGTCCTTATTATTTATTTGAAAATTACATGCATTATATGCAAGTGTAGGTATTTCCAAAAGTGTTTCTTGCTAGCTCTGGTTTTCAATGAATAAATTAAAACAGAGAAGGGTCGACCCTACGCAATATTTTATTACAGCTTGAGGCGTTGGATCTCCAAGGTGCCGAAATCCATGACTATCGGTTTTTCGTAAAGACGTCGTAATGAGATCTCGCTCCTCCCTAAAAATAGAGCCTACAAGCTAAAGGTGTAAATATAATAGTCGTGTTATATTGAAGTGATTACTTGTTTCTCATTTAAGCTGACGTGAGTGGCTTCATGCAAAGAGTTCTTTTTTAGGTTCCGTACCCGTAGGTAGAAAGTTGAAATATTAATTTTATTTTTATTTCTATTTCCGATATAACAAAAAGTAATAAAAATGAAATAAAATCTAAAATTAAAGGGCGCCCCATAAAAGAAACATGTTTTTTTGCATTTTTTTTTGTTGCGCCTACAGGCCGGTTTTTTTAAATATTAATAGTTCATAACTACAGTTAATGAACGTAAGTTTTATTGATTAATGTTTGTGGGGGATTTTGCTCTCTGTGATACATAATGGTTGTACGTACGGTATGGTAATGACTGAACATCTTTCAATGAATCTTGGCACATGAATAAAAGATACCCTGAATTAGCTCAGTATTCAAGAACTCCTCTGGAACGCAAGTGACTGTGAGGTGGAAGCTATATTTTATATAGCATAACTATTTTTAGATGTAAAGCAGCAAATAAGTATTGGTACAGAATACGCTTCAATACTCAACAAGCTAAAGTCTGCCGAAAGCAATTTCAGAATTGGGATCGCAAACTTTACGTAGGTACCTATGTGTGTGTATGCCACAACTGGATTTATCAATTTATGCAGTAACTAGTTGAGGTTTGAGATTGGATAGAGGATGAAAGTGTGCCTACATCAGCTGATTGCATGCAGTGGTTGTAATTTAAGGAGAGTGCATGCATGTACTTCGCAGACGAGCCTGAGAGCGCTCGATGTTAGCTTTGCTGCATCAACGGAGACGATGTAGATGACCGGCTGTATTGAATTAGTTTGTATCGTATATCTAATAGATTAATTCTACACATACATACGTATAAACGGTCTCTCACGAGTACGTACACGGCACAGTAACCACAAACTACAGTTTGGATTTTCTCCTTATCAAATCTATATATTTTGGCCGGATTTTCTCAAGTAATTTATGATTACCTATGTTACCACTATTTCCAGTTGAAATCCGTTATCTGTTGAAGGTACTTAGTGGTTTCCATATGTTAAGGAAGAACTATTTTGATTCTTATCTTTATGTGCTTACCACCATTGACCACTCATCGATTCCAGTAATATTGTCATCAAACATAAGTCACAGAAAAACAATCCAATTTATTGCCAATAGTTCCCAAGATTCATCATTCAAATATAATATTATTGCTTTACTTAACTTATATTTTTTTCACCGTGACCTTTTCATATTGCTTCCAAGAGCAATATTTTCACTGAAGAGATAGCGTTAGCGGCAATTTCCGTAGCTTCGCAAAGAGAGTGTAGCCCTGCGAGCCTAGACGTGATATTCATGTCATTCAACTCATCCATCTGGGTTTCGGTTTCTGTTTTAGGAAATCAAACTTAAGCATTCCATGAAAGAGTTGTCTAACAACCAACATACTGTACCTATTAGGTAACTACAGTATAATCACAGATTACAGAATAAGGCAGATGGAGATCGCGGAACACAGGAGTGAGGCCAAAAAAGCAAATACAAATTGAAAAACACGTACCTGGTATTCGCTTTTGAATGTATATTTGCTTTGTTTAACAAACTTTATGTAACAAAAAACACTTCTTTATTAATAAACTGTATGGAAAACGAATACCAGGTATCAGATTTTCAATTTGGATTTGCTTTTTTGGCTTCACTTTCGTGTTCCGCGCGCTCCATCTGCCTTATTCTGTAATCTGTGAGTATAATCAATTCTTTATTTTTATTGATCTTCTCATAAAAATAATTTTAAAATTGCCTTCTTGATTACATTCCAAATCAAAAACCTACGTCATGGACGTATAAAAACATCTGGACGTTGCACCGCCTTTAAGAAAGTGAAGCACTATATTTACTACGTATGTGTGAGTAAAATCAGTACTGGCCCAAGCAGGCACACGTGATACTGAGACTTATTGTCACTGTCGACTCACTGTTACTCACGTCTCAATGCGAAATGACAACCAATCGGCTTACTATGGTATACATGAGTGTGTGAGGCTTGTATTTACGAGACGGCCCGGCTTACTTGGGGTGCTTCACTTCGTATAAGGCGATACTCCGTCCTGATTTTTTTATACATTCATGCCCTACGTCTGTTCTGTGACCTACATAATATTAATTGCAGTTTTTCATTTGTTTCTCACTTGATAACAATATTTTGCCATGTCTGCCGATTGATTTTTACGACTACCCCCAATGTCATAAGCATCAACATTCATTATAAACAATGCGGAGAAGGATTAGGTTGCGTCTTACCTTCTAATCTTCCTAAATATCTCCTTATAATTGATTCAAATAGGTTAGAAGGATAACAGTAGGTAAAACTTTTGTACCTACACCGTCATGTATATGTATAGGTCATTTCTAGTCAAGGCTAGAAGAAAGTCTATTATTTCCGTTCCTAAATCGTTATGGTAGGTAAGTAACACATACATAATGTATGACTTGAACGACACGTTCTATAAAGGAAAGCTGTATCCGTATATTTGTTTTATCTCGGGTCGCAACCATCGCGTCGTACCTCGTAAACATATTACTATTCATGATCGAATGTAATAAAGTGATCATGCAAAATTGGATCTTTGTTCAGTACCTAATTAAATGAATATAGTTAAACATTGTTTTATGTGTTTGATTTTATATATACTTTAATACCCTCTCTTAGAAAAAAAGACAGGAAGAACAAGGGTCCATGAGAACCCATTATTTACAGTAAAGATACATATCTCGTACACATCAGCGTCCTCTTCAGAACCTATTCCTTTCAAGCAACAGTGAAACGTTCAAGATAAAAAGAGTTGATCGAACCCGCATTAAACAGCGATTTACTTCTTGATTTCTATCTCGCCTTTTCTTAGAATCTTTTCACTAATGAAACTTAATTAAACCAATGTGTAGAGACTACTGACGATCTCTGCTGGCTTTTATTACCGCCGCTAATAATACCTAGAAGGTAAACCATATTTATTTTACTGAGTGGTAAGCGACATAGAAAAGAAATGAAAAGCTTATTCGCTTTTTTCGCTTCATTTCTGTATCTATTAATCTCTTTCATGTGATATGTGAGCTAGACTCAAATTATGCAGCAATTAACACTACCGCCATCTAACGCTGATCTTAATTGGTAGTGTATACCGTATGTAATCTCGATCCAAGTTGACATTGGACGTGCCGAAGTACTGATTTGCCTCTTCACACCCATCAGTTACCTTATAAATGAGATACAGAGACGTACATGCAATTTTACCAATTTTCCACACTTGTACTTATTTAGATTTATGTCATAAATCGTTTGGTTAATTGCATTAATTCCTCACCGATCGTTTAAAACAGTTTGTCATGTGATTAACTCTACCGGCTTCAGAAGCTAATGTGATAATGAGCCGTGCTGGCTTCGATCATTGGCTTATTGGTCCAATTACTGTCGAATTTCTCCTCATGCTTGTTCTATTCAAATAAACCTGCTAGGCGTTTATGTATATTTTCAAAACAAAGTGCTGTATAGAAATATATTCATATCAGCATAATTATGTGCTGTGCTGTGCTGCAGTTTGATATTGAGCCAGAGAACAAATTAGTATTTTTTGAGACAAAGTGAACATCCCAGACAAAGACAAGTGCCTCTGATAATGTAATTGCAGAGATTACGTAAGCTGGTATTAAAAAAGATGGGAGTGGCTAGTCCTCCCGTCCCTCACTGATAATGGCGCAATTTAAACATTTCCGGATTTGAGGGAAACAAATGTATCTACATCCTTCCAGTCGAGATAAAATAAAAAGTTTCATATTAGTCCTGACATTTTTCATTTCTTTCGATATAATTATATCCCCGATCTTCTTTTACCTCGGGTTGAACTTCCAAAAATCCTTTCATTCACCCCTACGTTATATCAAAATTGATTCAGTAGTTTTTGCGTGATGTTCGAACACACAAAAGGACAAATATCCAAAAATCGGCCAAGGACATCTGCAAAACCACAACGTTTATATTTTCAATGTACCGACACACGTCTGCTGTTACAAGTTTTATAGTAGCCTATTTGTTCATTAAGTTACATTGACACTAAATCCCTGAATTCAAATTTAAATTCAATTTCAAATAGTATATAGTAGTAATAGTATATAGTAAATAGTAATAGTATATAGTAGTAATTTCAAATTTATTCAATTTAGGCCCTGATAAGGCACTTAATGAACGTTAACGAAATTACTCTACAGTTTGTACGTAGTATTTATATACTCTGAGCTACAGTCAATGTTACTCTAATAAATAATTGGGAATTTGAAGTGATTTTTTTTTGTCATAAATCGAAAGATCATATATAAGTTATTATACAAAACGACAACACTGGATGAGTGACAATACTCTTGCTCTTGTAGAGGAAAGAAGAAAAATGAAGACCTTGGGAGTGGATGTGAGGACCCTGAATGAAAAATCTGCTCGAATTCAGGAAGCATGTAGGCGTGACCAAAACGCCCAACTTCGGAAAATATGTTCCGAAGTTGAAGCCCACGCAGACAAACATGAAACTAAAGACCTCCATCAGAAAATTAAATCCATCACAAAGACTCTTACCTCCAAAACATGGGCTATTGAGAACTCTCGTGGCGAAACAGTGACAGAAATTGATGTGATCTCAGAGACGTGGAAGGAATACTGCCAGAAACTGTTTGAAGATCCACATTCGCAGCTTTTCCATTCAACAGAGCCTAGAGACGAGGACACAGAACCAGACGTTCTTAAAGATGAAGTAAGAGCTGCAATAAAACACCTTAAGAATGGAAAAGCCACAGGAAAGGACGCTATTCCAATTGAAACCATTAAGGCCTCTGGAGAGTATGGCGTCCAGATCTTCCAAACCATATGTAACAAAATATGGCAAACGGCATCATGGCCTAAAGAATGGACTCACACCATTTTAGTTCCGCTCCACAAAAAAGGATCCACAAAGAACTGCAGCAACTACCGTCTCATTGCTCTGATACCTCATGCAAGCAAAATCTTACTGCACATACTCAATGAGCGTCTTAAGTCTTACCTATCCAAAGAGATTGCACCCGAACAAGCTGGATTTGTAAAAGGCAAAGGTACCCGTGAGCAAATCTTGACAGTCCGTCAAATAATCGAAAAAACTCGAGAATTTAACAAGCCGGCTTATATTTGCTTTGTTGATTTTTCGAAGGCATTCGACTCGGTTAAATGGCCAATACTCTGGAAAACTCTACTGGAAATGGGTACGCCAAGGCATCTAGTACACATGCTTAGGCGCATTATGCTCTATGAAGATGGAACAGCATCAGTGAGAACAGACGACATACTATCGAGCTACTTCCACCCCAGCGCTGGAGTCCGTCAAGGGTGTATTATTTCTCCACTGCTGTTCAATATCTACACAGAACTCATAATGCGAATAGCTCTAGAAGACTGGACCGACGGCATTACCATCGGAGGTAAAAAAATCTCAAATTTACGATACGCAGATGATACCACCTTGTTTGCATCAAGTAGTCTCCACATGGAAGAACTTCTCCACAAGATGGAAAATGTTAGCATTGAGTTTGGCCTTAAAATTAATCGCAGTAAGACAAAGATGATGATTGTCGACCGAGCCAACAATAATTCGCCAGAAGTCACTGTAATTGCGAACTGTGATGTGGTTCAATCATATATATATCTGGGAGCATTGATATCAAACAATGGTGGATGCGTGGATGAGATCAAGAGGCGTATGGCCATTTCTCGGTCATCTATGGATAAACTTGGCAAAATATGGAAGAACCGGAACATAACCAAAGCCACCAAAACCAGGCTCGTCAGATCACTTGTTTTCCCCATATTTCTGTATGCTGCGGAAACGTGGACTCTGAGAGAAAGCGAGAAAAAGAGGATAGACGCTCTCGAAATGTGGTGCTGGAGAAGAATGCTTGGAATATCATGGACAGAATTCCGTACAAATGAGTCCATACTCCAGGAACTCGGTATCAAGCAGCGTCTATCCTCCGTAGTGCAGGCTCGCATCCTAACTTTCTTCGGACACGTGTCGCGGCGTGGAGATGTCTCCATAGAGCGATTGGTGGTGCAGGGTAAAGTGGAGGGCACTAGAGCGCGTGGAAGATCACCCATGCGATGGACCGACCAAATTAAGGCCACAATAGGCGGACCCATCAATAACTGCACCAGAAGGGCAGCAGTTAGGGAAGAATGGCGGCGTGTTGTGAAGCGCGCCACAAATGACACTTCATGACGACCACGACCACTCTGTCAAGAGTGCAACGCATAAGAAGAAGAATACAAAACTATTTTTAGTTTTATTTTTTTCGTTGTTATTAAAAAGTTATAACCAATTGAAAATAATTTTTTGAACTGTGTAACGAAAACGAACCGACATGTACCGAACTACCCCGATGAGGGCGCGTGACGTCACAATGTTAATTGTTACTCACCATTACATACAATTGATACAGTTTTTTACGTTTTCATCAATTAAATCTTGTTATTATCGTCAATATATTTATAAATTTATCACAGAAAGTAAATTTTAAAGGTTACCGTCTTTATTTCGTACCATCGTGTACAAATAATTCACAAATAACTCCCCAAAAAATGTTTTTAAATTTGCTACAAAATGTCTAAAAGTTGAAACCATAGAAACATAGGGCAACGTGCATATCTAATCAGATGGATAGTAGGATAGTCCAATTCACCAAAGCATGAAATTTTAATGCCACCACTTTAGGGACTACTGAGCAAATAATCACGTAATCTTGTGTATAGTTTTAAATAATTTGCTGGCCGGGAAGACGCCATGTTTTATTAAAATTTAATTTCCCTTCATCATTTTTTTTATTGCCACCATTTTCATCTATTTAGTTGTTTTTCCGATTTCTCTCAAAATGGATATTTGAGAGGCCCTTGGAACCCCATAACATTTATCTCTTCACAAAATTCAAAAAGTGGCCGCCATATTGAACTATCTAGTTATTGTTCCGATTGCTCTCAAAATGGATATTTGAGAGACCCTTGGGCCACATAACATGAATCTTTGCTCAAAATTAAAAATAATGTCCGCCATTTTGAATTATTTAGTTACTGGTCCGATTACTCTCAAAATGGATATTTGAGAGACCCTTGGGCCACAAAACATGAATATGTGCTCAAAATTTAAAAAGCTTGAGCTTTCGGTGAAGGAAAACAACGTGAGGAAATCATAGCACGGTGGTAGAGTAATTTGTAATACCCAATACCCATCTGGCTGGCTACCACCAAGCACCTGTCGGTGTGTTCCGACAGCTGCACTTGAGAGCTAGTTCCTTGTAGGCTTTGTGTGCTTACCAACGGCCACATCATCACCAAAATGTCATGTCATTTGTCATGTCAATCCCAAATTAAGCAGAGCTTGTACTATGGAAACAGATAACTGATATAATACAAATACCTACAACTTTTTGTTTGTAAATACATACTTAACATACATAATTACACCCAGACTTAGGACATACAGACATGTTCATGCACACAAATGTACGTCCTGTGTGGGAATCGAACCCACGACCTGCGAGCTGCGGTGCGATAGATGGAATCTTAACCAACTGTATTATAGAAACCGTTCGACCGTGTACTCACATAGAGTTACATTAACATTGTGACGTTTCAAGCAGGGCGCCAAGCCAGCCGACCCGTTTTGAGTCACGTGATTATTTTTCAAATTTGGTCCATTTTAAATAATTTATAATAAATTGAGAATAAGTATATTTTGGTTTTTTTGAATTGACTTTCAAAATTGTTCTAATAAAGTTTTAAAATACATAATAAAAAAAATGTTTTTTTTTTTTTTCAATAACCCAATTGAGACGGCACTACTTCACTCACTTTACTTACGCATCGTTCTTTATTGTCTCCCTAAATACACAATAAACCCTTGTGAAAATAAAGTAATGACTCGTACGTAGTATTTTCCGCTCGTTTAAGTACATACCCGATGTATATCTCGATATGTCGTGGTGAGTGCTCATTCCGAAGCCCATTAAATAGGGGAAGGCCATCATTGCACCCATTTCCCTCGCTTAAGATCAACACAATGACGGCATTTTCGTAGGTTGAACAGATGTGTAGAAGAGCCGCCGAGAATTAAGGTCTGGTATATGGCAGAACCTTGGTTTAAGCTGCCGACGTGGTATTACCTCATAATGTACCTAGTTAATGTTTTGGAGAACGTTTCGGAAACAGTTTGTGTAGAGATGTAGAGACAAGGTTTTATGTGTACCTAACATTGTTTCTATGAACAATATGCGTAAGTTTATTAATTTATGAATGAAAATAAAATAGTAGTTCCGAACCTCTGATTTAATATTGTTGCTCTCTGGTGGGTGTTAATAGCTGCGAAACATCTTTTAAACTACTGCAGTTGTATTTCTATCACTTTATATAAAAATGAATCTATTTCCCATGGTCACGCCATAACTTGACAACGACTTTACCGATTACATCCATTTTTATTCCAAGTTTTCTTATACTCCGGAGAAGGTTCTTAAGAAAAAAAATTAAGAAAGTTGTGTAGAAAATTAGAAAATTTAAGAAAACTTTACGGTAGGGTAGGGTAGGATTTCCCTCGGGTACGCGGGTAAAACCGTGGTGCGCAACTAGTCATTTTATATTTTATTGTAATAATTGTTTATATTCTGTTATATATATATAGATATATATATATAATATTTTTGCTATGATATAATAAATAAATATATACGATCCGTGAGACTTAAGTAGTATAAACCCGCACTTAATACCTTCTCCTTGTAATAATGGTTTAATTAGATAAAACAGAGATGCGTGTAATAAGTGCGGGTTAAGGTCACACAGTGCTATAAATATATTTTTTCAATTATATACCTACATAATATTATACATTCCAATAGTCTGCGGAAGTAAATGCAATCTTCAAAGCACAAGAAAAAGCAATCAATACGATTCAATTCTCGATTTGTTGCACTGATTTTATCACCAGCACGTTGCTAGCTCTGTTAGAGGGGATCTAACCGAGACCTAGCAATGAGGTAGACCATTATTTTGAAGGAAAAAAGGAACACGAAACGTTCTTGAACTCGAATATTGTGTTAAAAGTGTATTTGAAATTGTTTTCAAATAATAATAATAATAATTTTGAGAGAGCTAGAGCTTAGCGTTTATTCGCTCAAAGAGCAGCTCGACTGGGGAAGTAGGCTCCACCTTACAGAATACCGCAGCCAAATATTTTTATGCTGTGTAAAGTTGTGTTCCTGCGCGTGAGTAAGGTCGCCAGAGCTCATAGGGGAGGGGGGAAAGGTCGGTAACGCATGAGCTATGTATGCTTCGTGTTTTGCAAGCTTCCATATGGCTACGTTAACCGCTTACCATCAGGCGGGCCGTATGCTTGTGTACCGACTACTGGCCAATTCCTATAATTTACGGACCGTTATCGCTTAAAATTATGACTCTTATATCTTTACTAATAATGAAACAAATACCTACCTCAAAGCTTTACATAGCAGACCCTAACATATGGAAGTAGCTATCACAGGTAAAATTAGCTTACGAAATGGCAATAAAAAAACCTACCATTGGTAAGCAAAACGATCCGTTTTTGTTTATAGAAACCGGGCATTATATTAAATAATACAAGATTAATCGACGTAGTATTTTGTAACTTAGTACAGAATTCTATCAAAATGTTAATCTGAAACTAAATTAGAACGAATAAGCATGCATGAAGTCGTAGTTTCGACGAGCTTGTTCAGATGGGAAATATGATAAGCCGCTCACATTTATAGAGACACATACCAACTGACGCAGCCCTCGAGCCCCCACCAAGCCCCCTACATGAATAATCTCTATGTATTTACTTATAGTGAACATTCGTTTTATATGTACATATTTCACGATGTCAAAGGTAATGCGCGGTTATCAGGTGTCAAACTGTTATCCTGAATACTCGATATCAGGAAACTCAATTGACAATGGGAAAATGTCAGGATAGCACACATATTGTAAAGTAGAACAATGACAAGTACTAAAAATATGATTATTAATCAACAAATTTTACAGCCTTGAATTAACATTTCCTAACAATACATCAGTATCCATATTAATCTCCCATTATGATAATCTACGTAATTATTTATAGGTTAAATTGTCCCTCTCCTCTTGGATGCGATAAATCAAGGCTAAAAGCTTTAAAAGGCTTCTTTGTTGCCTGTTGGACAAAGGTTCCGTGCCTCGTCTCGTAGTAATGGCATGTGCGTGCGGAATTAAAAGGCGTTCAACCGTACTTCCCCTGACCGTGTAGGTATACGGGTTTACGTCTTTACTAATATGTATAACCTCAGAGTATATAAATACAACGTACAAGTATATCTATTAAAGTGCCTTTTAATCGAATCATACATGACAGAGATGGATTTCTCGAGAATTTTGAATGAGATTATAATAGGACTCACGTACATTATGAGTCTCATACCCTAGAAAATACAAACAAAACATAAATCTGCAATCTCAATTAGATACAATGAAAATACAAAACAGCGTTACACGAAAACATGTGCTCAGGGTTCGTTAGTCCTTTCTTTATTCGTGAATGATGTTTCCTATTTCAGTAAACATCAGTGAAAGCTCATATGCAGCTTTTAATGACGACATCAAAAACTGACAATCATACAGGCTAATTGATTTGATGTATTTTATAAAGTTACTAAAATTAAGAATTAAGTTCTTAAGACGCTAAAACTTATTAAATTCGATACAAAGTAAATTATTTTGAAAGTACTTAATCGTTTATTGCTTGTAAAAAGAAAGTTCTCCAACTCTTGGAAACAAAGTTTCTGGAGTTAATGAATACAAAACTAATAAAAGCGTCATTTTGTGGTCGAAGTATCAGTCAATAATACATTCCTTTAGTTATTAATTGGATAATCATCATCATCATCAGCCTATAATGTCCCACTACTGAGCACAGGCCTCCTTTCACAAATCAGGGGGAATGGGCAGATATACTCATTATTCATTATTATTCATTTATTAATCCACCACGCGTGCCCACTGCGGATCGGTGGAGGTAGGCTAGTGGTCAACCTCTGTTGGAGATTTCAGGCCGCCTAGAAGGGCTCCCTTTACGTGCCTTCCGAAGCACGGAAACGCTCGATTTGAAATACCAACAGGTACCGACCACGACGGTGATAGCTTAACTTGCCGATCGATTAAGAACGGCTTATCATGCTACACCACGAGCGCTTCACAAATTACATTAATTTGATAATAGCGATTGTAATTGCCTAAGCTTTATAGCAGATTGTAAAATAATACCCACCGCCCAAATCTTTTAGATCAGACAAACTGTGCCCTATGGTTTCACCCATGTATAACCGTGATGTACTATATTAATCTATCTGTACTATAAATAATGCTAAAGAGTTCTAGCAGTCGGATTCCAAAAATATTGCATTAATAGGAAGCTAAATTATCCCCGAGTGTCCGGGTAAAACCCAGGGGGACAGCTTATAAGATGTTTTTTCCTTGTTCACATTATTTTAAATATACTTTGACTGGATTAACATGTAAATATACTAATAAAGTAACATTGCTTAAATCCGAATATTATACTGTTTTATTTCATAAATTATCTTATGTTCACAAGTAAAATGTATCTTATAATGATTCCTCATTAGACCGCCTTTGTCCCGACTCGGGAAATCTTTTACAATTGTATTCCGAATTACATTCAATTAGACCAAAAGAGACAAAGGAATAGCTAGTCGTCCTCAATCAAGAGTTTCCATTCGTAGGAAGCCGCTCTAATTAATTCTAGATAAAGGGTAATTAATTATTGGAGGAATATCTAAACAAAAGTAGAAATATCTACTTACTTGTATTTCGGACTAGTTTAGTAGTACATTAGTTCTGTCGCGCGTCGGTCCCGACCTGGCCGATAGCCAGTTCGGCTTCCGACAGGGTCGTTCGACCATAGACGCGGTCCTACGCGTCCGTTCCCTGTCGGAGCAGGCGGTGTCCCGGGGTGGAGTGGCGTTGGCGATAAGTCTTGACATCGTCAACGCCTTTAACTCTCTCCCTTGGGACGCCATTAGGGGGGCACTTGTTCACCATCAGGTGCCCTCCTACCTGCAAGGCGTAATCGGGGATTATTTGCGCGACAGGTACATTTTGTACATGGACCAAGACGGTAGGAGAATCCGGAGGGAAATCACGCGTGGAGTTCCACAGGGGTCAGTGTTAGGCCCGCTGTTGTGGAACCTCGCCTACGACGCGGTTCTGCGTGTCGATCTCCCTGCTGGCGTAAACGTTGTTTGCTATGCAGATGACACGTTGGTTGTCGCCAGTGGGGAAACCTTCGAGAGGACCAAAGAGCTCGCCGAGCTTGGGGTGGAGATCGTCGTCGCCAAAATCCATGAGTTGGGTCTAGAAATAGCGCCTCACAAGACCGAGGCGCTATGGTACCACAAACTGCCAAGAAGCAGGGAACCACCCAACTAGTGCGTCCGAGTGGGTGAGTCAGAAGTCGGGGTGGGGCGATACATGAAGTATCTGGGCCTCACCCTAGACAGTCGTTGGGGCTTCGAAGAGCACTTTGATCGCCTAGTCCCCCGAATCGAGAGGGTAGCGGGTGCCATGCACAGACTGCTGCCCAACCTCGGGGGACCGAGGGAGGAAGTTCGCCGCCTCTATGCGGGGGTCATACGATCCGTAGCCCTTTACGGGGCGCCCGTATGGGCGAAGAGGCTGGCCATCCGACGCTGTAGGACGAAAATCTACAGCGTTCAGCGAAGGATGGCGCTACGGGTCGTACGAGGATACCGCACAGTATCCTTTGAGGCGGCGACATTCTGGCTCGCTTTCCGCCACTTGATATTCTGGCGGACATGGATGCGAGGGTCTATGACCGAATTCGCACCGTCCGTCAGAGCGGTGGAGGTGACCCAGAAGAAGCGATCAAACGGCAGGAACGAATTATCGCATTCGCGACGTGGCGCGCAAGACTTCGCGAGGAGCGGTTTGCGCGCAAACGCGTCGTCGGAGCAGTCCTGCCGGTCTTCGAGGCCTGGATGCAGCGACAAGGTGGACGACTCACCTACAGACTTACACAGATAATTACCGGGCATGGGTGCTTTGGTGATTATCTGTATAGGATCGGACGTGAGGCGACGGCGGCCTGCTTCCACTGCAGTGGGAGCGACCAGGATTCCGCATCGCACACGCTTGCGGTGTGCCCTGCGTGGGAACCTGAGCGGCGGATCCTGGTCCAAGAAATTGGACGGAATCTCTCCCTGCCAGCAGTCGTGTCGGCGATGCTGAGCGGGGATACAGCGTGGAGAGCAGTAGCCTCCTTCTGTGAGACCGTAATGGTCCAGAAGGAGGCTGCTGAGCGGGATCGGGAGAGGGCCGATCCCACCCGGAGGCGAAGCCGCCGGGGCACAAATGTGCCTCGTCGCGGCCCCCCTGCCCTGTAGCTCGGGCTTAGAATAACAGCTACGGTGTTCCCCTGCCTGTCGTAAAAGGCGACTAAACGGGGCCTTTGGGGTCGTGGGCAATCAGAGCGGGGGCTCTGTGCGCCCAGAAGCGACCCCAAGGAGGACGATGAGTCGATGTGGTCACGACTCATCGTGCGATAGCACAGCGAGGGTGCTGGGGGGAGGTGTCACACTTCCCCCGGGACGAGCTATCTTAGCGCCGCGCTTGGAGGGGTGAGCAGGTACGCGTTCAACACGAGAGCCCGCCCCCCTCTCTATAGCGCAGATGGCGACCACCGTGGGGTTTTAGCCGGTACAAGTCCGGCATAACCTGGCCGCTACCCCCGAGGCGGTCGGGTATCCCATGAGGATTTCCCCACGCAAAAAAAAAAAAAAAAAAAAAAAAAAAAAAAAAAAAAAAAAAAAAAAAAAAAAAAAAAAAAAAAGTAGTACATTAGTTAAAGTATTTTAGACAAAGTTCAATTCATACATACATAGTATTAAACATATAAGATTTCGTATACGCTTTTATTGATTACTTTTTATAAAATTATATTCCTATGTGTGACAAAAATCATCAATTCCTTTGTTTAAGGGGCAGACTTGGGCAAAATACACTACATTGCTGCTCAAATTATATGAAACCTGCTAACTCTACGGGATATAACAAACACATCGCCCGAGCCGAAAACTTTTTTATGACGTAACATTTTTATGCAATTGACTCTTATTGATTGATAATTTTATTGATTGTTTATTCAAACTAAACACAAACTATTATAAAATTCTCTTTAGTAGTCTACTTATCTTATCGTAGAACAGGCTACGATTTCTCGTAGAAGTATAAAGCGGTTAAGTATTAAAATAGTTTAGAGAATTTTAGCCAATTTATATGCAGCGCAGACGACAGACCGCACCGCGCCGAACTTTTGAGTCTGTGAAAATAGAACCAATTCTAAGCAGTAACGCAAACAAGGCGCAAAAAGTCCGGCGCACAGCCCTTTGTTTTCACACAGACTTTTTGTGTGCCGCAGACTAAAGTCCGTCGTCTGCGCTGCACCATTTCAAGTATTTGTTCCTATGATATGATAAGGTAATTTGAAAAGAGAACTTAGATTGATCTTTATGTCAGTTCTGACAAGCAGGTAGATGATCTACTCCAACTATGTACATTAGTAATACCAAGATGCCGTACATTAAAAAAGCCTAACTAACTGACTCTCGAATGCACCTGCCGAAATCGGTAGTTGCTTGATGATAGATTCTGAACTTGAGGATGGTACGGCCAGGCAGGTACTGCAAAGTACCCTACCACCGTAGGAATTCAAAATATCAAATATAATTTTTCCATAAAAATGTAAAGCTTCAAGATACACGTACATAGGTGTACCTAGACTTAAACACCCTTAGGACACATAAAGAAAGGGTTCTTTCATAAATATGTAAGTTAAGGATATTGCTTTAGTTATACGGGTGCTGTAGCAGGACCCCTCATACCAATACTGAATTGAGGATTCGCTTTTACTGTTTGAGAGCGCTCAATGCGAGATTTGATGACTTATAGTTTTTGTTTGAAGCGGATATTGCTTAGAAGTCACAAAGAACAACTCTGGCAGCGAAAGCGGTTAAGTTTTATCACATATTAAAGGTGTCGCAAGAAGTAGTGTCAATCGGAAATCCAGAAGTAGTGCACCTATAGAGGTACCCGAATCACCCCCATGTTGTTATGCGTTTTTTTTTAGTTTTCGAGTTATGACTATTGTATTCTTATATCAAAATCTGGCATTGGTATTTATGATCATAGTGACGTTAATAGTCGATATACATAGATAGAAGGTTGATAAGCGACCAGATGGTCCTGCCAATGTTTTGCCGACCTTCAAGAAAGTTTTAAAGTCTGGTACTTTTTTAGTACTTCTTACAAGCACAAAGTTTATATTCAATAAAACAACACCATCTAAACGGTTACGAAGATTGTATTAAAAAAAAAACTAAATCCTAAAAGCTCGCTCAAACTCATGCGAAGGTAGAGCTCACAAGTTCAGGGATGTAGAAGCGTTCGATAACCACAGTTGTCCAACTTCATTAAAGTTGCGCTTTGGCCGGGCACTGTAGGCACACTAGCGACTACCCGCCAATCAAATACACGTAAGTTAACTTAATGAACTTTTCTCGGTAACTTTAGCACTGTTAGCTAGACACTTTGATGAGTTCTGATATTTCCTTTGAGCTGTATGCATATATGTATGTTTATAATAAAACGTTTACTTCCAAGTGCTTTTACATCAGATTTTATGTATTATGTACATGTAATTTATTTACCTGCTATGTCATTTCTCATTTATAGCACATATATTCAGAATATAGGTATACTAAACAATCTTAAGACGATTTTCCATCTAAATTCACCTCTAAGACAATAATTAATACGGCACATTTTTTATAAGCCGAGTTGAAAGCGGGTGGTGTCATCAGCCAAGAAAAATGAAAACCAACAAAAAAGAAGCGGGTACATAACTTCAAAAGTTCAAACATTTATAAAGTTCTCCATCGTTTCGAATAACTGCAAACACAATTCAACACCTGCGGGATTACTTAACTTGAACTTCGGCCTTAAAATTAAAGCGCTCTGGGGCTTAATTTGTCTGAACTGAATGTGATTACCGGTTAAGTTAGAACGACAAATATAACTTGTGGGGGTGTAAGAAAACAAACGACGGTCTTAACAAGTTAACATCGTAATATTCTACCCGAAAGTCCTCAGGCACAGATAATAAAATAATTAATTCTGTAATTTACTCAATCTCTCTCCGGAGAACTTTTCCTAATTAATACTTTTATGAAACCAACTTGTTATTTGAGAGTGGATGTTTCCTAATTCCACTATTTTACTCATAATAAAATGTGAGTCAAAGACTGTATCATCAGCCCCACAGTTTTGCTCACGTTTTCGAGGGATTTGTTTTCAATGTCTTATTCTAAATTTGATTGAAAACGTGATTGAATATTTAGCACCTACAACTTTTCGTCAGAATATAATTTTCAATACATTGTAAGTAGACTATATTAAAAAATAATTCCGATAGGTAAATAGAGATACTTAGTTAAATTAAATAAATACATGAAGTTTTTGAATATTGTGTTATCAAACGCTAGCATAGGGACTGTAGCTACTCGACAGCCACCTAGAGAAATCAAAGATATATCGAACATAAATTGGAAACAACGTTTGGGGGCATTTAGCGAGCATAACTTAGTAACGGCAGTGGTTTGCTGTCGGTCTTGCCGTACAGGTAAACCAGTCCCAATACGGTTCGCTGAAATAGTTTCCCTTCTAGCGTATTATACGTGTTTGTATATATGTGACTTGAGTGATAGCCACTTCCCTTATAAGCTTTGTGTGATTACACCTTCGGCCTCATCATTCTCACCTGACGTGTAATTTGTGGTCAAACGATGGCTGCCACTCATACTTGGTCTGTTTGAAACTACTATATTAAGGTACTTATTTTGATAGAGTCTAATTTGAAGATTTGCCGTCGGGGCAGCAATTTGTTGTCAATGAGACAAGAATGTTATTAACTTAATATCTTGGCTGGCTCCCGGTCAAAAAAATAACAATGACATCAATTGTTATAATAGGACGCGCGTCCCTCGCGCGAACCAACGGGTTGATTGTTTTGAAAAGAGTAATTCTGAGTGAGTGAGTTCATTGCCAGCTCTTCAGGACAAATCTAAAATTCCGAACCAGTTTTAGATTCAGACTATTAATATGTGCCTACGACAGTCTCTTTGAATTTTCTGGGTAGATACCGACTCTGGCGCCTATGTTTTCTCATATTAGCTCATATGCCGATCAAATGCTACAGATTTCTTCTCTTCTTTTGCAACAGGTGCCCTAATTCACTCCATTGGCCGTTGCTTTGTTAGAGCCTGATTGTATCGAGTGCGCAGTCTGTTTACGTTTAGGCAATATATGGGGTGCTTGTTCACAGGGGCTCGTTACAAAATCATAGCAAAAACTTCATGTTTTCACGCCTTTTTGATTAACAGACAACATTAGTAATACGGTTTTGATAGTTAAGTTAATAAGTTCCTGGAAACTACTGTTTAGTACAGTGTAGTACAGGCATTTAAGAACATGTGGCCTTAGCACCATAGTTTATACGATTTTTTTTTTTATAATAACGTAATTAGACACAATTACGGTTTGCCCATACTTATTGAAGATCTCGGGAATAAAAATAAGCTTTAACATGCTGAACGAGTTTCAAATTAATCATCTCGCCTAAATCCGTTTTAACTTAGAGTTAAAACGAAACGTAGGCCAGGCAGGCGCCTGGCTTAGGTTTACATGAAGTTGTGTTAAACTTGTTTATTGCTTCAGATTTTATTGGTTTTGACCTAGGTTCAAATTTATTTAATTCAAATTACCTACACAATTTTATAACTTAACTTATGAAGTACATATTATATGAATACAAACTAGACGACTAGTATGACGAACCTGTATAATTCTTGAATCTACATTCAACTTTCAATACATCAATTTAATCAAAATTAAATAATGGAAGGTAAATTACTTTGTATTCGGAAGCAGTCCCGTTAACGTCTCCTCTCATTAGATGGCAACATCTTCGAGTGCTCTTCATGTCACAGTCACTCGGTTCATTTTGTGAAATTTTAACATCAACGATCAGGTTATTATTTTTAAGGTTTAATTGTACCTAAAGCTTTTTTAACTTTCAAATTAATTAAATTAATTGAAGTCACGCTGGCGGTTCTTATTTTTGTATGCCGAAAGGTAAATTTATATTTTGTGAATTATTCTCGGACTCTAGTGAATTGTAACCACTAAATGACGAGGGGTTTGAGCGTCAAGACTACCAAGACGCGTCTGTCAACAAGGCTGTCAACATTTTCAACATCAACATTTTCACTGTCTTCTGCGGCATTATGAATTATTTTATGAATCAAAAACTACAGCAAGTATTGTACCCATATTATAATTTGTTACGTAAACCTTTACAAAATAATGTGCTGTATACTCATATATATAAGAATTGTTCTCGACACTAGACTGCTTTGTAGTCAAGTCACATGCCATCAATTACGCGTTTTAATTTCCATTCAGAGCTGTGTAGTGGCGAATTTTTCAAGGGCTTTTGTTACCTGACAATTTGTTCGGCTCGGCGATGTGGACGCGTGTCCAATTAGGTTGAGTGACGCTGCCAGCCTTTGTTACAAGCCTATTCTTACTTACCCTGGATTCCCTTTGATATCGTTAAGTAAGTGTTTTCAACAGGTAATGACTTTTATTCAACGATGCTTTGGACTCGGACAAATGTGTTAAGGATTTCTTTCTGTTACAATGATTATGTGGTATTCCATGAGGATACGGTACCATAAATATGTTTATCTAGAGAATGTAACTGATAAAGCCATTGTTCGTTGAAATAAAAATACAAATTTCTTTAATAAGTGTTAGAGTAATAAAAAATATTCCTACTTCCTAATAAAATATAATTTGCTCTCTTGTTATTTAAATAATCATGGCGAGATCCATACATTGATTTGTACAAAAAAATAGGTAAAATAAACTTTATTTAAAACAAATATGTACAAATTACAATCTGAATATAGAAAATATAGAGGGTTATGAATCACTTCCAATGTTGAGATTACATTACCAGTTACATACTTATTAATATAGTTGAAATATTTTATATACCCCGCAAAACATAACAACAAAATAATGGTTTTGGTTTTGCCGGCATGGCATTGAATCCCGGGGATCTAAAAATATTTTAAATGCCTCAAGTTATTCCTTTAGGCACCAAGGATAATTTATAACGTCATTTCAACGTCTCTAAAAATCTTTATTCGTTTGTAAAGATAAAAGATAAAGATAAAGATAAAGATATTTATTTGCGAGAATATGGTAACAAATGGTATGGTATTATTAATATGTGGTATCACATATTCTGCCAGTTTTGGCATGCAAAATTTGCAGCTCGCAGGCGTGCTTGCTTCAAAAAACAAATAAAAAATTACATTAAAATTAAATTTCAATTATATTAATACAAATGTCCTAACTCATAAAATTAAATAAAATGTCTAAATTGTGCCTATTTTGTCAGAAGCTCTTTAACAGAGTAGAAATTCTTCTCGCCAAGCCATGTTTGAAGCCTGGATTTAAAATATTTAATTGGTAATTTCGTAATGTCATTTGGTAAACTATTATAAATTGTGATGCACATTGCGTAGCAGTTATTTAAATACATTGTAGTTTTGTACAAATCACGCCATGATTCTTTCCTTGTTAGCCAAATGTCATTAAAATTTTAATGAAAGTCGAGATGGCGACCACCTTGATTATTCCTGAAATATAGGATATATTCGCAAAATAGTTACGCTACTTACGTGCTGTTGCCACATTTATTTCTCCGAAGTCACTTGATTGTTCACGCTGCTGCACGATTCGTTGTTGCGGTGCTAGGCCTGCTAACTGCTCGCGGTGGACGTAACCTTTGTCATTTTATTCGAAGAATTATAATACTTCTTAATTATTGATTGGTTATTGTTGTGTATCAGAAGCTACACTTGAGAGTCAGGTTGATCTTAGTAAAGCTATGAATACTTGATTATTTGTTTCAAGAAATCTACAACTGGTTTGGAAATTATTCTGTAGTGAAATGTTGTTAATCCCCATATGCGAATTCTTATTTCATTATTAGCTCTGAACAATATCAACACTGACAATATTCCAATTTGTTTCCAACCAAAGTTTATACATTACTGTTAAAACTGCATTTTACCCCTGAGAGTCAATTCAAACCAAACGGAAACGGAAAATTGCTAGAGCATTTTTCCACGCTAAAGTACCTAATGATCGCGTTTATCCTATTTAAATAGAGTTAATAGAGCGAATAGAATGCAAAAGATAATGAGAAACAAAAGAGCGACGTAATCCTTGCGTCAACTGCATATAAAGCTGTTTGAATGTATTTCATAGCATTTGTTTTTTACTAGGGTTTATCTCCTAAATCAAATTTTTAAATATCTAAAATTTGCAATTTTTGTGTGTATTGCCCTGCGGGACATTGGAAAGTGGGCCATAATGACTAAAGACCCAATAATAATCCTCGAGTATTACTTGAACAGTTTTCCGTTTGATTTCAATAATGAACACACAGTCGGCTGGGCAGCGTTCGGGAAGCTACAGGCAATCATCACTACCTCGAGTATTCCTTGAACAGTTTTCCGTTTGATTTCAGTAGTTGACACACAGTCGGCTGGGCAGCGTTCGGGAAGCTACAGGCAATCTTCACATCCAGAATACCTCAGAGTCTGAAGACAAAGGTCTTCAATCAGTGCGTCTTACCAGTGATGACATACGGGACAGAGACGTGGTCTTTCACTGCTGGCCGCATAAATATGTCAGTATGTCCTGTGTCCTGGTGTAATTATGTATATTAAGTATGTATTTACAAACAAAAAGTAGAATATGTATTATATCAGTTATCTGGTTTCCATAGTACAAAATCTGCTTAGTTTGAGATCAGATGACCGAGTGTGAGGAATGTCCCAGAATATTTATTATTATTTTTGAATTTGAAATTTGAATTCAAGCTCAGAGTCTCTCAGTGAGACGTGAAAGAGAAGTGAAGAGAGAGTGGAACGAGCTATGCTCGGAATTTCTCTACGTGACAAGGTCCGAAATGAGGACATTCTTAGGACAACGAAAACGACGGACATAGCTCGTAGGGTTAGTAAGCTGAAGTGGCAATGGGCGGGCCACATCGCTCGAAGAGCCGATAAACGCTGGGGAAGAAAGGTTCTCGAGTGGCGACCACGTACTGGAAAGCGCCGAGCGGGACGACCTCCCACCAGGTGGACCGACGACGTCAGGGTCGCTGGGCGCCGCTGGATGCAAGGGGCCCAAAACCGTTCGAAGTGGAAATCAATGGGGGAGGCCTATGTTCAGCAGTGGACTGGACATCCCTACTATCCCTAGGCTGATATGATGATGATGATGACACAATATTCTTATTAAATTGTTTCTATCAGCTCCAAAGTAAATTATTAATGGGATGTTTTATTATATTATGTTCAAAGATATTGATATCTGAAAAAATTCAGCATGACGTCACATATAGTAGGGGATTTTATAATAATTATTCATTGGTTGGAGAACGGAATAAGTTTAAAAGGGGTATAATAAATATCCATGTGGAAGAAATATTAAACAATAACAATTCCCGAGTGTTTCACCAACCGCAAGCGCATTTTTTATTTCATTGGCTGGATTCGATATTTTATGCACAGAAAACCCCGCTAGCCAGATGTTGCTGACAGCCGTCGAACTTTTCGACACGCTGTTTTTGTCGCAAACCCTTTACACTCACATCGTATTGTTTACTTTAAATAATGGAATAAAAATATTTAGTCCCTTTCCCCCTTATTACAAAACATGGTTTAAAGTTAAGCCAGGTTTTACTGTCATTTGGTCACTTTCTAACGTCATATAATAAAAAGGGACGAGGCTATTTAAAAACCTGGTTTTCCTTTAAACCATGTTTTGTAATAAGGTACTTTATGTCTTCTAACTAAGGTCTTGGTTCTCATTAGATACTATATTTAATCAACTAAAAAGGCCGTCCGCTAAAAGTCTATAAGTACTAATTTCCAGTTGCGGAAACTAATTAGTAGCTTTAAACAAATTTTTAATTTCATAAAAAGAATAACTATATTTAATAAAGCTGTTAGTTTCCCTTAATTATTAAAAATAAAATAAAAAATAAGATAACTTTTTTAACAGACAAAAAGGAGGAGTTAGACGCGTATGTTTTTTTATTTTAACTATTATTTTTTTGTATGTTCACCGATTACCTACTCGGAAACAGCTTATGCGATTTGGATGGTTTATTGTTTAGATTCCGAGGAGGTCCCAAATAAATTTTATTATCGGGCATCAAATATTTATCTAAGTGTTGAGCAATAAATTATATATTTCCAATATTATATTATTATTATGATCTGACCATCGAATTTGAAGATATGACGGAATTCCAAAATAGAACATAGGTATTCAATATTGTTTGTACGTAGTATATTATTTACTCTATGATATTGTCTTTAATGTAGGTCGAATTAAGAACTGTAGGGCTATTTTAAAACGCTCGGATTCAATATCGGAAACGGATTCAAAAACTACTGAGGCGATTTTCCGCAATTTCTATTTTAATTTCCGAATTCAAATATTTTTGATGTTTCTTTACGGAAATATCAATTCGATTAATCGAAAAGATTTCGGAAATTAAAATAGCAATTGCTGAAATTCGCCTCGGAAATTTTTGAATCCGTTTTCGATATCGAATCCGGCGTTTTAAAATAGCCCTACTGGTGGTAACTTCAGTAGCTTTGACCTTTATAAGTGCCCTACAAGGGCCTTAATTGAATAAATGGCTTTGACTTTTGCTTTGATTTATCAATGAAATGAAACTCAAAATTGAAAAATGAAAATATTTTTACAAAAATATTAAACCGCCATCAAAGTACACTATAAAGTATGAAATAACGACACGCGTAGGAGATCTAATCTGACACTGTTTTGAAGTCAAAGAATAAAATATGCGGTACTATAAACATTTTGGTAGAATTGAGATATTTTCTATGGAGCACTTCGTACTCTTTTGCTGAAAGAGAACGAAGTGTTTTTTTTATTTGAAAAAATATCCTTATTATGAACTGGGCCTTATTTAAGCATTTCTTTGTAATAAAATTAAATATTACTTGAAATAAACCGTTCTTGCGGAACACTCATTGTTTTCACGGAGTCTTTCCATTGAGCGCTTATTAACAATAGACTACTATGTTTTACAGCTTTTGGACGATAAAATAACAATTTCGTAAAGTGCTCTGATATTTTAGTGGTTTCAAGAGAAGAAAAAAACAGTTGAATTTCAGGCTTGGGCAGGATAAGTAAATTTTTAAGCAAATTGATTAATTTGGACACACTAAATGTATTTTATATTTACATTTATATCGATATTCAGTGTATTTATTTCATCAGGTTGGTTAAATATTTAATATAGTCTTATTATGTCATCTTATTATATGAAAATAAAATATAATGGCATAATATGTATACCTATTAGTACAATAAATCTTTGTAGACTGCTTGCTGGCTACCGAATCTATAACTAAACTATTCTCCACTTACTGGATATCTCCGGGTTCCGGCAATTTACATGAGAAGGGAATATTTATTACATTTAAACTTTCAGGTCACCAACAGGAGTTTAGTCTTCCGCAAAATGGTGAAAGGAGTAATAATCAAGATAACAATCATTGGCCAATACAAACGATGCATACCGTTCACGGAAACCTTTATGGAGAAGCAAGAACACTCCATGTGAAACCTTGTCCCAGACGGCGGAACTTTCAAAACTC